>CM053029.1:101494549-102094549 GCA_028564925.1 Lithobates sylvaticus
CATTTAAGACATCATAAGGAATTACAATTAACTACTTGTTAGCTCTAGTAGTTTATTTGTAGACAAGTGTGCAATATGAAAAGCCTATGTTTAAGCAAAGCATCAATTCATGACCTATATAATTATTTTATCATTAGACATATTAGTTTGATACTTTTGGCAAACCTGCTTTATGGTATATTATAATGTTTTATATAACAATGTAAAAGAATCTATATATATATATATATATATATATATATATATATATATATATATATATATATATATATATATATATATATATATATATATATATATATTTGTAAATGTATGCAATTCTAAAATTGTTTTATAACATGGAATTTGATTCAACAGTTTCTATCAATATAAAAAATGTTTAAAATACATTTAAAATGTAATCACTAGTTTTATAAACTATGTATACTTTTAGGATTATACATTTAATGTTGTAAATAATTAAGGCAAACCTACATATAGATATAGCAAATACTTAATTATTCAATGTCGCTTTGATCTGCTGTTGTTGTAAACAGTCATTGCATGCACAACTATCAATTATGTCAAAACATCAACATTTAACACCTTACTTTAACACATAGTACACATCAAATGAAATCAGTATGTTAATTTTCTTTTATGGTTAGATTAAAGGACATATTTGTTTGATATTAAAGAACTAATCTACCCAACAGTGAAACTTCAGGGTTAAAGTGAAATGATATGGTATTTTCAGTGAGGACATATTTTGTGTTAACTTTGTTCACTTTAAATTAAAATTTGGAGTGACTTTTACATTTTTAGATGTTTGCTATTTTTTAATATTACGTCAATATAAGCTGTTTCAGTCACTCAGCATAACTGCTCAATAGATATTTAGAAAGGCTATCAACAAAACAAATTATCTTTACTCAGTCAGCTGACTCAGTTGGCGTGCATCACAGTAACTTGTGTGTAAAACATTTATGCCCCGTACACATGGTCGGAAATTCCGACCACAAAATCCGTCGGATTTTTTCAGACGGATTTTGTCCGACACTGGTGTTGCATACACACTCGGACGTCGGACAAAGTTGTCGGAAAATTCGAACGTGGTGACGTTCGTTGCATACGACGGGACTACGTAGAGGCTAGTAGCCAATAGCTTTGGTCTTGTAATGTGATCTGAGCATGCGTGGCACTTTGTCCGTCGGAATTCGCTTCACACGATCGGAAAAAGTCCGATAGGACTTTGTTGTCGGAAAATTTGAGAGCAGGATCTCAAACTTTTTCCGTCGGAAGTTCCGACGGAAAAAGTCCGATGGAGCCCACACACGGTCGGATTTTCCGACAACATGGTCCGATAGGACATTTTCCGTCGGAAATTCCGACCGTGTGTACGGGGCATTAGTCACTAGGCTCTGGGGAAAGTTAATTTACACAGTGCACTACCCTTGCAAGGGGAACAGCCTATTTGTCTTTGGTAAATCAAGCCCAATGTATCCTTGTAGTACAACATAAAATAACTATAAATATAAAAAAATGATCTCACAACATTACAGGGTGGCCTCATTGATCCTTTAGTTTTTGGAAAATGCTGAAATGTTAAACCATCTAACAGTTTCTTAAATCTTTCAGGAACTCTTTTGGTGAGATCTCTGTGTTGAGTCCCCGGGTATGCATAGTTCCTGTGGCCCTCATGAGGGGCTCCCACTCTGCCTGACTTTTTATTGATTTTGTATTATGTGATGTCTAAGTGTAGGAGCTAGACCTCATACCAAATCTGTCAATGGCATGTCAAATTTTAAAAAGCTTTCTAGGACATATAAAAATACCAAAAGTTTATGACCTATTGCAATGAACTCCATAGCCAATTACTTTCACATGTCATGTTCCACCTTAAAGGTTTAAAGGGTTCGTCTATTTTTTTTCTATATGCTGGATCAAAGTCTTCTTCTTTGGACAGCGACGAGTGGCCGGTATAACAGGGCTGGCTGGGGGCGGGAACCGCTGGAGTTAACTTTTTATATTAAAGAGCAGGTGATTGGTTGCCGGGCGATCGTAGCAGCCAATCACCAGCCTGTTAATGTGAAAAGTTTACATCAGCAGTTCCCACCCCCATCCAGACCTGCAATGCCGATCTCTGCTCTGCTGTACACCTGTGTAAGGTAGGAGAGTTCAACCTACACAGTGTTTTTGTGTGGGGGGGGGGGGTGCAGGGGGGAAGATGACACTATAGTGGGGGGGCAGGGGACAAAGACCCCCTCTCCCCTAAAGGTAGGAACCCCATTTCCCTAGGGACAGGGACCCCTCTCACTTGGGGACAGGGGCTCCCTCACCTCTGGGGACAGGGACCCCTTCTCAGTTAGGGACAGGACCCCATCACCCCTGGGGACAGGGCCCCTATCTCCTCTAGTAATGGAAACCCCATCTCCCCTAAGGGCAGGAAGCCCATTTTCCCTAGGGACAGAAACCCCATCTCCAGACCATGCTGGCTGGCGGGGCTGGTGTCAGTCACCCTTAGGTACCAGGATGGGGGAGGGGGCAGTAAATTCTGAATCCCAAGCCACATGCTCCCTCAGAGTGAACTGGCTTTGTATTAGTGAAGCACCTTAAAGTGAGGTAAACCTGTACTGGTATTATTACTATGTTAGGATTATTATTATCTTCATTTAATAGCAGGTGAATGTGGCCCTCCACCATCCATGCATTCACATACATTGAATCCGGCCCTTAAGTGGAAAAAGGTTGCTGACCCCGTCCAAAAGGATGAATATACATATTATACTAATGCTATCCTATTCAATACTTGAAACTCTTTAAAAACAATTCTTACTATAAATATTTTTCATGTTTTATCTTGCATATGAATGCTCTACATAGCTCTAAGATTAACTTCAGCAATTTAGCAATATTATTTTCTATCTCAGTTGCATCATACAGCATGTAATCTTTTGAAAGTAAATCTTGTAAAATAATATGTATAACAAGATTCAAAGCCCTTTTCTCTCCCCCACAAGATCTAGGCCATTCCAGCAAGTTCAAAAACAATGCAAATCAAAAAATAAATTGGGAATGGAAAACACACCGCAAGGAAGCATTTAAAATATTTGTTTTCTTCTAAATGCTTTTTTGTCTGCACTTTTTTAAGTTGGTGACAAGGACTACTTAAGTCTGTGTATTAAAGTCAAAATCCACCATTTTCTGCACAAGTCTTATCAAAAACATTTTAGGGGCTCTACTGGAAAGCTTGAACTCCATATTCCCATTGCCCAATGTGTGCTATCAAACAATAAAGAAAATGAAACAGATGTATTTTATTAATTATATTTTATTGGATATTAATCATACAATGAATGTACTGTGAATTACAGAATACACTTTAGGCAATAAAAAAATATAAATATTTAAAAAAAGGATTTGCCCTTTATAAACCAGGTTTTATCTCCAGTTCATGGCAATAATGTAGGCCAGCAATGGAAGTTTCTTTTCTTCCTCTGGCTCCAGTTTTCAGTTTTTGAACTCTTTTTAAGTTAAAGCAGAGAGTTCCGCAGGCCTTTCGCCAGACACTGCAAAGTGCCATAATTCATTTAAAGTCACTGCTTACTTTGCATATTTTCAATACTTGTGAAATATGTTTTAGCAGTTCCTCAATGACATCCACATTCTTCTACAATCATATCTTCATGGTGTTTCATTACCACATCTCCATTCTCATTCATCATCATGGACAAAGGTCTCATTTTCACTGGGACACAGGAGGCACATTCAACTTTATCTGAATTAAATAGCTTCAGCAAACTCTATAAAACAAAAAGATAGATATATGTTAGTTTACAAATTTACCAGACAATGATAATGCACACATTATAAACAATCCACACATTTAGCACAGCAATATACAATTGATACATCTAACATTCCACTAAAGTAGACATGTCAAACTGGTTGGACTTCATGCATCCCATCTACATCTTTCTTATGGCCCTCAGCAAAAATGAGGATGAACATAGCATTAGTTTACGGTAAGGTAAATTACATAAAAACAACAAGGCTTTTCAATTGCCATGCTGATCCCTAAACATAACTGTAAGAAAAATTCCATTAAATGCTGCCCTTTATAGAGTTTATCCAGATTCGGACTACACATTCTTGAGTTTGACATGCCTGCCCTAAGGAGTCAGGCTAGTTGACACTCCTCTAAGGATTCATAAAGACCACTAAACCCATAATAAAAGTTACATGCAATATGTAATATTCCTCCAATGCTGTCCGTTTAATGGCACCCATTATTACGAAATACTGAATGGCACCAAATATTAAAGAATACTTGAAAAAGGCAAAGACAATTATCAGGTAAAAAAAAGACACTTACCATAATGTAAGCATGGTTGGTTGGTTTGAAGGGCTCACTTAAGGGAATGGGGCAGGCTCCTTCGCATCTGTAGGCATTGAAATTCTTCGGGTAGATAATCAGATTTCCCCACCCGAACTTCTCAAAGTCCACCATCATATCAACCCTTTGACACAAGGGTTTTCCATCCTCCACGGTTGTGGATGGAAAGTGGTTCCTTATGATGCTGTCTTTTGTATTTCTGTTCTTCCTGTGCCTTTTGTTACCATGTTCACTTTTTACTTCTGGTGACATCACATATTTAGAAGACTCCACTGTTTGGATGAGGTTGGGATATCCGTTGGCATTAGCAGAAGGGTTGTCCTTTGTAAACACCATCAATACAACTCTGTCAGTAGATATGTCTGTGCAACCGTTCTCATGATCCTTCTGAGATGAGGTTTCTCCCGCCATGATATCATCATAATCTGAACTTTGACGAAGGTTGAGATAAGCATTCAAAATTTTTGTGAGGTTAAACACTTTCCAGGAGCCACCCATTGTTACAGAGGAATCAATGTGAAAAGACTGCAGAAGCAGTCTCTTGGAACCTTGTTCGCTGTGGTAAATATGCAGTGTCATATCTTGTGTTTTCTCTGTAGGAGAAAGTTGAATCCTAAACTCTGCCAATTGAATCTCATTACTGCTTGAGAGAGAGGACATGTCAAAGTAGAGTGATCGATGATTGTCCATCTTGGTGCATCCTGGGGAAAAAAGAACAACAAACGTACATAAATATCAACCTAATTATACAAAGACATACTTTGTTTTTACAATATATAAATCTATGGTGAAAATATATTAATAAATATATAAATAAATATTATTAAATAAATAAATAATACATATATAAATAAAAGATTGTTATATAAAGCAATATACTTTAAAATGATGTTTACCATTTAAAATAAATCTTTAGGCAGTAGGGGATGTATGTGAAACTGCTAAGGCAAATCTGTCATATATGAGGCATATCAAGAGTGTTATAGGGAAGACTAAAAATACAAAAGCACATACTTTTAAGTTACTTTTATCACTGTTAAAGAATCAGCTATAAGAAATAAATTGCCCTTAATTGAAATGCCTGACACAAAAAGTGTTCTAGGCCTTCTCTGTGGAAGATAATCTAGCCCATCAATAATTAAATTATCATTACATTTAGGTAATAAATAAAGCAGCATGTTACATTGTTATATGGGAAAATATACAGTTCTGTACTTACTTTTGGCAGTAAGTCTTAGGACAGTATCTGAATCTTGAAGGATGGAATGCTCCAGGCTGGACAGACCTGTGTCATTCCCCATAATAAGGCTCTGATAGAGCTGCATCATAAATGGTGAGTACTTCTTATTTGAAGAGTATGCTTGTCCATCAAGACTGCTTGAAGTTCTTAATCCATGGTTAGATTGTTGAAGAGGAATTCTTTTTTGGTTTCCTTGCATAAAGGCTGGCAACCCCTGGACCATGGAGATGGTTGTGAGGTAGAGAATGACATTCAGCCAGGTCATTTCTTCTCAGATTTCCTGTACCCTCTCTTGACTTGTAATGTCTCAGGAGATGTTCATCAGAAGATCTGCAAGCCTGAAGTGAAATCCTTATGATTCCTTCATTTTTTATATGGTTGGATGAATAGGTTCCATGTTCACACTTGTGACCTTTCATGTCATTGACCTCAACATCAAAGACTATCAAGGTAACTGTCAGGTATAAAGTCATCCTTTCATGTTAGTAACACTTGCTCAAAATCCTATGAGCTAAATATGCATTATTTAAATGAGATATGATAATCTGTTGACAGTATCAAGTATACAGGAACTATTGTATTATTTTAATGTAGAAAGTGAAACTTTGTCAGTAATATATTTATACACGTTTACATTTACATAAAATATATTTCTGAAATATTTTTGCCTTTAGTGAACCATATAATTCCAATTATAGAAATAACAGCAAATTATTGTAATGAATTGCAATTATTGTATATTATTATTTGTTTTGAGCAAAAGAAGAAAAGTATTATATTGTATTATATTACATTCTGTTTTCTTTAAGTGATGGGGACAAATGTATGTTTGGTAGCATTTTAATTTTGAGTATGTAAGACATTGCTTTTAAGCATAGTCTCCTGAAGTGTGTTAGATTATTTAATGCATACTACCGATATATCACATTTAAATATTATCTTTTACATTCAGATATTATAATAAATAATGACTATTGAATATAAGCATATAATTAGGGACCTAATGCTACCAGGTAAAGTTTACTAAGAATTGTCTCATTCTATTTTAATTTATATGTTTGTTTTTTGATATATACAGTACATACAATACTAACAATAATAATAATTTAATCATCATATACCATACACAACTCGATGTTTGAAACATATTGCCAATTTATCATTTGGCTTATATTGACTGACATGTGCTCTCCTAATTGACCACATGATAGCATTTTGAGATTTTAAGATATACAAGCTAGGATGTCATATGACAAAATGATTGTAAAATTCTCTGAGGGAACATAACAAAAATAAAACTATATTACTGTACTGTATATGTTTTGTTTTTTTGCATGATCTACAAATATTAAACTGCAGTAAAATATCATGAAAATCCACATTTTCTTTTATGAATTGACATAGCAGGGTACAAAAAAATCCACTGCCACAAATCCTAATGATTAACTTAATAAAAATTTCAGTGAAAGAAATTATTCACATATGTTTAGAATAACCAGTATACTATAGCATAAACTCAATTTGTAAAGAAGAATAACCATTTAAGACATCATAAGGAATTACAATTAACTACTTGTTAGCTCTAGTAGTTTATTTGTAGACAAGTGTGCAATATGAAAAGCCTATGTTTAAGCAAAGCATCAATTCATGACCTATATAATTATTTTATCATTAGACATATTAGTTTGATACTTTTGGCAAACCTGCTTAATGGTATATTATAATGTTTTATATAACAATGTAAAAGAATCTATATATATATATATATATATATATATATATATATATATATTTGTAAATGTATGCAATTCTAAAATTGTTTTATAACATGGAATTTGATTCAACAGTTTCTATCAATATAAAAAATGTTTAAAATACATTTAAAATGTAATCACTAGTTTTATAAACTATGTATACTTTTAGGATTATACATTTAATGTTGTAAATAATTAAGGCAAACCTACATATAGATATAGCAAATACTTAATTATTCAATGTCGCTTTGATCTGCTGTTGTTGTAAACAGTCATTGCATGCACAACTATCAATTATGTCAAAACATCAACATTTAACACCTTACTTTAACACATAGTACACATCAAATGAAATCAGTATGTTAATTTTCTTTTATGGTTAGATTAAAGGACATATTTGTTTGATATTAAAGAACTAATCTACCCAACAGTGAAACTTCAGGGTTAAAGTGAAATGATATGGTATTTTCAGTGAGGACATATTTTGTGTTAACTTTGTTCACTTTAAATTAAAATTTGGAGTGACTTTTACATTTTTAGATGTTTGCTATTTTTTAATATTACGTCAATATAAGCTGTTTCAGTCACTCAGCATAACTGCTCAATAGATATTTAGAAAGGCTATCAACAAAACAAATTATCTTTACTCAGTCAGCTGACTCAGTTGGCGTGCATCACAGTAACTTGTGTGTAAAACATTTATGCCCCGTACACATGGTCGGAAATTCCGACCACAAAATCCGTCGGATTTTTTCAGACGGATTTTGTCCGACACTGGTGTTGCATACACACTGTCGGACAAAGTTGTCGGAAAATTCGAACGTGGTGACGTTCGTTGCATACGACGGGACTACGTAGAGGCTAGTAGCCAATAGCTTTGGTCTTGTAATGTGATCTGAGCATGCGTGGCACTTTGTCCGTCGGAATTCGCTTCACACGATCGGAAAAAGTCCGATAGGACTTTGTTGTCGGAAAATTTGAGAGCAGGATCTCAAACTTTTTCCGTCGGAAGTTCCGACGGAAAAAGTCCGATGGAGCCCACACACGGTCGGATTTTCCGACAACATGGTCCGATAGGACATTTTCCGTCGGAAATTCCGACCGTGTGTACGGGGCATTAGTCACTAGGCTCTGGGGAAAGTTAATTTACACAGTGCACTACCCTTGCAAGGGGAACAGCCTATTTGTCTTTGGTAAATCAAGCCCAATGTATCCTTGTAGTACAACATAAAATAACTATAAATATAAAAAAATGATCTCACAACATTACAGGGTGGCCTCATTGATCCTTTAGTTTTTGGAAAATGCTGAAATGTTAAACCATCTAACAGTTTCTTAAATCTTTCAGGAACTCTTTTGGTGAGATCTCTGTGTTGAGTCCCCGGGTATGCATAGTTCCTGTGGCCCTCATGAGGGGCTCCCACTCTGCCTGACTTTTTATTGATTTTGTATTATGTGATGTCTAAGTGTAGGAGCTAGACCTCATACCAAATCTGTCAATGGCATGTCAAATTTTAAAAAGCTTTCTAGGACATATAAAAATACCAAAAGTTTATGACCTAT
Source organism: Lithobates sylvaticus (assembly GCA_028564925.1). Classification (NCBI taxonomy): domain Eukaryota; kingdom Metazoa; phylum Chordata; class Amphibia; order Anura; family Ranidae; genus Lithobates; species Lithobates sylvaticus. Next base: position 101,503,482 of record CM053029.1, read on the forward strand.
TGCAATGAACTCCATAGCCAATTACTTTCACATGTCATGTTCCACCTTAAAGGTTTAAAGGGTTCGTCTATTTTTTTTCTATATGCTGGATCAAAGTCTTCTTCTTTGGACAGCGACGAGTGGCCGGTATCACAGGGCTGGCTGGGGGCGGGAACCGCTGGAGTTAACTTTTTATATTAAAGAGCAGGTGATTGGTTGCCGGGCGATCGTAGCAGCCAATCACCAGCCTGTTAATGTGAAAAGTTTACATCAGCAGTTCCCACCCCCATCCAGACCTGCAATGCCGATCTCTGCTCTGCTGTACACCTGTGTAAGGTAGGAGAGTTCAACCTACACAGTGTTTTTGTGTGGGGTGGGGTGGGGTGCAGGGGGGAAGATGACACTATAGTGGGGGGGCAGGGGACAAAGACCCCCTCTCCCCTAAAGGTAGGAACCCCATTTCCCTAGGGACAGGGACCCCTCTCACTTGGGGACAGGGGCTCCCTCACCTCTGGGGACAGGGACCCCTTCTCAGTTAGGGACAGGACCCCATCACCCCTGGGGACAGGGCCCCTATCTCCTCTAGTAATGGAAACCCCATCTCCCCTAAGGGCAGGAAGCCCATTTTCCCTAGGGACAGAAACCCCATCTCCAGACCATGCTGGCTGGCGGGGCTGGTGTCAGTCACCCTTAGGTACCAGGATGGGGGAGGGGCAGTAAATTCTGAATCCCAAGCCACATGCTCCCTCAGAGTGAACTGGCTTTGTATTAGTGAAGCACCTTAAAGTGAGGTAAACCTGTACTGGTATTATTACTATGTTAGGATTATTATTATCTTCATTTAATAGCAGGTGAATGTGGCCCTCCACCATCCATGCATTCACATACATTGAATCCGGCCCTTAAGTGGAAAAAGGTTGCTGACCCCGTCCAAAAGGATGAATATACATATTATACTAATGCTATCCTATTCAATACTTGAAACTCTTTAAAAACAATTCTTACTATAAATATTTTTCATGTTTTATCTTGCATATGAATGCTCTACATAGCTCTAAGATTAACTTCAGCAATTTAGCAATATTATTTTCTATCTCAGTTGCATCATACAGCATGTAATCTTTTGAAAGTAAATCTTGTAAAATAATATGTATAACAAGATTCAAAGCCCTTTTCTCTCCCCCACAAGATCTAGGCCATTCCAGCAAGTTCAAAAACAATGCAAATCAAAAAATAAATTGGGAATGGAAAACACACCGCAAGGAAGCATTTAAAATATTTGTTTTCTTCTAAATGCTTTTTTGTCTGCACTTTTTTAAGTTGGTGACAAGGACTACTTAAGTCTGTGTATTAAAGTCAAAATCCACCATTTTCTGCACAAGTCTTATCAAAAACATTTTAGGGGCTCTACTGGAAAGCTTGAACTCCATATTCCCATTGCCCAATGTGTGCTATCAAACAATAAAGAAAATGAAACAGATGTATTTTATTAATTATATTTTATTGGATATTAATCATACAATGAATGTACTGTGAATTACAGAATACACTTTAGGCAATAAAAAAATATAAATATTTAAAAAAAGGATTTGCCCTTTATAAACCAGGTTTTATCTCCAGTTCATGGCAATAATGTAGGCCAGCAATGGAAGTTTCTTTTCTTCCTCTGGCTCCAGTTTTCAGTTTTTGAACTCTTTTTAAGTTAAAGCAGAGAGTTCCGCAGGCCTTTCGCCAGACACTGCAAAGTGCCATAATTCATTTAAAGTCACTGCTTACTTTGCATATTTTCAATACTTGTGAAATATGTTTTAGCAGTTCCTCAATGACATCCACATTCTTCTACAATCATATCTTCATGGTGTTTCATTACCACATCTCCATTCTCATTCATCATCATGGACAAAGGTCTCATTTTCACTGGGACACAGGAGGCACATTCAACTTTATCTGAATTAAATAGCTTCAGCAAACTCTATAAAACAAAAAGATAGATATATGTTAGTTTACAAATTTACCAGACAATGATAATGCACACATTATAAACAATCCACACATTTAGCACAGCAATATACAATTGATACATCTAACATTCCACTAAAGTAGACATGTCAAACTGGTTGGACTTCATGCATCCCATCTACATCTTTCTTATGGCCCTCAGCAAAAATGAGGATGAACATAGCATTAGTTTACGGTAAGGTAAATTACATAAAAACAACAAGGCTTTTCAATTGCCATGCTGATCCCTAAACATAACTGTAAGAAAAATTCCATTAAATGCTGCCCTTTATAGAGTTTATCCAGATTCGGACTACACATTCTTGAGTTTGACATGCCTGCCCTAAGGAGTCAGGCTAGTTGACACTCCTCTAAGGATTCATAAAGACCACTAAACCCATAATAAAAGTTACATGCAATATGTAATATTCCTCCAATGCTGTCCGTTTAATGGCACCCATTATTACGAAATACTGAATGGCACCAAATATTAAAGAATACTTGAAAAAGGCAAAGACAATTATCAGGTAAAAAAAAGACACTTACCATAATGTAAGCATGGTTGGTTGGTTTGAAGGGCTCACTTAAGGGAATGGGGCAGGCTCCTTCGCATCTGTAGGCATTGAAATTCTTCGGGTAGATAATCAGATTTCCCCACCCGAACTTCTCAAAGTCCACCATCATATCAACCCTTTGACACAAGGGTTTTCCATCCTCCACGGTTGTGGATGGAAAGTGGTTCCTTATGATGCTGTCTTTTGTATTTCTGTTCTTCCTGTGCCTTTTGTTACCATGTTCACTTTTTACTTCTGGTGACATCACATATTTAGAAGACTCCACTGTTTGGATGAGGTTGGGATATCCGTTGGCATTAGCAGAAGGGTTGTCCTTTGTAAACACCATCAATACAACTCTGTCAGTAGATATGTCTGTGCAACCGTTCTCATGATCCTTCTGAGATGAGGTTTCTCCCGCCATGATATCATCATAATCTGAACTTTGACGAAGGTTGAGATAAGCATTCAAAATTTTTGTGAGGTTAAACACTTTCCAGGAGCCACCCATTGTTACAGAGGAATCAATGTGAAAAGACTGCAGAAGCAGTCTCTTGGAACCTTGTTCGCTGTGGTAAATATGCAGTGTCATATCTTGTGTTTTCTCTGTAGGAGAAAGTTGAATCCTAAACTCTGCCAATTGAATCTCATTACTGCTTGAGAGAGAGGACATGTCAAAGTAGAGTGATCGATGATTGTCCATCTTGGTGCATCCTGGGGAAAAAAGAACAACAAACGTACATAAATATCAACCTAATTATACAAAGACATACTTTGTTTTTACAATATATAAATATAATTTATTTTTTTTCAATTCGTAACTTTTTTTTATTTTTTTTTTAACTTTTTTTTTTGTTGAATTGGTCATTTTCCGTGTCCCTTACAATGGTGCTGCTAAACGTGCTTCAAATGGATTGAACAAAAAAATTAGTACATTTGTAACTTTTTTTTCGATTCGTAACTTTTTTTTTTTTTTTTTTTTTCGATTTGTAATTTTCCGTGTCTCTATTGAACCAAAAAATTCGTACATTCGTAACTTTTTTTTCGATTGGTAACTTTTTTTTTTTTTAGATTCGTAACTTTTTTTTTTTTTGATTCGTAACTTTTTTTTCGATTCGTAACTTTTTTTTTTTTTTTTCGATTTGTAATTTTCCGTGTCTCTATTGAACCAAAAAATTCGTACATTCGTAACTTTTTTTTCGATTCGTAACTTTTTTTTTTCGATTCGTAACTTTTTTTTTTCGATTCGTAACTTTTTTTTTTTTTTTTTTCGATTTGTAATTTTCCGTGTCTCTATTGAACCAAAAAATTCGTACATTCGTAACTTTTTTTTCGATTCGTAACTTTTTTTTTCGATTCGTAACTTTTTTTTTCGATTCGTAACTTGTTTTTTTTTTTTTAGATTTTTAATTTTCTGTGTCTCTATTGAACAAAAAAATTCGTAACTTTTTTTTCGATTTGTAAATTCGTAACTTTTTTTTCGATTCGTAAATTATTAAAATGTAATAATAGCATACACATTACATCAAATTATGAATTATGCTCCGATTACGAATCTACGAATGTTACGAATGTACGAATAAATACGAATGTGTCCAAAAATGAAACTAACGAAAAAACGAATTAACGAAAAAATAACTCTTACGAATGTACGAATCGTTACGAATCTGAACAACGACGACTTACGAATGTACGAATCGTTACGAATCTGAACAACGACGACTTACGAATGTACGAATCGTTACGAATCGACGGAAAAAATGTGAAAATATATTAATAAATATATAAATAAATATTATTAAATAAATAAATAATACATATATAAATAAAAGATTGTTATATAAAGCAATATTCTTTAAAATGATGTTTACCATTTAAAATAAATCTTTAGGCAGTAGGGGATGTATGTGAAACTGCTAAGGCAAATCTGTCATATATGAGGCATATCAAGAGTGTTATAGGGAAGACTAAAAATACAAAAGCACATACTTTTAAGTTACTTTTATCACTGTTAAAGAATCAGCTATAAGAAATAAATTGCCCTTAATTGAAATGCCTGACACAAAAAGTGTTCTAGGCCTTCTCTGTGGAAGATAATCTAGCCCATCAATAATTAAATTATCATTACATTTAGGTAATAAATAAAGCAGCATGTTACATTGTTATATGGGAAAATATACAGTTCTGTACTTACTTTTGGCAGTAAGTCTTAGGACAGTATCTGAATCTTGAAGGATGGAATGCTCCAGGCTGGACAGACCTGTGTCATTCCCCATAATAAGGCTCTGATAGAGCTGCATCATAAATGGTGAGTACTTCTTATTTGAAGAGTATGCTTGTCCATCAAGACTGCTTGAAGTTCTTAATCCATGGTTAGATTGTTGAAGAGGAATTCTTTTTTGGTTTCCTTGCATAAAGGCTGGCAACCCCTGGACCATGGAGATGGTTGTGAGGTAGAGAATGACATTCAGCCAGGTCATTTCTTCTCAGATTTCCTGTACCCTCTCTTGACTTGTAATGTCTCAGGAGATGTTCATCAGAAGATCTGCAAGCCTGAAGTGAAGTCCTTATGATTCCTTCATTTTTTATATGGTTGGATGAATAGGTTCCATGTTCACACCTGTGACCTTTCATGTCATTGACCTCAACATCAAAGACTACCAAGGTAACTGTCAGGTTTAAAGTCATCCTTTCATGTTAGTAACACTTGCTCAAAATCCTATGAGCTAAATATTAATTATTTAAATGCGATATGATAATCTGTTGACAGTATCAAGTATACAGGAACTATTGTATTATTTTAATGTAGAAAGTGAAACTTTGTCAGTAATATATTTATACACGTTTACATTTACATAAAATATATTTCTGAAATATTTTTGCCTTTTTTTTTTTTTACAGTAAACCATAAATAGCTTTATTGAAAATAATACAAGTACATGTCAGCAGCATTTCAGACATTGAGGTATGAATACAATATTTATGTGATTGGGTACATGTAGGTAGGGTAAAACAGAGCATGCGTGTATATTTATTATTTATTGATTGGGTTGAGCAAAAGAAAAAAGTTTCACTCTGATATTTCATCACATGTGTCAGCTTCATTTAGCCAGGCGTCCCAGACTTTCCCATATTTGGCTTCACATCCCCTGTGGACATATATCTCTTTCTTATAGGGGAGGACAGCGTTTATCGTGGCTATCCACTCCTGTAAGGTTGGCGGTAGGGCCTGGAGCCATTTTCTGGCAATGAGTAGTCTTGCCATGAAAAGTGATTCCTGGAGGAATATTTTATGGAATTTGTCTGAGTCTGGGTCTGGAAAAATGCCTAGTAGGCATTGCTTGGGGCATACGGTTAAAGGGGACCCCATTTTATCATGAATGAATCGCACAATCTGGGTCCAATAGGCCTGGATCACCGGACACTCCCAAATCATATGAAATATATTACTTTGTGGACTCTGGCATCTGGGGCATAGAGGGCTGTAACCTGGCTTGTATTTCGCTATCCTGATTGGCGTTAGGTATGTCCTGTGAAGTATGTATAGTTGCGTGAGTCGGTCAGATAGCTTAGTTGAGACTTTCTTGCAGGATTCCAGCGCATCTTCCCATTCGTCATCCTCCAGCTCCCCCACCTCACATGCCCATCTCTCTTTTAATTTATACGCCAGAGTCACCGCCTGTGGTCTAAGGAGTGAATTGTATATCAGAGAGGTTAGCTTGCGGTGATCCTGCCCCTCAAAGATATGGACCAGATCAAGGCAATCCACCTGTGGCGAGCTCTCTTGAAATTGCACTTGTAGAGCGTGGCGGAGCTGGAGGAAGCGGAAGTGCATGGAGTTAGGAAGGTTGAACCTCTCCTTGAGCTGCTGGAAGGACCTTAGCACGTTCCCTTGGTATAGGTCTGACAAGTAGTGCACCCCCCTAGCCTGCCACAATGTTTGGGCCGGAACCGACTGTAATTCTCGAAGGCCTGAGTTGTGCCAGAGGGGTGTATGAGAGTGTGTAGGTGGAAACCCCAGCTTGCGTCCCACCACCTCCCAAATCTTGCAATGGTGGTATAGCAGCCCTGACCTATCTCCCAGTGTATCTCTGTTCGCCTGTTCTCTAAATATGATCTGAAAGGGATGGTCAGCGCCGCGCTTGAGTTGAGAGCACATTAAAGTCAGATAACGTTCTTTATCAAGTTTGTCCAAATGAAAAAAATGCGAGAGCTGTGACGCTAAATAATAAAGATTAAAGTCCGGTAGGGCTGCCCCCCCGAGGTCAGTAGGGTTTTTCAATGCCTGCCAGGACAGCTTGTGGCGACTGGATCCCCACACGAAGGAGTTAAGGATGGCCTCGATGGATTTGAATATTTTGAGTGGTAGATAGGCAGGAGCGTGCCACAGTACGTACAGAAATCCTGGGAGGAGGATCATTTTTATTAAATTGATTCGCCCCATTACCCCCAGAGGCAGTTTGGCCCACACCTGGGTTTTGGATTTCATTTTAGCTATAAGGGGTTCAATGTTGTCTACAGCATAATCCTCAGGTGAGCGGGTGATGGTGGTACCGAGGTATTTCAGTGAGCTGACTCTTAGGAGTGGAGAGGAGGCCTGTGCATTCGTGGGAGCTCCCACGTCTAATGGGAGCATTTGGGACTTGTCCCAGTTGATGGTCAAGCCAGAGTGGGAGCCAAAGTTTTGAATGGTTGCCAGGGCGGCTCGGAGAGACGGGCCCGAGTCAGCCAAGTACAGCAGCATATCATCTGCATACAGGCTGACCCTTTCTTCCGTCTCCCCAAGCCGCAGACCCCTTATTCCCGGATGGTTTCTAAGGGTGGCAGCTAATGGTTCCACAGCCAGGGCGTATAGCAGCGGGGACAAAGGGCAGCCCTGGCGTGTACCACGGGTCAGGGGAAAAGGTTCCGAAATTTGGCCATTTATCAAGATCCTGGCGCAAGGGCTCTGATAGAGGAGGCGGATCCATTTAATGAAGTTGGGTCCGAATCCGAAACGCGACAGGCATTCCCACAGATATCTCCACTCGACAGAGTCAAATGCCTTAGCGGCGTCTAGAGACACCACCACTCTGGAGCCCATTTGACTGTGTCGAGCTTGGATGTTCATGTGGAGTCTGCGTAAATTATAGGCCGTGTTTTTCGCCGGCATGAACCCGGTCTGATCCGGGTGGATTAACATTGAGATCACTGTGTTTAGGCGTAGCGACAGAACCCTGGCCAGGATCTTGACGTCTAATTGGAGTAGTGAAATTGGGCGGTATGATTCGGGGAGCTCCAGCTTTTTACCCGGTTTGGGGATTAAGACAATGTAGGCCTCTCTCAAGGAAGGGGGAAGGGTTTCAGATTCAAATATGTGGTTAAATAGTTTGTGTAGTTTTGGAACCAGCGTCTCGGCATACGTGGTATAGAACTCGAGAGGAAGGCCGTCTGAGCCCGGGGCCTTGGAAGTATTAAGCAGGGACATTGCATTCTTTATCTCCTCGGGAGATATATATATATTTGTAAATGTATGCAATTCTAAAATTGTTTTATAACATGGAATTTGATTCAACAGTTTCTATCAATATAAAAAATGTTTAAAATACATTTAAAATGTAATCACTAGTTTTATAAACTATGTATACTTTTACGATTATACATTTAATGTTGTAAATAATTAAGGCAAACCTACATATCGATATAGCAAATACTTAATTATTCAATGTCGCTTTGATCTGCTGTTGTTATAAACAGTCATTGCATGCACAACTATCAATTATGTCAAAACATCAACATTTAACACCTTACTTTAACACATAGTACACATCAAATGAAATCAGTATGTTAATTTTCTTTTATGGTTAGATTAAAGGACATATTTGTTTGATATTAAAGAACTAATCTACCCAACATTGAAACTTCGGGGTTAAAGTGAAATTATATGGTATTTTCAGTGAGGACATATTTTGTGTTAACTTTGTTCACTTTAAATTAAAATTTGGAGTGACTTTTACATTTTTAGATGTTTTCTATTTTTTAATATTACGTCAATATAAGCTGTTTCAGTCATTCAGCATAACTGCTCAATAGATATTTAGAAAGGCTATCAACAAAACAAATTATCTTTAGTCAGTCAGCTGACTCAGTTGGCGTGCATCACAGTAACTTGTGTGTAAAACTTTTATGCCACGTACACATGGTCGGAAATTCCGACCACAAAATCCGTCGGATTTTTTCAGACGGATTTTGTCCGACACTGGTGTTGCATACACACTGTCGGACAAAGTTGTCGGAAAATCCGATCATTCTGAACGTGGTGACGTTCGTTGCATACGACGGGACTACGTAGAGGCTAGTAGCCAATAGCTTTGGTCTTGTAATGTGATCTGAGGATGCGTGGCACTTTGTCCGTCGGAATTCGCTACACACGATCGGAAAAAGTCCGATAGGACTTTGTTGTCGGAAAATTTGAGAGCAGGATCTCAAACTTTTTCCGTCGGAAGTTCCGACGGAAAAAAACGATGGAGCCCACACACGGTCGGATTTTCCGACAACATGGTCCGATAGGACATTTTCCGTCGGAAATTCCGACCGTGTGTACGGGGCATTAGTCCCTAGGCTCTGGGGAAAGTTCATTTACACAGTGCACTACCCTTGCAAGGGGAACAGCCTATTTGTCTTTGGTAAATCAAGCCCAATGTATCCTTGTAGTACAACATAAAATAACTATAAATATAAAAAAATGATCTCACAACATTACAGGGTGGCCTCATTGATCCTTTAGTTTTTGGAAAATGCTGAAATGTTAAACCATCTAACAGTTTCTTAAATCTTTCAGGAACTCTTTTGGTGAGATCTCTGTGTTGAGTTCCCGGGTATGCATAGTTCCTGTGGCCCTCATGAGGGGCTCCCACTCTGCCTGACTTTTTATTGATTTTGTATTATGTGATGTCTAAGTGTAGGAGCTAGACCTCATACCAATGGCATCTGCTTTCTAGGACATCAAAAGTGCAATGCTCCATGTTACATTTTTCGTCTAAAAAAAGCTTCTCTAGGCCCGGTATCACAGGGCTGGCTGGGGGCGGGAACATTATAAATTTTTATTAAAGTTTTACAAACTACCACCAAATAAGGAAACCGAACTTCCACTTTCCAGGAGCCCCATGGGATCCTGCTCATGTTCAGAGACACCCCATTTTAAAGGTCAGAACTGGAGAGGCGGGGTGAAGCTCTTCATATATTGAAATACAAAATTCCCCAGGCAACATATTATACGTCTGATGCGCAGGAAATTTTAGAGAAGGACAATTGAGGGGACAGGAAAGACGAGAGGAAGGTGGTGCTCTGTCTGTCATATGCTGGGAGGTACTCCCGGTAAAGTCAGAGGTTCTTCCCAGATGATTGGACAGCGACGAGACCCAGGTGGCAACCTAAAAGGATGGTATCTGTCTTCCAGCTTTGGCTACAGGGAAACTGGCCTGGGCGGCTTTTGGGGAATAGGGAAATTAAGCAACGCCCACCTAGGGGCCCCTGAACCCTGTAAGCTTATGGATCCCAACACCCAAGTTCAGTCGGGCATGTCCAATTTCTTCCGACCCCTGACCCCCCCCCCCCCCCCCCCCCCCCACCCAACCCCCTTCCCCAGCCCCCAGCCCCCCCCCCATTCCACCCCAACCCCAGCCAAGCCCCACCCCCCCCCCCCCCCCCCCCACCCACCCTCCCACCCCCCATTCCCCCCCACCCCCCCCCAACCACTACCCCACCCCCCCCCCCCCCACACCCCCCCCCCCCCCCACCCCCCCCTCCACCGATACACTAGCACCCCCCCCTCCCCCCCCAACCCCTGGCCCTTGTCCCCACCCCATCCATTTAATCCCCCCCCCCCCCCCCCCCCCCCCCCACCCCCCCACCCCAGACCCCCGGTGCAGAGGCGAGATGGTCTTAAGGGCAACCCCCCCCCCCTCCCCCCCCAGAATCCCATGTTTGGTACAACCCCCCCACCACCCCCCCCCCCCCCCCCCCCACCCAGCGATGGAGTGCCACCCCCCCCCCCCCCCCCCCCAGCGATAGGGCCCCCCCAGTCCTGGGAGCTCAGCCCCCCCCCCCCCCCCCCACCCCCACCCCCCCCCGTGCTAGTATGCCATGCTGTCTTTCCAATTAGCCCACCCCCCCCATGCCCCACCTGTGTGCCAGCCTGGGTTTTTATTAACTAGAGCCGCCTAGCCCAAAGGTTGGGGAGACCTAACCCTCCCTTGCGTTTTTAGTTGTAGAGCGTAGCCGAAGGGCAAAACCTTTCTTGCCCCAGATAAAACCTACTGACTGCAGTGAGGAAACTTTTGTTTGAGCGAAATAAGTACAAGAGTGGTGGGGGTGGCCAGGATGGACCACCTCTCCACGTCCTGCAGACATGCAGGGGGGAAGTTTGAACGATGACATACCTATACGTCTGGGGGGAAGGTAAAATTATCAGGGGAGTTCCGGCGGACAGAGCCAGATTTGGTCCCGTAGTCCCCAGAGACCATCTCCCCAGGGTTTGATTGAAGTATCACAGGCATGGTGATGAAGAAGAAGGAGGTCATCCGCGTTATAGTGCGCCATTTATGTTCGTGGGGGGCCGCACGAAACCCCTTTAATATCAGGGTTTAGATCGAAGGGCAACGGCTAAAGTCTCGATCGCTGTCGCAAAGAGAAGCGGCGAAAGAGGGCATCCCTGTCTGGTACCCCCCCCCCATGGGAAAGGACTCTGAGTACCTGCCCAGAAGGCGCACTTGTGCCGATGTCATGGCATGTCAAATTTTAAAAAGCTTTCTAGGACATATAAAAATACCAAAAGTTTATGACCTATTGCAATGAACTCCATAGCCAATTACTTTCACATGTCATGTTCCACCTTAAAGGTTTAAAGGGTTCGTCTATTTTTTTTCTATATGCTGGATCAAAGTCTTCTTCTTTGGACAGCGACGAGTGGCCGGTATAACAGGGCTGGCTGGGGGCGGGAACCGCTGGAGTTAACTTTTTATATTAAAGAGCAGGTGATTGGTTGCCGGGCGATCATAGCAGCCAATCACCAGCCTGTTAATGTGAAAAGTTTACATCAGCAGTTCCCACCCCCATCCAGACCTGCAATGCCGATCTCTGCTCTGCTGTACACCTGTGTAAGGTAGGAGAGTTCAACCTACACAGTGTTTTTGTGTGGGGGTGGGGTGCAGGGGGGAAGATGACACTATAGTGGGGGGGCAGGGGACAAAGACCCCCTCTCCCCTAAAGGTAGGAACCCCATTTCCCTAGGGACAGGGACCCCTCTCACTTGGGGACAGGGGCTCCCTCACCTCTGGGGACAGGGACCCCTTCTCAGTTAGGGACAGGACCCCATCACCCCTGGGGACAGGGCCCCTATCTCCTCTAGTAATGGAAACCCCATCTCCCCTAAGGGCAGGAAGCCCATTTTCCCTAGGGACAGAAACCCCATCTCCAGACCATGCTGGCTGGCGGGGCTGGTGTCAGTCACCCTTAGGTACCAGGATGGGGGAGGGGCAGTAAATTCTGAATCCCAAGCCACATGCTCCCTCAGAGTGAACTGGCTTTGTATTAGTGAAGCACCTTAAAGTGAGGTAAACCTGTACTGGTATTATTACTATGTTAGGATTATTATTATCTTCATTTAATAGCAGGTGAATGTGGCCCTCCACCATCCATGCATTCACATACATTGAATCCGGCCCTTAAGTGGAAAAAGGTTGCTGACCCCGTCCAAAAGGATGAATATACATATTATACTAATGCTATCCTATTCAATACTTGAAACTCTTTAAAAACAATTCTTACTATAAATATTTTTCATGTTTTATCTTGCATATGAATGCTCTACATAGCTCTAAGATTAACTTCAGCAATTTAGCAATATTATTTTCTATCTCAGTTGCATCATACAGCATGTAATCTTTTGAAAGTAAATCTTGTAAAATAATATGTATAACAAGATTCAAAGCCCTTTTCTCTCCCCCACAAGATCTAGGCCATTCCAGCAAGTTCAAAAACAATGCAAATCAAAAAATAAATTGGGAATGGAAAACACACCGCAAGGAAGCATTTAAAATATTTGTTTTCTTCTAAATGCTTTTTTGTCTGCACTTTTTTAAGTTGGTGACAAGGACTACTTAAGTCTGTGTATTAAAGTCAAAATCCACCATTTTCTGCACAAGTCTTATCAAAAACATTTTAGGGGCTCTACTGGAAAGCTTGAACTCCATATTCCCATTGCCCAATGTGTGCTATCAAACAATAAAGAAAATGAAACAGATGTATTTTATTAATTATATTTTATTGGATATTAATCATACAATGAATGTACTGTGAATTACAGAATACACTTTAGGCAATAAAAAAATATAAATATTTAAAAAAAGGATTTGCCCTTTATAAACCAGGTTTTATCTCCAGTTCATGGCAATAATGTAGGCCAGCAATGGAAGTTTCTTTTCTTCCTCTGGCTCCAGTTTTCAGTTTTTGAACTCTTTTTAAGTTAAAGCAGAGAGTTCCGCAGGCCTTTCGCCAGACACTGCAAAGTGCCATAATTCATTTAAAGTCACTGCTTACTTTGCATATTTTCAATACTTGTGAAATATGTTTTAGCAGTTCCTCAATGACATCCACATTCTTCTACAATCATATCTTCATGGTGTTTCATTACCACATCTCCATTCTCATTCATCATCATGGACAAAGGTCTCATTTTCACTGGGACACAGGAGGCACATTCAACTTTATCTGAATTAAATAGCTTCAGCAAACTCTATAAAACAAAAAGATAGATATATGTTAGTTTACAAATTTACCAGACAATGATAATGCACACATTATAAACAATCCACACATTTAGCACAGCAATATACAATTGATACATCTAACATTCCACTAAAGTAGACATGTCAAACTGGTTGGACTTCATGCATCCCATCTACATCTTTCTTATGGCCCTCAGCAAAAATGAGGATGAACATAGCATTAGTTTACGGTAAGGTAAATTACATAAAAACAACAAGGCTTTTCAATTGCCATGCTGATCCCTAAACATAACTGTAAGAAAAATTCCATTAAATGCTGCCCTTTATAGAGTTTATCCAGATTCGGACTACACATTCTTGAGTTTGACATGCCTGCCCTAAGGAGTCAGGCTAGTTGACACTCCTCTAAGGATTCGTAAAGACCACTAAACCCATAATAAAAGTTACATGCAATATGTAATATTCCTCCAATGCTGTCCGTTTAATGGCACCCATTATTACGAAATACTGAATGGCACCAAATATTAAAGAATACTTGAAAAAGGCAAAGACAATTATCAGGTAAAAAAAAGACACTTACCATAATGTAAGCATGGTTGGTTGGTTTGAAGGGCTCACTTAAGGGAATGGGGCAGGCTCCTTCGCATCTGTAGGCATTGAAATTCTTCGGGTAGATAATCAGATTTCCCCACCCGAACTTCTCAAAGTCCACCATCATATCAACCCTTTGACACAAGGGTTTTCCATCCTCCACGGTTGTGGATGGAAAGTGGTTCCTTATGATGCTGTCTTTTGTATTTCTGTTCTTCCTGTGCCTTTTGTTACCATGTTCACTTTTTACTTCTGGTGACATCACATATTTAGAAGACTCCACTGTTTGGATGAGGTTGGGATATCCGTTGGCATTAGCAGAAGGGTTGTCCTTTGTAAACACCATCAATACAACTCTGTCAGTAGATATGTCTGTGCAACCGTTCTCATGATCCTTCTGAGATGAGGTTTCTCCCGCCATGATATCATCATAATCTGAACTTTGACGAAGGTTGAGATAAGCATTCAAAATTTTTGTGAGGTTAAACACTTTCCAGGAGCCACCCATTGTTACAGAGGAATCAATGTGAAAAGACTGCAGAAGCAGTCTCTTGGAACCTTGTTCGCTGTGGTAAATATGCAGTGTCATATCTTGTGTTTTCTCTGTAGGAGAAAGTTGAATCCTAAACTCTGCCAATTGAATCTCATTACTGCTTGAGAGAGAGGACATGTCAAAGTAGAGTGATCGATGATTGTCCATCTTGGTGCATCCTGGGGAAAAAAGAACAACAAACGTACATAAATATCAACCTAATTATACAAAGACATACTTTGTTTTTACAATATATAAATCTATGGTGAAAATATATTAATAAATATATAAATAAATATTATTAAATAAATAAATAATACATATATAAATAAAAGATTGTTATATAAAGCAATATACTTTAAAATGATGTTTACCATTTAAAATAAATCTTTAGGCAGTAGGGGATGTATGTGAAACTGCTAAGGCAAATCTGTCATATATGAGGCATATCAAGAGTGTTATAGGGAAGACTAAAAATACAAAAGCACATACTTTTAAGTTACTTTTATCACTGTTAAAGAATCAGCTATAAGAAATAAATTGCCCTTAATTGAAATGCCTGACACAAAAAGTGTTCTAGGCCTTCTCTGTGGAAGATAATCTAGCCCATCAATAATTAAATTATCATTACATTTAGGTAATAAATAAAGCAGCATGTTACATTGTTATATGGGAAAATATACAGTTCTGTACTTACTTTTGGCAGTAAGTCTTAGGACAGTATCTGAATCTTGAAGGATGGAATGCTCCAGGCTGGACAGACCTGTGTCATTCCCCATAATAAGGCTCTGATAGAGCTGCATCATAAATGGTGAGTACTTCTTATTTGAAGAGTATGCTTGTCCATCAAGACTGCTTGAAGTTCTTAATCCATGGTTAGATTGTTGAAGAGGAATTCTTTTTTGGTTTCCTTGCATAAAGGCTGGCAACCCCTGGACCATGGAGATGGTTGTGAGGTAGAGAATGACATTCAGCCAGGTCATTTCTTCTCAGATTTCCTGTACCCTCTCTTGACTTGTAATGTCTCAGGAGATGTTCATCAGAAGATCTGCAAGCCTGAAGTGAAATCCTTATGATTCCTTCATTTTTTATATGGTTGGATGAATAGGTTCCATGTTCACACTTGTGACCTTTCATGTCATTGACCTCAACATCAAAGACTATCAAGGTAACTGTCAGGTATAAAGTCATCCTTTCATGTTAGTAACACTTGCTCAAAATCCTATGAGCTAAATATGCATTATTTAAATGAGATATGATAATCTGTTGACAGTATCAAGTATACAGGAACTATTGTATTATTTTAATGTAGAAAGTGAAACTTTGTCAGTAATATATTTATACACGTTTACATTTACATAAAATATATTTCTGAAATATTTTTGCCTTTAGTGAACCATATAATTCCAATTATAGAAATAACAGCAAATTATTGTAATGAATTGCAATTATTGTATATTATTATTTGTTTTGAGCAAAAGAAGAAAAGTATTATATTGTATTATATTACATTCTGTTTTCTTTAAGTGATGGGGACAAATGTATGTTTGGTAGCATTTTAATTTTGAGTATGTAAGACATTGCTTTTAAGCATAGTCTCCTGAAGTGTGTTAGATTATTTAATGCATACTACCGATATATCACATTTAAATATTATCTTTTACATTCAGATAATTTAATAAATAATGACTATTGAATATAAGCATATAATTAGGGACCTAATGCTACCAGGTAAAGTTTACTAAGAATTGTCTCATTCTATTTTAATTTATATGTTTGTTTTTTGATATATACAGTACATACAATACTAACAATAATAATAATTTAATCATCATATACCATACACAACTCGATGTTTGAAACATATTGCCAATTTATCATTTGGCTTATATTGACTGACATGTGCTCTCCTAATTGACCACATGATAGCATTTTGAGATTTTAAGGTATACAAGCTAGGATGTCATATGACAAAATGATTGTAAAATTATCTGAGGGAAAATAACAAAAATAAAACTATATTACTGTACTGTATATGTTTTGTTTTTTTGCATGATCTACAAATACAAATACAAATACAAATACTGCCGTAAAATATCATAAAAATCCACATTTTCTTTTATGAATTGACATAGCAGGGTACAAAAAAATCCACTGCCACAAATCCTAATAATTAACTTAATAAAAATTTCAGTGAAAGAAATTATTCACATATGTTTAGAATAACCAGTATACTATAGCATAAACTCAATTTGTAAAGAAGAATAACCATTTAAGACATCATAAGGAATTACAATTAACTACTTGTTAGCTCTAATAGTTTATTTGTAGACTAGTGTGCAATATGAAAAGCCTATGTTTAAGCAAATAATAACTCTTATTGAGGGTTTAATAAGGCCAAGGAGGATCGAGCGCCAGGGACTGTGAGGCTGCTGGGGTCAACAAATAGTCTCAGAAATCTCTGAAAGAAGAAAATAGTTTTTTGTTGTAGACTATATATTTAACAATTTATTTAAAAAGCATACTGGACGTTAAAATTTGTAGATGTTAATCTTTTTGATTTTTTATTTACTGTATAATTGTTATAAGTATAAACTCACGACTTGATGGTGTAAAAAGGAGCTTGGATATGGAATTCAAGCACGATTGCCCCCTACAGATGAAATATTGTCATCTACAAGGAGAAAAAGAAAAAGAAAATTACCAAAAATATATATTTAAATCTTTTATTGTTTTTTACATAGTGAGTGGAGTTTTGATTATAGCTCAATGGAACAAGTAATAAGGACTCTAACGATGTTATAGTGTTACTGTTAATGTTAATTACCATGAGGATTAACCCAAAGGATCTTAGATAGAGGAGGGAGCTTAATCATTAGAGCAAAAGAGAAAATATATTTCTTTCTTTGTCCGTTGTTGCAAAAGTGCCTATAGCGGACAGTCAGATGGGATTCCTAGGGTGAAATGCGCATATCCCTATTGATTCTAATTGATGGCTAATGAGTCTAGATAGTATGCCAAAGGGCTATAGATTTTATTTTTTCATCTATAATTGCTGAAAAAACAATTTTGGATATGAAAAACATCCTCCAAAATAAAGAACAGATGCTAGAATATTGTATATAGAGTAACAAAGTATGAGTGCATTCCGCAGTGATTATGTAGTAATAATCCTGGTAAGCACGTACCTTTTGTATTGAGTAAGGGAGATAGATCTGCTCGTTCCTCTGTTGGTGCTGTTAGAGGTTTAATGACACGAGCCGTGTGTATTTATAGGTATGACTCCCCTACAATCAGCTGTGATCAAGCTCAGCTGGCTGAGGAGAGGTAGGAGGTTCTGAGAGGGGTCGGCCCCCCGAGTGGTGTGCGCGCGGTCCCATCCAGGTGCAACCAATGGTGGCTGCATTGTAGGATGGGGCTCCGCCCACTCCTCCCGCCGTCACGTACGGCTTCAAAATCGGAATGCGCATGCCCAGTGGGGAGAGGATGATGGTGAATACACTCATCCCGTGGGCTTCGCGCATCCGATACATAGAAACCAAGAGGAGAGGGAGGACGTACAGGACGGCCTCCCCTCCAGACGCCGAACCGCCCAGATGGGCGGGCGGCTTACGTGCCGGGCAGTCCCAACAGTCCCGGCGCCGGCTCGAAGAACGGCCAAGTCTAAGTATGGGGAGAATTATAAAGGCTATGTTAATTAAAAATAGCCAAAGAAGAAGATGGTCCTCATGTATCAATGTAAAAGTGACACATAGGGACCGGTAATGTCGCAATGATAGACTTATGTTGTATATGTGGGGTCCCCCCCATTTAGAAACCAAGGGGATGCTATAGCCCTATGTATAAGGACGAAAAAGGAAAAACGGAAGACTAACGTGCCATCTGGTGTATGCCAGTGCTTACCTGTCAAGTGTATCAAACATTTCAGTATTTACAGACTTTGTATCATCTTCACCTATCACATCATATATTTACATCATATAATTGCATCTCATACTTTGTTACTCTATATACAATATTCTAGCATCTGTTCTTTATTTTGGAGGATGTTTTTCATATCCAAAATTTTTTTTCAGCATTTATAGATGAAACAATAAAATCTATAGCCCTTTGGCATACTATCTAGACTCATTAGCCATCAATTAGAATCAATAGGGATATGCACATTTCACCCTAAGAATCCCATCTGACTGTCCGCTATAGGCACTTTTGCAACAACGGACAAAGAAAGAAATATATTTTCTCTTTTGCTCTAATGATTAAGCTCTCTCCTCTATCTAAGAACCTTTGGGTTAATCCTCATGGTAATTAACATTAACAGTAACACTATAACATCGTTAGAGTCCTTATTACTTGTTCCATTTAGCTATAACCAAAACTCCACTCACTATGTAAAAAACAATAAAAGATTTAAATATATATTTTTGGGAATTTTCTTTTTCTTTTTCTCCTTGTAGATGACAATATTTCATCTGTAGGGGGCAATCGTGCTTGAATTCCATATCCAAGCTCCTTTTTACACCATCAAGTCGTGAGTTTATACTTATAACAATTATACAGTAAATAAAAAATCAAAAAGATTAACATCTACAAATTTTAACGTCCAGTATGCTTTTTAAATAAATTGTTAAATATTTAGTCTACAACAAAAAACTATTTTATTCTTTCAGAGATTTCTGAGACTATTTGTTGACCCCAGCAGCCTCACAGCTCGATCCTCCTTGGCCTTATTAAACCCTCAATAAGAGTTATATGGGAATCACTGGTCTCTTACTGTCTTGGGGCCTAATTTTACCCGTATTATACTCCGCTTGAGAGTAAAACTTTTGGATGCTCAAACAAGAAAAGGTATTTCGGCTCTAAACCAACCACCTTCTGTTGTGCAGGTGCTATATCCTATATCCTGTTTTTAACAAGTTGGAACAATTATTCTTTGTCTGCATCAATACACACGTGAGTGCATACAATTACCTTTTCTTGTCATCTCTTTAAAGAAACATTCTAAAGAAATATTTTGTATACTATTTAACAGCTATATATTCCTCAATGTATGTTCCTTATACCGTTCTCTCCCAATTTTGTTCCCATAATGTACTTTGCCATGTTGAACTTACACATATATATACTTTTTATATTTAGAAATAAACTATAGACTCGACACCACGACCACTGAAGAAGGAGGAAATCTTCTCACTCCAAAACGCGTCTGGTACAATGTCACTCAGTAGATTATAAACATTGTTTTGATGCATTTTATATTCTATGTTAACATGTCATGTATGTTCCACCTTTTAGTGTAACTTCCCTATTATATATACTACACAAATAAATATTTTGTTATCTTTATTATACTCTATGTCTCTCTTTGGGAAAGTGCGGTAGTGCCAATTAAAAATCCAAAAATCTAGGGGAAAACCCTTTTTTGTTCTTCCATGTTTAAGCAAAGCATCAATTCATGACCCATATAATTACTTTATCATTAGACATATTAGTTTGATACTTTTGGCAAAACTGCTTTATGGTATATTATAATGTTTTATATAACAATGTAAAATAATCTATATATATATATATATATATATATATATATATATATATATATATATATATATATATTTTTTTTTTTTTTACATGTATGCAATTTTAAAATTGTTTTATAACATGGAATTTGATTCAACAGTTTCTATCAATATAAAAAATGTTTGAAAAGATATTTAAAATGTAATTACTAGTTTTATAAACTATGTATACTTTTACGATTATACATTTAATGTTGTAAATAATTAAGGCAAACCTACATATAGATATAGCAAATACTTAATTATTTAATGTCGCTTTGATCTGCTGTTGTTGTAGACAGTCATTGCATGCACAACAATCTATTATGTCAAAGCATCAACATTTAACACCTTACTTTAACACATAGTACACATGAAATGAAATCAGTATGTTAATTTTCTTTCGTGGTTAGATTAAAGGACATATTTGTTTGATATTAAAGAACTAATCTACCCAACAGTGAAGCTTCAGGGTTAAAGTGAAATTATATAGTATTTTTAGTGAGGATTATATTTTGTGTTAACTTTGTTCACTTTAAATTAAAATTTGGAGTGACTTTTACATTTTTAGATGTTTGCTATTTTTTAATATTACGTCAATATAAGCTGTTTCAGTCACTCAGCATAACTGCTCAATAGATATTTAGAAAGGCTATCAACAAAACAAATTATCTTTAGTCAGTCAGCTGACTCATAGACATCCATTGTGAGAAGGAGCAGTAAAGCACAACCATAGTGTAGCACTGCAAAGCAGGAAACAGAGTCTAAGTATGCCATGAGCAAATAATGCTACTCCCATGTACATATATTATTACAAATCATACATAGAAACACATCAAACATTAAATTGATAACTTTATTGTTTACATCATGTTGATTTCAAACTTTTTCCGTCGGAAGTTCCGACGGAAAAAAATTTTACACCTGTTACTACAAAAATCTGTAAAATGACTATTCACACCTATCAGTTGGCGTGCATCACAGTAACTTGTGTGTAAAACATTTAGTCACTAGGCTCTGGGGAAAGTTCATTTGCGCAGTGCACTACCCTTGCAAGGGGAACAGCCTATTTGTCTTTGGTAAATCAAGCCCAATGTATCCTTGTAGTACAACCTAAAATAACTATAACTATAAAAAAAATATCTCACAACATTACAGGGTGGCCTCATTAATCCTCTAGTTTTTGGAAGATGCTGAAATGTTAAACCATCTAACATTTCTTAGATCTTTCAGGAACTCTTTTGGTGAGATCTCTGTGTTGAGTCCCCGGGTATGCATAGTTCCTGTGGCCCTCATGAGGGGCTCCCACTCTGCCTGACTTTTTATTGATTTTGTATTATGTGATGTCTAAGTGTAGGAGCTAGACCTCATACCAAATCTGTCAATGGCATGTAAAATTTTAAAAAGCTTTCTAGGACATATAAAAATACCAAAAGTTTATTACCTATTGCAATGAACTCCATAGCCAATTACTTTCACATGTCATGTTCCATCGTAAAGGTTTAAAGGGTTCGTCTATTTTTTTTCTATATGCTCGATCAAAGTCTTCACAATTCCTACCTTTCATATTAATGACCCCAATATCAAATATTATCAGTGTCAATATTGCAATTTGCACTTCTTCTGTTATGCAGGGCCCTCTGATTCCTTCTGTATTAAAGAGGAACTGCAGTCTGCTCACATAATTTGTAATAAAAACATCTTTTCCATTCTGAACCTTCCCTCCAACCACTTTGCATATTATTTTATATATACTGTGATTCTGTACTTGCCAAATATGCTACCGAAATCTCCCTCCACCGAGCTGTGCATGATGTCATAAGCTTAGGGTTTTTACCAGACAAGGAACAGGAAGTGGGCTGTATAAGGTATTTACTGGCAGAATTTTTTTTTTTTTTACTATCCAAAGTTAAAACAAGGGCAGAAAATGTAATACATGGAAAGTTGAAAAAAATGACTGAATGCTCACTTTAAATTGTATTTGTACTGTCTGCCCTTATTTTGTAAAGTGCTGCCTGAACTGTTTGCGATATTTATATCCTGTATAATAACAATTATGTTGAGGAATTGCAGTTATTAGGTAACGTTAACATCAGTTTATATAAAATATTCTCTTTGAAAGTATGTGAGCTAGAAAATGACAAAGCTGAGTTATTATAAAAACATACATTCTCATTTTAATAATCTAAACTTAATCTATGAATACCACTGCACTTTAGGCAAAGCACAATACTTTTCTTTCCAAGTACCTCCTAAAGCAGGGGTCGGCAACCCACAGGCCGCACCCGGCCCACCACCATTTAATGTCCAGCCCGTCAGTGCCCATGATTAATTCACTGGCACCTGGGCCACAGACATTTTTGCTGCTGTCCTCTTCTTTGGACAGCGGCGAGTGGCCAGTATCACAGGTCTGGCTGGGGGCGGGAACCGCTGGAGTTAACTTTTTACATTAAACAGCAGTGATTGGTTGCCGGGCGATCGTAGCAGCCAATCACCAGCCTGTTAATGTGAATAGTTTACTTCAGCAGTTCCCACCCCCATCCAGATCTGCAATGCCGATCTCTGCTCTGCTGTACACCTGTGTAAGTTAGGAGAGTTCAACCTACACAGTGTTTTTGTGTGGGGGTGGGGTGCAGGGGGGAAGATGACACTACAGTGGGGGGGCAGGGGACAGAGACCCCATCTCCCCTAAAGGTAGGAACCCCATTTCCTTAGGGACAGGGACCCCTCTAACTTGGGGACAGGGGACTCCCTCACCTCTTGGGACAGGGACCCCTTCTCAGTTAGGGACAGGACCCCATCACCCCTGGGGACAGGGCCCCTATCTCCTCTAGTAATGGAAACCCCATATCCCCTAAGGGCAGGAACCCCATTTTCCCTAGGGACAGGAACCCCATCTCCAGACCATGCTGGCTGGCGGGCCCGGTGTCAGTCACCCTTAGGTACCAGGATGGGGGAGGGGGCAGTAAATTCTGAATCCCCAGCCACATACTCCCTCAGAGTGAACTGGCTTTGTATTAGTGAAGCACCTTAAAGTGAGGTAAACCTGTACTGGTATTATTACTATGTTAGGATTATTATTATCTTCATTTATTAGCAGGTGAATGTGGCCCTCCACCATCCACACATTCACATACATTGAATCCGGCCCTTAAGTGGAAAAAGGTTTCTGACCCCGTCCAAAAGGATGAATATACATATTATACTAATGCTATCCAATTCAATACTTGAAACTCTTTAACCACTTCAGCCCCGGACCATTTGGCAGCCAAAGGACCAGAGGTCTTTTTTCAATTTCGCACTGCACTAATGGTAATTGCGCGGTCATGCAATTTTGTAACCAAACGAAATTTGCGTCCTTTTCTTCCCACAAATAGAGCTTTCTTTTGATGGTATTTGATTGCCTCTGTGATTTTTATTTTTTTGCGATATAAACGGAAAAAGAGCGAAAATTTTGAAAAAAAAAGAGATTTTCTACTTTTTGTTATAAAAAAAAATCTAATAAACTCAATTTTAGTCAAACATTTGGGCCAAAATGTATTCAGCCACATGTCTTTAGTAAAAAAAATGCCAATAAGCGTATATTTATTGGTTTGCGCAAAAGTTATAGCGTCTACAAACTAGAGTACATTTTCTGGAATTTACACCGCTTTTAATTTATGACTGCCTATTTCATTTCTTGAGGTGCTAAAATGGCAGAGAAGTACAAAACCCCCCCAAATGACCCCATTTTGGAAAGTAGACACCCCAAGCTATTTGCTGAGAGGCATGTTGAGCCCATTGAATATTTTTTTTTTTAGTCCCAAGTGATTGAATAAAGACAAAAATAAAAAAGATTTTTTTTTTTTTTTTCAAAAAGTTGTCACTAAATGATATATTGCTCACACATGCCATAGTTATATGTGGAATTGCACCCCAAAATAAATTTTGCTGCTTCTCCTGAGTATGGGGATACCACATGTGTGGGAATTTTTGGGAGCCTAGCCGCGTACGGGGCCCGAAACCCAAGCACCGCCTTCAGGATTTCTAAGGGTGCAAATTTTTGATTTCACTCCTCACTACCTATCACAGTTTCGAAGGCCATAAAATGCCAAAATAGCACAAAACCCCCCCAAATGACCCCATTTTGGAAAGTAGACACCCCAAGCTATTTGATGAGAGGCATGGTGAGTATTTTACAGCTCTCATTTGTTTTTGAAAATGAAGAAAGTAAAGAAAAAAAATTTTTTTTTTTCTTTTTTCAATTTTCAAAACTTTGTGACAAAAAGCGACATCTGCAAAATACTCACAATACCTCTCAGCAAATAGCTTGGGGTGTCTACTTTCCAAAATGGGGTCATTGTATGTACGTGGCATTAGGAGCCAATCGCTCCTCCCCCCCCCTGCTGCCCCCATGCTTCGGCATATATGCTCTTTTTTTTAACTGTGGTGGTGAAATCACCTCCTACAGTGTTGGAGTCGCGTCTTTATGTATCGTGGGAGCAAACGCTGTTGCTGTCAAGATAAATAAATCCACGTTGCAACTGAATGGCGCACCTGAAAACAAAAAAATGCTTAACACTAAAACACAGTAAACAAAATTACATACCTGAAAAGCAAGCATGATAAAACATGATAAAACATAATAAAACATTGCAGAATAGAATGGAGTAAAAAAAGAGCAACAATAGAGAGAGAATAGAGTGAGAGAGAGAACAATAAAACGACAACTATTTTTATTTTTTTTATTTTTTTGAGATTCACAGGTAAAAAAGCTCCTGACTGAAGCGACTGAATCAAAACGCTACCACAAAAAAACTGTTAGCGATCGCAGGGATCAGGCCTGACTCTGCGAACGCTGCAGTTATGTGTGCTTAGTGTTTTGTAAGTGACAGTGATCGATCGATACTGCACTTGGGTGGGCTGGGCTGGGCGGAGGGGGAAAACGCAGGTGCTAGCAGGTATCTGGGCTGATCCCGCTAACAATGCGGTTTTTTTTGGAACCCTAAACTGCTGGGACGCTAGTATAGATCTGATCAGATCAGATATTGATCTGTTCAGATACTGTGCCACTAAGGGAGGTGTATGCTTTGTGCGTGGGTGTTTGCGGTACTAACACTAACCTGGGGCGACGCAGACCTTATTTGACCCTAAAACCTAATTGATATCACCCGCCGGGCGATCAGGGGGTTAAACCGTTATTGGGTAATAAATGGCGGGTGCCCTGACAGTATAAAAAACAAGCTAACTAACCAGCGTCACCCGTAACAGTAATACAAAAAAAAACTGGTTACCTAGCGACACTAATGCAGCGATCAGAAAAACGATCGCTTAGTGACACTGGCAAAAGGGGGTGAAAGGGTTAACTAGGGGCAATCAGGGGGTTAAACCTTTATTAGGTAATATATGGGGGTACCTGACGCTATATAAAAACCTGACGGGGAACCTAAATAACGAAATAACTAACTGGCTAACCAGCGTCACCAGTGACAGTTACACAGTGATCACTGGTGAAAGGGTTAACTCTAGGGGCAATCAGGGGGTTAAAACCTTTATTTAGGTTGTAATATGGGGGTACCTGACCTATAAACCTATTTATGAACCTATATAAACATGGCGGTTACCTAAAAAAAAAAAATGGTTACCTAGCGACACTAATGCAGCGATCAGAAAAACGATCGCTTAGTGACACTGGCAAAAGGGGGTGAAAGGGTTAACTAGGGGCAATCAGGGGTTAAAACCTTTATTAGGTAATATATGGGGTACCTGACGCTATATAAAAACCTGACGGGGAACCTAAATAACGAAATAACTAACTGGCTAACCAGCGTCACCAGTGACAGTTATACAGTGATCACTGGTGAAAGGGTTAACTCTAGGGGCAATCAAGGGGTTAAAACCTTTATTTAGGTTGTAATATGGGGGTACCTGACCTATAAAACTATTTATGAACCTATATAAACATGGCGGTTACCTAAAAAAAAAAAATGGTTACCTAGCGACAGCAGTGACACTAATACAGCGATCAGAAAAACGATCGCTTAGTGACACTGGCAAAAGGGGGTGAAAGGGTTACCTGGGGGGCAATCAAGGGGTTAAACCTTTATTAGGGGGGGGTAGGGGGCTACCTTGGACCTAAAACTAACTGCCCTGACAGTTATTACAGTCACACTGACACTAAATGCAGTGATCAGTAAAAAAATGATCACTGCAATTAGTGACACTGTGACTGGGGGGGGAGGGGGTGATCTGGGGGGTGATCAGGGGTGACAGGGGGGTGGAATATGTGCCTAACTGTACTGGTGTCAGTGTACTGTTGTGCACTAACCTTTACATGTTCGCCGCTCGGCGTCTCCGGTCACATAGACCGGCGCACCGAGCGTGACATCACTTACTATAAATATTTTTCATGTTTTAAAACAAATCTTGCATATGAATGCTCTACATAGCTCTAAGATTAACTTCAGCAATTTAGCAATATTATTTTCTATCTCAGTTGCATCATACAGCATGTAATCTTTTAAAAGTAATAATATGTATAACAAGATTTAAAGCCCTTTTCTCTCCTCCACAAGATCTAGGCCATTCCAGCAAGTTCAAGAACAATGCAAATCAAAAAATAAATTGGGAATGGAAAACACACCGCAAGGAAGCATTTAAAATATTTGTTTTCTTTTAAATGCTTTTTTGCCTGCACTTTTTTAAGTCGGTGACAAGGACTACTCAAAGTCTCTGTATTAAAGTCAAAATCCACCATTTTCTGCACAAGTCTTATCAAAAACATTTTAGGGGCTCTACTGGAAAGCTTGAACTCCATATTCCCATTGCCCAATTAGTGCTATCAAACAATAAAGAAAATGAAACAGATGTATTTTATTAATTATATTTTAATGGATATTAATCATACAATGAATGTACTGTGAATTACAGAATACACTTCAGGCAATAAAAAAATATAAATATTTAAAAAAAGGATTTGCCCTTTATAAACCAGGTTTTATCTCCAGTTCATGGCAATAATGTAGGCCAGCAATGGAAGTTTCTTTTCTTCCTCTGGCTCCAGTTTTCCGTTTTTGAACTCTTTTTAAGTTAAAGCAGAGAGTTCCGCAGGCCTTTCACCAGACACTGCAAAGTGCCATTATTCATTTAAAGTCACTGCTTACTTTGCATATTTTCAATACTTGTGAAATATGTTTTAGCAGTTCCTTAATGACATCCACATTCTTCTACAATCATATCTTCATGGTGTTTCATTACCACATCTCCATTCTCATTCATCATCATGGACAAAGGTCTCATTTTCACTGGGACACAGGAGGCACATTCAACTTTATCTGAATTAAATAGCTTCAGCAAACTCTATAAAACAAAAAAATTGATATATGTTAGTTTACAAATTTACCAGACAATGATGATGCACACATTATAAACAATCCACACATTTAGCACAGCAATATACAATTGATACATCTAACATTCCACTAAAGTAGACATGTCAAACTGGTTGGACTTCATCTACATCTTTCTTATGGCCCTCAGCAAAAATGAGGATGAACATAGCATTAGTTTACAGTAAGGTAAATTACATAAAAACAACAAGGCTTTTCAATTGCCATGCTGATCCCTAAACATAACTGTAAGAGAAATTCCATTAAATGCTGCCCTTTATAGAGTTTATCCAGATTTGGACTCCACATTCTTGAGTTTGACATGCCTGCCCTAAGGAGTCAGGCTAGTTGACACTCCTCTAAGGATTTATAAAGACCACTAAACCCATAATAAAAGTTACATGCAATATGTAATATTCCTCCAATGCTGTCCGTTTAATGGCACCCATTATTTTACGAAATACTGAATGGCACCAAATATTAAAAAATACTTGAAAAAGGCAAAGACAATTATCAGTGAAAAAAAATGACACTTACCATAATGTAAGCATGGTTGGTTGGTTTGAAGGGCTCACTTAAGGGAATGGGGCAGGCTCCTTCGCATCTGTAGGCATTGAAATTCTTCGGGTAGATAATCAGATTTCCCCACCCGAACTTCTCAAAGTCCACCATCATATCAACCCTTTGACACAAGGGTTTTCCATCCTCCACGGTTCTGGATGGAAAGTGGTTCCTTATGATGCTGTCTTTTGTATTTCTGTTCTTCCTGTACCTTTTGTTACCATGTTCACTTTTTACTTCTGGTGACATCACATATTTAGAAGACTCCACTGTTTGGATAAGGTTGGGATATCCGTTGACATTAGCAGAAGGGTTGTCCTTTGTGAACACCATCAATACAACTCTGTCAGTAGATATGTCTGTGCAACCGTTCTCATGATCCTTCTGAGATGAGGTTTCTCCCGCCATGATATCATCATAATCTGAACTTTGGCGAAGGTTGAGATAAGCATTCAAAATTTTTGTGAGGTTAAACACTTTCCAGGAGCCACCCATTGTAACAGAGGAATCAATGTGAAAAGACTGCAGAAGCACTCTCTTGGAACCTTGTTTGCTGTGGTAAATATGCAGTGTCATATCTTGTGTTTTCTCTGTAGGAGAAAGTTGAATCCTAAACTCTGCCAATTGAATCTCATTACTGCTTGAGAGAGAGGACATATCAAAGTAGAGTGATCGATGATTGTCCATCTTGGTGCATCCTGGGGAAAAAAGAACAAAGTACATAAATATCAATCTAATTACACAAAGACGTACTTTGTTTTTACAATATATAAATCTATGGTGAAAATATATTAATAAATATATAAATACATATTATTAAATAAATAAATAATACATATATAAATAAAAGATTGTTATATAAAGCAATATTCTTTAAAATTATGTTTACCATTTAAAATAAATCTTTAGGCAGTAGGCGATGTATGTGAAACTGCTAAGGCAAATCTGTCATATATGAGGCATATCAAGAGTGTTATAGGGAAGACTAAAAATACAAAAGCACATACTTTTAAGTTACTTTTATCACTGTTAAAGAATCAGCTATAAGAAATAAATTGCCCTTAATTGAAATGCCTGACACAAAAAGTGTTCTAGGCCTTCTCTGTGGAAGATAATCTAGCCCATCAATAATTAAATTATCATTACATTTAGGTAATAAATAAAGCAGCATGTTACATTGTTATATGGGGAAAAATATACAGTTCTGTACTTACTTTTGGCAGTAAGTCTTAGGACAGTATCTGAATCTTGAAGGATGGAATGCTCCAGGCTGGACAGACCTGTGTCATTCCCCATAATAAGGCTCTGATAGAGCTGCATCATAAATGGTGAGTACTTCTTATTTGAAGAGTATGCTTGTCCATCAAGACTGCTTGAAGTTCTTAATCCATGGTTAGATTGTTGAAGAGGAATTCTTTTTTGGTTTCCTTGCATAAAGGCTGGCAACCCCTGGACCATGGAGATGGTTGTGAGGTAGAGAATGACATTCAGCCAGGTCATTTCTTCTCAGATTTCCTGTACCCTCTCTTGACTTGTAATGTCTCAGGAGATGTTCATCAGAAGATCTGCAAGCCTGAAGTGAAGTCCTTATGATTCCTTCATTTTTTATATGGTTGGA
Source organism: Lithobates sylvaticus (assembly GCA_028564925.1). NCBI lineage: Eukaryota > Metazoa > Chordata > Amphibia > Anura > Ranidae > Lithobates > Lithobates sylvaticus. The sequence goes on from CM053029.1 coordinate 101,533,006, forward strand.
TGAATAGGTTCCATGTTCACACCTGTGACCTTTCATGTCATTGACCTCAACATCAAAGACTACCAAGGTAACTGTCAGGTATAAAGTCATCCTTTCATGTTAGTAACACTTGCTCAAAATCCTATGAGCTAAATATTCATTATTTAAATGAGATATGATAATCTGTTGACAGTATCAAGTATACACAGGAACTATTGTATTGTTTTAATGTAGAAAGTGAAACTTTGTCAGTAATATATTTATACACGTTTACATTTACATAAAATATATTTCTGAAGTATTTTTGCCTTTAGTGAACAATATAATTACAATTATAGAAATAACAGCAAATTATTGTAATAAATTGCAATTATTGTATATTATTATTTGTTTTGAGCAAAAGAAGAAAAGTATGATATTGTATTATATTACATTCTGTTTTCTTTAAGTGATGGGGACAAATGTATGTTTGGTATCATTTTCATTTTGAGTATGTAAGACATTCCTTTTAAGCATAGTCTCCTGAAGTGTGTTAGGTTATTTAACGCATACTACCGATATATCACATTTAAATATTTTCTTTTACATTCAGATATTATAATAAATAATGACTATTGAATATAAGTATATAATTAGGGACCTAATGCTACCAGGTAATGTTTACTAAGAATTGTCTCATTCTATTTTAATTTATATGTTTGTTTTTTGATATATACAGTACATACAATACTAACAATAATAATAATTTAATGATCGTATACCATACACAACTCGGTGTTTGAAACATTTTGCCAATTTATCATTTGGCTTATATTGACTGACATGTGCTCTCCTAATTGACCACATGATAGCATTTTGAGATTTTCAGATATACAAGCTAGGATGTCACATGAAAAAATTATTGTAAAACTCTCTGAGGCAACATAATAATATTAAAATAATAATAATAAACTATACTGTATATGTTTTGTTTTTTTGTATGATCTACAAATATTAAACTGCAGTAAAATATCATGAAAATCCAAATTTTCTTTTATGAATTGACATAGCAGGGTACAAAAAAATCCACTGCCACTAATCCTAATGATTAACTTAATAAACATTTCAGTGAAAGAAATTATTCACATATGGTTAGAATAACCAGTATACTATTGCATATACTCAATTTGTAAAGAAGTATAACCATTTAGCACATCATAAGGATTTACAATTAACTACTTGTTAGCTCTAATAGTTTATTTGTAGACTAGTGTGCAATATGAAAAGCCTATGTTTAAGCAAAGCATCAATTCATGACCTATATAATTATTTTATCATTAGACATATTAGTTTGATACTTTTGGCAAACCTGCTTTATGGTATATTATTTAATGTTTATGCAATTTATATTATATATATATATATATATATATATATATATCTGTATATATATTGTTTATATATACATTCTAAAATTGTTTTATAACATGGAATTTGATTCAACAGTTTCTATCAATATAAAAAATGTTTAAAAGACATTTAAAATGTAATTACTAGTTTTATAATCTATGTATACTTTTAGGATTATACATTTAATGTTGTAAATAATTAAGGCAAACCTACATATAGATATAGCAAATACTTAATTATTTAATGTCGCGTCCACGTTCAAGAGTGATATTGGCCGGTATGAGGAGCATATCTCTGGGTTTTTCCCTGATTTGGGAATAACCACAATTACCGCCCTCATCATAGAGGATGGCAGGGATCCGCTCCGGAAGGCATTCAAGAGGACTCCTCGCAGTCTGGTCGCCACTACATTGGTGTGTGTTTTGAAGAATTCGGCCGGCAGGCCGTTATGCCAAAACATCAACATTAGAGTTGAGCGGACACCTGGATGTTCGGGTTCGGCAGGTTCGGCCGAACTTCGTAAAAAAGTCCGGGTTCGGGACCGAACTTGACCCGAACTCAGACTTTTGAACACTAAAATGGCTGTAAAAAAGTAATGGAAAGCGCTAGAGGGCTGCAAATGGCAACAAAATGTTGTTAAGAGCATGGCAAGTGATCTGCAAACAAATGTGGATAGGGAAATAACTGAAAATAACATAAAAAAATAAAAGATAAATGCTGGAGGCCCCCTTCTCAGCAGAAGAGGTACAGGAAGTCATTAAGAACCTCAGAAACTCAACGGCACGATGCCGCACATATGGTGGCAATACCCCAGAATACGCACTTTCTGGAAAAAATTATTAACTTTCATCAGGAGACTGGATGGGAGACAATGTGAAGGAACCAGAGGCACTGTCATCAACCCAATCTACTATCGCCTGTACTTGTCCTGGCCTCAACATTCGTAAAGCCTCATTAGGCGCGCCAAAATACCGATGCAGGCTCTGTCGCTTACTCGCACATGAGGAAGGTGTTTCACTAGTGCTTCACGGCCTTTTGGCTAAGATCAAGTGTAGTATCTGTTCTTATCAGTTGCCAGGAGGTGGCGCTTGCTTCCGTCCCTGTTCTACGGCGAGGTGGAGCAGGGGTGGCGGTTGCTATGCAAAAGCCTGCTGGCGTAAAGGTGACCTGGAGTGGTTCGTAGCCGAAAGTGAAGCCTTCTGATGGGGATGGAGAACCACTGGGTTGGCGCTGAAGGGTCGAGTCCCTGGCCTTCTGACCTGGATTGTGGCAGCTCTAGCTCTGGTTAGACATGTGCATTTCGTTATGTTCCGAATCGAAATTCGGACGAATTTTTCATTATTCGGACATTCGGATGCATCCGAATTACCGAATTACAATACTAACGAATTTTACCGAATCCGAATTTTTTTCGAATGGAAAAATCGCGGACGAAATTCGAAATATCTCAGGGTCACTTAGTGATAGAAACCCCAAATTTGGATATGTTATAGTGCTAGTTCTACTGTGTTTGCATACTATATTTGGGGTTTCTAGCTACAAGTGGCCCCGAGATATGTGGCCCCAAAGTCGGGTCGAAAAATGTAATTCTCTGCTGCAGAAAAGTGCTTGACATTTTGTGACCCGACTTTGGGGCCACATATCTCGGGGCCACTTATAGCTAGAAACCCCAATTTTGGTATGCAAGCACAGTAGAACTAGCACTACAACCTCTCCAAATTTGGGGTTTCTATCACCAAGTAACCCCGAGATACGTGGACCCAAAGTCAGGTCGCAAAATATTTTCGAATTCGGTTGAAAAAATTTCAAATGCAGTTGAAATATTTTCAAATCTGGTTGAAATTATTTCAACTGCATTAGAAACTATTTCAACTGCATTAGAAACTATTTCAACTGCATTAGAAACTATTTCAACAAGATTTGAAAATATTTCAACTGCATTAGAAACTATTTCAACCAGATTTGAAAATATTTCATCTGCATTAGAAACTATTTCTATCACCAAGTAACCCCGAGATACGTGGACCCAAAGTCGGGTCGCAAAATATTTTCGAATTCGGTTGAAAAAATATCAAATGCAGTTGAAAAAATTTCAAATGCAGTTGAAAACATTTCAAATTCAGTTGAAAAAATTTCAAATGCAGTTGAAAAAATTTCAAATGCAGTTGAAAAAATTTCAAATGCAGTTGAAAAAATTTCAAATGCAGTTGATACTATTTCAAGTGGATTTGAAAATATTTTGCGACCCGACTTTGAAAATAAAAATGAAATTGATTCTAACAGTCTGCAGAAGATCTGCAAAAAAAAAAGAAAAAAGAAGTGAAATGGCTGTTAATAGTCTACAGGAGATCTGCTATTAAATTATATATTTTTTTCTATTCTGTTCTAATCTTTTCTATTTGAATTATAAATTTTGGAAGATGGTTATTTACTTATATACATCTGTCACATAAAAAAAAAAGATGTGAAATGGCTGTCACGGATGTCAATCGCAAGGCAAGTACATATGCTGTATGTCATTGTCCACTTGGCACAACACCTGCCACAAGTGCCAAGACACCTGCCATGAGTGCCACGTGACCGACCACAAGTGCCACGTGACCTGCCACGTGACCAAGTTGTGGATTGTCCACTTGCCATGTCACCTGCCACAAGTTATGGGGTTCCTAGCACCAAGTGACCCCCAGATATGGGGGATATGTCAAGTACTTTTCTACAGCAGAGAATTACATTTTGTGAGATATGTGGCCCCAAAGTCGGGTCGAAAAATGTCATTCTCTGCTGCAGAAAAGTGCTTGACATTTTGTGACCCGACTTTGGGGCCACATATCTCAGGGCCACTTATAGCTAGAAACCCCAATTTTGGTATGCAAACACAGTAGAACTAGCACTACAACCTCTCCAAATGTGGGGTTTCTATCACCAAGTAACCCCGAGATACGTGGACCCAAAGTCAGGTCACAAAATATTTTCGAATTCGGTTGAAAAAATTTCAAATGCAGTTGAAATATTTTCAAATCTGGTTGAAATTATTTCAACTGCATTAGAAACTATTTCAACTGCATTAGAAACTATTTCAACCAGATTTGAAAATATTTCAACTGCATTAGAAACTATTTCAACCAGATTTGAAAATATTTCATCTGCATTAGAAACTATTTCTATCACCAAGTAACCCCGAGATACGTGGACCCAAAGTCGGGTCGCAAAATATTTTCGAATTCGGTTGAAAAAATTTCAAATGCAGTTGAAAAAATTTCAAATGCAGTTGAAAACATTTCAAATGCAGTTGAAAAAAATTCAAATGCAGTTGAAAAAATTTCAAATGCAGTTGAAAAAATTTCAAATGCAGTTGAAATAATTTCAAATCATGTTGATACTATTTCAAGTGGATTTGAAAATATTTTGCGACCCGACTTTGAAAATAAAAATGAAATTGATTCTAACAGTCTGCAGAAGATCTGCAAAAATAAAAAAAGAAGTGAAATGGCTGTTAATAGTCTACAGGAGATCTGCTATTAAATGATATATTTTTTTCTATTCTGTTCTAATCTTTTCTATTTGAATTATACATTTTGGAAGATGGTTATTTACTTATATACATCTGTCACATAAAAAAAAAGATGTGAAATGGCTGTCACGGATGTCAATCGCAAGGCAAGTACATATGCTGTATGTCATTGTCCACTTGCCACAACACCTGCCACAAGTGCCAAGACACCTGTCATGAGTGCCACGTGACCGACCACAAGTGCCACGTGACCTGCCACGTGACCAAGTTGTGGATTGTCCACTTGCCATGTCACCTGCCACAAGTTATGGGGTTCCTAGCACCAAGTGACCCCCAGATATGGGGGATATGTCAAGTACTTTTCTACAGCAGAGAATTACATTTTGTGACCCGACTTTGGGGCCACATATCTCGGGGCCACTTATAGCTAGAAACACCAATTTGGTATGCAAACACAGTAGAACTAGCACTACAACCTCTCCAAATTTGGGGTTTATATCACCAAGTGACCCCGAGATACGTGGACCCAAAGTCGGTCGCAAAATATTTTCGAATTCGGTTGAAATAATTTCAAATGCAGTTGAAATATTTTCAAATCTGGTTGAAATTATTTCAACTGCATTAGAAACTATTTCAACCAGATTTGAAAATATTTCAAATGCATTAGAAACTATTTCAACCAGATTTGAAAATATTTCAACTGCATTAGAAACTATTTCAACTGCATTAGAAAATGTTTCAAATCTGGTTGAAATAGTTTCTAATGCAGTTGAAATAATTTCAAATCCAGTAGAAATATTTTTAAATTCGGTTGAAATATTTTTAAATCCGGTTGAGATATTTTCAAATCCGCTTGAAATAATTTCAAATGCGACTGATTTTTCGAATTCGGTCAAAAACGAAACAAAATCCGAAAATGAATTTAACGAATCTAACTAAACAAAATGAATTAATTAACGAATAAAAACGAAACAAAACAATTTTTTATTTTTGCACGTCTAACACGGATGTCGATCACAAGTACATATGCTGTATGTCATTGTCCACTTGCCACATCACCTGCCACAAGTTGTGTATTGTTCACTTGCCACAAGTGGCACGACACCTGCCACGAGTGGCACGACACCTGCCACGAGTGCCACGTGACCGGCCACGCGTGCCACATGACCGGCCACGAGTGCCACATGACCAGCCACGTGACCAAGTTGTGGATAGTCCACTTGCCACATCACCTGCCACAAGTTGTGGGGTTCCTAGCACCAAGTGACCCCAAGATAGGGGCGATATGTCAAGTACTTTTCTGCAGCAGAGAATTACATTTTGTGACCCGACTTTGGGGCCACGTATCTCGGGGCCACTTGTAGCTAGAAACCCCAAATTTGGTATGCAAACACAGTAGAACTAGCACTACAACTACAGACTATTAGTATCTATTTCGTTTTCTCACCAGATCTCCTGCAGACTATTAACATCTATTTCTTTTTTTAGCAGATCTCCTGTAGACTATTAACAACCATTTCACTTTTTTTTTGCAGATCTCCTGCAGACAATTAGTATCTATTTCGTTTTCTCACCAGATCTCCTGCAGACTATTAGCATCTATTTCTTTTTTTAGCAAATCTCCTGTAGACTATTAACAGCCATTTCACTTTTTTTTTCAGATCTTCTGCAGACTGTTAGAATCAATTTCATTTTTTTTTTCAAATTCGGATGGCAAAATATTCTCGAATCCGCTTGAAATAGTATCAACATGATTCGAAATTATTTCAACTGCATTTGAAATTATTTCAACCGCATTTGAAACTATTTCAACCGGATTCGAAAATATTTTGCGACCCGACTTTGGGTCCACGTATCTCGGGGTTACTTGGTGATAGAAACAACAAATTTGGAGAGGTTATAGTGCTAGTTCTACTGGTTTCTAGCTATAAGTGGGCCCGAGATACGTGGCCTCAAAGTCAGGTCACAAAATGTAATTCTCTGCTGTAGAAAAGTACTTGACATATGCCCCATATCTGGGGGTCACTTGGTGCTAGGAACCCCATAACTTGTGGCAGGTGACATGGCAAGTGGACAATCCACAACTTGGTCACGGGGCAGGTCACGTGGCACTTGTGGTCGGTCACGTGGTACTCGTGGCAGGTCATGTGGCAATCGTGGCAGGTGTCTTGGCACTTGTGGCAGGTGTTGTGGCAAGTGGACAATGACATACAGCATATGTACTTGCCTTGGGACCGACATCCGTGACAGCCATTTGACATCTTTTTTTTTATGTGACAGATGTGTATAATAAATAACCATCTTCCAAAATTTATAATTCAAATAGAAAAGATTAGAACAGAATAAAAAAACATATATAATTTAATAGCAGATCTCCTGTAGACTATTAACAGCCATTTCACTTCTTTTTTTTTTTTTGCAGATCTTCTGCAGACTGTTACAATCAATTTCATTTTTATTTTTCAAAGTCGGGTCGCAAAATATTTTCGACCCGACTTTGGGTCCGCTTGAAATAGTATCAACATGATTTTAATTTTTTTCAACTGCTTTTTAAATTTTTTCAACCTAATTCTAAAATATTTTGCGACCCGACTTTGGGTCCACGTATCTCGGGGTTACTTGGTGATAGAAACACCAATTTGGTGAGGTTGTTATACTGTTTTGCATACCAAATTTGGGGTTTCTAGCTATAAGTGGCCCCGAGATACGTGGCTCCAAAGTCGGATCGCAAAATGTCAAGCACTTTTCTGCAGCAGAGAAGAACATTTTTCGACCCGACTTTGGGGCCACATATCTCGGGGCCACTTGCACTACAACATATCCAAATTTGATGTTTCTATCACCAAGTAACCCCCAGATACGTGGACCCAAAGTCGGGTCGCAAAATATTTTCGAATTCGAAAATCGGTCGAAAACTAAACGAAATCCGAAAATGAATTTAACAAATGTAACGAATCTAACTAAACGAAATTAATTAATTAACGAATTAAAACGAAACTAAACAAAACAAATTTTTTCCTTTTGCACATGTCTAGCTCTGGTCAGTTTTTCGGGTTGGAACACCTGCATGGCAAGGGATCTGCAAACAAATGTGGATAGGGAAATAACATAAAATAACATAAAAAAATAAAAAATAAAAAGAAAATGCTGGAGGCCCCCTTCTCAGCAGAAGTGGTACAGGAAGTCATTAAGAACCTCAGAAACTCAACGGCACGATGCCGCACATATGGTGGGAATACCCCAGAATACGCACTTTCTGGAAAAAATTATTCAATTTAATGGATAAGATAGTGGGAAAATAAAATACTTGGAAATTAAAAAAAATTCAAAAAATTCAAAAAATTCAAAAAATTCAAAAAATTATAATCTTGACCTAGGAGGACGAAATTCAAATGGAGTAGGAGGTTGAGGTGGCGGTGGATGTGGCGGTGTAGGTGGAAGCGGCGGTGGAGGAGGACGAGGTAGCCAACACTGGTTCAAAATTACAACAATGGCTGGGTAAGGCTAGTGGTGAATGATGTGTCAAATTCTGTCCCCCGTCGCATAGTGTCCGCCCTGTACTGCGCTTGCTCAGTACGTAGGACAAGGGGATTTTGAAACTCTCCGAAGACGATGCGCGGTGACTCCAGGTTCAAGCCACATCATCCGAGGTTGAAGCCTAGCCAAGCGAGCCCGTGAGGGGCCCTGTTACTATGTGCTACCGTATGTCCACTTGGATGGTCGGGCTTGAACCTGCACTCACTGCGCAGGCGACGTTCATCTTTGGAGATTTTGTGAATCTTCTTGTCCTCCGTACTGCGCAAGCACTGCACCTGCGCAGTAAGTGGCCGGACACTATCCGATAGCAAGACAGTTTTCGTCAGAACACCGGTATATGTGTCTATTCTGCACAAGGTACGGCCAAGTCCTGTGGGATCCATGCCTGGTTTATTTTAATGAACGTGAGCTTGTCCACATTGGCTCTGGACAGGCGGCTGCGCTTGTCTGTGATAACGCCCCCTGCCGTGCTAAATACACGTTCAGATAATACACTGGCGGCAGGGCAGGCCAGCACCTCCAAGGCGTAAAGGGCAAGCTCAGGCCATGTGCCCAATTTGGAGACCCAGAAGTTGAAGGGGGCAGACCCGTCATGCAGTACGTGTAGGCGTGTGCACACATACTGCTCCACCATGTTGGTGAAATGCTGCCTCCTGCTAAGACGTTCCATCTCAGCTGGTGGTGCTGGTTGTTGTGGCGTGCTGACAAAGCTTTTTCACATTCCGGCTATGCTAACCCTGCCTTCCGAGGTGCTGGCGGTGCCCCAGCTGCGTTGGTGACCTCTTCCTCCTCCTCTGCCTTCGCCTTGTGCTTCCACCGTACCCCCGCTTCCAAGTGGGAATGCCACAAGCAGCGCGTCTACCAGCGTGCGCTTGTACTCGCGCATCTTACGATCACGCTCCAGTGAGGTAATTAAGGACGGCACGTCCTTGTAACAGGGATCCAGCAGGGTGGCCACCCAATAATCAGCACCAGTTAAAATGTGGGCAACTCGGCGGTCGTTGCGGAGACACTGCAGCATGTAATCGCTTATGTGTGCCAGGCTGCCCAGAGGCAAGGAAAAGCTGTCCTCTGTGGGAGGTGTATCGTCTGTGTCCTCTGTATCCCCCCAGCCACGCACCAGTGATGGACATGAGCTGGTCTGGGTGCCACCCTGCTGTGAACATGGTTCCTCCTCCTCCATCTCCTCCTCATCCTCCACCTCGTCATCCTCCAGAACTGTGCCCTTGCTGCCAGACAATTGTGTACCTGGCGCTTGTTGGTGCAGGAACCCACCCTCGTAGCCACTTGTAAATGACTGCCCTGAAAGCCTTGGAAATGAACCCTCTTCCTCCTCCTCATCCTGTGCCACATCCTCTTCAGGCGTCTTCGCCTGAAGAGTTTTTTCAAGGAGGCATAGAACTGGGATAGTAATGCTGAGAACGGCGTCATCGGCACTGGCCATGTTGGTGGAGTACTCGAAACAGCGCAACAAGGCACACAGGTCTCGTATGGAGGCCCAGTTATTGGCGGTGAAGTGGTGCTGTTTCGCAGAGCGACTCACGCGTGCGCGCTGCAGCTGAAACTCCACTATCGCCTGCTGCTACTCGCACAGTCTGGCAAGCATGTGCAAGGTGTAGTTCCACCTTGTGGGCACGTCACATATGAGACGGTGAGCGGGAAGGCCGAAGTTACGCTGCAGCGCTGACAGGCGAGCAGCAGCAGGGTGAGAACGCCGAAAGTGCGCACAGACGGCCCGCACTTTCTGCAGCAGCTCTGGCATATCGGGGTAATTCTTAAGGAACTTCTGGACCACCAAGTTCAGCACATGCGCCAGGCAACGGATGTGCGTCAAACCGGCAAGACCCAGAGCTGCTACGAGATTTCGCCCATTATCGCACACCACCAGGCCGGGCTTGAGGCTCACTGCCACCAACCACTCATCGGTCTGTTGTTCCATGTCCCTCCACAACTCCTGCGCGGTGTGGGGTTTTTCCCCCAAACAGGAACGTTTTAAAACTGCCTGCTGTCGTTTAGCCCTGGCTGTGCTGAAGTTGGTGGTGAAGGTGTTACGCTGACCGGATGAGGAGGCGGTAGAGGATGAGGAGACGGAGTAGGAGGAGTTAGCAACAGGAGGCAAACTGAAGTGCCCTGCAATCCTCGGTGGTGGAAGGACATGCGCCAAACTGCTATCCGCCTCAGGCCCAGCCGCCACTACATTTACCCAGTGTGCTGTTAGGGAGATATAACGTCCCTGACCGTGCTTACTGGTCCACGCATCCGTAGTTAGGTGGACCTTGCCACAGATGGCGTTGCGCAGTGCACACCTGATTTTGTCCCCCACTTGGTTGTGCAGGGAAGGGATAGCCCGTACCCCCGCTTCCAAGTGGGAATGCCACAAGCAGCGCATCTACCAGCGTGCGCTTGTACTCGCGCATCTTACAATCACACTCCAGTGAGGTAATTAAGGACGGCACGTCCTTGTAACAGGGATCCAGCAGGGTGGCCACCCAATAATCAGCACCAGTTAAAATGTGGGCAACTCGGCGGTCGTTGCGGAGACACTGCAGCATGTAATCGCTCATGTGTGCCAGGCTGCCCAGAGGCAAGGAAAAGCTGTCCTCTGTGGGAGGTGTATCGTCTGTGTCCTCTGTATCCCCCCAGCCACGCACCAGTGATGGACATGAGCTGGTCTGGGTGCCACCCTGCTGTGAACATGGTTCCTCCTCCTCCATCTCCTCCTCATCCTCCACCTCGTCATCCTCCAGAACTGTGCCCTTGCTGCCAGACAATTGTGTACCTGGCGCTTGTTGGTGCAGGAACCCACCCTCGTAGCCACTTGTAAATGACTGCCCTGAAAGCCTTGGAAATGAACCCTCTTCCTCCTCCTCCTCCTCATCCTGTGCCACATCCTCTTCAATCATCGCCTGAAGAGTTTTTTTCAAGGAGGCATAGAACTGGGATAGTAATGCTGAGAACGGCGTCATCGGCACTGGCCATGTTGGTGGAGTACTCGAAACAGCGCAACAAGGCACACAGGTCTCGCATGGAGGCCCAGTTATTGGCGGTGAAGTGGTGCTGTTTCGCAGAGCGACTCACGCGTGCGCGGTGCAGCTGAAACTCCACTATCGCCTGCTGCTACTCGCACAGTCTGGCAAGCATGTGCAAGGTGTAGTTCCACCTTGTGGGCACGTCACATATGAGACGGTGAGCGGGAAGGCCGAAGTTACGCTGCAGCGCTGACAGGCGAGCAGCAGCAGGGTGAGAACGCCGAAAGTGCGCACAGACGGCCCGCACTTTCTGCAGCAGCTCTGGCATATCGGGGTAATTCTTAAGGAACTTCTGGACCACCAAGTTCAGCACATGCGCCAGGCAAGGGATGTGCGTCAAACCGGCAAGACCCAGAGCTGCTACGAGATTTCGCCCATTATCGCACACCACCAGGCCGGGCTTGAGGCTCACTGCCACCAACCACTCATCGATCTGTTGTTCCATGTCCCTCCACAACTCCTGCGCGGTGTGGGGTTTTTCCCCCAAACAGGAAAGTTTTAAAACTGCCTGCTGTCGTTTAGCCCTGGCTGTGCTGAAGTTGGTGGTGAAGGTGTTACGCTGACCGGATGAGGAGGCGGTAGAGGATGAGGAGACGGAGTAGGAGGAGTTAGCAACAGGAGGCAAACTGAAGTGCCCTGCAATCCTCGGTGGTGGAAGGACATGCGCCAAACTGCTATCCGCCTCAGGCCCAGCCGCCACTACATTTACCCAGTGTGCTGTTAGGGAGATATAACGTCCCTGACCGTGCTTACTGGTCCACGCATCCGTAGTTAGGTGGACCTTGCCACAGATGGCGTTGCGCAGTGCACACCTGATTTTGTCCCCCACTTGGTTGTGCAGGGAAGGGATAGCTCGCCTGGAAAAGTAGTGGCGGCTGGGCATGACGTACTGTGGGACAGCCAATGACATCAGCCTTTTAAAACTCTGCGTCTCCACCAGACGGAATGACAGCATTTCAAAGGCGAGGAATTTTGAAATGCTGGCATTCAGGGCCAGGGATCGCGGGTGGCTAGGGGGGTACTTCCTCTTCCGCTCCAGTGTTTGGGAAATAGAGAGCTGAAAGCTTCCATGGGACATTGTGGAGATGGTTGGTGACCCAGGTGGTAGTGTTGCTGGCAGATCCTCTGTTTGCGGGTTGGCAGGTGTCACTGTCACTACAGAGGTGGATGAAGAGGCCGAGACTGCAGCAGAAGAGGAAGCAGGAGGAGCCAGAGACCTTTCTTGGTTTTTGCGGTGTCTACTCCACTGCATCTCGTGCTTTGCACTTAGATGCCTGGTCATGCAGGTTGTGCTCAGGTTGAGAACGTTTATGCCTCGCTTCAAGCTCTGATTGCACAGCGTGCAAACCACTCGTGTCTTGTCATGAGGACATTGTCTGAAGAACTGCCACGCTAGGGAACTCCTTGGACCTGGCTTTGGTGTGCTCGGTCCCTTGCTGCGTTGGGCAGTAGCAGAGGTACTGTCTAGGGGACGGACGCTCCGCTTTTGCACCCTGCTCTCTCTTCTGCTGTGCTGGTGGCTCTGTGCGACCACCACCTCTTCCTCTGAACTACACTGGTCACCTGCATGACGTTGATTCCATGTGGGGTCAAGGACCTCATCGTCCTCCACATCATCTTCCACCCAGTCTTCACCCCTGCCCTCCTTGTCGGTCTGCACAATGGCGAAAGCAGCAGCAGTTGGCACCTGTGTTTCGTCATCATCCGAGACGTGCTGCGATGGTCCTCCCATGTACTCACCATGAAACATAAGTGGTTGGGCATCGGTGCACACAATCTCTTCCACTTCTGGGGCAGGGCTAGGTGGATGGCCCTGGGAAACCCTGCTAACAGAGTCATCAAAAAGCAGAAGAGACTGCTGCATGATTTGGGGCTCAGACTGATTGGCCGATTTGCAAGGGGGTGAGGTGAAAGACTGATGGACATCGGCTGCAGGTGCCAACTCTGAACTTTCATCAGGAGACTGGGTGGGAGACAATGTGAAGGAACCGGAGGCACTGTCAGCAGCAACCCAATCTACTATCGCCTGTACTTGTCCTGGCCTCAACATTCGTACAGCCTCATTAGGCACGCCAAAATACTGCTGCAGACTCTGTCGCCTACTCGCACCTGAGGAAGGTGTTTCACTAGTGCGTGTAGCTGGCACAGATCGACCACGTCCTCTCCCTGCAACAGGAGCGCCACCAGCAGCACCACGACCCGGGCCACGTCCCCTTTTTGATGATCTCCTCATATTTTCAAAATGTATGATCTCGCCCTAAATATGTGTTTTTGTATATAGCAGAATACACGTACAGTATCTAAAGCGTTTATGAACACGCAGAAAATGCTATTGGGAAAAAAAAAAACACTGCAAAATTAAAAAAATTTTCAATGTTTTTCCAATATCAGAATAAACGGATAGTGTCTAAAGCGTTTATGAAAACGCAGAAAATGCTATTGGGAAGAAAAAAAACACAGCAAAATTAAATTTTTTTGCAATGTTTTTCCAATATCAGAATACACGGATAGTGTCTACAGCGTGTATGTATGAACACGCAGAAAATGCTATTGGGAAAAAAAAACACAGGAAAATTGTATACTTACCTTTCCGTAATTTTCCTTTCCTGTCGCATCTTCATGGCAGCATACACTCTGGGTTGTGGCTCCGCCTCCACGACCTGATAGGACCACATAACTATAAGATGACGATACGGCCCCCGCCCCAGTATTCTCTGTATATATGAGTCACCTCAAAAAATGGGTGGGTCGTTGTATGCTGCCATGAAGATGCGACAGGAAAGGAAAATTACGGAAAGGTAAGTATACAATTTTCCGTTTTCCTGTCGCATCATGGCAGCATACACTATGGGGAGTAACTCGCAGACAGGGTGGGTAATGCATCAATAAGCAAAATTTTATTTGCAAGGAATGGCAGGGTTGGCTTGAATAACAGATTTTCCAAAGTTTACGGTTGACAAACGGGCAGAATCAACTTTGTAATGGTCAATAAAGGTGTTCCTGGAGGACCAGGTGGCCGCCTTGCAGATAGTTTCCGCTGAGACCCTACAATAGGCTGCCCATGAGGTTGCCACTGCCCTGGTGGAATGCGCCTTCAGCCCCTCTGGAATCTGTGTGGAGCCTAGCGAGTAGGCCTTCTTGATGGTCTTTACTAGCCATGAGGCGATGGTGCGGGCCGATGTTGGCTGACCCCTCCTGAACCCATGAGGGATTATTAGGAGGTTCTCTGACTTTCTGATGGGTTCTGAGGCTGCAAGATATTTGAGTATGTTGCCTCTGACATCCAGGGGGTGTGGATCACCCTGGTCGGTAGTGAGTGCTGGCAGATTGATCTCCTGATTAAAGTGGAATGATGAAGAGACTTTAGGGATGAAGCGGTCTGAGGGTTTTAGGACTACCCTGTCCGGGAAAACGACCAGATAGGGATCCCTGGCCAGTAAAGCTTGCATTTCTGAGACCCTCTTTGCTGAGGCTATGGCAATCAGGAATGTCACCTTTAGCGTTAGGTCCCAGAGGGAGATGTTTTCTAACGGGAAGAAGGGTTCCCTGGATAGGGCCTCCAAGACGACCGACAGGTCCCAAGTCAGGAAGGAAGGTCTTCTGGGAGGTCTCAGTTTAAGACAGGCCCTCTGGAATTGGATAATGAGGGGGTCTAGCGCCCACCTAGTTCCGGTCAGGGCGGACAGAGCTGACACCTGCACCTTCAGGGTACTGGAGCCGAGACCTCTGTCCAGGCCTGCCTGCAGGAATTCCAGGATCTGCGGGGTTGATATAGAGGACAGGTTCCACCCCTGCTGATGGGCGAAGGAAGAGAACCTATCCCAGACCCGCTGGTAGGTGGAGTTTGTGGTAGGCTTTCTGGCCTGGAGGAGTGTATACACCACCCTTGCGGAGCAGCCCTGCTCTAGATATCTAGACCTCTCAGTCTCCAAGCCGTCAGGTGCAGCTTCTCCGGACTCGGATGGAGCAGCTGGCCCTGGGAGAGCAGGTCGGCTGACTGCGGGAGAGGGAGAGGGTCTGCTGTGTTTAGCTGAAGGAGGGTGGTAAACCACGGCCTCCTGGGCCAAAAGGGGATCACGGCCACTACCAGCGCCGATGATCTCTTGAGCCTCAGCAGGAACCTCGCTATCAGAGGGGTCGGAGGGAAGATGTACCCGAGGTGAAAGTCCCAGGGGTGCTGGAGACAGTCTGTCCCTTCGGCAGAGGGGAAGGGGACTCGTGACAGGAACCTCTGGCATTTCGTGTTCTCCGGAGTCGCTGCCAGATCTATGTCCGGAGGACCCCAGGTTCTGGAGATAAGGTCGAAGGCCTGCGGACTCAGGGACCACTCGTTGTTTGAGAGGAACCTCCTGCTGAGGGAATTGGCCAGGAGGTTCTCTACACCCGGGATGTAAGCTGCTCTTAGGTCCCGGAGATTCTGCCGTGCCCACTCCATGACGGGAAGAACCTCCCGCATCATGGACGAGCTCCTGGTACCTCCCTGCCTGTTGATGTAGGCGACAGCAACCTTGTTGTCCATCCTCAGGAGTACATATTTGCCCCTTACGAGAGAACCGAAGGCCAGGAGGGCTTGGAAGGCCGCCCTCATTTCCAGTATGTTGGAAACCACGTCTCGTGCCTCGAATGGCCAGCGGCCCTGGACTGCATGGTGTAGGTAGTGGGCCCCCCACCTCTCCAAACTGGCATCCGTGGTAATTATCTCCTGAGGGGGGGTGACAATGTGCCTGCACCTGTCCAGGTTGCTCGGTCGGGTCCACCATCCCAGGGACTGCCTGGCCTCCTGTGAGATGTGGATGGGTTGGGACATGGACGAGCCGTTCCATTGACTCAGCAACGAGAACTGTAGGGGCCTTGAGTTCCATTGAGCCTACTGGACCATCGGGATGGTAGCTGATAGAGAGCCTAGGAGGCTGAGGCACCCCCTGGCTGGAAGGGATGCAGCATGGATCGCTCTCCTTACTTTCTGGGTCAGCAGAGGGACTTTCTCTGGAGGTAGTTCTATTGAGTTCAACCGGGTGTCTAGTACAGCCCCCAGGAAAACCATCCTTTGAGAGGGCTGAACGTTGCTCTTCCCCCAATTTATGAGCCAACTCAGCCCTTGGAGCGTGGAAACTAGGATCTCCCGGTGCTGGGTAAGGGATTCTAGGCTGTCTGAGAGGAGGAGGATATCGTCTAGGTAATGATGCACCCTGAGACCTCTCTCTCTCAGGGATGCGATTACCGGGAGAAGGACTTTGGTGAAGGTTCGGGGAGCCGTGGAGATCCCGAACGGGAGGCATCGGAACTGGAAGTGCCTCTGGTCTATCGAGAATCGGAGGAATCTTTGAAATAGGATATGGATAGGGACGTGAAGGTAAGCGTCCTGTAGGTCCACGGACAGCATCCAATCTTCTCGATTTATAGCCTGGAGGATAGATTGGAGGCTTTCCATTTTGAATGGCTCCACCCGGATGGAGAGGTTGAGCCTCTTCAGGTCCAATACAGGGCGCAGATCTCCTGACTTTTTCCTGACCAGGAATAGAGGGGAGTAGAACCCCCGGCCCCTTTGGGAAAGGGGTACTTCTACTATTACCTCCTCGAGGAGCAACTCCTGGACGTAGTCCATCAGTAGCACCCTTTTCTCCCGGGATGACGGGAGTTTGGTTGGGCAAAAGTGATCCCCCAGGGGCCGCCCTTTGAAGGACCACCTGTAACCGAAACGGACGGTGGCCACCGTCCAGGGATCCTTGATGATATCCGTCCAAGCCGGCAGAAACTTTGGGAGCCTGGCCCCCACTACCACTGGCTGGACGGACGCACCTTCAAAAAGACTTCTGGTCCGCGGACGCAGAAGTCTTGGGTTTTTGAAATTTAGAGAAGGTCGCCTGGGGGTTCCTCCAGTTTCTCCTATATTCTCTGCCTGGCCTATAGGCCTTGGCGTCCCTATATTTATCCGGCAGGTTGCGCCTAAAGGGAGGAGGCCTCTGCTGCCTTGGTTTCCTGTCAGAGGAAAATGAGCCCTGATTTTCCGCCGGTCACCTTCGATATGGCCGAATCTAGTTTGGCCCCAAAAAGGTTTTCACCATCGAAGGGGATGTGGCACCAGTTTGACTTTGAGGCGGGATCTGCTGCCCAAGGTTTCAGCCAGAGGGCACGTCTGGCCATAACCGAGGCCAGCATGGCCCTGGATGAGGACCTTATGGCATCCACCGAGGCTTCCGCCACAAAATCCCCTGCGAGGCTCAGCTCCTGTAGGGCCCTAACGATCTTGTCTTGGTCAGCGCCCTCTGTCACAAGTTTCTCCGTGGAGGCTGACCAACTGGATATGGCCTTGCCCACAGGGGCCAGTGCCACAGCTGGCCTACATGCGCCTCCTGCAGCTAGGTAGGCCCTCTTGAGATCGGTGTCTATCTTCCTATCCAAGACGTCCCGGTAGATTACAGCGTCTTCGATAGGAAGTGTCACGTGGCGGGCTAGGCGCATAAGGGAAGCGTCCACCACCGGCGGGGTGACCAGGGGTTTTGCCTTTGGTTCCTTGAGTGGGTACAGTTTGGTGAGCCTATTATTCAGGCTTGACTTTCTGTCCGGCTTCAGCCACTCTTCCCTAATCATGTCGTCCAGTTCCTCAATAAAGGGGAAGGCTTCCGGATCCCTTTTGAGATTGGGAAAATATTTTTTCCGTTTTTGAGGGGCTTCCTGGGGTTCCTCCCAGTTGATCACCTCTTTGACCGACTTCACAAAGGGCTCGATGAGAGAAAAATCGAAGCCGGCTGAGGCCTCTAGCTCCTCTTCCTCTGACTGGGAGTCTAGCTCTCTAGACGTACTCGGGGGAGTGGGAGAGGCGGTTCTGATGGACATTTCCGTGTCCGGGGCGGTCTGCGTGGCTGAGGCCGCAGGTTCCCTAGGCTCCTGGACTTTTTCCCTGGTGGCCACCGCGAAGCACCTGCGACAGGCAAGCTTGTCCGGGAGAGCAACGGCCCCGCATATCCAGCAGGCATTGGCGGCTGGCCAGGGGGGGGGGGAGGAGCTGGTGAGCGACGTCTGCGTGGAGACCTTCTGCGGTGGGAGTGGCTGTGGGAGCAGGATCTGCTGCGACTCCTCCTGTGGCTTCTCCTATGGCCTGAGCGACTCCTTCTCCTGCTGCGACTCGAATGGCTCCGTCTGTGCCCCGAACGGCTTCTTCCGCGAGAGGACTCCCTGCGTCCGGATTTAGATGATCTTGCGGACCTGGCGGGGCTAACCGTTTAGGCAGCGTTAGTTGGTCCTGCACTCTTTTTCGATCTTCTCTACTTACCCATTGTCCCTCCCTCTTACCTATCACGTTGAAGGTGATCTGCTGGGGCAGTGGTCTCCATAGGGATAGAGAAAAGGCAGCCTAGCAAAAATACAAAAATAGGCACAGTAAGAGGAAGGAAGGCAGAGGGAGCAGAGAGAAAAAGAAAGGAGGAAAGGAGAGCAGTATGCAGAATGCACAGGGAAGGAGAGAGGGAGGAAGCAAAAGGCTAACTTACCTATTGGGGATGTGCTGGGATGTTCCTGGGATGATCTGTAGGTGGTTCCTGCTTCAAAACATTCAGGGGAATGGGAAAAGGGAATCTGCACTTTTGAATTTGGCGCCGGGAGCGCCGTGCCGCTTGCGCATGCGCAGTAGCGCCACGCGGCCGCCGGCGCCATCTTGGAACCTGGAAAGGAAGACACAGGATGCCCATCGTTCGTACTGCGCATGCGCGGAGGCGCCAGAACGCTCAGCGCTGCTAGGTAGCAATGCACAGGGAGCAGTGGGACTACAGGGCCCAGGAGAACATACGATAAGCGGCAAGAGGTGCCCCAGAAAACAAGGGAACAGCAGAAATGAAAAACGGAGAACCACTGCAAGGTAAAAAGCCTGTTTAAGGCTTATAACTGTAGTAAGGATGGCCACATACCTTTAAGCCTATTTAAGGCTTTTCTTCCTAAGGCAGTAGTGGCAGTGCTTTAAAGACCTATTTAAGGCTTATCACAGCAGGCAGGTGCAGCAATACCCCTGAGATCACCAGAGTGGGGTTCCTTCCATTTAGCTTCGTTTAGAGGCTGTACCGGCAAGGACTTCCAAACTAGGAGAGGCTAGAACCTGGCTGGGGCGAAGCGGTAAGAGGGTGATGATCCGTGCGGTCCCAACAGGTGAGGAAAAATTAGAGAATACTGGGGTGGGGGCCGTATCGTCATCTTATAGTTATGTGGTCCTATCAGGTCGTGGAGGCGGAGCCACAACCCAGAGTGTATGCTGCCATGAAGATGCGACAGGAAATTAAATTTTTTAGCAATGTTTTTCCAATATCAGAATACACGGATAGTGTCTACAGCGTGTATGTATGAACACGCAGAAAATGCTATTGGGAAAAAAAAAACACAGCAAAATTTAATTTTTTTGCAATGTTTTTCCAATATCAGAATACACGGACAGTATCTACAGCGTGTATGTATGAACACACAGAAAATGCTATTGGGAAAAAAAAAAACACTGCAAAATTAAATTTTTTTGCAATGTTTTTCCAATATCAGAATAAACGGATAGTGTCTAAAGCGTGTATGAAAACGCAGAAAATGCTATTGGGAAGAAAAAAAACACAGCAAAATTAAATTTTTTTGCAATGTTTTTCCAATATCAGAATACACGGATAGTGTCTACAGCGTGTATGTATAAACACGCAGAAAATGCTATTGGGAAAAAAAAACACAGCAAAATTAAATTTTTTTGCAATGTTTTTCCAATATCAGAATACACAGACAGTATCTAAAGCGTTTATGAAAACGCAGAAAATGCTATTGGGAAAAAAAAAACACTGCAAAATTAAATTTTTTTGCAATGTTTTTCCAATATCAGAATAAACGGATAGTGTCTAAAGCGTTTATGAAAACGCAGAAAATGCTATTGGGAAGAAAAAAAACACAGCAAAATTTAATTTTTTTGCAATGTTTTTCCAATATCAGAATACACAGATAGTGTCTACAGCGTGTATGTATGAACACGCAGAAAATGCTATTGAGAAAAAAAAACACAGCAAAATTACATTTTTTTGCAATGTTTTTCCAATATCAGAATACACGGGCAGTATCTAAAGCGTTTATGAAAACGCAGAAAATGCTATTGGGAAAAAAAAAACACTGCAAAATTACATTTTTTTGCAATATTTTTCCAATATCAGAATAAACGGATAGTGTCTAAAGCGTTTATGAAAACGCAGAAAATGCTATTGGAAAAAAAAAACACAGCAAAATTAATTTTTTTTGCAATGTTTTTCCAATATCAGAATACACGGATAGTGTCTACAGCGTGTATGTATGAACACGCAGAAAATGCTATTGGGAAAAAAAAAACACAGCAAAATTAAATTTTTTTGCAATGTTTTTCCAATATCAGAATACACGGATAGTGTCTACAGCGTGTATGTATGAACACGCAGAAAATGCTATTGGGAAAAAAAAAACACAGCAAAATTAAATTTTTTTGCAATGTTTTTCCAATATCAGAATACACGGATAGTGTCTACAGCGTGTATGTATGAACACGCAGAAAATGCTATTGGGAAAAAAAAAACACAGCAAAATTTAATTTTTTTGCAATGTTTTTCCAATATCAGAATACACGGATAGTGTCTACAGCGTGTATGTTTGAACACGCAGAAAATGCTATTGGGAAGAAAAAAACACAGCAAAATAAAATTTTTTTGCAATGTTTTTCCAATATCAGAATACACGGACAGTATCTACAGCGTGTATGTATGAACGCGCAGAAAATGCTATTGGGAAAAAAAAAACACAGCAAAATTAAATTTTTTTGCAATGTTTTTCCAATATCAGAATACACGGACAGTATGTAAAGTGTGTATGAACATGCAGAAAATGCTATTGGGGAAAAAAAAACACAGCAAAATTAATTTTTTTTTGCAATGTTTTTCCAATAGCAGAATACACACAGACTATGGTGTATCTCTTACTATATGCAGTCCTAATGGTGCACTGAGCTTGCAGGTAAAACTTTTATATTTTGTCTGGCACTGGCCTCATGGCACTGTTAAAAGACTGTGCACTGCACCCCAGCCAGGGTACAATTGATTTAGGAATCTCTTCAATAATTCTCTCTGCCTCTTTCTTTTGCTTAATAAAGAAACTCCCTACTCTAGCTATCTAGATCGCTCACTGATATAACTAATTAGAAGAAAATTCAAGGAATGTGGACTGACTGACTGACTTTATCACACTAACTCCTAAAAATCCTCTCTCTCAGCAGCACAGGAACCTGTCTATAGCAGAATGACGCTGTGTGCTGTGTGTGTGTACTATATATAGAGGCTGGGTCACATGCTGAACTGGCCAATCACAGCCATGCCATTAGTAGGCATGGCTGTGATGGCTTCTAAGGGCACACTAGTGAAACTAGCGTCGATTGGCTGCCCTGCAGCTTGTAAAAGGTGCCAATACATCGCCGAACACCGGACCCGAACCCGAATTTACAGCCAATAGTTCGGGTTAGGGTCCGAGTCCCGGACACCCAAAAGTCTGGTACGGACCCGAACTTTACAGTTCAGGTTCGCTCAACCCTAATCAACATTTAACACCATACTTTAACACATAGTACACATGAAATCAGTATGTTAATTTTCTTTTATGGTTAGATTAAAGGACATATTTGTTTGATATTAAAGAACTAATCTACCCAACAGTGAAACTTCAGGGTTAAAGTGAAATTATATAGTATTTTCAGTGAGGACATATTTTGTGTTAACTTTGTTCACTTTTTTTTTTTTTTTTAAAAGTTTTATTTATTGCTTTTTGAACATAACAGGTACATACAAGACCCAAGGGGCCACACAAAAAAAAAAAAAACACAACACTAATTACAACTCTTCAGCATTGACTCTTCCTCCTCTGTCCACACCCCCGCTCCGTAAAAAGAAAAAGTAAAAAAAAAAAAAAAATCAAAACATTTATTACTAAGGCCCCCTTTTCTCAAGAACATTCAATAAGAGCATTTACTTATGGCAGATAATTACATACATGTCACAAAACCCATCGCCAGTGCATACTATTATGTATCTCTCAATCCGCCACCGTGGTTTCACTATTCATCCAACTGCCCCACACCTTATCAAATTTTTGTGGTATGCCCCTGCTACTATATGTAGCCTTCTAGAAGGGTGCGGCCCTATTTACCAAACCCTTCCACGCTGATACAGCTGGAGGATTAGGCTTTTTCCATGATAACACTATCATTTTCCTAGCATAATAGATTAGGATCGTCAGCAAAGTACGAGTTACTCTTTTTGGGGCTAGATTATCCACCAGTCCCAACAGGCACACCTCTATTGTAGGCTGTATATGAATAGCTGAGCTGTTACCTCTGCTATACATTCCGTAACCCCCTTCCAAAATGCTTGAATGTTCGAACAATTCCAAAAGATGTGCATGAAATCAGCAGTGAGGGAACTGTACCACCAGCAATCAGGAGACTGGGAAAGGAAACATCTTAGCCAATCTAGCTGGAGTAAGATATATGCGATGCAGGAATTTAAATTGTATGAGTTGGTCCCTGGCAGAGACCAGTCTAGTAAAATTAATGTCCCATACATCGTTCCAGTCATCCCCATCCATCTGGGGGAACACCTCACACCACACCGCCCTACACCTTGCAAGGAGATCTCCTCCCTCACCAAACAGTTGTTTATATATTGTAGACAAGGCCTTGTCCAAGGTGTCTTCCCTCAGCAGAGACTCTACATCACTCATTTTCCGAGTAGTACCGTTTTCTCCAAATTGGGCACTGTATGCATGTCTGAGCTGAAGATACCGGAACAAGTGAGTGTTGGGAAGATTAAATTTAGTTTTCAGGGCGTCAAACTGTAGAAGTTTCCCACCACCCACTATGTCCTTCAGTGTCTTAATACCAAATTTAGTCCAAATGATTGGATCAGGGTACTCGTAGAAGTGTGTTAATGTAGGATTCTTCCAAAGTGGAGTGTGAGGAGAAATCTTAGAAGCGCTACCCATCTTAGACACTGCTACCCATGCCCTACCAGCTGCACGCATGGATATCGTGAGTGTCATCCTCAGGTACCATAAACCACCTATGTATGAATACTAGCTGACCCGCTAGGAAATATCTGTGAAAGTCTGGGACCGCCAATCCCCCTTGTTTCCACGGCAGCTGTAACACCCGGAGTTTAATTCGGGGGTGTCGCCCCTGCCACAGAAAATTAGTTATCAGCTGGTCTATTCTTTTGAAAATATATCTCGGAATCCAAACAGGGGAATTCCGGAATATATATAAAAATAGAGGTAAAAACAAAATTTTTACTAAGTTCACTCTACCTATGAGTGTGAGAGGCAGATTCTGCCATGCCTGCAGTCTGGATTTCAGTGTAGTCAAAAGTGGATCGACATTCAAAGCAACAAAGTCTGATACGGAGTTGGAGATACGCAGCCCCAAATATTTGATCACCTCCACCCTCTGCAAGGGACAATCGAGGGGGATCTCACATCCGGGGGATGGCGTCTTGAGTGAGAGAATCTGGGATTTTCCCCAGTTGACCCTCAGACCGAGAAGCATGAAAAGGAATTTAGGATGTCTAAAGCTGCCGACAGGGAATTCTTGGAGTCTCGCAAAAAAAGAACCATATCATCTGCGTACAGTGCCGTTTTTTCAGTCAAGCTACCCACTGTTATCCCTTGTACCTCCTCGGAAGCTTGCAAAGCCGCTGCCAAGGGTTCGATCATGATAGAGAAAAGACCTGGGGATAAAGGGCATCCCTGGCGAGTGCCCCTATATATTGGAAAAAATTCGGATAACGTATTATTTAACTTTATGGCTGCTGTGGGGCAATGGTATAGAATGTCGATCCACTTCCGGAACCGAGGACCGAAACCCAACACCTCCAGTACCACCCTCATGTATTTCCAATCTACGGAGTCAAAGGCCTTTTCCAAATCTAAAAAGACCAGTATTCCACCGCTAGAAATATCAGGGCCCAACTGGGTGTGAGTGAAGACCCTGCGCAAATTAATATCCGTGGCCTTTTGGGGCATAAAACCTGTTTGGTCGGGGGAAATAACATGCTGCAGGACCAACATGAGTCTAGTAGCTAACAGTTTGGTCAGTATTTTGAAGTCCATATTTAATAAAGAGATGGGTCTATATGATGAACACTGCAGCGGGTATTTATCTGGCTTAGCCAATAATACAATATGAGCCTCATAAAAAGAGGGGGAAGACTCCCCTTCAGAAAACAGTCTGTGTATAATTGCAACAGTCTGGGTGCTAGGGTTTCCGAATAGTGGCGGTACCACTCAATTGGCAGGCCGTCAGGCCCAGGATCCTTGCCACCAGGAAATGACCCTATTGCAGAGACTACCTCCTCCTCCCTGAACATGGCATCCAGAAAGCTGCTAGATTCCTCCGGCAGCTCGGGCAACTGTAGGGTCCCTAATGTGTCTCTGAGATCCCCAGTGTCATATGAAGCTATAGGAGAATACAAAGAACTATAAAAGGATACAAACTCCCGTACTACATCCTCCCCATCTCTCAATAATTGTCCTGACGGAGATAGTATGCAGGGAACTACGGTCGGGACGTGTCCCCTGCCGTCAGAAGGGCCAACAGCTTCCCATTTTTATCTCCCTTCTCAAAAACTCTCGCCGCACTCCTTTGCATCTGGCAAGTAGTCATGTCCTGATAATGGAGAGACATTTTCCTCCTTGCAAACTGCAACTGAGTCAACATGTCAGGAGAAGACGAGTCCACATGGGCCTTGGCGCATTCTTGTTCCTTGTCCTGGAGTTGTTTCTCCACACTATTCTGCTCTGTTCTCTGTGCTTTTATGGCTGATATGTATACCCCCTGTAACCTGGGGGACAGGTAGCAGGTACAAAGCTCACTGGGATGGGCTGTTTAGTAAGGCACAGATACCAAATCCACTTGAGGTAGTGAAAACAGTGTTGGGTTTATTTTGATTTAAATACAAGTCCATACACAGGTGCTGCACAGTCTTCCAGAAAACACCTCAAAACAGAAATAACCAAACAAAAGACCTAGCCGTGTCTCGGCTCTAACTATAACATACACCGTCTCTAACTATCAAGCTGAGCAAGCCTACCGCTTGTCAGCTTCTGTAAAGAGTTTTTAAAGGGTTTTACCAACCTTTTGGCTCCTCACAAACCATCCCTGTTTGTGTGTCCCAGGCAGAGAGCAAAGGCTGTTTGCTCAGGTGAGCTTAAATTAGCCTGGAAAGGAGGACTAAGATCCGAACTGGATCATGTCTCAGAGACCTCTGAATGTATATGAGAGGAGCCTGGGAGATGTATAAACCCTGAACAGGACTTCTCCTGGCTCTCTCTGGGACGCTCTGCTACATATCCTCCCCCCTTGTTTCAACCCCAGGGTTGGAACACCTGTGGCCCAACAGGAGTGAACACGGGACAGGGCATCTACATTCCCCATCTCCACACCTGGCCTGTGTTTTACGGTGAAGGAGTAATCCTGTAGAGCCAAAAACCACCGGTTCACCCGTCTATTAGTCTCCTTCTTTTGGGCCATCCATTTCAGGGGAGCATGGTCAGTTATTAAGTCAAACTGGCGCCCTAATAAATAGTATCTGAGTGCGTCCACGGCCCATTTTATGGCTAAACATTCTTTTTCAATGACTGCATACTTTTTCTCATGGTCATTGAGCTTTCTGCTTAGGTACACGACAGGGTGTTCTTCCCCATTGTATACCTGTGATAGTACCGCCCCGATACCAACATCAGACACATCCGTCTGAACCAAAAACTCTCTGGAGAAATCGGGAGAGTACAGTACTGGCTGTGCACACAGATCCTTCTTCAGGACCTGAAAAGACTCCTCTGCTACTGGGGACCATTTCACCATTACAGAGTCTTTCCCTTTCGTAAGGTCTGTCAGAGGGGCAGCTATAGTTGCAAAATTTGGGATAAATCTTCTATAATACCCCGCAATACCAAGAAAGGCCCTGACCTGCTTTTTGTTTGCATGGCGTGGCCATTCCTGGATGGCTGCTATTTTACTCACTTGTGGTTTTATGACACCACGGCCAATAGTGTAGCCCAAATACTTGGCTTCCTCTAGACCAATGACACATTTTTTTGGATTTGCCGTAAAACCTTCTTTGAAGAGGGAATCAAGAACAGCCTGGACACGAGGCAAGTGAGACTCCCAATCAGTACTATGTACCACTATGTCATCTAGATAGGCTGCTGCATATCGTCGGTGGGGTTTTAGGGTCCTGTCCATGGCCCTCTGAAATGTCGCGGGGGCATTTTGCAACCCAAAAGGCATTTTTTTATATTGAAAGGAACCGTCTGGGGTCACGAACGCAGTCTTCTCTTTGGCGCTACCAGTTAGGGGTATTTGCCAATACCATTTTGTCAAGTCCAAAGTGGTAAGATAGCGAGCTTTGCCAAGTCGGTCTATAAGTTCGTCTACTCTGGGCATTGGGTATGTGTCAAACTTTGTCACCGCATTAAGTTTCCTGAAGTCGTTACAGAACCTCCACGTGCCATCCGGTTTTGGGACTAACACTATGGGGCTAGACCAGTCACTATTGGATTCCTCAATGACATCCAGCTCCAACATTTTTTTAACTTCCTTGCTGATGTCCTTTCTCCTTGCTTCAGGAATTCGGTAAGGTTTGAGCTTGACACGTACCCCAGGTTCAGTAACAATGTCATGCTGAACTGCTGAAGTCGTGCCAGGTAACTCTCTCTATTCCTTATCAGGAATTCTCTAGTGTCCTGTTTTTGGGAATATGAGAGGGTGTCTGGAACCGTGACCTCAGGGATGAGAGGGGACTCAGTACCCTTAGGCGTTACTGGGAGAGGCCTCGCAGTTAACGCCATTCTATCCTTCCAGGGTTTTAACAGGTTTATATGGTAAACCTGTTCGGGCTTCCTTTTCCCTGGTTGATAAACCTTGTAGTTGACCTCCCCGACTCTCTCAATTACTTCAAAGGGACCCTGCCACTTAGCCAGGAACTTGCTCTCAACAGTGGGAACTAACACCAGGACCCTGTCACCAGGTGAGAAAACACGGAGTTGTGCCCCCTTGTTATATATTCTCTGTTGGGATGCCTGGGCCTGCAGTAAGTGTTCTTTTACCACTGGCATGATTGCTGCAATCCTCTCCTGCATTTGGGCAATATGCTCAATGACACTTTTATGGGGTGTCTGTTCTCCCTCCCAAGTTTCTTTGGCTATGTCTAAGAGTCCCCGAGGGTGTCTCCCATAAAGCAACTCAAATGGGGAGTACCCCGTAGAGGACTGGGGAACCTCCCTGATGGCAAACATCAAGTATGGTATCAGGAAGTCCCATTTTTCCCATCCTTGTCCACAACCTTTTTTAACATGCTCTTTAACGTCTTATTGAAGCGTTCCACTAAGCCATCCGTTTGAGGATGATACACTGAGGTTCGCAGCTGCGTCACCTTAAATAACTTGCAGAGCTCCCTAGTTATTCGCGAAATAAACGGGGTGCCCTGGTCTGTAAGGATTTCTTTCGGGATGCCAACCCGACTGAACACCATAAACAGTTCTTTGGCAATGTTTTTAGCAGACGCGGCACGTAGGGAAACTGCTTCAGGGTAACGGGTAGCATAATCCATGATTACGAGGATATGCTGATGACCCCGGGCAGACTTGGGAAGTGGGCCCACAAGGTCCATGGCAATCCTCTCAAAGGGCACTTCAATGATAGGCAAGGGCACTAAAGGACTTCGGAAGTGGGATAGTGGGGCTGACATCTGACACACAGGACAGGATTGACAGTAATTCTTAACATCTTTCTGTATCCCGGGCCAGTAAAACCTGCGCAACACCCTTTCAGTAGTTTTTTCAACCCCTAAATGGCCTCCTAGCAAGTGCCCATGGGCAAGTTCTAACACCAGCCGTCTGTATGGCTTAGGGACCACCAACTGCTCAACCACTTCATCATTCATTTTACATACATGATACAGTAAATCCTCATTGCTGCTGAAATAAGGAAAACAGGGCCTGTCCCCGGGTTCGACAGGTACATCATTAATCACTATTACATTTTCCCAGGCCCTGGAAAGGGTATGGTCTTTTCTCTGCTCAGTACCAAAATTTTCCTTATGCACATTAAGGTCATCAAACTCTAATATAGGCTCGGGGTCAGCAGACGGCTGTCCGGCTCTACTGGTAGTGGGGACCTCCTCAGGGTCCTCCAGCTCTCCTGCCATAACCGATAGAGGAAAAGCCGGGGAGCACTGAGAAGAGTCCCCTGAACCCACCTTGTCAGTAGTGGCCAGGAATTCTGGCTCTGCGACTGAGTCAGGTACTGCGACCGAGTTGGGATGATCCCACAGTTCCCAAAACTTAGGGAAGTCCCTACCAATGATGACCTCATGCACCAAGTGAGGAACAAGTCCAACCGGATGGGTCACCGTACCTAAACCAGTTTTAAACTGAACAGTGGTTACAGGATACTCCAGGGTATTCCCATGTATACAGATCACAGCAACATTTTTAGCATGATAATTTACAGGTTCAATCATTTCAGCTGTAACCAAAGTCACTAGACTTCCAGAGTCCAGCAAGGCTGTAATAGGCTTATCATTCACAGTCATTTGGCACATTGGTTTTCTCATATTTGGGGTTGCAGTGCATGAAACCGCTGCAAACATAGACTGCCTTCTAATAGATAAATCACACTGCATTGGTTCATCTGTCAATGGACAATTTGCCGCAACATGTCCCATTTCTTGGCAACGAAAACACCTGAGTTTGGTTTGCTGACAGGCACTGGCTTCCCTTGTTTGGGATGCCAAGCTTCAGTCCTGGCACCAAAAATCCTCCCCCCTATTTCCTTGCCATGCTTACCACCCACTTCCCCTGGAACAGTCTTACCGGTTGACTGGGGAGACCGTGGCTTTGGGCGGAAAGTCCGTGCGGCTGTAGGGGTGGTGACCAGGTTCTTTGCAGCAAAATACCTTTCAACAAGTTCCACCAGGTGGTTTGCCGAATTGGGGTCTCCTTGACTCACCCACTCCTGCAGGGAAATCGGTAGTGACCTCAGAAACTGGTCCATGACCACACGCTCCACTATTTGTGGCCCAGACAGGGACTCCGGCTGTAGCCATTTCCTCACCAGGTGAATTAGGTCAAACATCTGCGATCTTGGAGGCTTCTCGTCTTGGAAGTACCAGCTGTGGACCCGCTGTGCTCGAACTGCCAAAGTGACACCAAGTCGTGCCAGTATTTCCTGTTTGACCTTTTCATAGTCTGCTGCTTCTGCTGACTCCAAATCATAGTAGGCCTTCTGCGATTCCCCAGTAAGCAACGGGGCGACCAGTCCTGCCCACTGGGTTTTAGGCCAATCTTCCCTCTCAGCGGTCCGTTCAAATGTTAGCAGAAAGGCCTCTGGATCATCATCTGTAGTCATCTTAGACAAAAAGCGAGCCACATGGATGGCTGAGGGCTTGTCTCCAACATTATCAACGTTAGCAGGTGACCACTGTGCTATTGTCTCCACAACCTCAGACAAGGTTTTCCTATCTGCTTTTGCATCAGTGGCTAGCTGTTCAAACAGCCTCTGCGTTTGTTCCTGTGCGATAGCATTAGCTTGCTGTTGTGCCGCGTGGAGTGCAGCATTAGCTTGCCGTTGTGCAGCGTGGAGTGCAGCGCTTGTTTTCTGCTGTTCAGCGTTTTGCATGCTGTTGTGCAGCATGGAGTGCAGCGTTTGTTTTCTGCTGTTCAGCGTGGAGTGCAGCGCTTGTTTTGTGCTGTACAGCGTTTGCTTGCTGCAGTGCAGCGTTGGATATCATCAATTGTTTTAGGATTTCCTCCATCTTTAGTCACTCTAGGTACTGGCCTTTTAAGTAGTAACTTACTACAGCTGCCCGCTGAAATCCACCATATGTAACCTGGGGGACAGGTAGCAGGTACAAAGCTCACTGGGATGGGCTGTTTAGTAAGGCACAGATACCAAATCCACTTGAGGTAGTGAAAACAGTGTTGGGTTTATTTGATTTAAATACAAGTCCATACACAGGTGCTGCACAGTCTTCCAGAAAACACCTCAAAACAGAAATAACCAAACAAAAGACCTAGCCGTGTCTCGGCTCTAACTATAACATACACTGTCTCTAACTATCAAGCTGAGCAAGCCTACCGCTTGTCAGCTTCTGTAAAGAGTTTTTAAAGGGTTTTACCAACTTTTTGGCTCCTCACAAACCATCCCTGTTTGTGTGTCCCAGGCAGAGAGCAAAGGCTGTTTGCTCAGGTGAGCTTAAATTAGCCTGGAAAGGAGGACTAAGATCCGAACTGGATCATGTCTCAGAGACCTCTGAATGTATATGAGAGGAGCCTGGGAGATGTATAAACCCCGAACAGGACTTCTCCTGGCTCTCTCTGGGACGCTCTGCTACACCCCCGAGTGGTGGCCTTGAAGGCCTCCCACTCAGTGTGTAGTGTTGCCGACCCTTCGTTAATCTGCCAAAATGTATCGATGTGCGGTTTCAGCATTTCCTCCACAGTGGGTTCCTCAACCCACCTAGGAGACAAACGCCAAACTCTCCTTGAGCTCTGGGAGCCTAATTGCAACTTTGTTCACTTTAAATTAAAATTTGGAGTGACTTTTAAATTTTTAGATGTTTGCTATTTTTTAATATTACATCAATATAAGCTGTTTCAGTCACTCAGCATAACTGCTCGATAGATATTTAGAAAGGCTATCAACAAAACAAATTATCTTTAGTCAGTCAGCTGACTCATAGACATCCATTGTGAGAAGGAGCAGTAAAGCACAACCATTTCCCCACCCGAACTTCTCAAAGTCCACCATCATATCAACCCTTTGACACAAGGGTTTTCCATCCTCCACGGTTCTGGATGAAAGGTGGTTCATTATGATGCTGTCTTTTGTATTTCTGTTCTTCCTATACCTTTTGATACCATGTTCACTTTTTACTTCTGGTGACATCACATATTTAGAAGACTCCACTGTTTGGATGAGGTTGGCATATCCGTTGACATTAGCAGAAGGGTTGTCCTTTGTGAACACATCCATACAACTCTGTCAGTAGATATGTCTGTGCAACCGTTCTCATGATCCTTCTGAGATGAGGTTCCACCCCCCATGATATCATCATAATCTGAACTTTGAAGAAGGTTGAGATAAGCATTCAAAACTTTAGTGAGGTTAAACACTTTTCATTAGTCACCCATTGTTACAGAGGAATCAATGTGAAAAGACTGCAGAAGCAGTCTCTTGGAACTTGTTCGCTGTGGTAAATATGCAGTGTCATATCTTGTGTTTTCTCTGTAGGAGAAAGTTGAATCCTAAACTCTGCCAATTGAATCTTATTACTGCTTGAGGGAGGACATGTCAAAGTAGAGTTCTAGGCCTTCTCTGTGGAAGATAATCTAGCCCATCAATAATGAAATTATCATTACATTTAGGTAATAAATAAAGCAGCATGTTATATGGGAAAAATGTTGGTAACAGTTCTGTACTTACTTTTGGCAGTAAGGCTTAAGACAGTATCTGAATTTTGAAGGATGGAATGCTCCAGGCTGGATAGACCTGTGTCATTCCCCATATTGAGGCTCTGATAGAGCTGCATCATAAATGGCCCAGCACAGCACAGGGATGGTGGGAGCCCCTCATAATGAGCATAATGAGTCGACGACTGCCATATTGAGAAAGTATTTTTTGTTTTTTTAATTCATCATAATGAACGTTTGTAATTGTTACGAAAAGTTAACGAAAATTCGTATTTCGTACGAATCCAAATTGAATTTCGGACACGAATTACAAAATACGAATTAACGGCTAATACGAAATGGAACTTATTGAAACTAAACTAATTTATTGACGGCGCACATGTCTACCGTCAGTACATCAATTGTGATCAGGTGTGATCAATTTTCAGTGATTGGCACCATAGCTTGTAGAACCTATAACTTTCACACAGACTAAATAATATCCACTAATTTTGGTTCTTTTTACCAAAGATATGTAGCTGTATAAATTTTGGCCCAAATTCATGAAGAAAAATTACTTATTTGCAAATTTTACAATAGATTTTTTTCAAGAATGTTGCTCTTTTTTCGCTTATATCGCAACAAATAAAAATCCAGCAGTGATTAAATAACACCAAAAGAAAGCTTTATTTGTGAGGAAAAAAATTATAAAAAATTGTTTGGCTACAGTGTAGTATGACTAAGTACCATATTTATCGGCGTATAACACGCACCCCAAGTTTAGGAGGGCATTTTAAGGAAAAAAACTTTTAGGAGGGAAGTTTATGGAAAAAAACAACTTACATTTAAATGGCTCATCAATGCAGCCTTATCAGTGTCCATCTGCAGCCTTGTCCATCATTGCCCTTGCAGCCTTGCTCAGTGTCATTTGCATGTGGCATGTAAATAGCCTTGCCCAGCGCCGTTTGCAGCCTTGCCCAGTGTTTAAATTTCCCGCCACCGAGATAGACAGACTCGGCTCTACTCGTCTTGGCTCGTCTCGCAGTCCCACCCAGTCTGGGCAGGACTGCGAGCGGAGCAGAGCCGAGTACACAGTACAGTCGGCTTGGTCTTTTTTGGCAGCGCTCGCTCCAGAGACAGCAGGGAGGTGGGACGGTGAGCGGAGCCGAGCACTCTGCTCGGTCTTTTTTTGGTGCCGCTCTGTCTTTTTTGGCACCACTCAGTCTTTTTCGGCGCCGCTCAGTATTTTTCGGTGCTGCTCTGTATTTTTTGGCTCACAGACAGTGGGGATCGGCGTATAACACGCACCCACAATTTCTCCTCGATTTTAAGGGAAAAAAGGGCGTGTTATACACCAATAAATACGGTAATTGTCATTCAAAGTGTGAGAGCACTGAAAGCTGAAAATTGGTCTGGGCAGGAAGGTGTGTAAGTGCCCTGTATTGAAGTGGTTAAGCATAGTGTTCTGAAGTGTGTTAGGTTATTTAAAGGATACTACCCATATATCACATTTAAATATTTTTTTTACATTCATATATTATAATAAATAATGACTATTTAACATAAGTACATAATTAGGGCCTTAATGCTACTAGTTATTTTTTTCTAAGAATTTCTCATTTTATTTTAATTTATATGTCTGTTTTTTGATATATACAGTACATACAATACTAACAATAATAATAATTTAATTATCATATACCATACACAACCCAATGTTTGAAACATATTGCCAATTTATCATTTGGCTTATATTGACTGACATGATCTCCTAATTGACCACATGATGCATTTTGAGATTATCAAATATACAAGCTAGGATATCACATGATAAAATTATTGTAAAATTCTCTGAGGCAGCATAATAATATTAAAATAATAATAAACTATACTGTATTTGTTTTTTCATTTTTTGCATGATGTGCAAATATTAAACTGCAGTAAAATATCATGAAAATCCACATTTTCTTTTATGAATTGACATAGCAAGGTACAAAAACTCCCCTGCCACAATTTCTAACAATTAACTTAATAATAATAAGTTAATAATTAACTTAATAACAATTTCAGTGAAAGAAATTATTCAGATATGGGTAGAATAACAAGTATACTATCCCATAAACTCAATTTGTAAAGAGGAATAACCATTTGAGACATCATAAGGAAGTGCAATATACTACTTATTAACTCTAATGCCCCGTACACACGAGCAGGATTTCCGTCGGAAAAATCTTGGATGTTTTTTCCAACGGAATTCCGCTCAAGCTTGGCTTGCATACACACGGTCACACAAAGTTCGCTAAACGTTTGACCGTCAAGAACGCAGTGACGTACAACACTATGACAAGCCGAGAAAATTAAGTTCAATGCTAATGAGCATGCGTCAAATTGTTTCCGAGCATACGTAGGATTTTTGCGCGTCAGAATTGTTACAGACGATCGGAATTCCCACCATCTTTGCTGTCGGGAATCGGAATTACCACCATCAAAAGTCAGATGGAGCATACACATCAGACTTTTGCTGGCGGAATATCTGATCGTATGTTCCGTGTGTTGCCTGAGCCTGGCCTGCTTTTACACCTCCAGACCAGGGCTCAGCTTGGGGTGGAAGGCTCTGTCAGCAGGGAGTCAGCAGGGAGGGGCGGGGCCGGGAGCTCCACTGACTCTTTGACCCTGCCCTGCCCCATGCAGCCTGTATGTGCTTAGATGCTCAGAGCAGCAGAGAAACCGAGCGGGAACACTGAGAGCACCCCCTAGACCTATGAGAGCTCTGCCCCCGCACCCGTGAGAACCCTGCCCCCGAACCGAGGAGAGCTCTGCCCCCGAACTGATAAGAGCCTGCCCTCGGGATGGTCAGACCTCTGAGAGCAGGAGGTGAGCCCTGCTGGTCAGATAGGTCTTTCTGCCCACAGGATCTTGCAGTGTATTACTCATATGTACAGCTGACAGTGTGTAAACGCTAATATGTTTGAATGTTAGTACATTTTAGTCAAGCAGAGGCTGCAGGATATTATCTAGTGTTTATGTTGGAAAATCATCCTATCGGGAAGGGTGTCTGCCCTTTGCTTGTCAAAAACATCCAAGAAGTTGTGGTATACAGGTGGAACAAGGTCTTGAGATTCGGATGCAGGTTTTAGGCAGCCAATGACTGGAGTTGTGTGGGGGAGAGTTTTGAGGCAGTTGTGCCCCAACCAGACACCATCCTGCAGGCTGGAAATGTTTTTGCTAACACAATCCGACTTAATGTCACAGATCCGCCAAGCTTCTAGGGGAATCTCCCCACCTCCAGATACACCCCTGCAAGAAAAGGAAGGACTCTATTGGCGAAATAACAAAATTTTCATACCCCTGGATCTACGCACTATCATCTTGCAGGCATGCCATGACTACCCTTTGGCTGGCCATTTTCGGGGGATTAAAGACCATGGACCTAGTCCAAAGACACTTTTGGTGGCCTAACCTAGCGAGGGATTGCAGGAAGTATGTTGGTTCATGCCCAATCTGCCTCAGAAACAAGAGTAGCAAAGGCAAAGCATGGGGCCTGCTCCAACCTTTGTCCATTCCTGAAAGACCCTGGGATAAAATCGCCATGGATTTTATTGTGGAGCTTCCCCCTTCGGAAGGATTTCAGACTGCACGGAATTCCTAGTGACATTGTATCTGACCGTGGAGTGCAGTTCACTTCCTTCTAAATTTTGGAAAGCACTATGCGAAGCCTTGGGTATCAAGCTCAGTTTCTCTTCAGCCTACCACCCTCAGACTAACGGGCAGACAGAGCGTACTAGTCAGTCGCTAGAACAATACTTGTGCTGCTTCTCCTCCTTTACCCATGAAGATTGGGCCTCATTACTGCCTTTGGCAGAATTTGCGTTTAACAATTCCATCCATGCCACCACCAATCAATCCCCTTTCTTTTCCAATTATGGGTTTAATCCTTGTTTTCTGCCAACAATAATTCCGGACTCTCCTTTGCCAGTGGTCCAGGACAGACTAGACTTCCTCGCCACTAATAATCAGGTGCTAAGAGAGACCATCACCAAAGCACAAAGGGATAATAAAAAGTTTTTTGATAGAAGGAGAAGAGGGGACCTGGACTTAAAACCTGGCGATCTGTTATGGCTTTCAACCATGAACCTAAAGATGGCCTGCCCATCAAAGAAATTGGGACCTAGATATTTGGGACCATTTCCGATCAAAAGGAAAATTAACCCAGTGGCATACGAACTTAAACTCACGGATTCTTTTAAAATACACCCTGTGTTTCATAACTCCCTACTAAAACCCGATGTGGCAAATTCCTTTGCGGGTCGTGAAGTGGGACCCCCAGAAGCTATAGTGGTGGACAGAGAAGAGGAGTTTAAGATTGAGGCCATTGTAGACTGCAGGAGAAGGCAGGGACAAAATCAATACCTGATTAAATGGAAAGGTTTTGACCCGGAGGAAAACTCCTGGGAGCCCGAGACAAATCTTCATGCTCAAAAACTCATACAAGCCTTTCACCGCTCCCATCCGGAAAAGTTGGCTCAGAAGGGCATCCGGAGGCTGCCCCTAAGGAGGGGGCAATGTCAGGGAACCTCCGCACCAAGCAGGTGAATCCCGGATCCAATATGCGCATTTGCGCACCTTTTCCTCACATATGTGCGCATCAGCTCATCATATGCATAGATGTGCGCATTGGCGCACAGATGTGCGCATCGGCACATTTTTGTGAAACGGACATGTGCACTGTGCATGCTCTTGTGTGCATGCCCGCACGCTGGCGAATCACGGTGCCCTATTTAAACGAGCATTCACTTAGCATTAGTGCTGGATTGTCTCAGCTTGTTCCTGTATACCTTGCTGTTGCCTTGTCTGACTTCACCTGATCTTGAACACCCGGCTCTTCCTGACTACTCTCTTGGATCACCCCTGCAACCTTGCCTGCCTTGTTTACCTGCACCGAACCCGGCTTGAACCTCTGACTTTGGCTTTGTCTGCTGATTCTGTACTTCGCTGCCTGACTTGTTGCCGACCTCTGCCTGCCCCCGACAACGAGCCTGCCTGCCGTCTGTGTACTTCTCTGCCAGCCCGTTGCCAATTTGTTCCTGACCTGCTATCTACCTGCCTACAGGCACCTGCACCCTTCCGCTGCCCTAGCAGTTCCTGTCTCCACCTCCAGGGGTGCTAGGCCCGGGACCATGCAAGAGGCTGCCCTCGTCATTTCGGACTCCGCTGTAAGGTACGTGACACCTACACACAATACTATGCCTTTAGTGGACACACCATTTAAATTAAAAATAAAAATCTGTTGAACCTTTTCAACAGAATTAAGACCACACTCAATCGGTGTCTTTCCAAAAAAACACATGTACTCACCATACAGCACACTCAAACAATGGTTAGAGAGACCAATGAAGCTTGTTGAGCACAAAAGAAACAAATAAAAACAAAAATGTTCCGCCAAGTTACTTCGACCCCATTACATAGACCAGTTATAATGGTACTTCCAAAGTACTTTTTCAACTATATTTACGGATATTAAGCAAAACAAAATATGTGGTGTCTCCTCCCTCCTTTTTAGAGTTAATCTAATTCCCACTAATAAAACAAAAACATTTACCTATATTTTTCCCTAGATAAACTTGTTGTGACCTACAATCTCCAGGACAAACTGACTCAGTTTAAATTCCCCCAATAACCTTAATCTGCTTTACACAAATCTCGGTATTATATTAAATACTTTCAGTCTTGTACTCGACTTCCATGGTCGCCAATTGTTACCCGTTTATTATATTTAAGATTTAACATCTCAAAGAAATGATGTGGGTTAAATGAGAGTTCTTTGACCAAGAGTGAAAGCTTTAACACAATAACAACATTTATTGATAAGTATTTGAAAGTCTATTCAATGCACAACCATCTATCTATAATCTACACCAAGGAAGAAAATATTAGGTTAAAATAAGAGAATTACATGAAGGAATACAGAGTATATTCCTTAAAACATTAATCTACAAACATATTTAGTTACAAGTAAAAGGGCAGATTTTTCCCATAATTACCCGTTTCTCACCAAGGTTCCATTCTGATGGCTGCTCTACCATAAATAGAGGAAGATCTTTCCCATCTAGTCTGTGTATATTAATACAGGCTGATGCCTCATTGGTTGGCATAGCATGGCAATTGATTGGTGAGCTTCCATATTGCTGGTTAAGGATTGGCTGCATCTCCAATTCCTATACTTTGCATAAGTCTGCCCCCTTTAATGCAAATCCTCGTGACGATTCTGAGCAGGAGATTGACTTGAATTTTCCCGGGAATTTAAGTATTGATGTTGAGGAATTACAGATACAGTATTAGGTAACATTAACACCAGTTTATATTTATTGTCTTGTTTATTTTTTTTTTATTTTTTTTTTTTAATATGAGGGTACTTTTTATACACTTTTATATATTCATATATATTACACACTTTTTGGTATAATTAAATCCTATGTGGTAAATGTATGGTTGGAAATTGTGATGTATGAATAATGTGTGGAGTAGAAATGTAATTTCATTGTGATTTGTTTTAAAATGACAATAAATCTTATCTTATCTTATCTCTTATCTTATCTTAGTAAACATTTTCTTTGAAAGTATGTGAGTTAGAAAATGACAAACCCGAGTTATTGTAAAAACAAACATTCTGACCCCTGTTCCTTCATCACTATACCCCTTTGCTTTGTGTGAGTAAGAAAATATCATAACATGATTAAATGTGTATAACTAGTGAATATAACCTGTTATTACCCAGCTTCCAAACATTACACTGCAACATTTCTGTATTGGAACATATTGTTGTATCACAACTAAAAGCTTCAATTATCCAGATTGTCTTGTCGCTGTCTAGCTGATCAGAGGGAGATGAATTACATTAGGTTACAATCAAACGGTAATATGGGAAAATCTCTTGATTTATAATCAATATTTCAAAGACTGATCTCATCAGGAGGCTAAGCGGAATCTTTATTTTTATCACTCTCCATGGAAATAGATAATTGCCTCTAAATGATGTTCAATGCAACCCCTCATTTCCTAAGTGAGCACAACCTTGATGGATTGGTCTGTATTACTAAAGCTTATCGCGTGTGGGGTTTTTAATTTTTTTTAAAATACAACTTTATCAGATAATTTAAAAAAACTAAATAAAATATTTGCAAGCTGTCAGCATTTTAAAGTAACTTAAAGCAAGAACAAAAAAAGGGGCTCCTTACTTTTTTTTTTACCCTGCAAGCTTAAAGCAGATACCCAATCCTTGCAGTTTACCAGTCCTAAAATGTGGTGGCTGCATGTGTTTTAAATTGTTCAGGCTAAGAACATTTTCAGCAAGTGAATCTTGCCAAAAATATAATGTTCTTGTCACTTCCAATGAATTGAAACAACTGAATACCAAACAATGGGGGAGATTTACTAAAACTGGTCCAAAAAGAACCAGGTGCAGCTGTGCATAGTAACCAATCAGCTTCTAACTTTAGCTTGTTCAATAAACCACTTCAGCCCTGGAAGGTTTTACCCCTTTCATGACCAAAACACTTTTTGCAATTTGCCACTGCACTGCTTTAACTGGCAATTGCGTGGTCATGCAATGCTGTACACAAACAACATTTGTGTCCTTTTTTTCCCACAAATAGAACTTTCTTTTGCGATATAAACAAAAAGAGACCGAACATTTTGGAAATATATTTTCTACTTTCTAATCCAATAAACTCAATTTTAGTCATACATTTAGGCCAGAATGTATTCAGCCACATGTCTTGGGTAAAAAAAAAAATTCAATACGTGTATATTTATTGGTTTTCACTAAAGTTATAGCGTCTGTTTCCCCAGGGAGCGTTGAGCAAATGGGAGTGAGATGTGGGAACATTTGAGGAGGAACAATAGGAGGAGGCACTCCAGGTGGTACAACTTTGCTCCCTGAATGTGGCCCAACGATTGTCCCAGTTATACATAATACTTAGAGTACATTATACGCCAGACAGATTGTTCAGGATGGGAGTGAGACCGGACTCCAATTGTCCCAAGTGCGTGAGAGATCATGGGGATCTAATACATCTGCTATGAAGGTGCCCCAAGCTTCATTTGTTCTGGACAGGAGTTTTATCCACCATTATCAGAGTTTTCCAGGATACCATACCAATAGACCCAAAACCATGTATACTGGGGATATTAGATGACATCCCTATGTATGATAACTTCAAGTAGGCCACTGCCAGAGCCCTGTTTCAGGCTCGCAAGCTGATCCATTGACATTGGAAGGCGATTGCACCTCCAACGTTAAAGCAGTGGATTGCCCAGATGAGAGACACCATACGGCTAGAGAAATACATTTTCCAACAAGAGTACACGGGAAAATTCGACAAACTGTAGGCTTCCTGGTTGGATACCCCCGACTTCTCCCTAGTTGATCTTGTAATAGATAGACTGTTGAGGTAGACCGCATAGATGGCAAAGCAGGGGATACACTCTGAGGGTGGAAAGCCTTTACATCATAAAACTTAGAATACAGTGCTGATGTACATATAATCAGTTCCTGTAGAAGAACTGTAGTGGATCTGATAAAATGATTGTATTATGTCTCCCTCTCTATCTCTCTAATATTATTTTCTCCCTCTTGTTGTGATATATATATATTCATGGAATGCACTCAGTCTCTGGGGACAGATTATGGACCAGGAAGAGGATGAAATACAGAGGAACCAATCATTTACACACATATGTGATGACGTTTGCTTATGTCACTCTGACTATAAAAGTGCAGTACTTTTATAATGCACTCAGTCTCTGGGGACAGATTATGGACCAGGAAGAGGATTAAATACAGAGGAACCAATCATATACACACATATGTGATGACGTTTGCTTATGTCACTCTGACTATAAAAGTGCAGTACTTTGAATAAAGAGGGGAGTTGAGAGAACCTTTATATTGGCCAGGTGTTCAGTGTAAATTTTTTGCATGCATGCACTCACATTACATTGAATTAATGTCAGAGGCAGAATAGCAGATATATTCTGGATTTGGACCAGAAATAGAACCATAAGGCCGCGTACACACGAGCGGACTTTCCCGCGGGATTGTCCGCCGGACTAGAGTTCGCCGGACATTCTGACCGTGTGTGGGTTCCGGCGGACTTTTTCCTCCCAAAAGTCCGGCGGACTAAGTTTTAAGTGTAGACTTAAAATTGTCCGCTGGACTCGGCAGTCCAGCGGACAATCCCGCCGTCTGTGTACTAGTCCGCGGAACTTTTGAAATGAACGGACTTGCCTCACACACGGAGGAAAGTCATTTGGTTGATAATAAAAGAGTATTGAAGGATATTTAATGTGAAAAAAACAACTACCGCGGCCATTTTCTTTGCCAAAAAACTTGGTATCCTGAGTTTTTATTTAAATGTATTGTATCTGGGGAAAAGCGTTTGGGAGGGGTGTGGCATGCAATCTCAATGAGATAGGCAGTCATAAACTAAAAGCTGCGTAAATTCCAGAAAATGTACCATAGTTTGTAGACGCTATAATTTATTAGAAAACAAAAAAAAAGAAAAAGCTTTACAGCTCACATTTAAGGTACAGAGTAATTGGAATGCATTCCAATTAAAATCGCCAGAAGTATATTCATACTTAAAACTTAACATCAAATACCACCTCACAGTATACAATTCAGGTAGTTCTGTTATGCGGCGTACACACGCTCAGACTTTCCCGTGGGATTGTCTGCCGGACCTAGTCCAGTGGACAAACCATCTGACTTTTCAGCGGAGATCCACCGGACTTTTCGAACGTGTGGACTTGCCCACACACGCCCGGACAATCTGCCAGAGTTTTGGCTAAAGTCCGCGGGACTTTTGAAATAAACGGACTTGCCCACACACGGAGGAAAGTCCGTTCATTTAGAATGTGACTCCAGGTAGACGGGACTAGTGAAGGCAGTGAATGCCGCCGCGCTAGCCCCGTCACCTGGTATGGATTTAAAGGGGAATCCCTACGCCGAAAAAAATGGCGTGGGTGCCCCCCCCAAATCCATATCAGACCCTTATCCGAGCACGCTGCCAGGCCGGTCAGGAAAGGGGGTGGGGACGAGCAAGCGCCCCCCTCCTGAGCCGTACCAGGCCGCGTGCCCTCAACATGGGGGGTGCCCTGGGGAAAGGGGGGCCCTGCAGCCCCCCACCCCAAAGCACCTTGTCCCCATGTTGATGAGGACAAGGGCCTCTTCCCGACAACCCTGGCCGTTGGTTGTCGGGGTCTGCGGGCGGGGGGCTTATTGGAATCCGGGAGCCCCCTTTAATAAGGGGGCCCCCAGATCCCAGTCCCCCATCCTATGTGAATGAGTATGGGGTAGTATGTACCCCTACCCATTCACCTAAGGAAAAAAGTATAAATAAAAAAAAACGACACAATTTTTTAAAATATTTTATTGCACAGCTCCAGGGGTCTTCTTCCGTCTTCGCTATCTTCTGCTCTTTTACTAGCTCTTTCACTAGCGAAGGAGTCGGCTTTCTTCTTCGTCGCCGCCGCCGTCTGGGGGTCTTGTTCCGACTTCGGGGATCTTTGGGGGTCATTTCTGTTCTTCTTGCCAGGCCTCCGCTTTCTTCTTCCAGCTCTTTTACGAGCAGTGGCCCAGTCTGAGTTGCCGTCGCCATCGCCGCCTTCTGCTTCTTCTGCTTCTCCTTCTGCTTCTTGTTCTTCTTTCTTCTTCCGATGTTGACTCGTCGCCGTCTCCTCTTGTAATGGCTACGTGTTGCGCTTTCAGTTATATAGGGACAAGGGGCGGGTCACCTGCTCATGTCACATGGTGACCCCGCCCCCATATGATGTCACAGTCCCGGAGGATGCTGGGACTGTGACATCATATGGGGGCGGGGTCACCATGTGACATGAGCAGGTGACCCGCCCCTTTTTACTTATATAACTGGAAGCGCAACACGTCGGAACCATTACAAGAGGAGACGGCGACGAGTCAACATCGGAAGAAGAAAGAAGAACAAGAAGCAGAAGAAGCAGAAGGCGGCTACGGCGACGGCAACACAGACCGGGCCACCGCTCGTAAAAGAGCTGGAAGAAGAAAGCGGAGGCCCGGCAAGAAGAACAGAAGAAACCCCCGAAGACCCCCGAAGTCGGAACAAGACCCCCAGACGGCGGCGGCAACGAAGAAGAAAAATCTCCTCCGCTAGTGAAAGAGCTAGTAAAAATGCAGAAGATAGTGGAGGAGTCCGGCGAGAAGACCCCCCAAGACGGAAGAAGACCCCGGAGCTGTGCAATAAAATATTTTAAAAAATTGTGTCGTTTTTTTTATTTACACTTTTCTCCTTAGGTGAATGGGTAGGGGTACATCGTACCCCATACTCATTCACATAGGGTGGGGGGCCGGTATCTGGGGGCCCCCTTATTAAAGGGGGCTCCCGGATTCCGATAAGCCCCCCGCCCCCAGGCCCTGACTACCAGCGGCCAGGGTTGTCGGGAAGAGGCCCTTGTCCTCATCAACATGGGGACAAGGTGATTTGGGGTGGGGGGGCTGGAGGGCCCCCCTTTCCCCAGGGCACCCCCCATGTTGAGGACACGCGGCCTGGTACGGCTCAGGAGGGGGGGCTCACTCGTCCCCACCCCCTTTCCTGACTGGCCGGGCAGCGTCCTCGGAAAAGGGTCTGATATGGATTTGGGGGGACCCCCACGCCATTTTTTCGGCGTAGGGATTCCCCTTTAAATCCATACCAGGTGACGGGGCTAGCGCGGCGGCATTCACTGCCTTCGCTAGTCCCGTCTACCTGGAGTCACGTTCTAAATGAACGGACTTTCCTCCATGTGTGGGCAAGTCCGTTTATTTCAAAAGTCCCGCGGACTTTAGCCAAAACTCTGGCGGATTGTCCGGGCGTGTGTGGGCAAGTCCACACGTTCGAAAAGTCCGGTGGATCTCCGCTGAAAAGTCAGACGGTTTGTCCACTGGACTAGGTCCGGCAGACAATCCCACGGGAAAGTCTGAGCGTGTGTACGCTGCATAACAGAACTACCTGAATTGTATACTGTGAGGTGGTATTTGATGTTAAGTTTTAAGTATGAATATACTTCTGGCGATTGTAATTGGAATGCATTCCAATTACTCTGTACCTTAAATGTGAGCTGTAAAGCTTTTTCTTTGTTTTGTTTTCTAATAAATTATAGCGTCTACAAACTATGGTACATTTTCTGGAATTTACGCAGCTTTTAGT
Organism: Lithobates sylvaticus; assembly: GCA_028564925.1. Lineage (NCBI taxonomy): Eukaryota > Metazoa > Chordata > Amphibia > Anura > Ranidae > Lithobates > Lithobates sylvaticus. The sequence goes on from CM053029.1 coordinate 101,577,141, forward strand.
TTATGACTGCCTATCTCATTGAGATTGCATGCCACACCCCTCCCAAACGCTTTTCCCCAGATACAATACATTTAAATAAAAACTCAGGATACCAAGTTTTTTGGCAAAGAAAATGGCCGCGGTAGTTGTTTTTTTCACATTAAATATCCTTCAATACTCTTTTATTATCAACCAAATGACATCATGAATTCAAATAAACATCAATTCTTACTGCTCAGTTTTTGGAACTCGAGCAGCAGTACCACATATTTTACATAGAAAATAAACAGTCCCCCCCCAGAATGCCAGGATGACCCAACCACATGAAATAGCTTGCAACTGGGGTGGGAGGGAGCTTTCTTCTTCTTGTCTTGACCGCCGGGAAAGAGGGAGAACCTTATCCCCAAGTCCTTAAATAGTCTTTACCAATCTTTCCAGAAAATTCCCTGGATTCCCATTGGTTGCTATCCTGGCTCTGAAAACTTAAAGGGGACAGCATCCATAATATCTGCTGGGCTGAATGCTGGCTTCCCTAACTTAAATGAATGAAATAATGGTATTACGCTGGTACGTACCTGACCGATGAGTCCACTTGGGCAGAGGGAGGTCTCCCGTACGGGTCCCACTCACGGCCCCTGGAGATGGGTACAGGAGGCACGAGAGTCAGGAAGGGTATGAGAGCCTGGTGCAGGGTTCTGGGAGTTGGTGGTGAGAGTCCACTGGTGGCAAGATGGGGTACAGGTATGCAGGATACACAGATGGTAATTCCACTGGTGGCAAGATGGGTAGAGATATGCAGGGTATCCAGATGGTGTGGTAAAGTCCAGGTATGTTGGTGCACTGGGCAGGAGAGATAGTAAAGAGTCCCGGATGCAGATAGCAAAGGCTCACTGGGGAGAAGGTACGGTATTGAAAGCAGGCACAAGTCTCTCAGCACAAAGTGGGGTAATCCAGATACATGCAGGGTTCGGCAGCGTTCAGATGGCGAGGTACAAAGGAGCAGGCAGAAGAGTCGTCAGGCAGGCAGAGGTCTTTAGGCAGGCAGAGGTCAAGAAATTCCAAAGGGCAAGCCGGGTCACAGGATCAGACAAACACAAGAGCAAGGTCTCTGGGAAGCTGAAGATCAGGCAGCACTGGCCAACAGGTGCTGCCTGATTAAATAGGCTGGTTGGCGCCAACAGCGCGCACAGGTGCACTCAAACCACCGCGCGTGTGCCCCCGGATGCGTGCACGCACGCGCACACAAGCCCGCAACCGCGGGACACCCACCGCGTGCACCCACAGGAGCGCGCACACCAGCACGTGTCGGCGCGCGCCGGCGCACACCAGTAAGCTGACATGACGGTTTTTGTGACAGTGCCCCCTCCTTAAGGGCAGCCTCCGGATGCCCAGTTGAGCTAACTTGGAGGCATGTGAGTTTTTGAAAGTTCGTAATAACTCACCCGCATGCAGGTTGTCCTCAGGTTCCCATGAATTGTCTTCAGGCCCGTACCCCTTCCATTTGATGAGAAACTGGATCTGGTTACGCCGTTTTCTACAATCCAGAATTGCTTCCACCTCGAATTCCTCTTCGACATTGACAATGATAGGTTTGGGGGGACCAACCCTGCGGCCAGCAAAGGGATTTGGAGTCACCGGTTTCAAAAGAGTAACATGGAAGACTGGATGTATTCTCAGGGAAGTAGGTAAATCCAATTCGTAGGCGATATTATTAATTTTTCTCTTCACGGAAAAAGGACCCAAAAATTTAGGACCTAATTTCCTGGAAGAGCAGGCCATCTTCAAATTGGTAGTGGACAACCAGACCTGATCACCGGGTTCCAGGATAAGTTCTCCGCGCTTCTTTCCATCAAAGATTCTTTTGTAATTCTCCTGTGCCTTAGTCATGGTCTCCTGTAGTAGCTTGTTGTTAGTGGAGAAGAAGTCCAGTGTCTCCGAAACTGCGGGTATGGAGCATTCCGGAATTTACCTAGGTAGAAAGGATGGATGGTACCCATAATTGGCGAAGAACGGTGTTTTGTTAATAGCTGAGTGCAGAGAGTTATTATATGAGAATTCAGCAATGGGAAGCAAGGAGGCCCAATCGTTTTGGGAAAAGGTAGAAAAGCAGCGTAAATATTGTTCCAACGTCTGATTGGTTCTCTCGGTCTGGCCGTTTGTCTGTGGATGGTATGCAGATGAGAACGCTAACTCGATTTCCAGAGATCCACAGAAAGCCTTCCAGAATCTCGAGGTGAACTGGACACCACGATCCGAAATGATATTTGTTGGAACTCCATGTAACCTTACCACTTCTTTAATGAATGTTTGTGCTGTTTCCAGAGCTGAAGGAGTGCCCTCCATGGGCAGAAAATGTGCCATTTTTGACAGTCTGTCTACTATGACAAAGATAGAGGAAAAACCTTCTGATGGTGGGAGTTCGACAATAAAGTCTATTGAAACCATATTCCACGGTCTTTCTGGGACTGGTAAAGGCTTTAATAGACCCCAGGCTCTTGTTCGGCTAGTCTTATTTCGGGCACAGACACAGCTTGATTCAACATATTTCCTACAATCCCTGGTCAGATGGGGCCACCAGAAGGTACGTAGTAGTAGGTCAATTGTTTTTGAGGTACCAAAGTGTCCGGCCAGCTTGTGGTCATGGCATAATTCTAATACATGTAACCTCAATTTTTCTGGAACCACAATCTTGCCTTCATGCCAGAACAATCCGTCCTTACTGGAAACTCCATCCAGGGGAGGCATCCCAATGGAGGCTTGTTTGATCCGAGACATGAGATCCTCTTGCAAGAGCAGGAAATTCCCAGTGGGTAGAATGGTATCGGGGGGAATGTCGTGCTCGATATCCAGAAACATCCGAGAAAGAGCATCTGGCTTGATGTTCTTAGAGCCAGGCCGATAGGTTATATGGAGTTGGAAACGTGAGAAGAATAGAGCCCATCTGGCTTGCCGAGGTCTTAATCTTGTTAAGGAAATTACCGTCTAAGACCGTCCTCGGAGATCAAGATAACATTTATTTGCATATGCAAGAGAAATGGTTACTACATTCAGGCTTCAAAAATCCATTTCTGGTTAACATTGTATGGTCTCTCTCTTTTATATTCCTTTGGACACCCCCCCCCCCCCCTTTACTCACAGAATGTTCCAGTCACATTTATTCTCACTTTATTCTGGACAATGACAGGAAAGGTGGGGATGTCCGTTTACAGACTTTCACATTCACAATTGTTAAATTGTTATACAGAATACTGACTTTTGAAGACTCCCTTTTTGCAATGTCATGTATTTTTAAATTATGCAAGTCTAAGCATTTAACAAAGCTACATGAAATAAAAGCATATAGGGTTATATGAAACATATATTTCTAAGCATTTTAAACTTAATGAAGATAAGCAATATTAATATGCATATTCAAAATTGACATTCAAAGGTATAATATTAAATTTCCCTGACATCTCCCTCCTCTTATACCAATAATGTCAATAATTCAAATATCCAGGTTCTTTGTTTTAGCAGGTATTATCATTTAGACAGATAAGTCTTTTGAAAGGACTGAAAATTCATCTTCATCAGGTTCCGGTATAGTTCAGTGTTGTTCTGAAAAAGCATAGTCTTAGTTAAAGATGTGTCAATCAGTCTTTGAAGAATTCCCCTAATACAGGGAATGCAGCAACATCCCCACAGCATAAGGACCGTGGCTGCCATAACAACAGAGATGAACAAACTCTTTGCAAGATCACCCCATTTACCAAACCATTTTTCGAAGAGTCCTGTTAGGGGGTTCTCTACACCAGAGTTCTCAGTTAGTTCCTGGGATAACATTTGTAGGCCTTGCAAAGCCTTGGTGATATTCCATCAGGTGCCGTATTGTTTGGAATAAAAGTGCAGCAGAAGGTGCCGAACATTTTGCATACCCCGCCCCTTTATGCCAGCAACATATCCAATGCTATACGGTTCTGCCACGCTGTCAAAGAGGTGGCGTCCGATTGTGCTGCTATACCTTCGATAGCATCTCTGGTGTATTTCACAAACCTCTGCTGGTTTTAGTAGATGTAGTTTATCCAGTCGTCGTTCTTATTGGGCTGTACCCATAGGAAGAGTGAGGTGAGTCCTGCTGTTACTTGATTCTGCGCTTTAAATTCATCCGGAACTCCTCGTGGAACACCTATTAAGTCTATATACACCCGGTTGTCAAATGATCCTGGACACTTAAGTCACTTAAAATAGTGTTTACCTGGTAGTCTCATCAATTTGTTAGTCATAGGAACAATATAAAAAGGGAAACAACAAGCGGGTAAGGGCACAACTACCCTCCTATCTAGGTGGTAGTCTGGGCTTTAGTTTCTTGTCCCTACACAGTCACCAAACATCAGCCAGTTACTATTTCTGTTCCTGAAACCATTTTAATTGGTACTTAATGTCTGTAGTTGATGTTGTAGTTACACAGTATTCAGGAGATAGAGTGCCAACCTTTGTACCATCCTTATCTTTGTTAGAGAAACAAGTAACATTTCCTGGTAATTCTTGTACTGAATACTTTGCATTTTAGTCTAATGCCCCATACACACGCTCGGATTATACGAGGACCATTTCCGTCGGATCCTGTCCGTCGGACTTTGTCCGATGTTGGTGTTGTGTACACACGGTCGGACAACGTTGTCGGAATTTCCGGTCTGCAAGAACGTTGTGACGTAAGTCGTCTTCCACGAGACTAGAAAAGGGAAGTTCAGCACCATGTCCTGCACCCGTTGGGCTCCTTCTGCTCTGTGTTTATCGCGAGTTAGTTGAAGTTTGGGGACTTACGATTCGCGCTTCTCAGTTTTGTCACTCAGATCATTACTGCTCTTCAGTTTGTGCTTGTCGTGCGTATCTGTTTATTAGTGCGTGTAGTCAGTTCGCATTTGTTGGTCATTGCGGCCTATATCTTGATATAGGACGCTTTGATTTTCACTGCTTATTGTCTGCTCGTTTCTGGTATTCATTTCGTTCTTTCAGGCCTTGCTGTTTATCGGTGCTTTCTGTTTGTCCGTTCTGACCAGCCGACCGTTTGTGAGCGATGTTTCCCTTACGTACTCGTCGCCGAGTTCGTGCTGTACGCGGAATTGGTGTCGGGCTTTGAGCCAAGACCCGTCCATGAACAGAGTGATGAGGAGTATGTGGACCAAGAATTGGTTGCTTCAGCGTGATCAGTTCTCGCACATGCCTTTGCTTCGTGAGATCCGGGAGAATAATCCTGATGATTTCAGGAACTTTCTCCGGATGACGGACCCCGTTTATCACCGTCTTTTGGCTTTGCTGACCCCTTTTATCAATCCGGCAGGATACCTGCATGAGGCAAGCCATCACTCCGGAGCAGAGGCTTGTTGCTACGTTGAGGTACTTGGCGACAGGGGATTTGAAGTTCTCCTCAGGTATCTCTCCCCAGGCCCTGGGAATCATTATTCCAGAGACCTGTTCTGCCATCATCCAGGTCCTGCAGGAGGACTATATTAAGGTAACATTTCTACTTTACTATTCCCTTCTATGTATGCTCTGTTTGCTAATGTCTTGTATTTTTGACCTCCTTCCCTAATTACCATGATTGCAATATGCTCTAATATGCTGTGCCCCTTTTCTCCTTCATGCATTTTCCCCTTCACTTACCTCCCCAGCATGCTCTTCTGGCCCAATAGACACCTATGGCCTAGTCACTTAAGCAATGTATTTTGGCTGCTGCATAGTATTGTTTTCCCCCAAACACCCCCTAAAACATGCACAAATGTTTGCTGTGTGTTTTACTTCATGCAGAGCCCCATTTTTGAAACATTTTTTTAGGGGGGGGGGGGATTTGGAATGTTCTTTTATCTTTCCTGTGGGCTGCCAATAGTGTTAAGTAAGGAGGGTCTGGCCAAACTAGCACACATTATTGAGCCATTTGGCAATCAATGAAGTGCAGAGGGTTACCTGTCCAACCCCCCCCCCCCCCCAAACCCCTAGTTATTGTCAATGGCCCATCAGAAGTGGGGGGATTGATGGGGGGTGAGTAATCTGCTAGGGGGACCCTCTACTTTTCGCACTTTGGCAGCCGTTGGGACTTTCCGAACTGTTTATCAGCGGCCTAATGCCCCATACACACGCTCGGATTATCCGAGGACCATTTCCGTCGGATCCTGTCCGTCGGACTTTGTTGTGTTGGTGTTGCGTACACACGGTCGGACAACGTTGTCGGAATTTCCGGTCTGCAAGAACGTCGTGACGTAAGTAGTCTTCCACGAGACTAGAAAAGGGAAGTTCAGCACCACGTCCTGCACCCGTTGGGCTCCTTCTGCTGATCCCGTGTTTATCGCGAGTTAGTCGAAGTTTGGGACTTACGATTCGCGCTTCTCAGTTACTGCTCTTCAGTTTGTGCTTGTCGTGCGTATCTGTTTATTAGTGCGTGTAGTCAGTTTGCATTTGTTGGTCATTGCGGCCTATATATTGATATAGGACGCTTTGATTTTCACTGCTTATTGTCTGCTCGTTTCTTTAGGTATTCAGTTCATTCTTTCAGGCCTTGCTGTTTATCGGTGCTTTCTGTTTGTCCGTTCTGACCAGCCGACCGTTTGTGAGCGATGTTTCCCTTACGTACTCGTCGCCGAGTTCGTGCTGTACGCGGAAATGGTGTCGGGCTTTTAGCTTTGAGCCAAGACCCGTCCATGAACAGAGTGACGAGGAGTATGTGGACCAAGAATTGGTTGCTTCAGCGCGTGATCAGTTCTCGCACATGCCTTTGCTTTGCTGACCCCTTTTATCATCCGGCAGGATACCTGCATGAGGCAAGCCATCACTCCGGAGCAGAGGCTTGTTGCTAAGTACCACAACCCCCCCTAGTTATTGTCAATGGCCCATCAGAAGTGGGGGGATTGATGGGGGGTGAGTAATCTGCTAGGGGGACCCTCTACTTTTCGGTGCAAATACTTTCCATCTTAAAATGTAAAAGTCTGATCTTGTTCCAAGATGTTTAGTGTCTAATCTGCTTGCAATGTTTATGTGCAAAGTGACTAATTTGTTTTTCTTGTTTCACTCCACAGTTCCCTTCCACGCCACAGGAATGGCAGACTGTGGCCTCCCACTTTGGCAGCCGTTGGGACTTTCCGAACTGCGGAGGTGCAATTGATGGGAAACAGTGCAAAAGTGCCCTGGAAAATACACTTGCAGTGCAAACTGGAATTGCCTTTAGTAAATTACACCAATTGCCCCCCAAATCCTTTACAATTGACATACATAATGCTTTTCTTTTTTTCAATAATGAAGCCACACATTTAGTAATTTAAAAAAGTTTACTTGCAACACATTCACAAGTGCGTTTTCAAACTTCTTGGCAAAACTGACAAGATCTTGGTTCTTTCCAACATTGTTTACAAACATTCCGCATTTGTTAAAACCAGGCATGGAGCAAAACAGAACATATGAACTTGCAAAGTTCAACTTTCTAAAGTGAAGACAAGATCAGACATGACTATATGTTCAAAGTGTGTTTGATCTTGCCTTCATCACATGGGGGGTCACCCCTGGAAACTGGAAATTTAGAACATGCACACAATTTGGGTCTGAAAATGGACATTAGATGGTAAAACACATGCCTAGAATGTTCAAAAGTGCCATTTCCCATCATGGGGATCAATGGACGTGTTTTGGGGGTGCAACCCCTTCACCACACCCACTTTAGTAGTTACTAAAGTGGTTGCACCCCCAAAAAAAGGTTGTCATTCATCCACCATGATGGGAGCTAGCACATGTGGACACAATGTGTGCATGTTCCAAATTTCACACAGTTCTTAAGTTGCAAATGTGGTCAGAAACAGCCACAAATGTGTGGTAATTACTTGGTGCGTTTTCAGATTTTTCCTAAAACATCAATGATGTTCTTCAATTTTTGTTGAACATCATTGATGTTTTGCTTTATGTCATCTAGATCTCGATTGCAGACCATTATCTCCCCGATGAGGACGTGGGCACTTTCTGTGGTAAAGTGCGATTCTTCTTCCACAACATCCACGTCACCTAAAAAAAACAAAAAAAAATGTCTCTTGGAAATGAGGCAGGCATACATTGATTAGCTTAACAGTAGCTGTGTTCTCCCACACTCACCTGTTGTGGTGACAAGTTCTCCAATTTCTATGATTTCTCCTTCCTCCTCCTCCTCCTCTGCTTCTGGTCTTTACCCTTCTTTGTGAGGTGTGTGTTTTGTGGTTTCCTCAGATGTCCCGAGTTTTCGCTCCCCTATGAGAATGTACAAAAGGAAGATTTAGCACCACAATCTATTGAGGGCAGAAATAGGAAATGTCTAACATTGCTTGAAAGTGAGGGACAATATTTTTGGTTGGCCAGTTACAAATGACAACAACATGAATGTAGTCACTTTGTAAAGGTGCTAAACTTCCTAGCTTTTTGGTAGAAGTTTGTCTGATGGAGACACCCCTCTAGTATCCACTGGAGCACATGTGTGGAAAAGCATAATAAAAAGGGGGTTTGAGTGTCCCAGCACTAGTGCTCTAGAGTCCAGATGGGTAAACAGCTACTGGGTGACCTCTCCTTTACATTGAATAAATTGGCTTTACATTCTTGATGACATCTCTAGTGGGAACAAACTTCCTTTCACTAAAAAATTCCCCAAACCTCGTATTATAAGTGGCCGAACGATCGAGGTTGAGTACGATCGAATGGACACACACGAACATGACAGAAAGATCGAGGTTGAGTACGATCCAATGCACAGACGAACATGAAAGTGGCCATTTTCTAATGTACAACTTTGCAAAAATACAAACACATGGAGCAGTATGCAAGCAAAAAATCAAACACAAAACACAACTACTTACTTTTTTGAAGAACTCGCTTGATCTTTCTGTACTGATCGGGCTCCCTCAGTTTCAGGTCTGACCAGCGTTTCCTCAGTTGCTCCTTGGATCGTTGTACCCCAAAATGATTGTACAGCCTCCTCACAACTTTAGACATGATCTTGGCCTTGCGGACATTGGGGTTGAAGTAAGGCCCATACTTCCCATCATAGTCGCTCCTCTTTAATATGTCCACCATCTCCAACATTTCTCCAAATGACATATTGGAGGCCTTGAATTTCAGGCTCCGGGATCGGGACGTTTCTGCCTCCGGCCTTTCCTCGTCCTCCTCCTCGTTGGTGTAATATTTGGGGCGCACCTGCTGTGTCCCCGCCATGTGCTCTCCCCACTGCGCCGTAAAGAGAAGGGGTGGGGAATAGCCGAGAAAGATCGTCAGGGGCGGGCGGAGTTTGACGCATGCGCACTGTATATAAAACGTCACACGCCTGTGTCGTAGCCACGATCTGTGAGACGAGGGGAGAGAAAGCTCACGCACGAGACGATCGCTAGAACGAAGGTACAATTTGAACTTGGTACATAACTAGCCTAGACTGATTAGACCTTGAGGCTTCTTTATGGAGAAGATTAGGAGAGTTTAGCCTGACATTATTTATAGTGTTTTGTGTGGTGTTGTGTCTTGCAGAGATTATGGAGGGCTTCAACCATGTGAGTTTTCTCCCCCTCTTCATTGATAAGTATAGGGAAATGCCCCTATTATGGCAGGCTAAACACAGAGATTACAGCAACAAACCAAAGAGGTGCGCAGCCATGAAGAAACTTGTGGCATTTGTAAAGCCAACGTTCCCCACGGCAACCGTGGAGAAGTTAAGACTAAAAATTGGCAGCCTGAGGAGTACCTATTTCAGGGAGCGCAATAAGGTCCTGAAGTCCCAAGCATCTGGAGCTGGAGCAGCACAGGTCTATGTCCCCATGCTCTGGTACTATGAGAGGCTCCATTTTCTCAAAGACCAGGCTAATGTCAGGAAGTCACTCTCGACTCTTCCTTGCACGCGTCCTTCCATGCACGCCACCCCTGATGAGGCTTCGGAGGAGCAACCTGTGTCTTTCAGTCTGGAAGAGGTGGAGGAGCCCAGCTTGTGGCAGGTATAGTAGTTTTGTAACCATTTTTGGGAATAATGAATGATGTTCACTTAATTCAGGATCCCCAATTGCTTAGTTCCTAACTGTTTGACATATCAACTGACAGTAGTGTTGGAGACATTTGGGGCCAGAATCTAAACTGCACGGCTGAGAATTGTATGGTTTTCTATTTGTAAACATTTTGCAACAGTCACTAGATGAAAATTGTGTGTGTTTGATGAACAAATAACTCAAACTATGTCCCTTTTTCATACACAGGAAGACCTCAGCCAGGAGGTGGCTGTGGAATGTGGCAGTCAGGAGGAGGAAGGGGTTAGTGGCAGCCAAGAGGTGGGTAGTGGCAGCCAAGAGGGGGGTAGGCGTAGGAGCCTGACTGTCTCCCAAGTCCCTCCCCTCCGCCTTCCCTACAAAAGGGCGAGAAGGGTGGGGGAGGTGGGAGAGTCAGCGCTCCAGCTGATCAGAGATGCTTCAGCCTCCCTACATGCCACACCCACCTACGAGGAGGCCTTTGGCTCCTTGGTTGCCACAAAAATGAAGGGTATGGAGGTGGGGCAACGCAGCATGTGTGAGGGGGTCATCCTCAAGGTCCTAAATAAGGGTATGGCTGGGGGGATGACCCCACTCACACATGTTTGCGATAGGGACCATGCTCCGCCTCCTCCTCCTCCTCTTCCTTCTGCCACCCCACCAGCACCACAGCCACAGCGTGCAAGGAAGCGTGGAAGGAAGACCTGAGAGTGACGACCTGGATTCAGTCTGGTCTGAGAGAAGATGGAGCCTCTAGTAGGACCAGAGCCTGGGGACCTAGATGGCATCTGCTGCAGTTCCGGATGTTTTGGACTTCAGGACCAGATAGCACTCCCTTATTATTTAGATAGGTACTCCTCAGGCCCCCAATTTTAGAAGCTTCAAAAATGATGGTTGCCGTGGGGGTCCAAGGCTTTGCTAATTCCCCAAGTTTCTCCATCGCTGCGTTCCTCTTTGGTTTGTTGCTGAGACCTAAATAAAGGTATTTTTGATTTGAAATAATCATTGCCTATGTGTTTTACTTTTCTACAATGACAGTTTATTTGTGAGTAGGCAGGTACATTTCACAAATCATGAAGTCCAATTAACAAGGGGCACCAACAACAAACTCCTAGTAAATTTAAGCAACAAATAGAAATGTTAATAATGTTGTTTTGCTAAGTTGAGACACACAACCCCCCTCAAAAATCTAAATAAATTATCCTGAAAATATGTATTCCAAACCAAAACTAAAAAAATGAGAAATCATCCAAAAAATATAACAAAGATTCTTTTACGATCTGAGGAAAAATAAACATCTAGTCTAGAAATCATGAAAACGAATAAAGAAATAAGTTTGGGAGAAGTGCGGGTGAATAGGAGCAGCTAAAACATGTCATTCTTCTTGCATTGTAAAGAAAAAGAGAATGCGCTGCATTAAAGACATTTTAACATTGCAGCGTGACGAATGTGCAGTGTCGATTAGGAACGGTAGTTTTACCTGACCGAGCGCTTCCATCACAGAATTTCTTCTGAGCATGCGTAGCACTTTGTCCGTCGGACTACGCTACACGCGATCGGATTTGGTGTGATCGGACTTTGTTGTCAAAAAATCTATCCAGCAGGAGATAGGACTTGGTCCGTCGGACAATCCGATGGAAACTGTCCGATGGTGCCTACACATGGTCGGAATTTCCGACAACATTGTCCGATAGGACAGAATTCATCGGAAAATCCGACCGTGTGTATGGGGCTTTAGGGTAGCTCTTTTTCTCATTTACACATTCTGACCCAGTAATATTTTCTGAAAACAGTCTTATTATACAAGTCAAGTTTATTTCCTCTTCAGGGAGGGGAAAGGTGGTTAGTTGTGGTCTTGGGTTTGTACAAAAAATACAATCACTTAACCCCTTTGCTTGGGTTGTGTATCTGACCCATTCTATCCATTCATATTTGTCTCCAAATCCTGTTTCTATACTTAATTGTTCCTTGTAGGTAAAATCTGTTTTAAACAAGGAAGGACTACGTTGAAATGGAGTTGGCTCTGGGGCTGGGGTGTTCTGACCAGGGGTTATGACCTAAATGGTGATTCTCCCTAGTAGGTCAGATATTGTACCATATATCAATTTGTTGTATTGTTTAGTTTACAAAAATGGGAGCCATTGTTACTGTAAATCAGAGAGGGGATCCCTTGACCTGTCAACAATAACCATACAATACTTATTCTCACATTTGTTCAATTCAATAAAATCCATGCATATTGTGTGAAAGGGTTTAAGGGGGTAGCAGGAAATGACCCCTTAAGGGTCTTAGGGCACCTTGTGCATGGTATCTGTTACAAATCGGACATGTGAGACAAAATCTTTAGAGTCATTTTGTAAACCCATATGTTGTGTACACCAATGTACCACCCCTCCTTTTGAGGTATGGGCCTGCCCATGACTCAATAACACAGCATACCTGAATAGTGATGTAGATAAGTTGGGGTTACCTTCTATACATGTGTATATACCATTGACCAGTGTTGACCCTGTAGATAACCACTTTTGATTTTCACCTGCTGGTGATGTCTGCATTTCTGATAACCTTGTTTCATCAATAGCTTTCCGTACCTCATTATTTACTTGGAGATCTGTATAGCATATGTGTGTTATTTGCTGTCCTTCAGCAGCTTCCTTTGCTGTCTTGTCTGCTAATGCAGGGCAATTGGATCTGTTCCCTTTCCATGTGCTGCACATTTACAAATAGTTGTTTTTTGTACATATTTTAGAAGGGTAAGAATGAGATCTCTATGTGTGATTGGTTTACCTGTGGACATAATCATACCCCTATTTTCAAATTCAAATTACTATACAAATATGTGTATAGTAGAGAAAGCGTATTGGCTGTCAGTATAAATATATATATTTTTTCCTTATACTACAGGCCCTAGACAGGGCTATAATTTCAATTTGTTGTGCAGAATAGGACCTGGGAAGGGGTCTGGCTTCAATGATCTGGTCTTGTGTTACTATAGCATAAGCTGTTTGATTTATCCCTTTATCGTTTTTTTTTTCTACAAGACCCATCAACAAAAAGGAAATGTCAGCATCTAGAAAGGGAACATCAGTGAGATCCTTCCTAGGGAATACCCGTTCATCGATTTGAGCTATCGAATCATGTGGATCCCTGTCACCAGGTGTTGGCATTAGTGTAGCATGATTCAATGTAGTACACTTCTTGATTGTAATGTGTGGTTGTCCCAGAAGTGTTATCATGCATGATAAATGCCTGACTGGAGATAAATAGGAGGTTTTGTCTTATAGTAAGATCACTGAAATAACATGCAAGACCTTTAAGTACCACGGGTGGAACAATACTATCAATGCAGATGACTGTATGGCCAATGAGGCTGCTACTACAGCTTGTACACAGTGGGGCAAATTAGTTAAGTAAAATACATTTAGTTTGTGTTTGTTCCCATAAACCTGAGTGAGAACAGAAGTCATGTACCCCTCTTTACAATCTACAGTCTGATAAAGGGTTTCTGTAATTGGGCAGGCTAAGCACAGTAGAACCCACAATGCTAGGTATTTTGTCAACAAATTAATGTTGGAGAATGATGGACTTTTTAGGCGTAAGATAGATATAACAAGTTTTTTATTAAAAGCATATAAAAAGAAAGAATATAAGGATAAATTATAAATTTAAAACAGATTGTTTGGAAATAAACAACCTGGCACACTATAGAAATATTTAACAGGCTGATGTATAGGTACGCTCAGGTAGTAACGAAGTGGTTCCAATGAGGTCACTATACTTAAATATAATCATTCAAGTTTCCTTAGAAAGATTGTGACATTAAAATAAACAAAAACACAAAACCATCAGTGAGCGATACAATCATACAGAAAAACAGCTTGTTTGCAGTTGCTCAACGGAACCATACCTCCACTAGGTAAGACACTGACACTCCTACTCGGTCAAGATACGGTCTTGGCCTACCTGGAACCAGTCAAACTCATTTTAATACTTCACGCTCTGTTATGTTCCCCCTGTAGGACACCTGTGGATAAGCGGGTTGAACCCCTCTCCACCCTCCCATACTAGCGTTGGCTAGTCGGAGGCCCTATAGGCCTACGTGTCCCGCAGTACCTGTTTTTCCCCTACTGACCTCTTACAATTGACCCCAATGTACGGGCTCACAATAATAATTACTAGGCCATTTCCTCACCACAGGGTAAGTAGAAACTCTCAATACCTCTTTCTCTTTATATTATAAATGATTCCTTTACTATGCTACCATCAATGTGCACACTGATGCATCAACAATTAATAAGTTAACTTTCCCCTCCTATATGGATGGATTATTGCGGAGGTGCACTTGCACCCTTAAAAGATGGTTATATATTTATAGTCCTACTTATACACATAATATGATATATTACCCTACCTATCTAATCTATATATATACTGCACAATATTTGTGCACTATTTAACAGCTATCCTAGCCACTGGCACACATTGATGATTGAGCATAGACTACTGGCATATCCATACTAACATGAATAATTCTTCTATATATATATATATAAAAAATGAATAAATATATTAACAACAAATAATAACAAAAAATAACCTACTAATAAAATATTAATACAGAATTCCTCGGCCTATTGACATACATACATGTCCAAAGTACCGGTGCTGATAAACGTATCTTGGTTCCCCGTTCCACTAAATTTCTTCCCCTCTATAGGGATTGTAAGTATACATTCAATACCACACTCATTATGCATTCGATTGTGTTGCACTCGTTCCCATAATGCACACCTTTTCACTCCACTAAATAATAATTTTTAATTTTTTTTTCTTACCTTTCCTCCTTCCCGTTCGCATTCCTGTCCTACTCAATCTCACTCCCTATCCATTCACCCCCAACAAACCCAAACCCCCCCCCTTTCCACTACTCCTTTTTCTGCTCTGCTATTATTTTTCCCCCCTTTCCTCTCCTCCCCCCCCCCCCTTTTTGTTGGCGGTTGACACCCCCACGCTCCTGGCTGCCCTCGATCCAATATTATACTTGATTATGTCATATTATATGTATTGTTCTCTTATTGTATATTTGTTTCTCTTTTTTATTCCCAATATAGAAAGCTCCTGAGGAAGCGTCTTAGGACGCGTAACATGTAAGGAGCAACTGCAAACAAGCTGTTTTTCTGTATGATTGTATCGCTCACTGATGGTTTCGTGTTTTTGTTTATTTTAATGTCACAATCTTTCTAAGGAAACTTGAATGATTATATTTAAGTATAGTGACCTCATTGGAACCACTTTGTTACTACCTGAGCGTACCTATACATCAGCCTGTTAAATATTTCTATAGTGTGCCAGGTTGTTTATTTCCAAACAATCTGTTTTAAATTTATAATTTATCCTTATATTCTTTCTTTTTATATGCTTTTAATAAAAAACTTGTTATATCTATCTTACGCCTAAAAAGTCCATCATTCTCCAACATTAATTTGTTGACAAAATACCTAACATTCAGATTATAATTTTCGGGACGTGGCAAGCATTTTTATATACTGCACCGTATCCGCAACACCATTACGCGGTGATACGGGGATACATTTACTTCTTCAAAAGAACCCACAATGCGGTGCTTTACCTTTATAAATGCATCCTCTGCTTGCACATTCCACTGGATGGAACCTTTTGCAGACATTTGTGTACCATAGATGAGATCAGAAAAAGGCGCCACCTCCGTAGCATAATTAGCTACCCATGCTCTACAAAAATTTACCATGCCAAGAAATTACATAATTTCTTTTTTTTTTTTTTTATACGTGGTTTGGGGGCTTGAAGGATGGCCTCTTTTCGGATCTCATCCAGATGTCTGCCTTGATGAGATATAATGTAACCCTGGTATTTCACCTTTTTTTTCAAAAGTTGTAGATTAGTTTGCTGACCTTGTGACCTTGTTCTGCAAGGAAATGCATCAGAGCCAAGGTGTCAATTTTACATTGTCACTCCAAAGGAGCCGCTACCAGAATGTCATCCACATACAAGAGAATTTGACTCCCACTGGGAGGTACAACTCGACACAAAGTATTGAACATTTCTTGTGACAAGATTTTCACAATATCTCTGGGGTACCCTGGTGTATGTGTACCCTTCTTTGTTTTCCCTTGTACATAAGTGCAAACCAGAACTGACTGTCTTTATTAGTCCAACGCCTGTCTTTCCTTTTGATCACAAGAAATTGGGGACGTCTTTTAAGGCATCCCCTTCCCCTTGGGTCAAAAGGTGTCAGTCACTGTCTTTTGTCAAAACTTCAATCACGCGAGTTCTGGTTGTACATTCAACAAACCACGCTAATCTGTACCTCTGAATCCCTCGGGATTTTAGTTCCTCATCTGTTAGTTGGACCCAGCCTGTGATAAGTTCTTCTAGCTCATGCCATGATACCTCAGAGTTCCGGGTGACCAAAACATGAGGTACAGTATCCTGCCTGTATATTTGCAGAATAGGTTAGTAGTAGGAGATAAGTAGCCATGTTATTTCCTTTCTTATCACAGTACAGTTATCTTAAGAGCACTTCAGTGTTAGGGAGACTCATTAACTGTTTCTTATAGGACCTATCAGGCCCATAGGTCTTTTTGTAGTACAAAGTGCAATAGAGGTTCGTCTGGATCTTGTACCCTCTCCTCACAGGCTCTTCAATTATTTCTGTCAGGGTTGTGGGCATCTTTAATGCCTCAGTTTGCAAATCCAAGCTGTATCAATATCGGGGCTCATTATCCGCGGCTGTGATTTGTTTTTCACACAGCCGATGGGCTTTGAGGCCCCCCTCTACTGGTATGGCAGAAATATCAAGAGCATGCAACATGTACCCAACAACTTAACAGGACATTTAGTTGAAATTACAATTTTACATTGAGCCTTTTTACCTGTCTGTGGATCTTCCACAGTAAGGCCTTACTCAACCCATTTGCAGATTTTACATATACTAAACCTTTTTCCTTTACCCCTGGTGGCATATCCAGCAGGTGTATCTGGGTCCTACAAGCCCCAGTATCACAGAGAAATGTTACCCAACTACCCTTTGCAACCAAGGTCATTTCTTGGCTTCAGCATGCAAACAAGTTTCAACATTACACACATCCAAAATTGCTGATTCTTTTCCATCCTTTCCTTCTGCTTCTCTCTCTGCAGACACACTTTTACCATACAGGAAACACTCCCCCCCTCTCATCTTGAATGTGTTTCCCAATCTTCTGTTCTGATTCTCAACCACATACACATTATTACCTTCACCTATCATAAACATCTTCCCTTTCTTTACTTTCTTTTTTGGTTGGAAGTGCCCCTCAGCATGCCTTGCATACTCGATCAGCTCCTAAGGTCTGCAGATCCTATGGTTAATCATGTGTTCGAAAACAAAACTTGATAAAGGGGCTAGCAGCCCCTTCAGGATGGCATTCTTTAGCTGTTGTTCATATGGGCTATCGTTCACTTGATCTACTGAGATTTCTATCCCAGAGCGGTTATTGAAATTCTTCCTTATCCTAACAATGAAATTATCTACTTTTCCCTCTTCTCCCCATATACACTGATTTATAATGGACCAGTCGGTTTGATGTATCCATTTATTCTCTATCCTTGCTATAAGAGCATTTCTCCCACTACATGATGCCAGTCAGGTTCCAAGACCTGTCTGGTGACCTGCTCTATTTCACTCCCATTGAGATGATAGCTAGCAACCATTCCCATGGTACCATCCCTGAATTGAGCTATGTTGACCTTGGGATTGCTGTAAGGGGGGGTCAGCGGGGTGGCTTGTTGCATACCTCTGTCCCATACGGTGGTGGGGACTGCAGGTCTGCAATAGGGTATAGGGAATGGGAGCATTGACTGTCGGTGGGGCTGTTGGGTGCATTTGTTTTGGTGCGTTTGGTTCAGTCAATACTTGCTGAACTAAACTTCGGAGGACGATCATATTATTGTCCTCCTCTTTGTCTAAAAACATAGTCTTTTTATGATTTTAACCTACGATTAGCCTCCTTTTTGCCTGGGGAAGACCTAATTTCTTCTGTTTCCTTATTTTATTTTTATTTGTTTTTTTGTTTTTTTATATATATATATATATATATATATATACACATACATATACATACACACATGTACACATGCCGGCATAATTTGTAAGCTTTCTACACTACACAGTATTACACAACAATCCTTATTTAAAAATGCATCAAAATCATACTTTGTATCATCATTCAAACCATCAGATTTTCCATGGATCACACTCATTTTAACGTGTACACTGAGTTTTTTGTAAGGTCTTCTCACACTGACACATATGCACACAGTATCTTATCACTTTTGCAGCTACTCACAAACTTTCTAGTCGTGACATGTCACTTCTAGATTATTGATCTTGTGTCCTGCTAAAATCCTGGTGTCTTGTCTTCTTACTTAATGTTTCATTCATTTGTAGGGAGCAGAACAGAATCAAGCGAACGTATTTTCACCTGACTGTTTACCTCACTCCTTATCAAAACATTAATATTTCAGTAAACTGTAGGGAGCAGAACAGAATTACAAAGGAGACTTTATTTCTCCCGACTGTTGTTCCCACACTTTATCAAAACATTAATATTTGTTGATCCAAAAAGGTATTTATATGCCATGTACAGGATTTTACACAACATATGAGGCTGATTGAGCACAAGGGCTCATCAAATGTCCTCTATTTGTTACCTGGAATCTATCAGGCCATACCTTTGTATCAACAGGGGATTCTTTAGGTTTTGATCTAGGAGTATTTATGTGTCCCCACGGGAATTTTTCTGCAGCTTACAAGGCTGTCAGGATCTATGATCCAATCGACAAATTTCCTTTATCTGCACCCGGTTATTAGTATGGGACCATACTCCTATATCAAATGACAAGTAACCTGGAGAAACAAACAAGAACACACAAGAGAGAACACCCGCAGTGCTCCACTGCCGCCAGGACGCCCTGAGCGCGTCTTCCCAAAACGCGGGTTAGTCACTAAGTCTGCCCATCCAGGATGGCCACAGACGGATCGATACGGGGAATACGTGACCACTTATTTCCCCTCAACAAGGGTAAAGCAGATAGAACAGAAACAGATAAATATTCAATCAATCTCTATATTGTATGTATGTATTCAAATCCCTTATTCATTAAATTTCTAATCAAGTCTAACCCAAAAGGTTAATAATAAGATAAAAATATAAATCTTACCTTGTCCCGAGAGCGGTCTCTTATGCTGTTTCTGGAAGTCGCTGCCTGGGAAGCACTAGTTCAGCGGACCGTCCTCTCTTTAATGTCTAATTTGAGATGGAGGACTTACAGTCTTTGCCGTACGGACATCGGTCACTGGTTTGATCCAGTGCGTCTCAGGTAATTGGACTTTTCCGTTCGAAAGGACCAAATTGTTAAGGAAATTACCGTCTAAGACCGTCCTCGGAGATCAAGATAACATTTATTTGCATATGCAAGTGAAATGGTTACTACATTCATGCTTCAAAAATCCATTTCTGGTTAACATTGTATGGTCTCTCTCTTTTATATCCGTCGGACATCCCCCCCCCTCCCTTTCCTCACAGAATGTTCCAGTCACATTTATTCTCACTTTATTCTGGACAATGACAGGAAAGGTGGGGATGTCTGTTTACAGACTTTCACATTCACAATTGTTAAATTGTTATACAGAATACTGACTTTAGAAGACTCCATTTTTGCAATGTCATGTATTTTCAAATTCAATTAAGTCTAAGCATTTAACAAAGCTACATGAAATAAAAGCACATAGGGTTATATGAAACATATATTTCTAAGCATTTTAAACTTAATGAAGATAAGCAATATTAATATGCATATTCAAAATTGACATTTAAAGGTATAATATTCAATTTCCCTGGCAAATCTTTTAGCTGTTCTCAGGTACTCCAAGTTTTTGTGATCGGTGTACACCAGAACAGGATGTGCAGCACCCTCCAATAGGTAGCGCCATTCTTCCAAAGCTACCTTGATGGCGAGAAGTTCCCTATCGCCCACATCGTAATTACGTTCCGAAGAGGTCAGTTTTCGGGAGAAGAAGCCTACTGGAAAGAGAAGAGCCTTGGCACCCTGTCGCTGAGATAGCACAGCTCCCACTGCAATCTCCGAGGCATCGACTTCTAAAACAAAGGGCAAGGCTGGGTTCGGATGTTTAAGAATAGTGGCTGAGGTGAAGAGTTCTTTGAGTTTCTCAAAGGCCAGTTGTGCTTTGGGGGTCCAATGAAACCGAATTCCTTGTCGGGTAAGTTCAGTGATGGGTGAAATAATAGAGGAGAATCCTTTAATAAATTTCCTATAGAAATTGGCAAAACCAATGAAGCGTTGCACTCCCTTTCTGTCTATGGGTGCTGGCCTATCCAAGATGTCGGATACTTTTTCGGGATCCATTCTGATTCCTTCTGCCGATATGATTAGCCCCAAAAATTGTACACTCCGGATCTCAAAATTAAATTTTTCAAATTTAGCATACAGTCCATGTTGTCTTAGATGGGTAAGGACGTTTCGGACGTGCCTGCGGTGGTCAACCAGGGAGGAAGAGAAAATTAGAATATCGTCCAAATAGACAATGACGTACAAATCCAAATAGTCGTGGAAGATGTTATTAACGAAGTGCTGGAAAGTTGCTGGGGCATTGCATAAACCAAATGGCATGACGAGGTACTCGTAGTGCCCGAATCGAGTACGGAAGGCCGTTTTCCACTCGTCCCCTTTTCGGATGCGGATCAGGTTGTAAGCCCCACGAAGATCCAGTTTTGTGAAGATTTTGGCTGTACCTAGCCTTTGAAAGAGTTCTGGCACCAATGGAAGGGGGTATCTGTTTTTGATGGTGATTTTGTTTAATTTGCGGTAATCGATGCAGGGGTGTAAAGAGTGATCCTTTTTTTCGACGAAAAAGATACCTGCACCGGCCGGGGATGTGGAAGGACGAATGAACCCTTTTGCCAGATTCTCGTCTATGTAGTCTTTTAGAGTGCCCAATTTCTGTTCAGTAAGTGGAAAGATTCTTCCGAAGTGTACTTCTGTTCCAGGTAGAAGTTCTATGGGACAATCATAAGGCCTGTGTGGCGGAAGTGTCTCTGCCCCCTTTTTGCTGAACACATCTACAAAGTCCTGGTAGGGTTCAGGGATGGACTGGTGAAGTTCAGAATCAGTATCCAGACATAGAAGTGAAGCCGGTTGATCGGGTGTCCCACAGTGACAGTTCTGACGGCAATATCTAGAAGGAAACTGGACTTCACCCGTAGCCCAGTTGATACTGGGGTTGTGAGCTCGCAACCAGGGCATTCCTAATATGATCGGGAAGAGAGGAGATGGTATGACATCCAGTCGTAAGAGCTCCTGGTGTTGGGATCCTATGGTGGTCAATAGGGGTTCCGTTTCCTGGGTAACCGGACCGGAACTAAGTGTGGAACCATCCGCCAGGTGGACCGCAAGGCCCCGAACCTTGGATTGAAGAGGAATTCCATGGTTGGTTGCAAAAACTTGGTCAATGAAGCAGCTGCATGCCAATGATGACTGATACTGGAATGCTCCGACCGGAGAGCTGCAAAACAATAGTGAGAGCCAGGTGAGTGCCGGTTGGGAGCAAGACAGGTGCACATAAGGAAGAAGCAGACATCTCTTACGTGTCTTGTTGGGGCACATTCTTGCATAGTGTCCAGGTTCCCCACAGTATAAACATAGGTTATGGGCCCGTCTGCGCATCTTTTCCTCTGGGGTCAAGGAAGGCCAAAGTAGTCCGATCTGCACTGGTTCAGGAGCCCCTGGAACCGGGGTAGATGAAGCCGAGGGGACTAGGTTGGAAGGACCAGGTACTTTGGGAAGCATCCAGAAGGGGTGAGATGGACCAGAAGATCTTTCGGCCCGTCTTTCCCTGAGGCGGCGGTCAATTTGAACCGACAGATTAATAAGTTCATCTAAGGACTGAGGGATTCCTACACGAGCCAACTCATCCTTTAGGGAGTCCGACAGTCCTCTGCGAAATTGGTGTCGTAGTGCCGCATCATTCCACTCTGTATCAGAGCTCCAGCGTTTGAATTCAACGGCATAATCCTCGGCCGTTCTGCGACCTTGCTGTAAAGATTGTAGTGCGGTTTCAGCCGTGGCAGCGGGTTTAGGGTCCTCATACAGCTGAGCCATTGCTGTGAAGAAATGATCAAGGGAATCCAAGGACACAGACTTCTGCTCCAACAGACGGTGGGCCCAGGTTTGAGGTTCACCGGTCAGAAGGGAGATGATGAACCCCACTTTTGTAGCTTCCAATGAAAAAGTCTGTGGTTGCAGAGTTAAGTAGAGTTCACAGGCATTGCGAAAAGCACGGTACTTACTTTGTTCCCCAGAGAAATTTTCTGGTATGGGTACCTTGGTTTCTGGTGGTAGCATGACCACGGAGGGTGCTTGGGGGTACCCAACAGAAGATGCAACCTGAGGGACAGAAGATGCAGACATGGCCTGTTCTTCCAATCGAGAATAGCCTTCCTGTAAGCCTTTCACAGCTTGGGTTAGACCCGCAAGGTGTCTGCACATCTCCTCCATGGGGGAGGCCCCCTGCCCGGACTCGGTCATGGCTGCCTGATACTTTCACGCTGGTACGTACCTGACCGATGAGTCCACTTGGGCAGAGGGAGGTCTCCCGTACGGGTCCCACTCACGGCCCCTGGAGATGGGTACAGGAGGCACGAGAGTCAGGAAGGGTATGAGAGCCTGGTGCAGGGTTCCGGGAGTTGGTGGTGAGAGTCCACTGGTGGCAAGATGGGGTACAGGTATGCAGGATACACAGATGGTGATTCCACTGGTGGCAAGATGGGTAGAGATATGCAGGGTATCCAGATGGTGTGGTAAAGTCCAGGTATGTTGGTGCACTGGGCAGGAGAGATAGTTAAGAGTCCCGAATGCAGATAGCAAAGGCTCTCTGGGGAGAAGGTGCGGTATTGAAAGCAGGCACAAGTCTCTCAGCACAAAGTGGGGTAATCCAGATACATGCAGGGTTCGGCAGCGTTCAGATGGCGAGGTACAAAGGAGCAGGCAGAAGAGTCGTCAGGCAGGCAGAGGTCTTTAGGTAGGCAGAGGTCAAGGAATTCCAAAGGGCAAGCCGGGTCACAGGATCAGACAAGGTATAACAGGATTCAAACACAAGAGCAAGGTCTCTGGGAAGCTGAAGATCAGGCAGCACTGGCCAACAGGTGCTGCCTGATTAAATAGGCTGGTTGGTGCCAACAGCGCGCACAGGTGCACTCAAACCACCGCGCGCGCGCCCCCGGATGCGTGCATGCGCACGCGCATGCAAGCCCGCACCCGCGGGAACGCGCACAGGAGCGCGCACACCAGCGCGCGTCGGCGCACACCAGTAAGCTGTCTGACATGACGGTTTTTGTGACAAATGGGAAGGGGTGGCCACACTCTCAAGCAAGTGGGCCCATATTGTCCACCCTTTATACATTCTTGAGGTGCTACAATGGCAGGGCAGTACAAACCCTCCCCAAAATACCCCATTTTGGAAAGCAGAAACCCCAAGGAATTTGCTAAGAGGCATGGAGGCATGTTGAGCTCATTGAATATAACATTTTTTGTCACAAGTGATTGAAAATTGACAAAAAAAAAGTTATTTACACAAAGTTGTCACTGAAATTATATATTTCTCACACATGTCATGGATATATGTGGAATTACACCCCAAAATACATTCTGCTTCTTCTCCTGAGTATGGGGATACCACATGTGTAAGACTTTTGGTAGCCTAGCCACGTACAGGACCCCGAAAACCAATCACTGCCTTCAGGCTTTCTAAGGGCGTAAATTTTTGATTTCACTCCTCACTACCTATCACAGTTTCGGAGGCTGTGAAATGGCAAGATGGAACAAAACTCCCCAAATGACCCCATTTTGGTAAATAGACACCCCAAGCTATTCACTGAGAGGCAAAACAAAAATAGATCTGTACACTATACTAATGACACTGTGACAGGGAGTGAAAGGGTTTATTGGGGGGGCGATCAGGGGGTTAAACCTTTATTAGGAAATATATGGGTGGTACCCTGACGCTATACAAGACTGACACTAACTAGCTAACTAGCATCACCCGTAATACTAATACAGTGATCAGAAAAAATATCTGTACACTATACAAGTGACACTGTGACAGGGAGTGAAAGGGTTAACTGGGGGTGATCAAGGGGTTAAACCTTTATTAGGTAATATATGGGGGTACCCTAAACCTACCTGTGCCTACCACTAACTGCTCAACGCTGTTTAGTTTCACAAGTGGCACCAATACATTGATCAGTAAAACACTGTGACAGGGAGTGAAGGGGTTAACTGGGGGCGATTAAAGGGTGATCAGAGGGTTAAAAGTGTGCCTACGTGTACTGGTGTTAGTGTAGTGTTTGTGTACTCACAGTAGATGTCTTCTCCTCACTCCCTGGAACTGAAAATGGCTCCACGAGGGGAGATGACATCACTTCTAGGGATGGATGAACGGTTTGGCCCAAGCATAAGTTGAGGTCAGGCACTGATTTGGATGAGAAGGCCTGGCTCGCAGTGTACAGCTTGTATAACAGTGTGCCTGGGGAGTGTCTATAGTATGCCTGTAAAGTGGCACAGTTTTCCCGTGTTTAGAACAGTACCACAGCAAAATTACATTTCTAAAGGAAAAAAAGTAATTTAAAACTGATCACGGCTATAATGAATTGTCGGGTCTCGGCCATATAGATAAAAATCATTGAAAAAAATGACATGGGTTCCCCCCAGTCTAATACCAGGCCCTTCAGGTCTGGTATGGATATTAAGGGGAACCCTGTGTCAAAGTAAAAAAAAATGGTGAAGGGGTCCCCTCAAAATCCATACCAGACCCAAGCATTATCCGAGCATGCAATCTGGCAGGCCGCAGGAAAAGAGGGGGGATGAGAGAGCAGGCACCCCCTCCTGAACCGTATCAGGCCACATGAACTCAACATGGGGAGGATACTTTGGGGTCCCCCTCAAAGCATCATGTCCCTATGTTGATGGGAACAAGGGCCTCATCCCCACAACCCTTGCCCGGTGCTTGTGGGGGTCTGCAGGCAGGGGGCTTATTGGATTCTGGAACCCCCCTTTAACAAGGGGACCCTCAGATCCCGGCCTCCCCCCTATGTGAATTGGTAACGGGTACATTGTACCCCTACCTTTTCACAAAAAAGTGTCAAAAATAGTAAAAAAGACAGGAGACACTTTGGGACAAGTCCTTTATTAAAAAACAAAAAAATAAAAATGTCACGCCATGTAGATCCATCTCACGCTGCCCGACGAGCCGAAAAAAGATAAAAAAAAGCTGCAACAGCGCCACCTCCATGAGAAGCTCCCGCAGAGGGCGGGGCCACTCAGTTAAACGGGTGACCCTGCCTTCCTCTGATGTCACGCGGCATCAGAGGGGGGCAGGGTCACCCGTTTACGTCACCGGTAAACGAGTGCGTTCTCAGATAAGGGTCTAGTATGGATTTTGGGGGGTTCCCTACGCCATTTATTTTTTAAATTTTGCACAGGGTTCCCCTTAATATCCATACCAGACCTGAAGGGCCTGATATGAATTTTGGGGGGACCCCCATGCAATTTTTTTTTATATTTTTGGTTCGGGGTTCCCCTTAATATTCATACCAGACCCAAAGGGCCTGGTAATGAACTGGGGAATGTCGTTTCTTTCAATGAGTTTTATCTATATTGTCGAGACCCGACATTTTATAACAGCCGCAATCAGTTTTAATTGACTTTTTTCCTTTAGAAATGTAATTTTGCTGTGGTACTGTTCTAAACACGGGTAAACTGCGCCACTTTACAGGCATACTATAGACACCACCCAGGCATGATATTTAAAGGAATATTTATTTTTTATTGTTTCTCTTTAACCACTACAATACAGGCCACTTTCGCCCCCTTCCTTCCCAGCCCAATTTTCAGCTTTCAGCGCTCTCGCATTTTCAATGACAATTGTGCGGTCATGCTACGCTGTACCCAAATTAAATTTTTATCATTTTGTTTGCACAAATAGAACTTTATTTTGGTGGTATTTATTCACGACTTTGTTTTTTATTTTTTGCGATATAAACGAAAAAATTTCGGAAATTTGGAAAAAAAACGATATTTTCTTCTTTCTATTTTAAAAGAAATCCAATAAAATCGAATTTTGTCATAAATTTAAGCCAAAATGTATTCTGCTACATGTTTTTAGTAAAAAAAATTCTGTTAAAGGGGAGTTCCGGCCGAATTTATACTTTTTAAATAAAAGTACCCCTATAATAAAAAAGCTTAATATATTCTAGTAAAGTTAGTCTGTAAACTAAGGTCCGTTTAGTTAGTTTATAACATTAGTTTGTTATTTTATAAACTTCCAGCAGGCCGTGGCCATCTTAAGTGTGGGCATCTGAAACCAGACTGTATTACTTCCTGGATCTCATCCTTGCAGATCTCGCACATGCTCAGTGCAGCACAAGCAGTGTAATAGATTTCAGGTCAGGTTACCATAGCAACGGCAGTGTCAGAGGAAGTTGCATCACATCACCCCAAGCTATGCAAACCTCCCCTCCCCTCCTCCCTCCAGGAACCAGGAAATAAATTACAATTGCATTATTTCTTGTATTGCCTACCTGCAAATTAGCGGACCTCCAGCTGTTGTAAAACTACAAGTCCCATCATGCCTTTGCCTCTGGGTGTCATGCTTGTGGCTGTCCGAGTCTTTCTATGCCTCATGGGACTTGTAGTTCCGCAACAGCTGGAGGTCCGCTAATTACATTTCCCTGGTGTAGACCAAGTAAAGATGCATTTCTAAGGCATCACATCACCCACAGCAAATCGAAATCACATCGCCCACAGCAAATCACACCACATCAAACCACATCGCCCGCAGCAAATCGCACCACATCAAACCACATCGCCCGCAGCAAATCGCACCACATCAAACCACATCACCCACAGCAAATCGAAATCACATCGCCCACAGCAAATCACACCACATCAAATCGCATCGCCCACAGCAAATCACACCACATCAAACCACATCGCCCGCAGCAAATCGCACCACATCAAACCACATCACCCGCAGCAAATCGCACCGCATCAAACCACATCGCCCGCAGTAAACCACACCGCATCAAATCACATCGCCCACAGCAAATCACACCGCATCAAATCACACCGCATCAAATCACATCGCCCGCAGTAAACCACATCGCCCGCAGCAAATCACATCGCATCAAATCACACCGCATCAAATCACATCGCCCACAGCAAATTGCACCGCATCAAACCACATCGCCCACAGCAAATCACACCGCATCAAATCACATCGCCCGCAGCAAATCGCACCACATCAAACCACATCGCCCGCAGCAAATCGCACCACATCAAACAACATCGCCCTCAGTAAATCGCATCAAACAACATCGGCCGCAGCAAATCGCATTGCAGCAAATCGAACTGCATCAAACCACATCACCCAAAGCAAATCGCACCGCATCAAACCACATCGCCCAAAGCAAATCGCACCACATCAAACCACATCGCCCGCAGCAAATCACATCGCCTGCAGCAAATCGCACCGCATCAAACCACATCGCCCAAAGCAAATCGCACCGCATCAAACCACATCGCCCGCAGCAAATCGCACCGCATCAAACCACATCGCCCGCAGTAAACCACACCGCATCAAATCACATCACCCACAGCAAATCACACTGCATCAAATCACACCGCATCAAATCACATCGCCCGCAGTAAACCACATCGCCCGCAGCAAATCACACCGCATCAAATCACATCGCCCGCAGTAAACCACATCGCCCGCAGCAAATCACACCGCATCAAATCACACCGCATCAAATGACATCGCCCACAGCAAATTGCACCGCATCAAACCACATCTCCCACAGCAAATTGTACCACATCACCCGCAGCAAATCACACCGCATCAGACAACATCGTCCTCAGTAAATCGCATCAAACCACATCGCCCGCAGCAAATCAAACCGCAAACCACATCGCCAGCAGCAAATCGCACCACATCAAACCACATCGCCCACAGAAAACCGCACCGCAGCAAACCACATCGGATGGCACTGGATGGTGGCACTGATTGGCACTCGCAGGTGGTACTGGCACTTGGCACTGACAGGTGGCACTGGCACGGACAGGTGCCACTGTCAGGTGTCACTGGCGGGTGTCACTGATTGGCACTGGCAGGTTGGCATTGACTGGCACTGGCGGTTGGCACTGACTGGCACTGGCGGGTGACACTGGCTGACACTGGCGGGTGACACTGGCTGACACTGGCGGGTGACACTGGCTGGCACTGGCGGGTGACACTGGCTGACACTGGCAGGTGGCACTGGATGGCATTGGCAGGTTGCACTGAGTGGCACTGATTGGCACTCGCAGGTGGTACTGGCACTTGGCACTGACAGGTGGCACTGGCACGGACAGGTGGCACTGACTGGCACTGGCGGGTGACACTGGTTGGCACTGGCGGGTGTCACTGATTGGCACTGGCAGGTTGGCATTGACTGGCACTGGCGGTTGGCACTGACTGGCATTGGCGGTTGGCACTGGCGGGTGACACTGACTGGCACTGGCGGGTGACACTGGCTGACACTGGCAGGTGGCACTGGATGGCATTGGCAGATTGCACTGATTGGCACTGGCTGACACTGGCAGGTGGCACTGGATGGCATTGGCAGGTTGCACTGATTGGCACTGACTGACACTGGCAGGTGGCACTGGCTGACACTGGCAGGTGGCACTGGCTGACACTGGCAGGTGGCACTGATTGGCACTGGCTGACACTGGCAGTTTCACACTGAGCCGATTTTGTCATTTTTCAGTTACACTATATGTAACTGAATGCAGAGACCAGCTGTCAGCGTGATGTCGGGTGGACGGGACCCGGGGTGGGCGGGGCCATGCAGCTATCAAATACCAGATGATGATTGGGCTGCTTAAGAAAGTGGGCGGGGCCACATACACGTTGCAGCCCGCCCAGATCCCATCCCATTGGCTGGTGTCTGTGTTTGATAGCTGCTGGGCTGGGTCCCCCCCTGTCCCGCCCACCCCCGACATCACTTTGACAGCTAGTCTCTCCATTCAGTTGAAAATCAGTTTCACACACTGAGCACAGAGCCGCTCAGTGTGTGAAACTGTCAGTGGAGTGTTGCCCTTATGTGTTGCCCCTATTGAAAATGGCGCCGGCATCGCGTTATTTCCGGTTTTGAAATAACGCGATGCTATGGCCCAGCGACGCCTATTGCCTCCTGGGATTGATGACAAACATCTCCCAGGAGGCATAGCGGACGGGGGATGACGCGTTCGCGCCGCGGCCGGAAACAGGAAGTGGAGAAGAAGATCTGCAATAAAATGGTAAGTTTAAAAAAAAAAAAATTTTTTTATGCCAAATGTGTTTAGGGGGACAGAGAGGCAGAGGATGCAGATGAGTGAAAAAAGAGGGTGGAGCTCCACTTTAAGTGTATAATAATTGGTTTGTGTCATCACGGACATATGTACGCAAATGATCATGTACAGATGTGTGCAGGTGATCACGGACATATATGTGCAGATAATCATTGGGACATGTGATTTTAGTGGGACATATGTGGGGGACATGTGTTTTTATTATTTGGGGACATGTGTGTTTTGGGGACATGTATGTTTTGGGGACATGTATGTTTTGGGGACATGTGTGGGGACTGTGTTTTACACTAGACTGGTGATCAGTGAGTAAAAAGCTGTAAAAAACAGCTAATACTCACTGATCACCAGCCGGCTGCAGCGATCAGCTCTCCTCTCCTCAGAGATGACTTCCGTGTGAGGAGAGCCGATTCTGATAGGAATGTCCTATCAGAAGTAGAAGGCTCCCACCTGGCCGTATATGTGCAGTGGCCGGGAGGGAAGTAGTTAAGCATTATTAAAATCACTGCTCCCAAAAAAACTTCAGTTTTTAAAACTTTTTTTTGATACATGTCCCCTGGGGCAGGACCTTTTTATGACAATAACTTGCATATAAGCCTTTAAAATGAACACTTTTGATTTTTCATGTCCGTGTCCCATAGACTTTAACGGTGTTCATGTGTTCGTCCAAATTTTTTGCCTGTTCACAAGTTCTGCTGCGAACCAAACCGGGTTGTTCGGCTCATCCTTAATCACTTCCTCTGCCTGTGTTTACATTAAACAGGCAGAGGAGGCTCTTTCATTTGCCAGAACCGATCAGCAGGTCCAGGCCTGGACCTGAAGATCGATCGGTTCTATAGCGAATCCGATCGCCAACAGTATATGTGCGGTGGGCGTTCCAGAACTGGTTAAGCTTGGACAAAAAACCTAGAAGCTGATTCGGTGGGGACCAGTTTTAATAAAATCTCCCCCATTGCTATCTTTCTTCTAAGCTGCCTCTTGTAAACTATAAATTCCCTTGTCCCCCGCCCCATGTAATGAAATTAATAGAAGAAGACACATTAGTAGTCCAAATCAGGAGAGAAGCCTGGGAATTAACCATGGCTTTCTTCATAGCTACAGTGGAAGGAGGATCACCATCCTAGGAAAGAGAGTGGGATTCACAGGATTACCAGGGGAACATAAATGGAAAACAGGCTGAAAAAAATTACTTTAATATCATCCCAATATTAGTCTGAAGGGTTCAATATTGGGTTGGCCCACCCTTTGCAGCTATAACAGATTCATCTCTTCTGGGAAGCTGCCTGCAAGGTTTAGGAGTGTGTCTATGGGAATGTTTGACCATTCTTACAGAAGCACATTTGCGAGGTCAGGCACTGATGTTGGATGAGAAGGCCTGGCTTGCAGTCTCCGCTCTAATTCATCTCAAAGGTGTTCTATTGGGTTTAGGTCAGGACTCTGTGCAGGCCAGTCAAGTTCTTCCATCCCAAACTCGCTCATCCATGTCTTCTAGAAGAATAGTTAAACATTCCCATAGCCACATTCCTAAACCTTGTGGACAGCTTTCCCAGAAGAGTTCAAACTGTTATAGCTGCAAAGGGTGGGCCAACTAAATATTGATCCCTATGGACTAAGACTGGGATGCCATTAAAGTTCATGTGTGTGTAATTTTGGTAATATATATGTATATATATATATATATATATATATATATATATATATATATATATATATATATATATATATATGTATATACATTATCTCAAAAAAGGGAGTACACCCCTCACATTTTTGTAAATATTTTATTATATCTTTTCATGTGACAACACTGAAGCAATGACACTGAGTGTACAGCTTGTATAACACTGTAAATTTGCTGCCCCCTCAAAATAACGCAACACACAGCCATTAATGTTTAAACCACTGGCAACACAAGTGAGTACACCCCTAAGTGAAAATGTCCAAATTGGATCCAATTA
Source organism: Lithobates sylvaticus (assembly GCA_028564925.1). Lineage (NCBI taxonomy): Eukaryota > Metazoa > Chordata > Amphibia > Anura > Ranidae > Lithobates > Lithobates sylvaticus. The sequence continues at coordinate 101,608,543 of CM053029.1, forward strand.
GCCATTTTCCCTCCCCGTGTCATGTGACTCATTAATGTTACGAGGTCTCAGGTGTGAATGAGGAGAAGGTGTGTTAAATTTGGTGTTATCGCTCTCACTCTCTCATACTGGTCACTGGAAGTTCAACATGGCACCTCATGGAAAAGAACTATCTGAGGATCTGAAAAAAAAATTGTTGCTTTAAATAAAGATGGCCTAGGCTATAAGAAGATTGTCAAGACCCTGAAACTGAGCTGCAGCATGGTGGCCAAGACCATACAGCAGTTTAACAGGTCAGGTTCCACTCAGAACAGGCCTCGCCATGGTCAACCAAAGGAGTTGAGTGCACGTGCTCAGCGTCATAGCCAGAGGTTGTCTTTGGGAAATAGACGTATGAGTGCTGCCAGCATTTCTGCGGAGGTTGAAGGGGTGGGAGGTCAGCCTGTCAGTGCTCCGCACACTGCAAATTGGTCTGAATGGCTGTCATCCCAGAAGGAAGCCTCTTCTAAAGATGATGCACAAGAAAGCCTGCAAACTGTTTGCTGAAGACAAGAAGACTAAGGACATGGATTACTGGAACCATGTCCTGTGGTTTGATGAGACCAAGATAAACTTATTTGGTTCAGATGGTGTCAAGCATGTGTGGCGGAAAACAAGTGTGTCTTGCCTACAGTCAAGCATGGTGGTGGGAGTGTCAAAGACAAGTGTGTCTTGCCTAGGGCCCATCAAATGTGGCCTACAGTCAGAGCACAATGGTTATTCTGCCACTGTGCCCATCAAATGCCAGCCACTGTGCCCATCAAAACGCTGGGGCTGCATGACATGGATGCTGCCAGCACTGGGGAGCTACAGATTCATTGAGTGCCCCATCAAATGAAGCCATGTGTGCCCATCAAACGCAGCCTCACTGTGGCCAACACTGTACTACAAAGTGTGTCTTGCCTACAGTCAAGCATGGTTATGGGAATGCCATGGTCTGGGGCTGCATGAGTGCTGCCAGCACTGGGGATCCTTCATTGAGAACCATGAATGCCAACATGTACTGAAGACATACTGAAGCAGAGCCGCAGGGCAGTATTCCAACATGATAACGACCCCAAACACACCTCCAAGGCGACCACTGATTTGCAAAAGAAGCTTAGGGTAAGGGTGATGGGCTGGCCAGGCATGTCTCCAGACCTAAAGCCTATTGAGCATCTGTGGGGCATCCTCAAATGAAAGGTGGAGGAGCACGAGGTCTCTAACATCCACCAGCTCTGTGATGTCGTCATGGAGGAGTGGAAGAGGACTCCAGTGGCAACCTGTGAAGCTCTGGTGAATCCATGCCCAAGAGGGTTGAGGCAGTGCTGGAAAATAATGGTGGCCACACAAAATATTGACACTTTAGGTCCAATTTGGACATTTTGTTGCCAGTGGTTTAGACATTAATGGCTGTGTGTTGAGTTATTTTGAGGGGACAGCAAATGTACACTGTTATACATGCTGTACACTCAGTACTTTACATTGTAGCAAAGTGTAATCTCTTCAGTGTTGTCACATCAAAAGATATAATAAAATATTTACAAAAATGTGAGGGGTAGCTAATGAGTAAGCACTAGTTGTGGTGCGAAACGCGTCAGCTCTGTACCCCCCTTTTTTGCCGTGTATGGATTGCAGTGTTTTTTGCTTTTAAATAAACTTTTTGGATTTTATTTTCTCGGTGTGCAGCTGTCGAGTTCTTCCTTTTTTGATTTTTATATATATATATATATATATATATATATATATATATATATATATATATATATATATTAACATAGATCGCATGTCATTATAGTATATCAAAATAAAGTCTGACCTAAATTTGTTTTAAAGTTTGAAAGAGAGAGAAGTTTACAGCATTTACATCTTCCTGTCCCCATGCCACCAGAGCAAAAAATGCCAGGACAGCAGGTGAGGGTAAAGCCTGGTATATACCATGATTTTTTTTTTGTATAACCCATCGGGTTGAATGAAAAAAAAAAAAACTCAGCTCTGGTCAGATCTATGTTAGTACAGTTATCTCCCCCGCTGAGCTGTTGTGTTCTGACAGGGGGATGCCCCCACCAGAACACTTCGATCAGCCCTCTCAGCTATTGGCTTCTGGTTTTCCAGAATGCTCATCCAACAGAATGTCGTCATTCGGCCCGTGTATATATAGAGCTTCAAATTATAAAGGACACAGAGACTGATAACATTCTACCAGAGATTTTAGCTCCTGCCCAATCTATCTAAATGAGCTTTTGGCTGAAATTGAGCTTTTATTTTCAATTTTGTATAAAATATAACAGACAATATTTGCCTATAGCGTTATGCACCATTCACTTTGGCAATAGGTTAAAAAATACTTATCTCAGAATGTTTCATGTACACAAATTAGTTGAACATATTTTGCTGCCTGTAATTCTTCAAGTTATCCACACGAGGGAGACTCTATACCATATTATTATTATTTCTTTGGAGACCAATGAAGATCCAGAAAATAAAAATTCACCATAATGAATGCATATTAAAAGTTTAAGTTTTTATTTAAATCTTATTTATTTTGAAAGCCATGAATGTTATCTATCTACAGCAGCTTTTGCTGTCTTTGATTTCTAAATTTTCTGAATTACAGACCTAAAACAAGCATGCAGTCAGTGAAGAGTCATTGTAAAATAAAAACACCAGATTTACATATTTTTAAAGGTCAGTGGCACCGACTTCACCGAAGCTAGAGGATCAGCATGCTAGTCAGGCAAAAAACAATTAAAGGAGAGGTCAGAATTAACAGCATAGAATTCCTCATGGTACAGATTTTGTTTCATTTAAGGATGGGTTCACACTAGAACACGCATCCGCTCAACAGCAGGGGTCCGGTGTGTCTCCATTCACCGTTTCAGGTCCGATTTCAGCCTGAATTTTGGGCTGAATTTGGACCTGAAATGGACCAAAAGACGCACAGGACTCCTGCTGCAATTCGCACCAGAGCCACTACGGAGATGTGTGAACCGACTCCATAGAGAGCCGGTCACAATCTCCTGCTATGCAAATTGGATGTGGGGAAACTTGCGCTTAAAGCGGTTCTGCACTGTCTGTCGTTTTTTTTTTTGTGGAATACAATGGATTACAAGATGTTTTTTAAGTACTCACATGTTCCGATTCACTATCTCATTGCTGCCGGTTTTCGTCATCTAAAATAAGTTATAAAAATACTTCCTGCTGGTTGCCATCTTGCCTGTGGGCATGTGATACCACACAGGCACTTCATATGGCCCAGCATGCACCGCCGTTACTGCGCCGATCTAGCGCGTGCGGAGTAACGGCAAAGTGCAGCTCACGTTCTCCGAAATCTCGCGAGATTTCGGATGATGTGGCCGAAATTTCGGAAGATGTCCGCACTGACTCCTGGGATCAATGACACCAGATCCCAGGAGACAGTGCGGCGTGACGAGGATCGAAGCAGAGACCCCGCCCACCGCCGAAGAGACGTCAGCGATTACAAGGTAAGTGGAAAAAAAAAAAAACACACTTCATTTAGTACTCTTTGCCTGATTTGGAAGGCAAAGAGATTTACTAAATGAAATGTGTGCACAACCACTTTAAGCTCAACTCCAATTAAATCTTTTTTTTACTTACCTTGTAATTGATGACTTCCGGTCTTCTGTCTCTTCGGGGGTGGGCGGGGTCTCTGCGTCGACCTGGGATCTGGTGTCATTGTTCCCAGGAGTCAGTGCGGACATCTTCCGAAATCTCACGAGATTTCGGCCACATCTTCCGAAATCTCGTGAGATGTCGGCAGATGTGCCGTTACTGCGCACGCGTGAGTAACGGCGGTGCATGCTGGGCCATCTAAAGTGCCTGTGGGGGTTTCACATGCCCACAGGCAAGATGGCCCCCAGCACAAAAGAAGAAGATGAAGAACTTCATCGGACGAAAACCGGCGGCGATCGAGATGGAAGATGGAACAGGTAAGTCCCCCAATTGAGCTATATGCCCTTGGCATATAGCCCAAAAAAAAAACAAAAACGGGTACAGAACCGCTTTAACTATTCATTTCTGTCTAGGAAACCTGGTAAAGCACAGCTAGACTGACCCCTGCAGCCTCTTATTTCCTATGCATTGGCAGTCTAAGGTCCACTGACATTATCAAAACCAATGCAGGGACAATAGCCCTTCACTGGAGGATGCCAAGGGACACATGACTGCTGGAGCAGGTGGAAGCACCAATCAGGTAAGTAAAAAGTCCCATAAGCAGAAAGAAAAAGTTAACCCTTGCAGTGCAGACACAGCCCCATTGCAAAGGAGGGATTTCAGGTTTTCTAGAGTCAGCCTTAAATGTAAAGGGCAGTTTTACTTTTAGGGTTTAATACTACTTTGAATAATATTTTAAATGATGTATGGCAAAATAAGGTTAACAACCTCACATCCCCCTCCTTCACTCTAGGGTAATCTTAGTCTAGATTCTGGCCAGTAGAAACTGACAGTGATATCCAGCGTCAAATGAGTCAATGTATTTTATGGCCCAGTATCCTGGAAAACCATATTGAATTCAGAAAGAAAGCCACAACCTTTGGGTGAGGCCTGAGGTTTATTATCCTAAAAGTTCACAATCACATTTCTTTTCCTATTGTGGTCTTGATGTTTGATCTGCTGACCGCCAACATCTGCAGCATAATAGTGAGTTAAAACTACCCAGAAGCCCTTGCTGACAGAGAAGACAAAGTTTATTCAAGACATAGGGCAAAAGAGAATTATATAAAAAAAAATGGTTAGTTAAACCCACAAGTGCTTTCTTTTCACCACTACTAATCCTATATACTGACTTTTGAAATTTACAGATGCAGAAATTTAGAAATCAGATGAAAGGTATAGCACTGGAAAAGATAAAAAGAAAAGAAGATTTGAAAAATAAAAATGCATTTTATATACAACTATATAGACCAAAATGAGGGACAAATAAGGAGGAAAGAGGGACAGAGGGACTTTGTTACAAATCACGAACAGTCCCTCCAAATCAGGAACAGTTGGGAGAAATGTAATTACTGTATATATTTTTAGGTCTAGTCTGTGTTTTGAAATGGCAATTCAATTTTTTTTTTGTTGTAACATATTCATTTTTTTTTTAACTTCAGTCATTAGGGGCCACCAGCTGAAAATACATTCTAGATGCCTTCAACGAATCCCAATAATTGAAATAATGTAAGTGTGTTTCTTTTTTTGTGAAAGGAAAGGATCCTTGCAGCAAAGTGCATGGTGATGCAAAGCATCAGATCTTTTCACTTTCCAACAGAATAGTGAAGAATGAGGACTAGCTGTCAAGTTAAAAATCTCCCAAGGCTCTGTCTCAAGCATGGAGTATTTGTATGGTAAAGCTGGCTATAGATGGGTAATTTACCCCTGCACAAATGAGGTGGATAGAGGAATTCCCCCCCTCAAAGACATTGACAAGACATACCCAAGCGGGAATAACTACTGTCAAAATACACTGATCAGCAGCAGTAGCCACCGATCGATAACAGTTTTCCAACTTGTTCACTTGACAGAAGTTGATCAGATGATTGACTTCTGTCAAACAGGGACAGTCACACACTGATCAAAATTTGTCTGGTTCCTGACGAATTTCAATCCATCTATGTCCAGCTTGAGGCTCTCCAGTTAGAGAGGGTCTTACTTGTTGGAGAGAGTGCCCTGTTTGAGAAGATATGCCATGTTGGAGACTTCTTTGATAGTAACACACTGCCATGTTTTGAAGAAATTGTTATGTTAGATATTGGTTCCGAAGGTAGAGGTCTACCTCAAAACTTTTTTTTCCAGTTTCGGATAGAGCTGGGATAGAGTATTTCTCTGGTTGTATTGCTCTATGTTTCCCCCTTCAGACCCACCTTAAACTGCAACAGAGGGGAGATAAACACAGACAGCGATATAAAGAAAATCTTTTTAGTCGGGTATTGATTTTTCTTTTTTAACATGGATTTTTCAGCACTTCTTGTCCCGACTACTGGTACCACTTTGGAAGTGAGTTAAAATATCCCAATGTGGACACAGACAGCAACTACAACCCGGTAGAGGTTCTAACCTTTAATAACAATATCAAAGTTTACCACTGGGCATTACTGAAGATGAAAAACTCTATTTGCCCATGAGATGACAGTGTTTACTACTTTGCCTTGCCATCGCTCTAATACAAGTGCCCAGAGCAATCTGGGAGATGTAGCCTCGAAAGAGGATCTTGCATACTGTGAAGCTGAAGTCACGACTACAAGGCCCACAAGTACAGTACCAGCAAAAGGGAGGGATAATATAAATCAAAAAGCCCAGGAAGGAGCCAGGTATTTGAAGAGAGACGTGCCAGCTGGAAAGGTGTGTGACCGTGCTGTGTCATGCTGTTTAGGACCAGGCCAAGTCACACTTGCATTCTACAGGACTAGTAATAATTTACTGTAATATAGATAAAGAAAGAGACACGCACAAGATAATGAAGTTAAAAAGCACTCTGTAAATTAGTGGTCTTCTGCTCTGTACTGGGTGCGATGTTGCTTCTGGAGTGGTGCTGTTGGCTGCGGCTTCCAGGTATCTCAGAGACACTTGAGAGGTGGAGATGATGTCACTATCGGGTGCAAGGTCAATGGACGTGGCACGCATTTAGAGCATGCTTGCTCCTTCCTTCGCTTCCGCACGATACCAACCTTCACTCACTTGTTACCGACCTTTGGCTTATGTACCGACTACACTTCTGCTTAATCCCTAACTGGTACATCTATTACTGCACCCCAGCTTGCTTACCTTCTGGTGAGGCAATCCTGAGGACTGTGACCTGGCACTAGCATGCAGCAATACCTATCCACGCATCTTAGGAGTTGTGGAAGACTGGCTAGTGCTTAGACCCCTTGCCTCGGGTGAACCCACATCATCCACCAGGGAAATCTTCCCGTGCATTTATTCTGCTGGTTTCTGTGTGAGCCTTGCTACTGGCTTCCAAGCCGAATCCTGATCAAGACAGGACCCCATTACTGTAAAATGGCCAATTTATGGCCTTCTTACAATAGCTTATCTCCTATTGAACTTGTGTGCAGTCCACTCGGTGCTCAATGTGAAAATCCTCCTAACATAATCAACAGTAATAGGATATTACATGGGCATTGGGCATATCTTACCAAGGGGCCCTTAGAAAAAAATAGATCATGTCCCATCTATCAACCTAATGACATTTAGAATCAGGCAAGGTTAATGCCTCTAGGGTGCCATGAACCCTACAGGCAGCATGAGCGCTATTTCCTTTGGTAAATAAAGCTTATTCCAAACAGTGCTCATATGTTCACTTGGTGCTATAGTACATAAGTAATAAAGCAGGATTTTTTGCTGCCTCAGACAGTAGAATGTGTTGTTCCTAACTGGGCCATCACCTAAAATATTGATTTTATTTTAGCTGATATGATATGATCACTGTGACTGCTCTAGAAAATGGCTAATGGCTTTTGTAATATAGGATGTGTGTCTGCCTTAGTTTAAACATTACAATTCCTATCAGTCATGACTTCTATTCTTGATAGATACAAATATGATGGCTCAGCTAGGAATAATCCATTTTTCGAGCATTCCACTGACCCAGTGACACTTCTGTAAAAAGGTTAATCCTTACTATGGCCTGTAGTATCCTCAATAAGATTTAATCTCACATATTTTTGCAAATTGAAACCAAAAGGAAACCATGCAAAATCTATTTCCTATATAAGAAGGAAAATCTTGTTCCTGTGAGAAAATTGTATACAGTACAAGGGCTATGCATGTACTGTATAGTAAACATAGTCCATAAATTAATAGCAGAAATGAATGAAGAGTCAAAACAAAATAATATGGTTAGGCCAAGTACCAGATGATAAAAGATTTGATATTTCTAAGCTCATGATGCCTATAAAATGTTAAGGGTTAAACTTGAGTTCTTCCTTATGTAGCAACACATAGAGGCCTTGTTTGAGATGTTCCAGAAAGAGTAGTTGCTCTGCTAGCCACAGCAGTGGCTGATGAATGTAAAGACAAGTCAAGAACACCTTTCCAGACATGCCAGTGACAAAATAATACAAATTTATGGGTATGAATAGCCATGTGTGCCCAAAAGAATGAGAGAGGCATTGCGGGCCATAGAAGTTTTGGGTGTTGGACTGGTTGTGCCTAGAAGTGTCGATGTCTACTAGAATAACAAATCTGCTGGTTCTTTTTATGCATATTGTGGTATTGGGGTGATTATGCTTTTATGGTAGGTGCTTTTCCAATGAGTTGCATCAGTCCAAACTGTACTTTAGGACATGGCAGCCCACATTTATTGAACAAAACAGAAATTTCACATAAACATCAATTGCCCATGCCGGGGTTCTTCAACATAATCATGAATAGTCAAATGTAAAATGCAGATCAATCTGGCTTCCTTGTCAGCAGCGCCACTGCTCTTCTTACCAGTCGCTCTGACTGTGTTGCCCAGATCTACTGGTCCTGTCACCTTGCTTTGTGCACTGATGCACAGTTATGTTGTAGTCATTTTGTTCACTTTTCTCTGGAATTAATGAGTCAAGGCCAACCCCTGAAAAACAACCCCACACCATAACTCCACCTCCACCAAATGATTTGGACCAGTGCACAAAGCAAGGTCCATAAAGACATGTATGAGTGCGTTTGGGGTAGAAGAACTTGACTGGCCTGTACAGAGTCCTGACCCCAACCCGATAGAACACCTTGGGGATGAATTAGAGCTGAGACTGCGAGCCAGGCCTTCTCATCCACATTAGTGCCTGACCTTACAAATGCGCTTCTGGAAGAATGGTCAAACATTCCCATAGACACACTCCTAAACCTTGTGGACAGCCTTCTCAGAATAGTTGAAGCTGTTATAGCTGCAAAGTATGGGGCAACTCAATATTTAACCCTACAGATTAGGACTGGGATGCCATTAAAGTTCATGTGTGTGTACAGTGAGGGAAGAAAGTATTTGATCCCCTGCTGATTTTGTACGTTTGCTCACTGACAAAGAAATGATCAGTCTATAATTTTAATGGTAGGTTTATTTTAACAGTGAGAGACAGAATAACTACAAAAATATCCAGAAAAAAGCATTTAAAAAAAGTTATAAATTGATTTGCATTTTAATGAGTAAAATACCGTATTTATCGGCGTATAACACGCACCGGCGTATAACACGCACCCCAAGTTTAGGAGGGAATTTTAAGGACAAAAAGTTTTAGGAGAGAAGTTTAGGGGGAAAAAAAAACTTACATTTAAGCGTCATTTGCAGCTTGCCCAGCGTCATTTGCAGCTTGCCCAGCATCATTTGCAGCTTGCCCAGCATCATTTGCAGCTTGCCCAGCGTCATTTGCAGCCTTGCCCAGCGTCATTTGCAGCCTTGCCCAGCGTAATTTGTAGCTTGCCCAGCGTCATTTGTAGCTTGCCCAGCGTCATTTGTAGCTTGCCCAGTGTCATTTGCAGCTTGCCAGCGTCATTTGTAGCTTGCCCAGTGTCATTTGCAGTTTGCCAGCGTCATTTGCAGCCTTGCCGACGTTTAAATTTCCCGCCGCGAGACAAACCGCGCATGCGCGGCTGAAAAAGACCGAAACCGCGGCCGAAAAAAGGCCGAAGCGCGGCCGAAAAAGACAGAGCCGACTGTTCGGCTCCGCTCGGAGTCCCGCCTCCCTGCTGTTTCGGGAGCGAGCGCAGGGAGGCGGGACTACGAGCGGAGCTGAACAGTCAGGTCGGTCTTTTTCGGCCGCGCTTCGGCCTTTTTCGGCCGCGGTTCGGTCTTTTTCGGCCGCGGTCGCCATTTTTCGGCGCCGCAACCAATTTTTGTCATTTTTTTGGGGGGTATCGGCGTATAACACGCACCCACGACTTTCCCCCGATTTTAAGGGGGAAAAAGTGTGTGTTATACGCCGATAAATACGGTAAGTATTTGACCCATTCGCAAAACATGACTTAGTACTTGGTGGGAAAACCCTTGTTGGCAATCAGAGGTCAGACGTTTCTTGTAGTCGGCAACCAGGTTTGCACACATCTCAGGAGGGATTTTGTCCCACTCCTCTTTGCAGATCCTCTCCAAGTCATTAAGGTTTTGAGGCTGACATTTGGTAACTCAAACCTTCAGCTCCCTCCACATATTTTCTATGGGATTAAGGTCTGGAGACTGGCTAGGCCACTCCAGGACCTTAATGTGCTTCTTCTTGAGCTAATCCTTTGTTGCCTTGGCTGTGTGTTTTGGCTAATTGTTAGCACCCACAACCCATTTTTAATGCCCTGGCTGAAAGAAGGAGGTTCTCAACCAAGATTTGATGGTACATGGCCCCATCTATCGTCCCTTTGATGCGGTGAAGCTGTCTTGTCCCTCTAGCAGAAAAACTTCCTCAAAGCATAATTTTTCCACCTCCATGTTTGACGGTGGGGATGGTGTTCTTGGGGTCATAGGCAGCATTCCTCCTCCTCCAAACACGGCAAGTTGAGTTGATGCCAAAGAGCTTAATTTTGGTCTTGTTGGACCACAACATTTCGCCCAGTTCTCCTCTGAATCATTCAGCTGTTCTTTAGCAAACTCAACAGACAGGCAGACGGGCCTGTACACGTGCTTTCTTGAGCAGGGGTACCTTGCGGGTACTGCAGGATTTCAGTCCTTCACGGCATAGTGTGTTACCAATTGTTTTTTTGGTGACTATGGTCCCAGCTGTCTTGAGATCATTGAAAAGATTCTCCAGTGTAGTTCTGTGCTAATTCCTCACCGTTCTTATGATCCTTGAAACTCTACTGAAACTGGCAATGGTCTTGTAGCCCATTATAGCCTTGTGTAGGTCTATAATCTTGTCTCTGACATCCTTGGACAGCTATTTGGTCTTGGCCATGGTGGAGAAATTGGAACCTGATTGATTGATTGCTTCTGTGGACAGGCGTCTTTTATACAGCATCCCTTTAACAGAGTGCTCCTAATCTCAGCTTGTTACCTGTATAGGAGACACCTGGCAGCCAGAAATCTTGCTGATTGATAGGGGATACTTATTTCACTTATTAAAATGCAAACCAATTTATAACTTTTTGAAAATATGTTTTTCTGGATATTTTTGTTGTTATTCTGTCTCTCCCTGTTAAAATAAACCTACAATTTAAATTATAGACTGATCATTTCTTTGTCAGTGGGCAAACATACAAAATCAGCAGGGGATCGGATCAAATACTTTTTTTTACCTCACTGTAAAGGCAGGCATCCCAATACTTTTGGTAATATAGTGTATATTCCCTACCTTAACATCTTTTTCAGCAGCTTCCTAATTTTTTTGAATGTTATGGCTGCAAAAAAAGGAGTGTCTTATCCACTTGTCTGTGGTACAGCTGATTTCCAGCCGGCTAATATATACCGGATACACTTGCATTTTATAAACAAGTCTGCAGATCATATGACAGGCGATCATAAAATAGGGAAAAGACTGAAATAATTTGAAGAGCATTACACACACACACACATAAACCACAGTGTTTCCGTTTCCCCTGAAGTCAGCAATAAAATCAATTTATATATTCCCAGAAAATCTGCCCACTGACTTCCTTCTAAAACCTCTGCACTATGCAGGCTGTTCAGGAAATAGTTCACAAATTCCAAATGATTTGCCTGATTCATCCTGGACTGACTGAGAGGTGGACTGACTAGGCAGAGGAAAGAAAGCCAATGTAGGGAGAATTTTTCTGAATGCGCTTTCTAGCCACGTGTGACTATTAAAGGGAAACTGTAAAAGTTTTGGGTCCATTTTAGTTATATTTTTTCTATGTTTATAGGTTTTAAGTTGTTGTTTTATATACCTATAAATAATATTTGTTTAAAAATAAATATTTAAAGGATTCTTAGGGCACCATGGGTTGCCTAAAGAGTGAACACAGCAGAAGTTGCTTGTCTTAAGCCTGAAGTTGTTTGATTGCTTATGTGACAACAATTAAAATGCTAAATAGAGATGGGCCCGGACGTTCGCCTGCCACGGAGTGCCCCATAATGCACTGCGAGATCGCAGTGCATTGAAGGCTGCAGATTGGCCAAAGCATGCACCTAACCTGTACACTTTGGCCAATCATATCGCAATGTGTTGTGAGAGCCATGACTGGCCAAAAGCAGGGTGCCTTTGGCTAATCAAGGCTCAGAGGCTAGGTCCACGTCCCACACTATATAAGGCTGCTTACATGGCGGCCATATGTAGTGTGTTATAGTGGAGATAGATTAGTCAGGTTAGTTAGTGGATTGAGCGTCCAGTTGTCAGTGTAGAATATATAATACAATGCAGTCAGTATAGAATATATAATCCAGTGCAGTCATTGTAGTGTATATATTACAGTGCAGTCAGTGTAGAATATATAATACAGTGCAGTCAGTGTAGTGTATATAGTGCAGTGCAGAGTATATAATACAGTGCAGTGCAGAGTATATAATACAGTGCAGAGTATATAGTACAGTGCAAAGTATATAATACAGTGTATTGAAGTGGTTAAGGGGAACCCTATGATAGAATTAAGAACAAAAATGGCATAGGATCCCCCCAAAATCCCTACCAGGCCCTTTGGGTCTGGTATGGATTTTAAGGGGAACTCCACACCAAAATGTAAAAAGAAAAAGGTGTGGGGGTCCCCCTCAAAATCCATACCAGACCCTTATCCGAGGCTGTAGCCTGGCAGGTCAAGAAAGGGGGGACAAGCGAGCAGCCCCCCTCCTGAATAATATAAGGCTGCTTGCCCTTAACATGGGAAGGGTCCTTTTAGGGTGTCTCCCAAAGCACCTTGCCCCCTTGTTGATGGGGACAAGGGCCTCTTCCTGACAACTCTGTCCGGTGGTGGTCGGGGTCTGCAGGCAGAGGGCTTATTGGAATCTGGAAGCCCCCTTTAACCCCAGATCCCGGCCCCCCCTATGAGAATGGGTATCGGGTATATCATACCCCTACCCATTCACCAAAAAAGTGTCAAAAAGTAAAAACCACAAGAGACAGTTTTTGACAAATCGTTTATTAAAAAAAAAGTGTCCCGCAAAGTAAATCCACCGTCAATCAGGCCGCCCGACAGACCCGTAAAATGAAAACGCTCTGCCTTCACGGTAGGGCCTCCCACCGACTGCTCTCTCTTCACTCATGTGACGCCACATGAAGTAGGAATAACTGCAGTAGGGAAAAAAATGACAGCAGCTGTCTAAAATCAAAAACAAAAAAATTGTTTTGCTTGGCTTTTAAACTATACTTTTGTATAGTAAAAAGCAATTAAAGCGGTAGTAAACCCTGCTTTTTGATTTTTAAATTGAATATCTCCTAAACGTGCACCGTTTAGAAGATATTCACCCTGGATGGAGCCAGTGACATCACTGGCACATGCGCTCTGAAGGTCCGGCTTACCTTGTATGCTAGTATACAGGTGCAGACTAGCACATTATGCTATTGCCTTGCAGGTGTTTTTTTTTTTTTTAACCAGCCGTGGTTTACTACCGCTTTAAATTAAGTCAAACCCCAAATAGGATATCCTTTTTTTTTGTTAATATCATTTTTTTTATAATAAGCATGTTAGTTACTGATATTTGGCTATATACTGAGACTGAATCAAGGAGACTATAATATATGTGATAATATATGTGATAGATCATCGCTACAGCAGTTATTTTAGGTTCTCATCTGGTGCTAACTGTCATGGAATAACTGACTAAGATGGTTGGATGAGTACCCATGATAAATTCGATCATTTGGAACCTCTTTTCTAGTATGTCCATTTCCTTCCTTGTTATATACAAGTTTTCTGTATGATACTACCTTATGCTGCTATAAACTCAACATCATTTGTTTCTATTTTAGGTTATTTCAAGTACTGGCCCCAAAGAAATGTATGATCTATTGCTAAGCTTCCAGCAACAAAGCCCGCCTGGTGTTCTTTTCCACATGTGCACTTATAGGAATAGAAATTTGCATGCATAGTTTAGCAAGAATTTTCCTCCATAGTCTCTACATTTTAGAAGTCTCCTTTTTTAATTGTGCCTAGAAAAGGCTGTTAAAGGATGTTTACACATTCTTAACAAGTAGTAAAAGAGTATTACTTTCAGAGGACTCCCAGGGCATTCTGAAACTCAGGGTGTTCAATTCAATATACATATTTTATGCCTTCTAAATCTTATTATTGTCTTATTGTTGTCCTTTGTATGCTTTTGGCCACTGAGATTTGTCATGATTATCAATGACCCATTGGTGACTTGTTTGGGGAGATGTTCTATCACTTCCTGTCCATGTGACACTTACACAAGAAATGTGGAGTGTAGTCCTGTGTTCCTAGCCAGTGTTTTAGTGTACTGTGTAGTGTACTGTGTGAGAGAAAGAGAAGACATGGATCCTAGCCCCTGCTTTGCAGAGATACAAGATCCCTGCCGTCCCTGTCAGAACGGCAATCTGGCTTGTTTACATAGGCAGACCGTTGTTCTGCCTCTGTGCTGGACGATTGGTGTGTACCGGCAGACATCGAGTCCGCGGTACCCTCAGATCAGCTGCCACTGAACCTGGAAGTGTTGGATCACGTACTAAGTACGTTATCTGGCATAGCAGTGCCACCTTCCTGCCCTATATGTAAGCTATACGGTGGGCAAGTGGTTAAGATAGCAAGCATAATGTCTATCCTTCTGTATCCTATTTTGACTCCAAAATGACTGGTCTACTTTAAGACATGAAGAACAACTTGCTTCCCCCTACCTTCAGATCCCAGCCCAGAGACAAGACCTTGTTCCTAGCATGTATCTCTTTGATAATGTAATTTATCTCTCTGATCCATACAATCAGATCAATAGAGCAGTGACAACATCATCTAGATAATTGAGGGTTTCAATTTAACATTACACAAAAGTGCACAAATTATAATGTGCATTAAGACAGGAATTGAATTAAGGGCAGCATGCAGTGCTGTGAATATGAACCGTTCTTGTCCAAACTGGGTCCAGTGTGAAAAATAATATTCCATCGAAAATAGTAATTTGCTCTCCAGAACTATTTGACATCTGAAATTCTAATGGAAAGATTTACTAAAATAAAAACGGCTTCATTCACACCTGGCGATTTGAATCGCCGCAATTCTGCCCGCTATTCCAAATCACGGCAAAACGTGTGCAATGCCATTACTTCTTAATGGCACCCCAATCACGATGCGATTTTGCCGCAATTGTCAAGCGATAAATTGTGCTGCAATCGTGGAAAAACACAATGCGCAATGTTGTTGCCCAAAAAAACATGCATGAAGCTTGAGCGACGAGCATCGCGCATTGTGATTTTGCCGCGATTGCTGCAAATCTACTTACAACTGATAATGAAGATCTGCCTGCACAATACAGATAGGGTTATTTAAGGCAAAAACAGCTGCCCAGATGCCTTATAAACAAAGAGAACTAGTAGGATTTTACAGGGTTTAAGGTTCCAGAATAGAGCACATAAAACTGTAAGCTGCATTTTTAAAATATGTTTTAATCAGCCTGATTGGCTGAAACACAGCAGCGGCGCCATTGGTTCCGGCTGCTGTCAAAGTCAGTTAGCCAATGAGAAGAGATAAGGGTCAGCTTTAAGTTAAAGCAGGGGTTCCCAACCACTGGCCCGCAGACCTCTTATCCCAGAGCCCCCTTGCTCTGAGATGGTGCGTCGGCAAGCCCAGATCGTGGGTTCCCGACCCACCATCTCTGAGCATCCATGTGAAGAATGGAGCCAGCACTAGGGAAAGCAGAGCCGATGCTTCCTGTATAGCGCCAGGTCCTGTCACAGGCTGATACCAAATGTACTCCAGGAGCGATACAGGAAGCATCGGCTTTCCAGCCGCATGCTTCCTCTAGCGCCGACTCCTGTCACACTGATGCTCAGGGATGGTGGGTTGGGAACCAGCCAGCAATATCCACCAACAGTACCAGCCAGCAGTACCCAGCAACAGTACCCACCAGCAGTACCCAGCAATAGTACCCATAAGCAGTACTATACAGCAGTACTGGCCAGCAGTACTGGCCAGCAGTACCAACCAGGAGTACCCACCAGCAGTACCCACCAGCAGTACCTACTAGCTGTACCCACCAGCAGTACCAGCCAGCAGTACCCACCAACAGTACCCAACACCAGCACCCACCAGCAGTACCCACCAACAGTACCTTCCAGCAGTACCAGCCCCCAATACCAACCAGCAGTACCCACCAGCAGTATCCACCAGCAGTACCCGCCAGCAGTACCCACCAGCAGTACCAGCCATCAGCAATCACCAGCAATACCCAGCCTGCAGGAAACACTATTAAGTCTGTGTTATCCCAAATTGGCTGTAAAAGCAGAACTATCCTTAAAATCTTGTTTAAGTATCTCTGCCTCCACATTGGCTCCCACTGCTGGTTTGGCAATCACAGCCAGTGAGGAGGGTGTGGGAGGGAAGAAGAGGAGCCTGGAACGTCAGCAGGGGAACCGAGAAGAAGAGGATCGGGGCTAATCTGTGCAAAACCATTACACAGAGCAGATAAGTATAACATGTTTATTATTTTAATTTAAAAAAAGGGGAAGCTTTACTATGACTTTGAATGAAACCTATTCTGAGTAATTGATGACATTTTGTTTTGAAAATGCTAAATTCCTAGTTATCACATTAATCCAAAGAAAGGAAACCTGCCATGAGAGATTGCTGACATTTTATTTAAAAAAAATGCTAGATGCCTGGCTATCATGCTGATTTAATGACTTCAGTACTTTTTGAGTCCCAGACCTAGAACAAGTATGCAAACCTGGAGTTCTAACTTCACTGTCTGCATACTTGTTCAGGAACAATGGCTAAAGCTGGCCATCAATGGATTTTTTTATTTTTTATTAGCCAGCTGACTATAAAAACATTGAATAGATTACCCTATCCACACAATTAAGGTGGATGGGGGGGATCCTCTCCGCTGCATTATTGTATTTTGACAGCAGGATTTGCCGGCTGTCAGAATACACTGATCAGAGCTACATACGATTAGCTGCAAGCGCTGATTGAATGAAAACTTTCCAACATTCTCTTTTAAGGAGCTGATTGTTAAATCCACCTCTATCGAGCAGGAACGGCCATAGATGGATTGAAATTTGGCTGGTTCTTGCTGAACTGGCTAAATTTCAATACATCTATGGTCAGCTTTAGAAAGTATTTACCTATATGTTAGGCAAACTTTTTAAAGTTATGGATAAAGTGGGAAAGGGCTTCACCCTTTGTCAAGTTTTATTTTTATTTGTCAGTTATTTTTAAATATTTGAAGGTTTGCCCCTCTATTTGTTGTGGTGATCATTTTCACTGAGACTAAAGCTGATGGGAAATCCAAAAATGTTGAGTGTCACCAGAACAAGAGGTGAGGGGAAATCCTTCAATGGGGTCGCCTGTTTCCGTGACATCTCTATCAAATGGGAATTCAATTTGGAGGGATCTCCTCTTTTTTTCCTGTTGAATCTCTAGGACAGGAAGCAATGGGAAATCTCCCCAGTGGGACACAAGTAGCAAAAGAGGGGTTTTAATTCCTCTCTAATCAATCTAAACAATAAAAAATAAAAGTTTTGGCTTAACATAAACTTTAAGCAAGAGACCACTGAGTAAGTAGCATTTTTAGGAGGCGACCTGCATTTCTCTATGTATATGTTTCTTTTAACTTTATCAGCGTATGTCAGGCCAACCAACCAATTTGTTTGAATGATAGAGCAGATTTCAAAATATTGTTTCATCTCTGGAATTGAGATCAGAACCAGAACAATGCAAATGCAACAATGTGATGAGGTCATGATGGTGCATGGGGATTTTACTCTATGCCAATGATTTGTAAATGACCTCCACTGTAAATAAATGATTTTCTTCACTCAGCCTGCCGTTCTCGCACATCAGAATCTCATATCTGTTATTAAGAGTGATGACTGTGGCACATTGTTCTTGCAAAGGCACTCCGGTGGGCTGGGAGATGGATTAGCTAATGGTACAATGATGAAGGATGACAGGGTTTCCATGAATAATCTTCTAGAATGAGACAGCTAATGCCATTTGTAGATCAATTTATGCTAATCGAAAACATTTTTCCCTGGGGTTATGTCTGCTTGGGATCACTTAAATACGATGAGGTTAATATGGATAAAACAGGATCCACAAAATGTTCTGCCAACAGAACTGACAGGTATTATAAAGGGGTGGAAGTAGCAGCATTGCGGTAGCTGTTAGGTCTAATATGGAATCCCCTCACCCCATCTTGCCATGTATACCGTCCAAGATATTCCATTACTGTATGTACACCTATCCATTTTTTAACGCCTGTCTCTTTAGAGGATTTAAAGCCCATCTAAACTCCAAAAAAAAAAAACCCTATGATTTATTGGAGCTTACCAATCCTTGGATGCAGGGGCGTAACTATAGGGGGTGCAGCAGTCGCGAGCGCAACCGGGCCCTGTGCTGCAAGGGGCCCATGCCGCCCCTTCTACATATGGCCGGTGGCAGCATAGGTGGTTAGGCACCGGGCGCACGGGTGGCTGGAGGTGGGGGGTGACTAGCAGAGCTCCATGCTCGACTACCGCACTGGCTGCTCTTTAGTTGTGCATTCCCCACACAACCTGTGTCCTCTGCCGCTCCCCCGGGTCCCCCTCTCCTGCTCCATGCAGTGCTGCTCAGTCCGGTGTCTGTCCTCCCCAGTCAGAGTCCCGCCCCCTGAGTCCGGCTCACACTGCACTGAATGCTTCTCCCGGGCAAACAAACTTTAAGCACACAGATGCAGTGCAGCCCTATGAGAGCCAGCTCCCAAAAGGACACCGCAGGCTTGTCTGACAGCACCCCCCCTCCTCCCCGTCATACACAGATGTTGACAGGTCTTTCTGGGAGATATGTCCCCTAAGGACAGGGACCCCATCTCCCCTGGGGACAGGGCCCAGTTCTCCCTAAAGAACAGGGACCCAATTTCCCTTGGGGACAAGGACCCCATCTCCTCTGGGGACAGAGCCAACTTCTCCCCAGAGGACAGGGACCCCATCTCCAATGTGGACCCCATCTCCCCTGGGGAGACCCCATTTCCCTTAGGGACAGGGACTCCTACTTACATGGGGACAGGGACCCCATCTCCCCTAAGAACAAGGACCCAATCTCTCCTGGGGACAGGGCCCACTTCTTTCCAGAGGACAGGGTCCCAATTTCCCTTTCCCTTCTTCCTCTTTGTCTCAAAGGTGTAACATCATAGGTCTGTTTAGACCTCTGATAGCTCACCAAAGTCCCCCAACGGGACTCCTAAAAAATTGTAAAAAATAATAAAAAAAACTGCTTATACCAGTGGTGGAACTACAGGGCTCACAAAAGTCGTACCTGTGACCGAGCCCTGGAGTTCCACCACCGGACTCGGAGGGAAGGGCCTTGGCTGGGGTTCAGGGGGGCCCTTCATGGTTTCTTGCACCGGGGCCCTGAAGGTTCTAGTTACACCACTGCTTGGATGTGGTTGCTGCATTAGGTTATTTTTTTTTTTTTTTTTTACCAAGTACAGAAAATTGCTCTTAATTGTGCTAGAAATGCAGTGTTCATATAACTTCCTATGAGCTTAAGTGGATCCAGAGAGCTTAGATACTGAGAGAGCTGTGCAGGACATCTGCACATGTGCCAGCCCACCTGGGGCATCTGTACACTTGTAGAGTTTCCCTGTGCACGCACAGAGACTGCGACCAGGGAAGTCTTAAAACTTCCCTGTATTTGCATGTGGGCAGATGTGCCAATGAGCTCTGCCAGGACCTGAAGGCTGGGCAGAGTGCCTGGTGGAGCCACCTTAGGCCCCTTTCACACGGACGGCCCGTTCAGATCCGCCTGTCAGTTTTGACGGCGGATCTGAACGGGTGCTCCATGTTACTCTATGGAGCGTCGGATGTCAGCGGAGACATGTCCGCTGACATCCGATCCGGTCCGATCCGCCAAAAGCAGACGTATGGCCACACGTCCAGATCCGTCGCTGGCGGATCAAATCGGGTGAGATCGGGTGAAAACGGACACACTGTCCGTTTTCATCCGATCTCTCCATAGAGATCAGCGGCGCTCGCAAGCCCCTCCCCGCTCAGTGAGCGGAGAGAGGCTTGTCATCCGCCGGCTCAGCGGAGATCAACGGACAGATCTCCCGCTGAGCCGACGGACAGAGGCGGGCTCCGTGCAAGCGGAGTCCGCCTCGTCTGAAAGGGGCCTTAGAGGCAGACTTTTATTTCTGGCGAAGTACCACTTTAAAATGTATGTAAACTCTATTAACTTCTGTTATTTGCTCCTTTTTCATCTGCTGATTAAAAATGTTTTGTTATTTCTGCCAAAAAAAAAGTTGTGACGTCACCATGTTCTACATTCTGTCCCACGGGATTGTGGGTATTGGAGTACTTTCTATATGCTGGCTTGTTTGTACAACTTTTAATTTTGTTATTTTAATAAACATTGGGAAGATTTTACACAATGTGGGCCTGGTGCTCTTTCTGTTTTATCATTGACTCTGAGACTCTGAATGATGAAGGACCGGTGCGGGGATGCTCGATACCAAGTGGAAGGGTTTTCCACACAAGTCTCACCTCTTATGTAAGGAGATATCTTCACTGGTGTTTATGCACATGTGGTATTGTAAATCGAGCTGGAACACACGGATACTTTGATCAAAATCACCTGGATTCAGTATATGGTTGTGGACTGATCACATCATCTATAAGGACTCTTTTCTTACAATTTTTTTGGTTTTTATGTTTCATTTCATTAATAAATAATCACAGTACTATCTAGCGTGGCATGTGGTTTACCAATTAATTTTCATGTATGTTAACCTATACATATATTTGCTGCAGCTCAGTTAGGTTTTTTATTACCATTTGCACGGTTTTACTTGGATTGATACATTAACCACCTAAAGACCAGGCCTCTTTTTCAGACTCAGTGTTTACAAGTTAAAAACACGTTTTTTTGCTAGAAAATTACTTAGAACCCCCAAACATTATAAAAAAAATTTCTAACACCCTAGAGAAAATAAAATGGCGGTCATTGCAATACTTTTTGTCACACCGTATTTGTTGGCGGTCTTACAAGCGCACTTTTTTTGGAAAAAATTCACTTTTTTGAATAAAAAAATAAGACAATAAATTGGGCTAACAGTAAAGTTAGCCCACTTTTTTTTTATATCGTGAAAGATAATGTTACGCCGAGTAAATTGATACCCAACTTGTCACGCTTCAAAATTGCATTCGCTCGTAAAATGGTGTCAAATTTTTACCCTTAAAAATCTCCATAGGCGACATTTAAAAAATTCTACAGGTTGCATGTTTTGAGTTACAGAGGAGTTCTAGGGCTATAATTATTGGTCTCGCTCTAACGATTGCGGCGATACCTCACATGTGTGGTTTGACCACCATTTTCATATGCGGGCACTACTCACGTATGCGTTCGCTTCTGCACGCGAGCTCGTCAGGACGGGGCACTTTAAAAAAAAAAAAAAAAATTCTTATTTGTTTTATTTTATTTTATTTATTTTTACACTGTTTTTAAAAAAAAAAAATGTGGGTCACTTTTATTCCTATTACATGTAAAAAAAGCGTGACGGGTCCTCTTAAATATGAGATCTGGGGTCAAAAAGTCCTCAGATCTCATATTTGGACTTAAATGCAATAAAATTTAATTAAAAAAAATGTTGCCATTTGAAAAAAATGACAACAAAAAAATGTGCCTTTAAGACGAATGGGCAGAAGTGACGTTTTGACGTTGCTTCCGCCCTGCTATGGTATGGAGATGGGTGGGGGCCATCTTAGCCTCACTCGTCTCCATACCCAGCCACGGACAGGTCCCGATCGGAGGTGGCCCCTCTCCCGCCACCGATAACGGTGATCTCGTGACCACCATTATCATACACACAACCGCTGGCTTCAAAGATGGATACCTCGGTTGTGGCAGCAACTGCTGTCGTTACCGAGATATCCATCTTCAAAGTGCTGACGTATATGTACAGGAGCCAGTTGGCAAAGTGAACATTCACTTGTGCTCCATCCTTTGGACAGCTTAAATTCACCAAAACTGAAAACTTTTTGTAATAAAAGGTCAATAGTGCATAAGGTAGCAAACTTCCACCTTTAAAGACCAGAAACAGCTTCACTTTTAGGGAAGGACAAGTTATGGTCCACTCATAAAAAAAGAACAGAGGGGAAACTCATTGTGTAAAACCCTTGTGTAAAAACTAAAAACAAATACACTCACATTTTTTGGTGCCCATTAAACATTGGCACTATTTATACAGCGTAAACATGTATTAGAAGTTGCAGCCACTCCCTACTGCTGTACTAGAAGCTGGCAAGACGTGCCCTCTACAGTGGTTAAAACAGAAGACTTGTGGAGCAGAAGTGACGTCAGTGCCGACAAGACCCACCTAAACGACTTTCGTCAATGACTAGCGCTGCCTTATATATACGTTTGATTTTATTGTGTTCTCACACATATGAAGGCAGCAGCTTTTTTATTTAGGTTTTATTTTTTGGCACTATTGTTTTTTATATATTTATAGAGGTTAGTGCTCCCTAACAGCCACACAAATCAAAATACACTGTGTTGAAAAAAGAAAAAAAAATACACTGTGTTTGTCAGTTTCGGAATGAAGGTAGGAGCTGCTATATTCAAGGCACATCAACAGTCATTTATCTGTCCTTGTAAGATGTTTAGGGCTCATTTACATGGACATGTGTGTATTTTATGCACAGAATGCAGGCTCTTGCAGGCAAAGGTAGCAGAAGATTGTGTGTAAAATACGCTCATAAAGTACATTAGTCTATGTTTTCATGCATTCAGATACATACAGCATTTGGATGTGTACAATTCTTCTTGTGACCCTATGCGTAAACACGTGTACACTCTAAAATAAGATCTAAAAAAATCTGCAGATATGTGTAGCGTTATCCCCAAAAGGGCCCCTGGTAATAAGGGGTTTTTCCAAAATAGCGTAGAGGTCGCCCACCCTCATAAGCACCAGTCCATTCTCACCTACCTGACCTTGGCCTGGTATCAAAAGATAATTTTCCACTTCTTAATAAGTGATTAAACTGTACTGACTGGCATATTCAAGACTTTGGATATCTTTTTATATCCTTTTCCATCTTTGTAAAGTTTCATTACCTTGTTACGCAGGTATTTTGACTCTTCTTTTCTACCTCCTGGTGGCTCAGTGTCTAGCTTGCTTAGTGCATCCATGTGAGAGCTAACAAACTCATTGACAATTTATATACAAACACTAAGGGGTTGATTTACTAAAGTAAAATAGACTGTGCACTTTGCAAAGTGCAGTTTCACTCTGCGAGAGCAGTTGCTCCAGGGCTTAGTAAATGAGGAAAAACTCTGCAGAATTCCATCATCCAATCATATGCAAGCAAAAAGGCTGTTTTTAAAATTTTCCTTGCGTGTGATTGGTTATTATTTGGAAAGTGAAACTTTACCTCATTTACTAAGCTCTGGAGCAACTGCACTTGCAGAGGGCAATTGCACTTTGCAAAGTGCACAGTCTATTTGCCTTTAGCAAATGAACCCCTAAGTGTGATTTTAAAAAGCCAAAAATGTGGCAAATTAACCTTTATATCCAATTTTAACCTGTGTGTGCCACCTTCTGTGTCTGTACAAAGGCCAAACATTCCAGGGTATATAAACTTTTGATCGGGGCCATTTGGGTGATTTCTGTTATAATAATTATTTAAAACGGATCCAAAAAACTATATGATAATAAATGGCTTCATGTGATTGCTATCCTTAAATAAAATATTTTTTTTTTGGCATGATCAGTTATATTTTCAATATTAATGCCAAAATGTCAAAAATTCTGCCAGGGTATGCAAACTTTTGAGCACAACTGTACATCCAAAAAGAACACCAGGGATCACAATCCAGGGTCAGTACTCACAAGTCCCAAGGGCAGCTGCACACCTTCCACCTTCCTCCAGACACCGTCCAGTGAGGGAGACAATCCTTCTCTAGACCAGATCCGTTATGGTGAAGTCCCACAGCACCAGAGGCTTTTGAACCCTCTCTGCCGCAGCAAGAACAATCTCTCCAGGGCTTCAGACCATTTATCACCTTACCAGCCACATTCTGGACACACCTCTATAGGAATTAGCAAAGGCATGATAAAGATTCAGGTTGTGCTTCTCTCAGCCGCATATTTTAGAAACAGGGGAAAGCAGTCAAACTCTCAGCCCGTGAAAACCTGAACAGACCAGAGCAAACAATTACTGCTCCCTTCACTACAGAAGGAGACAAAAGCTACATTTTCATAGAATCCTATGCTAGGGGAGTGCTTTATCTGTATGACCTTTGATATAGCTGTGTCTTTTTTGCACTCTGCAAAATGTGGCGCACGTTTTTTCTTTGTATACCCAGCTTTGTGTGCACAGATTCCTATAGTGTTGTGATTGGATGCGTAAAGAACTATATGTAGCACACCCCCGACAGAACGGCTGGTGAACTTGTTGCCTACAACACACACAGCCAGGCACACAGCATTTTCGTCACTATTCCACTGGCTTGAAGGAAAAGTGTAGGGGTGCCTTTTTATTGGAACTGTGAACTTGCATGGGGTAAAGGGAGCATGGGATACTCCAAACTGATGAACTGCACACTTTGAAAACACTTTTTTATCTCACTGAGCTGCACAAAAATGTCCCACAAAATCTCTAATGCTGACAAATGACTAGGACTTTTCCCAAAAGACTAAAGCTGCACACACAGTCACTAACTTCCAGCACCAAGGTATCTTACTTACTCAGCCACAGGATACTTAGTTGCCTCCTTCTCATATCCACCATGCACTCTCCAGTGAGGGAGACATGGACTTGCGTCACCATAGGGCAGCTGGATACCTTTCCCAACTTCCTTCTGGTATTCTCCAGTGAGCTTCTCCAGACCCAAACGATCTTCAGGACTATACTTTGCGAATAGACCCCCGGCTAAAGCTTCAGCTGGGACCTCAATGTTTTCTAAATGGCACCTCCAGTAGATATGACCCAGGAGCAGAGCCCCTGCACAGGGGTCTCCTCCAGCAGGACTGAACCCAGGAACTCAAGTGCTTCTGTCTCAGACCCCAGATCATTTATGGGCTCTCTCACCATCTACTGGGCACACCTCCCTAGGGATTGGCTGGAGCCCTATAAATATTCAGGCTGTTCACTCTGTTCTTCTTCCCGCTATGATTCTAGAATTCTTTAGAGTACAGGAGGAAGTAATCAGAGCAGCAGCCTGTAAGACACTGAGCAGGCCAAAACAATCAATCGTTGCTCCACTGATTACAGAGGAGCTAAACTATATTTACCTATGAACTTGCACTAACTAGGAGGGTGCTATACATACAGTGCCTTGCAAAAGTATTCACCCCCTTGGATTTTTACCTATTATGTTACATTATAGCCTTTAGTTCAATGTTTTTTTTAATCTGAATTATATGTGATGGATCAGAACACAATAGTCTAAGTTGGTGAAGTAAAATTAGAAAAATATATAAATAAAACAATTTTTCAGAAATAAAAAAACGATAATTGGTATGTGCGTATGTATTCACCCTCTTTGTTATGAAGCCCATAAAAAGCTCTGGTGCAACCAATTAACAATTACCTTCAGAAGTCACATACTTAGTGAAATGATGTCCACCTGTGTGCAATCTAAGTGTCACATGATCTGTCATTACATATACACACCCTTTTTGAAAGGCCCCAGAGGCTGCAACACCTAAGCAAGAGGCACCACTAACCATACACTGCCATGAAGACCAAGGAACTCTCCAAACAAGTAAGGGACAATGTTGTTGAGAAGTACAAGTCAGGGTTAGGTTATAAAAAAATATCCAAATCTTTGATGATCCCTAGGAGCACCATCAAATCTATCATAACTAAATAGAAAGAACATGGCACAACAGCAAACCTGCCAAGAGACAGCCTCACACCAAAACTTACAGACAGGGCAAGAAGGGCATCAATCAGGGAGGCAGCACACAGATCTAAGGTAAGCCTGGAGGAGCTGCAGAGTTCCACAGCAGAGACTGGAGTATCGGTACATAGGACGACAATAAGCCATACGCTCTATAGAGTTGGGCTTTATGGCAGAGTGGCCAGAAGAAAGCATATACTTTCAGCAAAAAAACAAAACCCAACACATCACATCACCCAAAGAACACCATCCACAGTGAAACATGGTAGTGGCAGCATCATGCTGTGGGGAAGTTTTTCAGCAGTCGGGACTGGGAAACTGGTCAGAGTTGAGGGAAATATGGATGGTGCTAAATACAGGGATATTCTTGAAAACCTGTACCACTCTGTGTGTGATTTGAGGCTAGGATGGAGGTTCACCTTCCAGCAGAACAATGACCCCAAACACACTACTAAAGCAACACTTGAGTGGTTTAAGAGGAAACATGTAAATGTGTTGGAATGGCCTAGTCAAAGTCCAGACCTCAATCCAATAGAAAATCTGTGGTCAGACTTAAAGATTGCTGTTCACAAGCGCAAACATCCAACTTGAAGGAGCTGGAGCAGTTTTGCAAGGAGGAATGGGCAAAAATCCCAGTGATAAGATGTGGCAATCTCATAGAGACTTATCCAAAGCGACTTGGAGCTGTGATAGCTGCAAAAGGTGGCTCTACAAAGTATTGACTTTAGGGGGGTGAATAGTTATGCACATTGACTTTTTCTGTTATTTTGTCCTATTTGTGTTCTGCTTCACAATAAAAAAAAAAAAAAAACATCTTCAAAGTTGTGGGCATGTTCTGTAAATTAAATGATGCAAATTCTCAAACAATCCATGTTAATTCCAGGTTGTGAGGCAACAAAACACAAAAACTGCCAAGGCGGTGAATACTTTTGCAAGGCACTGTGTGCTAGATGCATCTAAACATAGCGATTTAAAGGCCCATATGAATAATGCCCATATGCCCATATGAATAAGCCCTAAGGAGCTAAAACATGGGAAAGTGTGCATGTATTGCAGAAATGTACTAAATATGCCTTGGCATAAGCTTTAAAACAAAGCCCAAAAAAGTATCCTATTTTTTAGTTAACTGCTAGTCTCATCATTCCACCATGTAATGGAGATGGGCAAAGGCAGACATGTTTGAAGACTGGTCTGTGTGACACAAGCTTTTTCAATCGATACAGTGAGGAGGGATCTCAGCCATGAAAGCATAGGAAGTGTGTTAATTATTGGGCTGCCTTGACAAAATGCATGTTGTTAATGTGCAAAACACAGACATTAACACCTCTGCAGTAATGGACCAGCCAGGCATGAGGGAGAATGTTATTGTGAAAATGTATAGATTGGTATTACTTAGCATGCGCCACGTGCCCTATATGCATTTTTTATGAAGAATTCAGTGACAGGACTACTAGGATTTGTTTCAAGCTCAACAATGGCTGTTACTACAGGACAATGTAAGACTTTTGCCAATGATATTCATTATTGGCAGCTCAGGGATTATTCCAAGCCAGTGTAAATTTGTGTTAATTCACCTAACCCTACTCAACCAGGAATTTTTAGTGCTGGACTGGTTTATAGATTAAAGAAAAGGTTTTAAACTACGGTATTCAGTTCCTGATAGGACAAACTACGTGTAATACTTTGTCTCATTTTTTGAGACACTTTGTAATGCTAGCTGCAATATCAAACATGGAGCACCCCCTCGGCGTACACTTGTCCAACACCCCAGCTAGCACTTGTAATTTGAAGTGGAGCACCGCAACACTGACTGCACTGTATTGTCAACTTTGCACAGAAAGAATTATTAATTATATGAGCCTTTCAGGTTAAGGATTACTTCTTTGCATTGGAATTTATTTATTTTTGCAAGAATAACACATTTTAGAAGAAACCATGATCATATGAACTTTACACACTGGGGATTAACTTCATGTATTAACTTTTTTTTTTTTACGGATATGATTTGTGATCTTATTAGTGAGTTATACCCAATTTATTGTTTATTGCACAGCACGGGTGCTTTTATTTTATATTCACTTGTGGTGAAATTCATTTTGGTGTTAGCAGCTTTATTGTAATTTTGAGTTGTGTGCGGAATTTGGGAATATGGTAGTTTTTGCTAGCTAGCGCCTGTCTCCAGTTCCCAGCCTGTTTCCAGTTTCCAGCACTTACCTGAGGCAAGAACTGGCAGGGGGAATGCAGAGGAGGGTGAAGCTGACATGTATCACCTTTCTCTGCTTTCCACTTGCTGGTGCTTGCCTTTTGGCCAGAAACAGGCGTTCTCTAGCAAAGCCGCAATCTGCTTATTGCTGGACACCTGTGCGCCAAGTAGGGGGCGCTCTGCCTGACATTACAGCTAGTGGTTAGAAAGTTGGCACAAAAGACTGCATGTACTTTGTCCCATCTGTAACAGAATAATGTAAAAAAAATCATACTTCTTTAAATTCTTAAAAAGCTATTCCAGACAACAAGCAAAAGCATTCAGTGAATGATGAATGCTATACAGTAAGTACATCAATGGTGTGAACATTTAAATATTCACTCAATTTCAAGGGAATATTATTTGTGTATTCCCTTGCAAAATAAGCAAGCACACTTCTACACAGAATCAGTAGGAGAGCACTTCTGAGATGTTTACTGTATAACTCCAGATTTTCTGCAATCTACACTACCAATCACATTAAGGCTCCATGCACACTAGCGTTTTTTTATAAGCTCAAAAAAAACCTCAAACAAAAACGCTGGATGAAAAATGCTGATAATGGCATTTTTGTGACAGCTTCTAGTAGTATTTTAGTAGCTTTTAGGAGCATTTAGAATCATTAGCATTTCATTAGCGTTTTTGCAGTACGTGAAGAAAAAAAAAACTGATAAAAAAAAGCTGTCAGGAGCATTTTAGACTCCATGCACACTAGCGTTTTTTTAAGCTCCTAGAAGCTGTTATTAGCATTTTTTTTCTGCTCCTAGAAGCTAAATAGTGTTATCCTATGTGTTCATGCGCACTACTTTAGGCCATTAGCGTTTTTTGAGCTTGATTTTATAAAAAAAATAGTTTTTACTGAGTTTCCTGGAACCTTTTTCCAGCAGAAACGCTCCTAAATGCTGCTAAAGGCTCCTTCCAAACTCCGAAAAAAATGGCAATAAAATGCTTTCCTGACAGGCTCCATGGCAGCATACGTGTGGGTTGGCCCCGCCTCCATAACTACCCAATAGGACCCCTCTCCCATAAATCTTTGCTCCTGGCTGCTATCCGTGTTCCTTTTTTGTCCTCCTCCGTAGGACCATGTGGTTCTCCTACCTGAAGATGACTTCACAGCGATCGATCGGCCGAATGACTGAATTGTTTCCTCCGATAGGCCTTGACTGTTAAGCAGGGTATGGAGAGTAATTGCAGAGTAGCGCTGAAGAAAAGGTTATCTTACCTTAAAAGTGCGCCGGCCTGTTTACCTGTTGCTACAGGTGGCCCTTATCTGCTGGGAGGTCCGGTGTGTGCGTGCCTTGGATCGTTCGGCCAGGTGATCGTTGGTGGAGTGGTGAGTCTGTATCTGTCCATGGCAGCAGTGTTTATGTGTGTGCCCATTGATTATATTCTTTTCCTCTGTCTATTGCTATTTATATGCTGTTTGCTGGACGCTTCTGCGTTCCAGCAAACTACTCTCTTCGATTTCCGGGTCCGCGGGCGTTCTGCGCATGCGCGGACCCGATGTGAGAGCGAGGCTTGGTTCTCGCGCATGCGCGCTGAGGACTCCGGCGTCGGATGACGCCGATGACGTCACGGGCGGCAAATTTAAAAACCTTGCAAAGCTGACAGAGCCCTGGGAATGATTGCGGACGCCACAGCGACTTCCCGGGGCTGGTATTTCGGCGGTTCAAGGTAGGAACAGTCCTTTATGTTGGGGCTTGGTTGGATTATTGCTGTATTTTGGCTGAAAATTGTATCTTTTACTGCAGTGTCAGGCTTGGTATTTTGGACATTATGGACGCTTCACTGCCCCCTAGTGGCCAGCCCGCTCATGTTAGGTAGGTCCTAAAGTACATTTTTTTTATATTTCTAATATTGAAGAGAGTAAGCATAGGCAGCAAATATGACCTGTCCCTTCTGTCTGTCTCTCTGTGTTCACAGCCCTTCCAAATCTGATCCACAACCTAGTGCCTATAGACGCAGTGGATCGTCAAAATCGCACCACCGCAAATCCTCCTCAAAATCCAGCCACCATAGGTCCGCCAGGTCGGAACAGCGTGACAGGGATTATTCCCGCCCCCCTGTGGCTCACTCCAGCAAGAGGCCAGAGAAAGCATGTTGGGGGTGCAAAATGCCTGTACCAGCAGACAAATCCTTATGTGACCATTGTTTCACTAAGGCAGCGGATGAGAGAGACGGCGCTGACCAGCGCCTAGAATCAATGGTGAGACGAGTGGTAAAAGAATCCCTGCAGGAAAGGGAAGCTCAACAGCCCTGTGAATCCCCGGCAGACCCGCTAGATCCTATAGTAGGAGAGGGGGTACTACAAGAAACATGGGATTCATCCCAACCTAGCCGCCATTCTGCCCTTGTCTCAGACAGTGAATCGGATCCGGAAGATCCAGGTTTGGGGTTTGACTATGGTTTGGTTCCCTCCCTGGTTAAAGCAGTGAGAGAGGCTCTGAAGTGGGAGGATCCTATCACCTCCCCCCCGAAGCAGAGGAAATTTTTTAAACAGCTCAATAAGGAGCGTCAATTTTTTCCGTTTCTGTCTGAATTGGGTGATATTATTTCAGAAGAGTGGAGCAAGATGGACAAAAAGAGTTCCATGCAATCCAAAATCCTTAAACTTTACCCCTTTAAGGAAGAAGATGTGAAACACCTGGAGTCAGCTCCAATGGTAGATGCAGCACTTATGCGTCTGGTGAGATATGTGACTCTCCCCTTAGAAGACACTGTGTCATTCAAGGATCCTTTAGAGAGACGGATCGATTCAGATCTAAAGAAAATCTATTTGACCTCCGGGATGGCGTGCAAGCCAGTGCTTGCGATCGCAGCAGTGTCAAAGGCCATAGAATTCTGGGCTGACAGCATTGAAGAATACCTGAGAGGCATTTCAATAGACACAGCTAAAGACTCACCTATTCAAGAGATTAGGATGGCTTCAGCCTTCTTGGGGGAGGCATCCATTGATGTCATTCGCCTGATGTCTCGGGATATGCTGGCAGCCGTTTCGGCGCGACGTGCATTGTGGCTCCGTCCGTGGCTCGCAGACCCTGCTTCTAAGCAGGCTTGGTGCCGCATCCCCTTTGAAGGGTCCTCATTATTCGGCAATAAGCTTGATTCTGCCATATCCCGGGCCACAGGTGGGAAATCTGGGTTTCTCCCTCAGGATAGGCGTCCTCAAAATCAGAGACGCTCTTTTCCAAGAAGACAGAATGCGGATCGTGCCAGGGATGCACGCAGCTATAAACCCGGCCGAGAATTCTCCAGGACATGGAGGTCCAGGCAGTCTTCTTTCAAGAAGGCCTCTAAAGGTGGTTCCTCTGGGAACCAGGAGGCTGGGAAGTCCTTTTGAAATTGGGCCCGCTCAGACATGTCGGGTGGGGGCCCGTCTTCTCCACTTCAAACATGTTTGGGCGGCCTCAATTCGGGACTATTGGACCGTAAAGACAGTATCGTCCGGTCACAAGTGGGTCTTCTGCAACACTCCAAAACTCAGATTCATCCCTACTACTCTTCCAAGCTCAGAAGAGAAAAGACAGGTCTTGTTGACCTACGTAAGCTGTTTATTGGAACAAGGAGCAGTCGTACCCGTCCCAGAAGAAGAGAGGGGCGAAGGCATGTATTCACCCCTGTTTTTGGTGCAGAAGAAGAACGGCACATGGAGGCCAGTAATAGACCTGACTCACCTCAACTCATTCATCCGCAAGGAGAAATTCAAGATGGAGTCCCTACTTACCATACAACAGTCAGTACACTTGGGAGACTGGTTAATATCAATCGACCTGAAAGACGCATATTTTCACGTGCCTGTGACAAGGGACTTCCACAAATTCCTCCGCTTCGCGGTAGGCAACCAACACCTTCAGTTCATTTGTCTACCCTTCGGGTTAACCACGTCACCCCGGGTTTTTTCCAAGGTGCTATTGGCGGTAGTGGCTCTTCTCAGGGTCAAGGGTGTGCGTCTCCACCATTACTTGGACGACCTGCTTCTACTATCTCAGAGCAAGGATCAGCTATTAGTTCACAAAGAGGTTGTCATCTCTACCCTGCAAGAGTTCGGGTGGCTCCTGAACTTAGAAAAGAGTCAGCTAGAGCCATCTCAGTCCCTCGTGTTTCTGGGCGCTCTTTTCAACACCGTGGAGGGTTCCATCTCCCTCCCAGAGGAGAAAATCATGGTAATCCGAGACAGGATTCAGGCGGCACGTGGATCAACTCACCTTTCTGCTCTCCAGTGCCTGAAAATAATTGGTACGATGACAGCAACCATTCCCATGGTGAAGTGGGCCCAGTGGCATACCCGTCCCTTTCAGAAGGGATTTCTGCATCAGTGGAACTCTGTCGACCAGAATCAGCGCATCTTCCTTACCCCATCTATGAGGACATCTCTCCTCTGGTGGCTTCAGGGGAAGAATCTGCGCAACCATCATTCGATTGTCCCCATCTCATGGATCACGGTGACCTCAGATGCCAGCAACCAGGGTTGGGGCGCTCATTGCCTTTCGGAGGTAGCTCAGGGCAGGTGGACATGCCAGTCTCAAGGAGTCGTTTCCAACATCCTGGAACTGAGGGCAGCCTTTCAGGCACTCCTATCCTTTCGCCATCTAGTGTCGAACTCTTCCGTCATGCTAAGGTTGGACAACACAACAGCAGTGGCATACATAAGGAAACAAGGCGGGACTCACAGCTGGTCCCTGTTACAAGAAGTGGAGCCTTTAATGAGTTGGGCGCAAAAGAACTTAGCCAACATCTCGGCAGTATACATTCCGGGGGTCCAGAATGTGCAAGCAGACTTCTTGTCCCGGGTCGAGTTGGACAACAACGAATGGTCCCTCCACAGAGAAGTTTTCGAGTGGCTCCTAACACTGGGTGTGTCTCCGGAAGTCGACATGTTCGCTTCCCCGTGCAACTTCAAGATACCGAAGTACTTTGCGAGGTTCAGGGACCCTCAGGCGTTCGGGATAGATGCTCTCACGACCAGTTGGGATTTCCAGAGGGCCTATGCCTTCCCTCCAGTACCGGTAATTCTGCAGTTTCTGCGGAGGCTCAGAACAGAAAAAGTGGAGATTATTGCCGTCATTCCATTCTGGCCCAACAGGCCGTGGTTTCCTCTGCTGCTGCTCCTCAGCTATCAAGACCCAATTCCCCTACCTCTCAGGCCGGATCTATTGTCTCAGGGCAAGACGTTACACCCGTTTCCAGCATGTCTGCATCTCAAGGTGTGGTTCTTGAGAGGGGAAGGCTAGAGGCGCTTGGTTGCCCGAAAGAAGCGATTCCAACTCTTCTTAATGCCAGGCGAAGAAGCACTAATAGGGTGTATGAGCGCATTTGGTCCAGGTTTGCTGAACACATGTCGTCAAGAGAAAACTCGTGTAACTCTCCAGAGGTTCATGATATCCTGAGCTTTCTTCAGTCTGGATTAGATTTATCCCTGGCGGTCGGTTCGTTAAGGGTGCAAGTGTCAGCCATCTCAGCCTTCACGGGAGTCTCATGGGCGAATCACGCCTTAGTTCGTCAATTCTTTAAGGGTGCCATCAGGCTCAGACCACAAAGAAGACCCAGGTTTCCCAAATGGGACCTTCCATTAGTTTTGGATTTTCTGTCAAATCTTGGGAAAGGTTCGTCTCAACCTTTGCCTGTTAAGGATCTTACTCTAAAGACTATCTTCCTAGTGGCAATAACGTCAGCGAAAAGGGTATCAGAGATCAGGAATCTGGGTTCAGAGGAACCTTTTCTGACCTTTTTTGAAGACAGAGTAGTGCTGATTCCAATGTTAGGGTCAAACCCTAAAGGGACCACAGTCTTCCATGAGAATCAGGAGATTGTACTCCCTACCTTCAAAACATCAGATGACCAAGAGATCCATCCTCTTGATGTAGGCCACACCTTAAAACAATATCTGGAGGCAACAGCTCCATTCAGGCAAACGGAATTCCTCTTTGTCCTTCTTCATGGCAAGAATAAAGGGATGCGTGCGTCAATTAGGTCAATTTCCGCGTGGATTGTGCAGACGATTCAAAGGGCATACAGAGCTAAGGGCTTGGCTCCTCCTGAGGCAGTGACGGCTCATTCAACACGGAGCATCTCAACTTCGTGGGCAGCTTCTCGGCATGTGGCGCCTGATGTTATTTGTAGAGCGGCCTCTTGGTCCACAATTAATACTTTTCTTTCTCATTATTGCGTTGAACCAGCTGCGCTGTCTTCTATTAATTTTGGTTTACAAGTATTGTCATTGGACAATGTTAAATAAATTTGGTTTTCTTTGCTCAACATTTTGCCCACCCGAGTGTGTTTTGGCGAGTTATTTCCCACACGTATGCTGCCATGGAGCCTGTCAGGAAAACGGAAAATTTATATCAAATACTTACCGTAATTTTCCTTTCCTGATAGGCTCCATGGCAGCAGGAGTTCCCTCCCAAATGTCTGGAGTAGGCTAGTTACGGAACACGGATAGCAGCCAGGAGCAAAGATTTATGGGAGAGGGGTCCTATTGGGTAGTTATGGAGGCGGGGCCAACCCACACGTATGCTGCCATGGAGCCTATCAGGAAAGGAAAATTACGGTAAGTATTTGATATAAATTTTCCGTTTATACTCCTAAACGCTCTTAAAATTCTGCTAAAACGCTGTTACAAAAAGCTATTACCAGTGTTTTTTATCCAGTGATTTTTCCAGCATTTTTTTTAGCTTTTAAAAAAAGCAGTTAGGAGCACTTAGAAGCGTTCAGCATTTTTTTCTGCTGGAAAAACGCTCCTAAAAACTCTACAAATTTTTTTTTTTTCTGCTCATAGAGGCTGAAGGTAGTGTGCATGGGATGGGCCCGGTGTTTGATTGGAACCCATGTTCGAATCGAACATCGGCCGTTCGTCCGCTCGTCAAGCCAAGAACTATGTGGGCCGTTCGCATCAAATTCGTGTGATGCGAACGGCCCACAATGCACAGTACCAGTCGCAGTCCATTGCTGGCTGATGATTGGCCAAGCATGCACTGTGACCCCGCATGCTTGGCCAATAATAGAGCCAGCGGCGAGGAGAGCAATAATTGGCCACAGGCAGGATGCCTGTGGTCGATTATAGCTCAGGGGGTTTAGTACACGCCCCACACTATATAAGGCCGCCACGCCGGCGGCCTCATGTAGTGTGTTCCGGCGTTAGGAACATGACGGTGTCAGTGACATTATTCATTCTGCTGAGTATGACATTTTTTGCTGTGATTCTGGGGATTAGTGTAGTGTGTGCGTGCTGTTAGTACAGCATTGCAGTATCACATTAAACCACCTTTACCTTTCTGGCCTGTGTCATCTAAGGCAGCCATCTGCGGCTAATGAATTGCCGGCTCCCGTAACACAGAGAACAGTCATTCATTGAAAGTCATTGATAAAAAAAAAAGTCATTGATAAAAAAATAAAAATAAATAAAGTGTGGGGGTCCCCCCAAATTCAATTACCAGGCCCTTCAGGTCTGCTATGTATATTAAGGGGAACCCCGGCCAAAAAAAAAAAAAATGGCGTGGGGTCCCCCTCAAAATCCATCCCAGACCCTTCAGGTCTGGGATGGATTTTAAGGGGAACCCCGGCCCAAAAAAAATGGCGTGGGGTCCCCCTCAAAATCCATACCAGACCCTTATCCGAGCACGCAACCTGGCAGGCCGCAGGAAAAGAGGGGGGACGAAAGCGGCCGCCCTTCCCTCCTGAACCGTACCAGGCCACATGCCCTCAACATTGGGAGGGTGCTTTGGGGGTCTGTGACCCCTCAAAGCACCTTGTCCCCATGTTGATGAGGACAAGGGCCTCTTCCCCACAACCCTGGCCATTGGTTGTGGGGGTCTGTGTGCGGGGGGCTTATCGGAATTTGGAAGCTCCCTTTAACAAAAGGACACCCAGATCCCGGCCCCCCCCTGTGTGAAATGGTAAGGGGGTACAAAAGTACCCCTACCATTTCACCAAAAAAGTGACAAAAATGGTAAAAATGACAGGAGACGGTCTTTGACAATTCCTTTATTAAAATCTTCTTTCATCTTCTTTCTTCTGATCTTCTGCCTTCTTCCTTTCTTCATCCTTAGGTTTCCTCATCTTCTCCTTCCGGCATCTTCTTCCATCTTCTTCTTCCATCTTCTTCTTCCTCCGATCCACATCTTCTTGCTCTGGTCTTCTCGTCGGCGTCTCTTCTTGGGCCGCTCCGCGCAATGGGAGGCTCCCGCTGTGTGAGGCTTCGCTGCGTCTGACAGGTCTTTTATAACGGAGGGCGGGGCCACCTGGTGACCCCGCCCCCTCTGACACACGGGGACGTCATGGGGACTTCCCTATGGCTTTCCCCATGACGTCAGAGGGGGGGCGGGGTCACCAGGTGGCCCTGTCCTCCGTTATAAAAGACCTGTCAGACGCAGCGAAGCCTCACACAACGGGAGCCTCCCATTGCGCGGAGCGGCCCAAGAAGAGATGCCGACGCCATGGAAGAAGATGCCGGATGAGAAGACCAGAGCACGAAGAAGCGGATCGGAGGAAGAAGAAGATGGAAGAAGAAGATGGAAGAAGATCCTGGAAGGAGAAGATGAAGAAACCGAAGGATGAAGAAAGGAAGAAGGAAGAAGACCAGAAGACCCTCTCCTGTCATTTTTAACATTTTTGTCACTTTTTTGGTGAAATGGTAGGGGTACTTTTGTACCCCCTTACCATTTCACACAGGGGGGGTGGGATCTGGGGGTCCCCTTGTTAAAGGGGGCTTTCAGATTCTGATAAGCCAATGGCCAGGGTTGTGGGGAAGAGGGCCCTTGTCCTCATCAACATGGGGACAAGGTGCTTTGAGGGGTCACAGACCCCCAAAGCACCCTCCCAATGTTGAGGGCATGTGGCCTGGTACGGTTCAGGAGGGAGGGGGGGGGGCGCTCTTGTCCCCCCTCTTTTCCTGCTGCCTGCCAGGTTGCATGCTCGGATAAGGGTCTGGTATGGATTTTGAGGGGGACCCCGCGCCATTTTTTTTTGGCCGGGGTTCCCCTTAAAATCCATCCCAGACCTGAAGGGTCTGGTATGGATATTTAGGGGGACCCCTACGTCATTTTTTTTTATTTGAAGCGGGGGTTCCCCTTAATATCCATAGCAGACCTGAAGGGCCTGGTAATTGAATTTGGGGGGACCCCCACACTTTTTTTTTATTTTTTATTTTATTTTTTATCAATGACTTTTTTTTTATCAATGACTTTCAATGAATGACTGTTCTCTGTATTACGGGAGCCGACAATTCATTAGCAGCGAGTGATTTTAAATAGCTTTTTTTCCTGCAAAAATGACACTTTGTGCAGGGACAGTTCTAAGCACGGGAAACATGCGCCCCATACTATAGACACCCCCCAGGTACGAAATTTAAAGGAATATTACACTTTTATTGTTTCACATTAAGCATTATTAAAATCACTGCTCCTGAAAAAACGTCCGTTTAAAAAAAAAAAATTTGCATTGATACATGTCCCCTGGGGCAGGACCCAGGTCCCCAAACACTTTTTATGTCAATAACATGCATATTAGCCTTTAAAATTAGCACTTTTGATTTCAAACGTTCGCGTCCATTGTAATTAATAGGGTTCTAATGTTCGCGCGAACTTTAGGTCTGTTCGCAGGTTCTGGTGTGAACCGAACCCGGGGGTGTTCGGCTCATCCCTAATGGACACAAAGGATAACACTATTTAGCTTGTAGGAGCAGAAAAAATGCTAATAACAGCTTCTAGGAGCTTAAAAAAACACAATGGAGCCTCAAGCTTTCGAAACAGATGAGGACTGTGGCTGTGCAAAATTGCTGTACTGAACCATTTATCAATCAGGCTTTCTGTATGTTATAGGCAGGAAGAAGAGTGTTCCTGCACCTCCGGGAGGTATTTTCCAGGACCACCAGGTACAGTAAAGTAAGCATTATGGAATAGTGCAGTATGGCAAAGTCTGAATAAAGAATGAGACTATTCAGGGGGTAGGCATGCTTTATGTATACACTTCAAGGTTTCAAATTTAAAATTTGACTTCAGTGTAGCATTGAAGCCCAGCTAGGGTTGCCACTTTTCCTTCAAGCCAAGCTCAAAAACGTTAGCAGCGCACACCAAAAAAAATGTTTTTACCATACAATATAGGATTGTAACAAACCTGGGACATCTGGGGGCGCTCGAAATAGAATAGTAATGCAGCATGCATAGTGCCCCCTCACCCTCCTGTCAGGCCCTGTTCCGAGCCACATTCCTGTCTGAATATTGTTTTCGTAATTCGGGCAGACTGAAACCTGGACACATGATTCAAAACCCGGACAGTCCGGGTGAATCCCGGACAGGTAGCAACCCCAAGCCCAACTCCAGGAAAATGTAAAATGATCCCTTGAAGTGGGATTGCGCCCGCATGGCAAAGGTTAATAGCTTGTTTTACCTAGGAAACAGGAGAAACCGTTTTACTTACCTGGTTCTTAGCAAAAAGTGATCCCCTACATTCCGGCAGTGGACTGTCCTATGGTATCATCACATCCAATGCATGAATATGATTATGCTAAAACCATGGACTGCTGAAGCATGGGGGAGAAGACACCGCCGGGCCTGTCCAGCTGTGGGGAGGTTTGGAGGATCGGGTAACTAAATCCCTATTTTTTTTTGTTCCCCTAGAAAATGAGCAATTACCCCCTTGCAGTGTAGACTCAGCCCCACTTCAAGGGATACATTTTTACTTGCCACAAGTTGCGCTTTAACATTCTAGTTATCTACCAGTTCATGTAAGAGACAGATTATAATGTTTTAAACACTAAAAATACATAATCCTCCAGTTTAAAAGAAACAATATTTCTTTTTAGCATGGCAATTGTCTGGGGTAATCCAGTCCAATGTGAAATATTGCCAGCAGACACCAAAGGAAAGCCACATTGTCATATCTCATTATAGCATTTCCCTGTGAAGTCAAATTTTAATGGCTAACAGATGTAGACAAACCTCTACCCATAAATATAGTATAATATCCACTAAGTGCAGTGCATGAGAAGTATAAACGTGGATTCTAAAGAAGTGTTTGTATTGCAGACAGTATTGCACCCAATCCCATTTATATGTATATTGATAGGACCTACTTACTGACTCACGTTATGTAAATTACTCATCAATTTAAACTGAAAGGAGAAGTACAGCCAAAGTTTGTTTGGCTGTACTTCTCCTATGGATCCAAGGAGTGCAATTCGTTCTCCACTCCTGTGACCCATTTTCAGCAGACAGTGGGCTGAAGTCTGCTGATGTCACAGAGCCCGTCCATGCTTGGGCAAGTTTGCGACAATGGGATCAGGATCCACCCACATGCCTGGACCGGGACCCGGATCAGCCTATCAGCGAACCACTGCTCCCATCCCCTCCACAGCCCAGCGCACCAGTGAGCTGACAGTCACCAGCTCTCTGCTCATGAAGCTCTGAGAACCGAGCGATCAGTGGTGTTTGATCGCTCTGTTCTCAGTGTTAGAGTTTCCGGGGGACCGATGCAGCATCAGACCGATGCTGCAGCAACCTAGGTAAGCATGATTATTAAATAAAATAAAAAAAACATACCTGTGGCCAGACTAAGGGCATTCAAATATATTTCTAACAAACAGTGGACAAGCCTTAAATAAAAATCATCACATAGCCACACTTACATGTAATATTGTTTGATTATCTGATTATCTGAGTTGTTTTCCACTCCACTGTTTTATGCAGCGCTGGATTTTTTTCCCACCAACGCTTTTGTTTTTGTGGTGGTTGCTATTGCTAGTGCTAAAGCCATGTCCCCCCAAGAATTATACGGATGTGTCCAGCACGTCGATGTGCTAGAATTTACCCTTTTTGATTGTGTCAGGTTTATACATCCTTGGTTGTCTTTGAAAATGGGAATGAGCTTTGACATGTCTACGCCCATGTCCACTGAGTCCATATCGCTTCGTGTAGTTTTACTATTAGGGAGGGAGTTCTGTGATTATGTAGTTTTTCCTTGAAGAGATTTTTTCTCTTTCTTTCTCCATTTATTGGCTTCGCTTTATGGTAATTTTTCGATATCTTCTATATCTTCCCAGGATGTTGGTTCAATGTTCTATGTGTCCTAGCAGCATATGACAGTTTGCGGGGTGGTATCTCCTTTGTCGCCCAAGTGGATCTTCTTTTTTTCAGGTTATTCAGCAGGATCTAGTGGGAAACTTAAGTTATCTATTGAGAGTTCCGACTCTTGCTCTGACTCCTGCGTGGCCTCATTTCGGTCAGCTCTTTTTCCTGGATCACTGGGCAGTGTCACATATCTGGTGGAGATTGAGTTGTAGAGGGGGCTTCTCTTGCACCTCTTGTCCAACACCCCTGGTAGTGATGACAGCAGGTGTGAGGACACAGAGTGAGACGAGTGTAACTGAGGCACCAGCTGAGGTTTGCAGGTAGCAGATAACTGTGGATCACCCGGCAGGAACCAGTAACTGGAATACGGTGACGTTTGATCAGTAGGCAGGAGCATAGCCAGGACTTAAGCCAAAAGGTGATCATCAGCTGGGCAGCAAGGTACTGGAACATCACGCAGAGACAGAGTCAGGATACAGGCCAGGGTCAGTACACAGTCAGGCAGTGAGGAGCACAAGATAGCAGCAGAGTCAGAGTGCAAGCCAAGGTCACAGCAGGCAGACAGGAATCAGAGACTGGTTAAAGGAAAGCTAGGTCAAGCAAAAATAGGCAAATATAGAGGGTCAAGGCACAGGTTAAACAGGAACTAGCTGAAGACCACTCAGCAATCTGTTCATGCCACAGTCCTGCTTAAAGAGGACATCCAGCCGACTCCCCAATTTTTTTTTATGACCCTGCTTGCCTGAAGGTGGTATCTGCACATTTCAAATACTCACCCATCCAGTGGATCCAGCGTTGTCCCGCTAAGATCCTCTTACACCTGGCCACAGCTCCATCCTGCGCCACCATGTTCTCTCTGACATCATCAAGAGGCCCGCCAGCTCTTCTGGGTTCCACGGGTGGGCCTCTAGATGACACGCTGATAGGCCTGCCCCTCCTCCTTTCCTTGAATGAAGGGCTAGGCCTCCTTGTATATGTGACTTGCATATCAAAGGTGTTCTATCAGGTTGAGGTCAGGACTCTGTACAGGCTAGTCAAGTTCCTCCACCCCAAACTCGCTCATCCATGTCTTTATGGACCTTGCTTTGTGCACTGGTGCCCAGTCATGTTGGACCAGGAAGGGGCCATCCCCAAACTGTTCCTACAAAGTTGGGAAGAGGAAATTGTCCAAAATGTCTTGGTATGCTGACGCCTTAAGAGTTCCCTTCACTGGAACTAAGGAGCCAAGCCCAACCCCTGAAAAACAACCC
Source organism: Lithobates sylvaticus (assembly GCA_028564925.1). Lineage (NCBI taxonomy): Eukaryota > Metazoa > Chordata > Amphibia > Anura > Ranidae > Lithobates > Lithobates sylvaticus. The sequence goes on from CM053029.1 coordinate 101,649,993, forward strand.
CACACCATAATCTCCCCTCCACCAAATAATTTGGACCAATGCACAAAGCAAGGTCCATAAAGACATGGCTGAGTGAGTTTGGGGTGGAGGAACTTGGCTGTCCTGACCTCAACCGTATAGAACACCTTTGGGATGAATTAGATAGATCAGAGACTGCGAGCCTGGCCTTCTTGTCCAACATCAGTTCCTGACCTCTCAAAAGCGCTTCTGGAAGAATGATCAAACATTCCCATAGACACACTTCTAAACCTTGTGGACAGCCTTCCAAGAAGAGTTGAAGCTGTTATAGCTGCAAAGGGTGGGCCAACTCAATATTGAACAATACAGACTAAGACTGGGATACCATTAAAGTTCATGTGAATGTAAAGGCAGGTGTCCTAATACTTTTGAAAATATAGTGTATGTTTTATATCTGTGTAGCGCTGGCTACTGACGAGCAGGCGATATTGTTTTTGAAAATTAAGTTGCCTGAAGCCACAGTTGGGCTTCAGGATAATTTCACTAAATTTCTGGTTTCAGTACCAGTCCAGTTGGGTTGGAATGGGTTGTCCTTGACCGCAGGTGTCGCTGTCACACTGGCAAGGGTAGAAACGCAGTCTAGCTGGATGCATTAAATGCCACTTATCTCTCGGAACCAGCCCAGTGGGAGTGTTCTCCTGCTGTGCATTCTGGGGTGTGGTATTTAAGGTACCGAGGCCATGTTGGCGGGGGATTATATTTTCTGTCTATTTGGTTCTGCTGGTCCTTCTGACCCAGCCCTATAGCCCTCCTAGCCTGGGGTGTAGAACCATGCATCTTGTGTCTCGGGGCTGGCTAGCCCGAGGCAACGCAACTGAAAGGACAGGCCTGACTGAAGTTTGGAGCCTACTGTTCCAAGGGAAGGTCCGGTGCCGTCTCATCTGAAGGGAGAGGCCCAGCAACTGAAGTACTCCAGGGGAGGACTCGTTCAGTAGAAGGCTGTGCGCAAGGCTGGCTTCTCTGACTGAGCCTGGAGACTTAGTTGAAGGACGCAACCTGGATCAACATTCATACGGTATCGCCGGATCGGCTGAGAGAAACTGGTACCGTATGTTAGTTCTTTAAACTTCATCCAATCCCTCAGTGACGCTAAAGTGTAACTTACAAGTCTGTGGCAGAGACTTTACCGAGCATCCCAACGGCTGCTAGGCCTAGTGAGAGAGGTCTATCTGGGGGGTAAGTGAATCCAGTTTGTGGAGCAGTAATATCCTCTGGATTCTTCTAGTATCTTCACCCTGCAATCTTAAGTACCTGAACTCACCCTAACCCTCTACCCTTTATTACGAGACTTTGTCTTCTTTCCTAAATAAATAACCCAAAAGAGGATTCAGTGTCAGTCTCAACATTCTTTGGGCCACTTTCCATGGGATCCCCTAGGACTGAGAAGCAAGAAGGTGAGGTAACGGTAAGCCCAAATAAAACCAGCAGCTCCTTCGGGGGCCAGTGCTACATCTGAATTTATGTCACACAAATATCTATATATTTCAAAATGAAGTTTATTTTCTGGACTTTACGTTATCTTTATGACAAAAGCAGAGATCCACAACATGTATATTTTGAAAGAAGAGAGAAATGCAAGCTGGCTATGTACGGGAAGAGATCTTGTAAAAAGATTAAAGACATCTGTCTTAGATATTACACGTCACATAGCTTGGAAAGCGTATCTATGTATGGAGGCAGAAAACAAACACAAAGGTATTTTGTCCGGTATGAGTTTCTGCTCTTGATGCTTCTTGAATCCAGCTGGCCGGTTCCCCCTGACAGCAGATCTCCTGACATAGGAGTTTCGCTGAGAACATAGTGCCATTGCCAGATTAATCTGCGTGGTAGACCGACGTTTCATGCAAGCTCTGGAATTCAAATCAGGACTGGTGGATTTTGTCTTCACAAATTTCAATGTAAACAGGTTTTTTTTTTTTTAAATTGGAAAATTTAGAAACTATGCAACAACAGTTATAACCTTTATAAATGAAGTGTGAACATTGTGGGGTTAAAACTAAATGCAAAAGACCTTCCGGAAAACTGAGTAGAACATGCAAATGTTTTATTAATAAAATCGGAATTTGTCAAAAGACTAAGAAGTGGTCAAGATAGAAAATACACAACAATATTGATGGGAGGGAAGTGGTTTGGTTGCATAACAAACAATGAGGCAGATATCAGATGACATATGGAGAAGGAGATGACTCATAAACCAGACTGTCATTCCAGTTTAGAGGTGGAGTAGACCACTTATCCAATCTGTGGTCGGATGATTAAAGCAACATACACATTCACAGCAAGTTGCAGCCAAAAGCCTATAAGATAATATCTGATAAAAAAAAGGCAAAAATATAATGTTTATATAGGTAAACTAGTAAAAACAATTATAGTGATAGATATATACTGTAGATACATGTACAGTATATACAGTACTGTGCAAAAGTTTGAGGCAGGTGTGAAGAAATGCTGTAAAGTAAGAATGCGTTCAAAAATATATATTTTAATTGTTTATATGAATTTACAAAATGCAAAGTTGAACGCAAAGTTCGAACAAAAGAAAAATTTTAATAAAATCATTATTTGGTCTGACTACCCTTTGGCTTCAAACCAGCATTAATTCCTTTAGTTACACTTATGCACAGTTTTTGAAGGAACCCGGCAGGTTTGTTGTTCCAAACATCTTGGAGAACTGACCACAGATCTTCTGTGGATGTAGGCTGCCTCAAATCTTTCTGTCTCTTCATGTAATCCCAGGCAGACTCGATTAAGTTGAGATCAGGGCTCTGTGGGAGCCAAACCATTACATCTTAGGACTCCTTGTTATTCTTTATGTGGAAGATACTTTTTAATGACATTGGCTCTATGTTTGGGGTCATTGTCCAGCTGCAGAATAACTTTGCGGCTAATAACACTCCTCCCTGTTTGTATGGCATGATGAATAAGTATCTGCCTGTATTTCTAAGCATTGAGGACACCATTGATCCTGACCACATCTCCAACTGCATTTGCATTTGCAGAAAAAGGCAAATATTGATTTGATTTGAATTTTTCTTCTGTTCATTTACTTTCCATTTTGTTAACAGATAAAAATAAACTGTTAGCACTTCTATTTCTGAAAGCATTCTTTCACACCTGCCTACAACTTTTGCACAGTACTGTATATATTCATTTTTATTCATCCTATATGTTGGGTAAAAAAATCATTTGCTGACAGTGACTAGTCTCACCACCTCTGCTGATTTTTGGAGCTGCTGTGGTTTGGATTCAAAGTTTGGTGTTGCACACAAAAAAGATTTAGATTATATACTGAGAAATACAAGTTATACAGCTCTGAGTGCCTTTTCAGCAGTGAAGTATACCTGGATGGTGGTGGTCTTTTGAAGCTAGTAATGACTTTTAAGCCTTGTAACTCTGAAATGATACATTTTTTTTTTTTTAAACTAGGGTACACTGTATATTAAGCTGTACAGGCATACCCCACTTTTAAGTACACAATGGGGTTTATTTACTAAAGCTGGAAAGTGCAAAATCAGCTCACGTCTGCATAGAAACTAATGAGCTTCCAGGTTTTATTACCAAAGCTTAATTGAACAAGCTGGGGTTAGAAGCTCATTGGTTTCTACGCAGGAGGGAGCCTAATTTTGCACTTTCCAGCTTTAGTAAATAAACCCCATTGTGTACTTAAAAGTGGGGTATGCCTGTATTTAGAGAGGCCTCACATAACCATCAAAATGTCATCGAAGCTTCTCCTGCAATGAGTGCATGTCATGTACTTAGACCGGCCATACACGATTCAAACTGTTAATGGGCAGGCTGAATGTACCAAGTTGATCGATTGATCAACTTGGGTACAACCAGCCTACCTAATTCTCTTGTGATTATCGCTAGCGGCTGCTATAGTCGCTAGCTATAATCACTGTCTGACAATTGCTGATTCCCCTGTCAGCACTGTCTGTGTTGATGGGGCAAACATGAGAATTTATTTTCTGCAACCCATGGTTGCAGGAAAGAAAGTTGCACGGTGTATGTCTTGCCTTGGTGAATATCTGCTTTAAAGAGCAGTAACTCCACCAATGTGGTATATGCAGTAGGGTATGAGAACAAATAATGAAATGCACTTGAATAAGTTTTAACCTGGAGTGGGGTTAGTTAAAATGCACCTGAAATCAAGTACTGAAAATTTGCTGTCAAATAGGGACATATAGAAATGTTAATTGTGTAATTGTGCCTTACACTTACAATATAAATCTACCTTTTGCCACCAATTTCTCCTGGATCATAGCAGTGCACTTCCTTTGCCTAGGCACTCCTGTGTCTACAGCCTAATAGCTGTATATCAGCTGTTTGTGAACATCTGAGGCACTGCTGCCTCTGATATCTAGTCTCACCATGTCACTACTATACTGCTCACTGTTATCCTTGCTGGAGAGGAAGCTGTACGTGAGGACCCGAAGTACAAAGATCTGTCTGCTTCTACTGCATTCATGCTTTAGTTCAGTGCTATCTTCATCTCTCCAGCTGATCTGTAATCATTACCTTATCTGTCATCAGCTATCAGTCACCAAAGCAGCTGCTTTGACATAAGGAAGCAAAGCCCTGCTCCTCTACCAGGATGCCACCTCCACACAGAGACACAGTACAGAACCATGTATGGTAAGTCAGTAATGGGGAAAACATCTGCTGTAGGAGGCCTTTGAGAAATACTGATGACTAGCCCTTTTTTGGGGGGGCCCAACTTCTGCAGTCCAGGCACATTTCAAGAGACTAAACAGCAATACCCAAAAGGTAAGCCAAGATCTGGGCAAACAGATGAGGATTGTGATTGGAGGATCTAGATGAGACCTGCACAGGGGGATAATAACACAAGCTAAGGGAATGCAGAAGGGCAATGTGAATCAGGGAACAAGTCAGCTGTATATGCATACAGTATATAGTACAAAAAAGTTTACTGTAGCTATAATCACTGTTTTTTTCTGCATAATATTAACCAAACATTTAAGATGTATTTAATGAACTGTGGAGGCTGTCTGAAGCTTATCGTAATTTTATTCATACAAGATGTTGATGAAAAGCTTGTATCATATTATGGACTGTTTAAAGTTAGGATATTTATTGATTTTCCATGGACTGCTGCCAATTTTCTAAAACAAAACAGATCAATGAGTCATTTGCTAATATGAGACTGATAGTGGAGGTGGACATCCGTCCCTGCTCTACATATGGTATGCGTCACTGTGCTGTGCAGGATGTGGAGGTTTAAAAAACCCAAATAATCAGAATGATAATTTTTTTCGGAACAACATGTTTCCATAACTTCACTGAATTTTGTAATCGGCGTAAGAGGCACAGAGTTTTCATACACAACTGTGCCAGATTTTCTCCTGGCCCACTCGGAAAGCACTTTGCCAAGCCTCTCACCTTATCTCTCTCACAGTATTACAATGTTGCACTCTGATCAGGTCTACTTCCACAAGGCAGAGTGCAAGGGGAAATGACTATGCGCAAAATGGTATTTACGCATGTAGCAAAGTGTTTAGCCACTTCCAGTCTAATGAGGACCTTCAAGGCCAAAGATACATGACATACTTCAATATGGAGTGGGTTGTGAGGCATATTGGATGCAAAGATGGTGAAAGTCATTGGGCGTCCGACCATTCTTGGTTGTAAAAGAGGTTTTATTTCTTTTAAGCCCAGGTTCACACTGCTGCGATCTCAGAGATCGCATGTGATTTAAACCCGCACTGCAGGTGCCGATCACATGCGATCTCTGAGCAATGCCAGTTCAGCCATACAGTTGTGAACAAAACTGGGGGTGTCATTAACTTTGTTAATGACACTTGCAGTGGTTCGCACAAGGCAGGGTGAACTGCCTGCGGGAGAGGAGCGATGTGAGAACCAGCGATGTAATCGTGCTGGTTTCCGCATTGCATCAGTGTGAACCCAGGGTAACAGTCCTTTTTGTATTTTTGGGGGAAAGAGGGTTAGGGCCAGGACATCCTTAAGTAGTTGTATATTCACTTGGCAGACTCTGAGACTTCAATAGGAGGACATCCGTGCAGGGAAAGGCCCCAGCAAGGCGATACATCTGCACGTGCAGGAATGCTGTCTCCTATGGCAACAGTCTTTAACAGTTCCTAACTCAAACGTAACAGTTCCTTCAGCTTCACAACTGCTTCTTGTAGTTCTTCTCTCACTAGACCCACTGATTCACTGACTCTGAATCCCTTGAGCTCCTTCAATATTTGCGGTGGTATCTCCCTCAATCGTCACCCACACTTCCCTGCTGGGTCCCTAGCTTGGCACTCCAGATTCTTCTTAAGTGTCACCCACGCTGACCGGCTCTGTCCCTAGCTTGACTCACAAGGCTTCTGTGCAAGCGTCACCTCCGCTGATTGTGTCCCTGACTTGATCACCGCCTGAAGTTTTCCCGATTCTCCACCATGCCTGTTTGGTGAGAATACTGCTCCAGTACTTGCTTCAGTTACTCACTGTGGTCCCTGGTAAAGGTGGTTGGTCCCTTAGTGGTGACAGCCCCCATCTACCTCCGACCATAACTGGTTCTCCGGCCAGCAGAACCGTCACTTTTGGTTGGATTACAAGCCACAATACCAACCCTGCACTACCCTCTTACTTCTGGATAGGCCCTCACACAGCCTGGCAGCCAGATGCCCCCGGGATAGGCCCAATCTCCGGCCTAGCAGCCCAGGTAACACACGTCCACCCAGACAGCCATCCAGGTGGCACAGAACACAGATCACCTGTCTCCACCCAAATATATAGGTGCTCCCAGCAGGTCAAAGGATTCAAGAAAACCCCTGCCCATTGGCTGACCTTGGGTTGCTCTTCTCATATCTAGTACCACCAAGTACCTGGCCACCTAGTGGTAGAAGAGAAAAGTGCAACAAGGCCAAACTTAGGGAGAAATCAATAGATCTCTATCAACCAACCAGGATAACTACTCCTGGCAAGTAAATTTGTGAGGAGCTACCTGCTTAAACTGCAGTGTGCTACACGCACAGTTAGATTAATGTACCCATCAATAAGTGATACATTTTGGTTGCAATAGGTTACTACTCTTTTTGCAGTGAAGAATGGCACTGATTTTAAACAAAGCACCTGAATCATGTTCCTGCAGGAAGCATATTGATAGCTTGATGATCTGAGGCATACCAAACAAAGCATCACACTGTCAAAGAGGCTCCAGGGTAAGCACCTGGAATGTCTTTAAACGGGTTACAGATTTCTTGCTCAGGCAAACAGGTACCTTCTGTGAGTTTTGGGATTAATTAAATTATAGAAGTTATGGTTGTGTAACAGGAGTTAATGTCACTTGCTGCAAAACTTTTTGTTCCACAAGATGGCAGTAGCAAGTGCGCTTTTTTTTTAGCTTGTGACTGACTTTGGGCTGTGGCACTCTGGGAAATGTAGTCTTGAGGATGATCTGAGCCATGACCATGACTGGGAAATCAACTACAATACCCAAAGATACCTGGGAGCAGCAGGCGTCTGATAAAAGGAAAAGCCTGGGAAGAGAAGTAATTCTGTGCTGTGCTGAGTTTCATGGGATGCTAATGCACCTTGACCCAGGTGCATGGGCTGAGCTGAGTACAACTGACTGCTCCAGTGCCTGCCCTAAAATGCCAATCTGTGACCCAGGCCCGCTGGGGAACCTCAAGAGTGAACCACCAAGGTTCTCGCCATATCGCCTGCCATAAGTGACAGTAAACAACAAGAAGGTGGCACCTCTCTGTTCCTCAAACTAACTGCTACAGGAGAACTACCAGGAGAGAGATAGAGTGGTGAGCGAGTCACAAACCCACAGTTGATATTGTCAATTCCCACTTACAAAAAGCTGCAGATATAAACTCTTCACCCACCATTGTGCTAACTGTTCATAATGTTGCTAGGCTAGGTCCAACGCAGCCAAGTTATCTGTTCTGCTCCTCAGAGTGCTGCAGCTGTGTACTCCCTAACGTCTGACTTTTACAACTGTGTACACCCTATTATCAAAGTGCTGCAGCTGTGCTTGCCTCTGTTTAAGTACTCAACTGCATCTTAAGATATTGCCCAAGTTCTAATCCCAGGTACAATACAGCAACACTGAGTCTACTCTTGTTTCCCTGCATGCCAAGGGCCCCAGCTGAGCCGGCAGAATATTCATGTTAAAGACTATAGTCAGATCACTTTATTATGATGGCAGTCCTGTTTTCAACATTTTCTGAAAGCTTAACAATTGGAGTGCAGTTTTTTTTTTATATATACAGCAGTGTTTGCTCTTTTTGCAATGCCTCAGGAAATGTTCACTATGTTCCAAAGTAACAAAACCCTAGTGGACCTGAGTTCAAAAGGTGAAGATTTGCTCTTTTAGTGAAGGTATTTTGCCTAAGTAGCATCCTAAAAATCTACCTTGAAAGTTGGAGCATTTTTAATTTTTTTGCTGCAGCATCCATGTCTGCTAACTATGTAGATGCCATGAGTACTGGCCTCATCCTGCCACTACAACAATGACCTATCAGAAAAGTAGTTTTAATCAATATTTCCTACTAATTCATTCATAGGTACCTGTTCATATAGAATGTTGTCCCTAGATGATTATTGGCCAATAACTGAACGTTCCCATGCAGACACAGTAACAAAATAAAGTTATAGACTTTTTTATGTGCTGTGCATGGTCTGTGGTGTGTGGTGTGTGCAGGATATCTGTACCAGAGCCTGGTGGCTGTGGCCATGTGCTGTGTCAGTAAAGGACCACAAGTATTCCAGCTATTCACAAGGAAGGTGAACACTGCTATTATGGTGAGTGAAATCTAATTGTGGTTAGTGTGAGCTAATTGCTAATAAACCGCAGTAGGACATTCCCCAGAAACCAGACATGCTACTCCCTATCTGCTGCAACAAAAGGAACATAAATTCAAGTCAGGTTGTTTGGCCCAGAATACTAGAAATGTTGAAATAACTAAAATTATAATGATTATACTCAGCATCATACTGTATTATGATACTGTATAATGATGGTGAGTATCTCTATACACTGATAATGAGCACTGTGCTCTGTATAATGATGATGAGTATCTCTATACACTGATAATGAACACTGTGCTCTCTATAATGATGGCAAGTATCTCTAATGATATTATATAGAGTATCTCTATGCATTAATACTGTAATGTGCACAGCATAATGAGTACACTCATAATAAGAATGCTGGGATAATGAACACCTTTTCAAAAGGATATAGAGATCCTGGTGCTAGGCATGTACACCTCTGCCTACATATACCCATCTTTCCAGTGCATTTGAGATTCTTATGCTTTGTTCTTGGACCTCTGCACTGCCAGCTCATTGCTCTGCCCTTCAGCACCTCAGATAATCATTATCAAGGTGCATGCCACAGTACTAGCCTTGGTGTGCTCTCATGACATCATGGCATTGTAGAAAACTTAGATGACCTGCTGCTGAAGGAACAATTGGCACAGAATCTGTGACAATGGGGTTGATTTACTAAAACTGGTGTGGGCAAAATCTGGCGCAGCTCTGCATTGAAGCCAATTAGCTCCAAGGTTTTATTGTCAAAGTGCACTTAAAAAAGCTGACAATAGAAGCTGATTGGCTACCATGCACAACTGCACCAGATTTTGAGTGCTCCAGTTTTAGTAACTCTCCCCCACTGTGACATTGACTGTCTAGATGTTAGAGCTATTGGGATGAATTCTTAAGAATTTAGAAATCTTCACTCATCATTGGGAGTATCTGTGTCTAGTCATGGACAAAGTACAGTACAGACACTACAGTTTCAGGTTCAAACTCGCCAGGCTAGGAGCCATCCAATTCCCCACTTCTGAATGAAAGTCTTGGGCCTGATGTTGACCTCCTCCAAGGCAACTGTATTTGCCCAGTTTCACTCCAGACCTCAGCAAAGCAACATTCCTCCATCGCAGAACAAGTCAGTATGATCTCTGGACAGATTGATTTGGTTGTCATGGAAGGCTGGGCTCAGGAATCTGGCTCTGGAATGGGAAGTCTTTCGTTCCCATCTTTTAGAGGATCCTTACAACCGATGCCAGCCAGTTGGGCTAGGGAGGATTTAGGGGCACCCTATCAGTGCAAGGAATTTGATTGATGGTGGAGTCTCATCTCCCACTCAACATCCTATAGGATAGGGTGATTTGGTTGTTATTGCAGTATCAGAACCCCCGTCCTGGAGGGTCAATCTAATTTAGTAAGACAATGCCACAATTGTGGCACACATCAATCATCTGGGAAGAAATAGAATTCTGCTGCAGCAGGAGAGATAGGAAGGATCTTATGATTGGTTGAACGTACCATTCAAGCCTTGTCAGCTGTGTACATTCCATGTGTAGACAACGGGCAGCCAGATTTCCTCAGCTGGCAATGTCTGGATATGGGGGAGTGGTCCATTCTCCCAGATGTGTTACAGGATCTGTTTCGCAGCTGGGGAACAATAGATGTGTACCTCCTGACCTTCAGGATCAACAACAAACTGGAAGGGATTGTCGTCAGGTCCTTTAGCAGAAGCAGTGGATACTACAAGAGGTACACCCAGATCTATGCATTTCCTCCCTTGAAACTTCTGCTATTTCTGCTTTGTAAGATCAAGACAGAAGACAATCAGGTGATCCTAATTGCTTCAGACTGGCCCAGGTGAATGTTGGCAGATACTAGATACAGATACAGAGATACAGAGCTTTGGGTGCCCTAAGGCCCTTGTTTGTGTATTGTTGTCTACCTGGCCGTTTTTGTTTTTGGAGTCTGTCAGCCTACTGCCCTAAGGGTGTTCTGTGCCCTAACCCTCTCTTCCTACATTTTTTGTTGTTGTGAGCAATAAACTCACCTTGTTCATTTTAAAAGTGGCTGGTGCCCATCTTTTCTGCAACCATACACACCCACCATGCCTGAGAACCAGCACCCTGAGATGAAATGTCAGCCCTCTCTGATGCCAAGGGTCAGGGGGGTGCTACACGGGCCCCAGAAATATTCAAAATTCTACCACACATGCTGCTTCAGATGGTCTCTGTCTTTCATGTCAGTTCATGGGATGTGGTTGTCAGAGGAAGCCCGAATGCTAAGCAATGTCATGGAGCTCAGGGTAATTCACCTTACTTTTCAGCACTGGGTCCCTATACTCAGGAACTGCCAGGATCCAATATGACAACATTATGAGAGTGGTGTACTTAAATCATCAAGGCGGTACTAGGACTCAGGCCACTCTTTAAGAAGCAGAGTTCAATCTGACTGGGCCACAACTACATCCTTTGGCCCTGTCTGCGGTACACATTCCTGTGTGGACATTTAATTTGGCAAGGAGTCCTCTTAAGCCACCAACGGTTAGGTCCTGAATAGTGGTCCTTCCTTGTGGTATTTCACCAGCTTTTCTTCAGTGGGAAATGTCAGGTGTAGACTAAAGCCCCATACACACGGTCGGAAAATCCGACCACCAAATCCATCGGATTTGGTCCGACGAATTTAGTCCGACACTGGTGTTGCATACACACGGTCGGACAAAGTTGTTGGAAAATCCGATCATTCTGAACGTGGTGACGTTTGTTGCCTACGACGGGACTATGTAGAGGCTAGTAGCCAATAGCTTTGGTCTTGTAATGTGATCTGAGCATGCGTGGCACTTTGTCCGTCGGAATTCGCTACACACGATCGGAATTGGTGTGATCGGACTTTGTTGTCGGAAAATCTATCCAGCAGGAGATAGAACTTTGTCCGTCGGACAATCCGATGGAAACTGTCCGATGGTGCCTACACACGGTCGGAATTTCCGACAACATTGTCCGATAGGACAAAATCCATCGGAAAATCCGACCATGTGTATGGGGCATTACTGTCATTCAGACTCCATCAAAAACTGGACAGGTTTGTTTTCAGATCCTAGGAACCTTCAGCCTTCAGAGTTAGATGCCCTAATCACAGTGTGGAATAAGTTCAGACTAATTTATGCTGTTTATGATCATTCTTTTAGTACTGCTAAATTAACCAAAACTGAGAAATGCATAGAATGCATGAAGGTAAAAAACCTTGAGCCTTTACAACCACTTTAAAGACAACCTGTGTCCTTCACTGGCCTCCAAGAAAATAATTTTATGGTGTGTAGAAAAATTCTATTTTTTCCCTGTCAGCACACTACTAGGTTGGATACCAGAAAGGGTCTGCTCGTTGCAGTCTACTCTCAAACAAAACCAGCTGCCAGAAGTAGGCCTCAGTATGTTTCTAAAACAATCGTTCTAGATACCCCATTGCAGTTCTGTTATACAATTCATTACAAAACTACTTGTAGTTATAAAACTTAGAATACAGTATCAGTTTGTGCCAACAAATCTTATGTATAAAGTTTTTTTGGGGGAATTAAGACCAATAGAAACGCAGTAGGGGTTTTTCACAAAAATCTAATTTTATACAGGTGTGTGATATAAGATCGAGATATGCTTGCTGCAGTATATGTTCAGGAACAAGCCAAAATCATATTTGGGTCGTTACCCACTTCTTTGTCCGAGTTTGGTCTTTGCTAAATTGCGTTCGGATTGACGGTGTCACTAAAGAGAAACTTGTAATAAACAGTAAACAAATGTTTTATTCCATTGTTCTGTAGAATGCGTTCCAAGTTGTATGACAGATGCAGCGGCAGCTGTCAGACCTGTATCTCACAATGCCAGAAAAAGCGTGCTACCTGTCATGTAGCTGACAATTTGCCGTCCAGAAAGATCATAAATATTCACTAGCATTTCACTTGTCATCAGGTATGCTGTCTTAGCTTACAATGAAGGAAAACAATGTTTTGTGCAGCAAAGTTTTCCTACCTTGTTACGGCTTGTAATAATTAGTGAAAGAGAAGAGCTGTTAGCTGGAATAGTTATTAGAATAAATTTTCAGGATAAAACAATACTTGAATACTGATGGAGACCCAGATATTTAGCAAAATATAGTGGTCCTTGCTCCTGTAGCTGGTGACATGATAAAATGTCTGTTGACAGTAGCTCTTTTGATAGCATGGCATCTGTAGTGTATTATCCTACTGGTCTCTGTAGTTTTATATAAATCTCACCCATACATTTTACAATCTGACTATACATTCTTCTTTAACTGCTTCAATACAGGGCACTTTCACCCCCTTCCTACCCAGGCCAATTTTCAGCTTCCAGCGCTGTCATACTTTAAATGACAATTGTGCGGTCATGCAACACTGTACCCAAATTAAATGTTTATAATTTTTTGGCGGCAGATAGAACTTTTGTTGATGGTATTTAATCACCACAGTTTTTTTTTGTTGCTAAACAAATGAAAAAAGACCGAAAATAAAAAAATAAAATTAAAAAGTTTTTTTAGTTTCTGTTATAACATTTTGTAAATAAGTAATTGTTCTCCTTCACTGATGTGCGCTGATAAGGCCGCACTGATGGGCACTGATAGGCTGCACTGATGAGCACTAATGAGGCGGCACTGATGAGGCTGCAATGACATGCAGCACTGATGGACACTGATATGCGGCACTGATGGGCAGCACTGATAGACGGCCCAGTGGTCATGGATGAGGCGGCACTGATGAGGGGGCACTGATGGGCAATGATGAGGCTGCACTGATGGGCACTGATATGCTGCACTGATGGACACTGATATGATGCACTGATGGGCACTGGTATGTTGCACTGATGGACACTGATATGCTGCACTGATGGACACTGTTATGCTGCACTGACGGACACTGATATGCTGCACTGATCATCAGGACACTAATGATCAGTGCCCTGATTATCAGTGTAAATGTCCCCTGTAACTGTAAAGCCGGTTATCAGCTTTCCTTTCCTCAGACACTGACAGCACTGAGGAAAAGAAATGCCGATAACCGGCATTTGTTTACATGTGATCAGCTGTGACTGGACATGGTAAAGAGCCTACGTCATCAGCTCTTTACCCTGGTCGGTGATGCGCTGTGTCCGAGGGCCAACCCATGCTGTGATTGGACACAACACAAGTTTGGCATTTGATTTCAGCCAATGATTTTGGCTGAAGTCAGCTGATCTGCTGTGGCCAATCACACAACTGTATTCTGTGAACAATGATCTGTCTGTTTCCTACATAGTAGGTAAGGTTAAATAAAGACAATAGTCCATCCAGTTCAACTTGTGTTGGTGTACGTGTGTCAGTGTGGATAATAGTTTCCCATGTCCCTGTATAATGTGATATTGTAATATAGTATAATATTATATAATATTGTAATATAGTATATTATTTCTTCTCCCAGCAAAGCGGGGGGAAAAAAAGATAGTAAAGTAAAAGCAGCACATATTACACACATTACACACTGTTAGGCACACAATTAATCCTTTGATTGCCCCTAAATGTTAACCCCTTCCCAGCCAGTGTCATTAGTACAGTGACAATGTACGGTATTAGTACTGATCACTATATCAGTGTCACTATTGATGTCAGAGTCAGTTAGTGTCCCTCCCAGCCAGGGTCAGCTAGCATCAGCTTTACTACCACACTATCACAGTCTCACTATAAGTCATTGATCACCGTTGTTACCATTATAGTGTCATAGCTGTGGTAATTCCATTAAATATACCACAGTTTGTAGACGCAAAAACTGTCACACAAACCAATATACACTTATTGGGATTTTTTACCAAAGACATGTAGCAGAATACATTTTGGCTTAAATTTATGAAGAAACTCAATTTTTTTTTAATTTATTAGATATATTTTAGAACAGAAAGTAGAAAATATTGTTTTTTCTCAAATCGTCTTCCAGGGCAGCATCTGAGAGATAGGCTCCTTCTCCCTGAAACAGGAAACACATTAGTCCACCATTATAAATTTGTCAGTCTTATGCCCCGTACACATGGTCAGACATTCTGACCACAAAATCCGTCAGATTTTTTACGACGGATTTTGTCCGAAACTTGTCTTGCATACACACAGTCGCACAAAGTTGTCGGAAAATCAGATCGCTCAGAACGAGGTGACGTATAAAACGTATGAGGGGACTACGTTGAGGCCAGTAGCCAATAACTTTCGACTCCAAATTTTTTCTAAGCATGCATGGGAATTCTCTGCACAAGATCGGAAAAAGTCTGATCGGATTTTGTTGTCGGAAAATTTTAGATCCATCTCTCAAACTTTTTCCGACGGAAAAAGTCCGATAGAGCCCACACACGATCTGATTTTTCCGTCTGAATTTCCGACCGTGTGTACAGGGCATTGCCTGTGTGCCTCAGTTGTTTGTGCTTCCTCCGGATCCACAGGAGCTGCAAAACTTTATTTTTTTCAAAGTCTCTTTGCTTTTTGCAGGGGACTCCCTGTCCAGCATCCCATTCAGCCCATCGGGCCTTGGGAGGACGGGCAAGGGCAGCAACTTGAGCATAATGCTGTGCCTGAGGTTTCACCCTTACAGAGGGGCTTGCAACCATCCCCCCAAGCTGCAACAGATGACACTGGCATTTTCCCCCCGGATGCCATTCCTTCCACTTGTGGAGGCCCGCTTGTCTGCCCACTGCCAGCCCGCCTGACTGCCGTACTACTGTGAATGTCAGCCGCTGCACCCAGCAGTCTCTCCCGGGGTCTCTTTCACATGGTCGGCCCAACAGGGTGTACCAAGATGGCGCAGACACGCCAAAAATGTCTCCCTCCCTAATGGAAAACCAGGAAGGAGGACACCAGAGGAAGCAGCATGTGCGGGTATGTCCACCAACCTGCACGGGGACTGCTGGGGGCGGGGCCAGAGCTAATGCAGGAAGCAGTTAAAAAGGGCCCTCTAAGCAGAGGATCCTGGTGGCTGACCATGTTGGACGCTTTTCCACCCTTCCCTGCAGATCCTGCAAGCCAGGACAGCTCCAAGGTAAGCCAGAGTACTCTGGAGTCACATCTGTCTTCACCTTACTACAAACTTGTCTATTTACATGCAGTTTGGTAAACTGCCTACCTCACAGTGTCTTTTGTGCTTTATTACAGGTAAAGACCGCAGAGGAAAGAAAGGCAAAAAACGGCAACAAAGCATGCGCTTCTTGGGGCCACTGTTTTCCTCCTGACTGGAAAGATCCTTTATGCCAAAAATGCATAGATAAGATGGTGGCTAAAGAATTGCAAGGTCACCTCAAAGACCTGCTCAGTTCTTTCAAAAAATAAATAAAGAGCATCATGGTGCAACTACGCACAGCAATTGAGAAATTAGAGGCATTGGCAAATGCTAGTCAAACTAGTACCCCATCTACCAGCGGCACATGTGTCCCTTCGGGTAGCAGGGAGGAGGTAGAGTGGCAAGAGGACGATTCTGATGAATCTGAACAGGAATCTGAGGAAGGCCTATGCTCAGATTCTGAAGATCTGTCATCAGAGGGCAACTTAGTCCCCTCAGAAGATATGGACAGTCTTCTAAAAGCTATAGCCGACGCGCTGGGCATCAAAGAGAAAAAAGCCGCAGAGCTTACCCTATATGACAAAATGTATAAAGGACTGCAGCCCAAGAAACCTAGAACGTTTCCAGTATACCAAACTCTTAAAGACATTGTCAAATAAGAGTGGGAAGAACCAGAGAAAAAACACTTCATACCAGCAGCGGTTAATAGCAGATATCCATTTGCAGAAGCAGATACCAAGACCTGTGCTAAATGCCCCAAAGTGGATGCCTCTTTACCAAGAGTCGCAAACAAATCTGACTTGGCTTTTGACAATGCGGTTACCTTAAGCGACCCCATGGATAAGAAAATAGAAGCCCTCTTGAAGAGGGCCTGGGAAGCAGGGGCGGCAAACCTGAATCTAGTGATAGCTTCCACCTGCACAGCCCGCACCTTACTAGTTTGGTTGACCCAGCTACAAGTTACTGGAAGGTGACACATCAAGTGAAGAACTGGTAAGAACTATCCCCACACTGACCAGAGCGGCAGCTTTTCTAGCGGATGCCTCATCTGAAACCATAAGGGTATCTTCAAGGGCCACAGCTCTAGTGAACTCGGCCCGAAGAGCCCTGTGGCTAAAGTCATGGGAAGACAATGTGTCTTCCAAGAATAGACTATGCAGAATCCCATTCATGAGGAGACCTGCTATTCGGGCCTGACCTAGAAACAGTACTAGACAGGACCGCAGCAAAAAACAAGGGGTTCCCCCAAATCAGAAAGAAGCAGGGGGAAGGCGCCCTTTCGGCAATTCAAAAAATTCAACAAGCCAGGAGCAAAAACGCTCTGGGGACAGCAAAACAAAAAAAGCCAAGGGAGAATTCATCCTCAAGCCTCTTAATCCAAAGAACAAAAAACAATGATGGTCTTCAGGTGGGGGCAGACTGTCTGCTTTTGCCCACCAGTGGATGAAAGCCACAGGAAACAAATTCATCACCATAGCAGGAGGCTACACAATAGAAATTTCTGCCCGCCCCCAACCAAGTACTTAGCAACCATCTTACCAAGGGACGAAGATCGGGCAAATGCCTTTCTAGAGTCCCTGGAAAACCTGCTAAATCAGAAAGTGATCTGTCATGTCCTTCAAAAAGAGGAGAAAACGGAATTCTATTTGCATATCTTTAGAAAGAAAAAAAACGTCAGGCAAGCTAACATTAATACTGAACCTCAAGCCACTCAACAGGAGAATAAAATACAAAAATTCAGGATAGAGTCTATCTATTCAGTCAGAAATATCCTACCACAAGGAACATTTATGGCCACAATAGACTGCCACAATAGGCAGTTGTGTTATGCATTCCCTCCAACTGCCATAATACCAAGAGTGATTCAAAAGCAGAGAAAGCAGCAGTCATACTCATAGCACCATACTGGCCCCAAAGAGCATGTTTTAGCCACTTGAAGAACCTGAGCATCCAGCCACAGCTGACACTGCCGGATCTTCCAGATCTCCTATTACAGGGACCAGTCAACCATCCGAAACACAGACTCCTGAAGCATTTCAACTTGGTTACTGAAAGGGTAAGACTACAAAACAAAGGGCTGTCAGACAGAGTGATCAACATCATCCTAGACAGCGGGAAACCTGTGACTAGAGCAATCTACGAGAAAGTAAAGAAAAAGGTTGTCTCCTGGAATAAAAACAAACAGATTTCCGGCAGACAGATCATCCCGACGATTCTGGTCTTTTTTAGTTTATATTGCAAAAAATAAAAAAAAACCCAGTGGTGATCAAATACCACCACAAGAAACCTCTATTTGTGTAAAAAAATTATAACATTTCATTTGCGTACAATGTTGCATGACCGCGCAATTGCCAGTTAGAATAATGCACTGCTGAATAGCAAAAAATGCTTTGTCATGAAGGGGGTAAAACTTTCTGGAGCTCAAGTGGTAAATAAACCTGTCCAGTAGCGCATATGGCTAGCTGACAATCACAAGACAATTTTTATTGCTATGAGGGAAAATCCAAAAAAATGAGTTGTCACTAGAATAGAAATAAAGCTAGGTTTGCACCTAACCGCTGAGGTACATTGAGTTAAAGCATGTGTGTGCTGTCTATTATAGAATTGTCTATAGGATTGTCATTTTGAGGACACCTGGTGGTTGCCTGTTGCCTTTGTTAATAAAGTTTTTTATTGAACAACATAAAGTTTTTACCTCAGTTACAGAAGCCATTTTAGATCTGATGCAGATAACTGAAGATCTTCAAATTTACCTTTAGATACACAAATGACTGTAAGTCTATTTATTATTTCCTAAAGTTCATTTTACACTTGGACTGCATTGTTATGTGTTTGATATATGATTTAAATATCAGCTTTTTGTTTAGTAATATTTAATGTTGTACTTATTTTCACATGTAATACATAAGGGTCGGCCGCCGCGAGCCTGTCGGACTTCCCTGTTGTCCCGCCCCGAAACGTAATTCAAAGTTTCTCTGAATGTCTTGCAGTTTACAGAACTATTGATATAAGTAAATTCAGTTTTGGAATAAAACACAATGCTATTTCTGTCTGTTTTGTTAACTGGCTGTCAGCTAAGGGATAGTAGGAAAGCACGGTAAAAGGCATACATATAACAGGTGAAGTCAAAAGAGCTACTTTTGAAGTTAAAGCATCCACTTTAAATTGATTACCATGAATTCAGATAACAGTATTCAAATAACTCCTCTAACTTTGGAGACCAAATCAAACAGATCGTCAGTGAGTTCAGCAGCACTCAGAGCAAGAGCAAAGGCAAAAGCAACGTGACCAGAGGTCTCTTATGCCCCGTACACATGGTCGGAAATTCCGACCACAAAATCCGTCTGATTTTTTCCGGTGGATTTTGTCCGACACTGGTGTTGCATACACACAGTCGGACAAAGTTGTCAGAAAATCCGACCATTCTGAACGTGGTGACGTTCGTTGCGTACGACGGAACTACGTAGAGGCTAGTAGCCAATAGCTTTGGTCTTGTAATGTGATCTGAGCATGCGTGGCACTTTGTCCGTCGGAATTCGGTACACACAATCGGAAAAAGTTCGATCAGACTTTGTTGTCGGAAAATTTGAGAGCAGGATCTCAAATTTTTTCCCTTCGGAATTTCCGACGGAAAAAGTCCGATGGAGCCCACACACGGTCGGATTTTCCGACAACATGGTCCGATAGGACATTTTCCGTCAGAAATTCCGACCGTGTGTACGGGGCATTATGCTGAAAAAGAGGTAAACATGATGAAGCAGAAAGCAGAGTTGGAAGCTACAGAGTCAAAGGGCAGCAGTAGCAGCATCTGCAGAAGCTGCAGTATATGAAACTGCATTGGTTTTAGAAGAGGATTTGCAGAGATAGCTACTCATGATCCAGTACAAAGGACTCATTAGTATGTTCAGAATCATGCTCTGGAACAAAATACAACAGACGTTGCTCCTATCTCCAGCAACTCCACAGCTTCAATCTACTCCAAATATGCCTGAATTGCACACCTATATTGACAATGTCCCAACACCAAGGGTACGAATCCAGGAAAGCAGAGATTATGCAAATATACAACATCCATTCCATAACATGGATTATCGTGTATCCTCTTTCAGAGATGGCACATTAGGCCCTTCAGAAACCACTGATCTAGAAAAACACCTTATTCGTTGAGAGTTAGTGATTACAGGGCTGCTAACATTTGATGATCACCCAGAGAACTAATGGGCATGGAAGACATCAATCCAGGGTACAACCAGAGATCTCAATCTTACAGCCAGAGAAGAGCTAGATTTTCTGACGAAGTGGCTTTGACCAGAGTCATCAGAGTCATCTCAACAGGCCAAAAGAATCAGATCAGTGCATGTTAATTTGTTAACCACTTAAGCCCCGGACCATTTAGCTGGCCAAAGACCAGAGCACATTTTGCGATTCGGCACTGCGTTGCGTTAACTGACAATTGCATGGTAATGCGACGTGGCTCCCAAACAAAATTTACCTCCTTTTTACCCCACAAATAGAGCTTTCTTTTATTGGCAGAACGGGGAGATGCTTGTTTACATTAGCATCTCCTTGTTCTTCAGCTCCGTGAGATGATCGCAGGTATCACGGCGGACATTGAGTCCTACGCACAGAGCTCACGGCAGGGTCGCGCACCGCCGGTGGCGCACCCGCGACCACGCGGCGGCAAATTCAAAGGGATGTACCTGTACACCCATTTGCCCAGCTGTGCCATTCTGCCAACGTAAATGTACATGCGCCGGTCGGCAAGTGGTTAATAATCCAATTGCTGGAGTTAAAATGGTATGGCAGAGATTAGAAGACTGTTATGGCAGCCCTGAAGCCATCAGTGGCTTCAGGGGGGGTGCAAACAAACTGAAAAATACTGAAACCCAACCCCCCATCAATTGCAGCCTCACTGTGCCCATCAATTGCAGCATCACTGTGCCCATCAATTGCAGCCATTGTGCCCATCAAATGCAGCCACTGTGCCCATCATATGCAGCCACTGTGCCCATTATATGCAGCCACTGTGCCCATTATATGCAGCCACTGTGCCCATCATATGCAGCCATTGTGCCCATCATATGCAGCCATTGTGCCCATCATATGCAGCCATGTGTGCCCATCATATGCAGCCACTTGTGCCCATTATATGCAGCCACCTGTGCCTGTCAAATGCAGCCATTGTGCCCATCAAACGCAGCCAGTGTGCCCATCAAATGCAGCCACTTGTGCCCATCATATGCAGCCACTTGTGCCCATCATATGCAGCCACTTGTGCCCATCAAATGCAGCCACTTGTGCCCATCAAATGCAGCCAGATACAAATAAATAGCCTATTGCAGAAATTTCCTCTGCAGTACTTTTTCTGCATCATTCCACCCACTTCCTCTGAGACCCCATCTAGGGTTGCCACCTGTCTGGGATTTAGTCCGGGTTTTGAATCATGTGTCTGGGTTTCAGTCCATCTGAAACCCGGACACATTATTCAGACAGGAATGTGGCTAGGAATAGGGCTTTACAGGAGGGTGAGGGGGCACTATGTGAGCCGCATTACTATTCTCTTTGGAGTGCCCAAAGGTTTCTGTTACAATCCTATAGTGCAGGGATATGCAATTAGCAGACGTCCAGCTGTTGCAAGACTACAAGTCCCATCATGCCTCTGCCTTTGGGTGTCATGCTTCTGGCTGTCAGAGTCTTGCTATGCCTCATGGGACTTGTAGTTCTGCAACAGCTGGAGGTCCGCTCATTGCATATCCCTGCTATGGTGTATGCTAAAACTAAATTTTTTGGGGGTTTGGCTTGAAGAAAAAGTGGCAACCCTAACCCCACCCCCACCCCCCCCCCCCCCCATCAAAATGTTAGATAAACCTTTTTTCATTACATATCCTATTTTAGACCCAGATGTCACCAAAATGGCTTGATGCGTGAGTGTCAGTTTGCTACACTTGCAGCCCACCTAGGTAATGCCCACTTGTGATGCTGAGCCTCCATGATGGAAAGAACTGAAATACAGTGAATTGTTCAGGCAAGGTACAGTAAGGCTGGAGAGGAAAAGGCTAGGTGACGCTGAACATCCTTCAACTAAGAAATAAGATTAGCTTTATCTGACTTGCTGCAGGTTCTAATGTGTGCAGTGAAATCAGTGTAGGCAGATTTAGTACTGAACAGGAGGCTGACAACTGTTCAAGACTGAAAGTAAGGTTAGAGTTTCCTCTTTAATAATTTATTAATGGCTGCAGAGCTGTATTAATAATGTGTCTTTTATTTCATATGTGCTAGAGTTCAGGTTTACCATGTCAGGGTGAAGGACAATAAAAGGATAAAAAGGAATTAGACTTCATATAGACGTCAAAAAGAACCAGTCAGGAATTTGTATTTAAAAAATGTGAAATGTATACTCTTAGGGGTGAATTTATAAAAAAAAATAAAAATATATGAAGAGCTATTTTTCTTGGAAAACTGCAAGTACATTTGTTTTGTGCAAATGTGGCAAAATCAGATGTTGTTAGGCTATTTTCTCTCCAAGTCCTCTTTCAGAGATGGCACATTAGGCCCTTCAGAAACCACTGATCTAGAAAAACACCTTATTCGTTGAGAGTTAGTGATTACAGGGCTGCTAACATTTGATGATCACCCAGAGAACTAATGGGCATGGAAGACATCAATCCAGGGTACAACCAGAGATCTCAATCTTACAGCCAGAGAAGAGCTAGATTTTCTGACGAAGTGGCTTTGACCAGAGTCATCAGAGTCATCTCAACAGGCCAAAAGAATCAGATCAGTGCATGTTAATTTGTTAACCACTTAAGCCCCGGACCATTTAGCTGGCCAAAGACCAGAGCACATTTTGCGATTCGGCACTGCGTTGCGTTAACTGACAATTGCATGGTAATGCGACGTGGCTCCCAAACAAAATTTACCTCCTTTTTACCCCACAAATAGAGCTTTCTTTTATTGGCAGAATGGGGAGATGCTTGTTTACATTAGCATCTCCTTGTTCTTCAGCTCCGTGAGATGATCGCAGGTATCACGGCGGACATTGAGTCCTACGCACAGAGCTCACGGCAGGGTCGCGCACCGCCGGTGGCGCACCCGCGACCACGCGGCGGCAAATTCAAAGGGATGTACCTGTACACCCATTTGCCCAGCTGTGCCATTCTGCCAACGTAAATGTACATGCGCCGGTCGGCAAGTGGTTAATAATCCAATTGCTGGAGTCAAAATGGTATGGCAGAGATTAGAAGACTGTTATGGCAGCCCTGAAGCCATCAGTGGCTTCAGGGGGGGTGCAAACAAACTGAAAAATACTGAAACCCAACCCCCCATCAATTGCAGCCTCACTGTGCCCATCAATTGCAGCATCACTGTGCCCATCAATTGCAGCCATTGTGCCCATCAAATGCAGCCACTGTGCCCATCATATGCAGCCACTGTGCCCATTATATGCAGCCACTGTGCCCATTATATGCAGCCACTGTGCCCATCATATGCAGCCATTGTGCCCATCATATGCAGCCATTGTGCCCATCATATGCAGCCATGTGTGCCCATCATATGCAGCCACTTGTGCCCATTATATGCAGCCACCTGTGCCTGTCAAATGCAGCCATTGTGCCCATCAAACGCAGCCAGTGTGCCCATCAAATGCAGCCACTTGTGCCCATCATATGCAGCCACTTGTGCCCATCATATGCAGCCACTTGTGCCCATCAAATGCAGCCACTTGTGCCCATCAAATGCAGCCAGATACAAATAAATAGCCTATTGCAGAAATTTCCTCTGCAGTACTTTTTCTGCATCATTCCACCCACTTCCTCTGAGACCCCATCTAGGGTTGCCACCTGTCTGGGATTTAGTCCGGGTTTTGAATCATGTGTCTGGGTTTCAGTCCATCTGAAACCCGGACACATTATTCAGACAGGAATGTGGCTAGGAATAGGGCTTTACAGGAGGGTGAGGGGGCACTATGTGAGCCGCATTACTATTCTCTTTGGAGTGCCCAAAGGTTTCTGTTACAATCCTATAGTGCAGGGATATGCAATTAGCAGACGTCCAGCTGTTGCAAGACTACAAGTCCCATCATGCCTCTGCCTTTGGGTGTCATGCTTCTGGCTGTCAGAGTCTTGCTATGCCTCATGGGACTTGTAGTTCTGCAACAGCTGGAGGTCCGCTCATTGCATATCCCTGCTATGGTGTATGCTAAAACTAAATTTTTTTGGGGTTTGGCTTGAAGAAAAAGTGGCAACCCTAACCCCACCCCCACCCCCCCCCCCCCCCCCCCCCCCCATCAAAATGTTAGATAAACCTTTTTTCATTACATATCCTATTTTAGACCCAGATGTCACCAAAATGGCTTGATGCGTGAGTGTCAGTTTGCTACACTTGCAGCCCACCTAGGTAATGCCCACTTGTGATGCTGAGCCTCCATGATGGAAAGAACTGAAATACAGTGAATAGTTCAGGCAAGGTACAGTAAGGCTGGAGAGGAAAAGGCTAGGTGACGCTGAACATCCTTCAACTAAGAAATAAGATTAGCTTTATCTGACTTGCTGCAGGTTCTAATGTGTGCAGTGAAATCAGTGTAGGCAGATTTAGTACTGAACAGGAGGCTGACAACTGTTCAAGACTGAAAGTAAGGTTAGAGTTTCCTCTTTAATAATTTATTAATGGCTGCAGAGCTGTATTAATAATGTGTCTTTTATTTCATATGTGCTAGAGTTCAGGTTTACCATGTCAGGGTGAAGGACAATAAAAGGATAAAAAGGAATTAGACTTCATATAGACGTCAAAAAGAACCAGTCAGGAATTTGTATTTAAAAAATGTGAAATGTATACTCTTAGGGGTGAATTTATAAAAAAAAATAAAAATATATGAAGAGCTATTTTTCTTGGAAAACTGCAAGTACATTTGTTTTGTGCAAATGTGGCAAAATCAGATGTTGTTAGGCTATTTTCTCTCCAAGTCAAATGGGTGAATCAAGAAAATACTGCATTGTGGCCACTAGAAAGAGCTGTTTATTATAGGAAATACATACTTATATACTGTACTATGATCATCGGCTCTATCTAGTGGCCATAACGTGGTACTTTACTGATTCAAACATTGAACCTGGAGAGAAAATAACTGCAGCTGTGATGCTTTGTTTCATAGTTGCAGCAAAAATGAAAGGGCATCCCACATTCAGTGGGTAATACCAACTGGGGAATGCGGCCAATTCAAGTAAATAATAACACACCACAACCACATGCAACTCATGTAGTTGTGGACTAGTTAGTCTGCATTTTAAAGGCTAAAATGGGCAGTGAGGAGGTGACAAAACACCTCCTCACCGCTTGTCAAACACCCTCTGAAAAGCTATGGATACTATTCAGAAGGCGAACAATAATAGGCACGTGTGTGCATGAGCCCTAAAAGCAGTTCATATTTACATAGTTAGTAAGGTTGAATAAAGACACCAGTCCACCAGAGTGAGTGTCCACAATTGTCCCTATCCCTGTGCATTGCACACTCACATCGGTCCCTACCCTCAAGGAGCCCACAATCCAAGGTCCCTATTCATATACTAGGACCAATTTCTGGACAAAAGCCAATTAACCTACCTGCATGTCTTTGGAGTGTGGGAGGAAACCAGAGTACCTGGAGGAAACCCACGCAGGCACAGGAAGAACATGCAAACTCCAGGCAGGTAGTGTCGTGGTTGGGATTTGAACCAGCGACCGTTCTTACTGTTAGGTGAGAGTGCTAACCACTACACCACAGTGCCACATTCTTGGTTGTTAAATCCTTGAGCCACTTAGCAGAGGTTTTGCTTGTGAGTTTGGAAAGCTGTATTGAGCCGTGAGCTGTAGTTGGGATTTTGGGAACCAGCTCATTAGTCCTATGCCTATAGAGACATAATGTCTCTTGCAGTGAAAGGGGTCAGATGAGGTTTTCCTAGCACAGAATGTTTGGAGACTCCCAATGTTTATAACAGTGTTATTGACATGAGGGCAATGTGATTACAGCCAAAAATAGTTCCACTTCCTGGCCATAAAGGAACCATGACCTT
Organism: Lithobates sylvaticus; assembly: GCA_028564925.1. Taxonomy (NCBI): domain Eukaryota; kingdom Metazoa; phylum Chordata; class Amphibia; order Anura; family Ranidae; genus Lithobates; species Lithobates sylvaticus. The sequence continues at coordinate 101,675,922 of CM053029.1, forward strand.
CTTCCAAAACTGTCAATGTTTTCTCACTTAAGCTGGCCACACACCAGTTAGATTTTTCTCAGATTTGATTAAGTAGATCAGAAAAAAAAACTGTAGTAACTACGTAGTGCAGAGTACTTTCTAGACCTTGGGACAAATAACATAGGCCTTCTGATGTGTGTTCTGAGGCTTCTTTGAAGTTATTGAGGTCAACGTCGAAAGTATGGTCCTCTAGAAAACCTCATTAAAGTATATTGAAATTAAAGCCAACATTTTTTGTTTTAGATTAGAGTAAGAAAGCATTAGAAGCTCTATTAGGTTTTGTATTGCTGTCTATGTCTTCATTGGGGCTATACACTCTTTCTTATTGTCCTGGGGACCATTATCACTGGGACTGAAAGTGGGGGAGAATCTAAAGATTTGAGTTGTCACTGGAACTAGAAATCTTCCAATAGGGACACTGTTAAGAGAAGATTTCCCTTACTTTATAGAAGACCTGGGCAAATTGTGGCCCGAGTGCCACATCCGGGTCTTTGACTGTCCCTATCCAGCCCTCAATGCCTCCACTGTCAGCATGCCTCACTGAGGAAGCAGACATGCTCAGAGAGGCGCACTGACAGATGTCCATGTGGAGAGCTGCAAGAACTGGAAGGAGAGAGCCTGAGGAGATGATCGGTAGAGCAGGTACGCTTGGTTCTGGTGGGAGAGTGCTGTCTAGGAGAAGTCCCTATACTGTCCCTGCACTCTGCTACCCAGTCAATTTCTTTTTGCCCACATGTGGGGAGGTGCAGCGTGGTGCAGTGGCAGTAAACACTCAGAATCCAGTTGAAGAGAACAGAACTTGTGTTAACATCAAAATGAGGCAATTCACAACAAGCCCCGCGGAAAGGCACCCAACTGGGAAAACTCACAGAATGCAGCAGTGATGTGTAGTAGAGGAGGTCTCGGATAGTTAGTCTGGTTGAAAAAAGACACAAGTCTATCTAGTTCAACCAATAAAAGGGAAAAAAATTGTACGTGTCGGATGTGCCAGCAGCATCTGTCTTGAGGGGCGGAATGTGGCCTAGCCAGTCTGTGCCCAAATGGGAAGGTCTCCAGGAATGATGACGTGTGCCTATCCTTTCCCTACTCGTCTGGAACCTTTCCTAAGGTGCACAGTCTATTTTCCTTTAGTAAACGAATCACAGTTTTTCCATATAACTGAAAGAGCTTAAAGTGATACTAAAGTCTTGTTTTTTTTTTTTTTTTAAACAGCAAACATGTTATATTTATCTGCTCTGTGCAGTGATTTTGCACAGAGCAGCCCAGATCCTCCTCTTCTCGGGTCCCTCAGCGGTGCTCCTGGGCCCTCCCTCTTGCTGAGTGCTCCCACAGCAAGCAGCTTGCTAAGGGGGCACCCTAGCCGAGCTGCTGCTCTGTGTGTCCATTCAGACACAGAGCTGCAATTCGGCCCCATCCCTTCTCTCTCCTTATTGGCTCACTGACTTTGACAGCAGCAGGAGACAATGGCGCCCACTGGCGTGTCTTAGCCAATCAGGAGGGAGAGTCCTGGACAGCTGAGTCTCTCGTGCAACATCACTGGTTCGAGATAGGACTGGTTCCAGATGGTAAGTATTAGGGGGGCTGAGGGGGGCTGCTGCACGCAGAAGGTTTTTTATTTTAATGCATAGAATGCATTAAGATAAAAAAAACTTTGGGATTTAGAACCACTTTAAAGCTGGTTGTACACCAGTAGATTTTTGAATGAAAGTTTGCACAAAGATTCTCACCAGTACATTCGATGACTTGATAAATGCTGTTTGAAAGTACTCAAAAAATTGTTGGTTTGAACAGTCAATTTTGAAGTGAATGGACTTTCCTGAATGAAAACCACATTCAATGTTAGAAATGTATTTGTTAAAAAAAATCTTTCATGATGCTCTTTCAAAACTGAACGCATGCTCTGAAAACAAATTTCTAACGAAATTCTACTGCCCTGTACACATGATCGGACTTTCCGCCAACAAAACCGTGGATTTTTGTTCGAAGGTTGTTGGCTTAAACTTGTCTTGCATACACACGGTCACACAAATGTTGGCCAACAATTACGAACGTGTGAACGCGGTGACGTACAAGACGTACAGTAGGTGCCGCCTATATTGTGTTTCCAGCGCGATCCTGTCACGCTGGTTCCCGGCGACAGGCTTCTCTAACCAGCGCAATCCCGTTGATGTCATTCATCAACATGGGGACAAGGTGCTTTGGGGTGGGGGGCCGCAAGTTGAGGGCACGCGGCCTGGTACGGCTCAGGAGGGGGGGGCTCGCCCTTTCCTGACCAGCCGGGCTGCGTGCTCGGATAGGGGTCTGGTATGGATTTTGGGGGGACCCCTTAAAAACCCTACTAGTCCTAAGGGCCTGGTATGCCTCCGGAGGGGGAATCCATGCCGTTTTTTTATTTAAAATTTGGCGTGGAGTATCCCTTAAGATTCATACCAAATACAGTGGCTGGTATTGGCGGGAATCCAATTCGGATCCCCACACCAGTGTGAACCTGGCCTCAATGTCAGCGGGAAAGGAAAAGAACCATTTTTCCTTTACCAATGCAGGCCGGCTCAGCGCTGTATCCCGCGACGGGGCTCGCAGGGTGTCAATCTCGCCGATAAAAGCGGCGAGATTGACACAATATCACTGGCACCTACTGTACCACGAGCCGAGAAAAAGGTAATCCAATAGCCAGTGCGGCTCCTTCTGCTTGATTCAGAGCATGCATGAACTTTTGTGCGACGGACTTGTGTACACACAATCTGACTTTTTGGAGAATCTGCTAAGAAACATTTGTTGGCGGAAAGTCCGACAGCAAATGTTCAATGGAGCATACACATGGTTGGACTTTCCGACAACAGGCTCATATCCAACATTTCCCATTGGAAAGTCCGACCATGTGTACGCAGCATACTAGTGTATGGCCAGCTTAAGGTTCGCTTTAAAACGCGTTGGTAAATGAGGCCCAAAATATTACCAGCCCCAAACTGGCTGTTACAAGCTTGAAATACTGTATATCTAAAATTATTTATACTTGGCTTGGGTCTTTAGATTCTTGATGATTCATAAATTAGGTGATAGCCAATAAAAGTGAAGGAATATAAAACTGAATGTCTTGAACATGGCAACAAATCAGATTCTTTCCTTCTCTTTCATACTTACAGTGGAAAAAAAAATTGGATAACCGCTTCGCACAACATCTCCAATATTTCTTTCCTTGACTTTTATAGAAAATACCCCTTTTTAAGACAGTACAGTGTAGCCCAGTAGATAATTGTATAAAAAAAAAGCTTCCATATAAAGTGAGTGCTTGTGATCAGAATTAATACAATGCATTGCAATGATGTCATGAATTGAAGTGCATTTTCTGAAAGCTTGGTTTTACAATGCAATCCTCACATTTCCCCAGGGAATATATAAACTGTACGCATGCACTCCAGTCTCTGTCTGGAGAATTAAGTATTTTGCCAATTGTTCTACTGTGCTTTCAATAAAAATGACTTTAATTTCTTTCAGACAAGTATCCCCTAGGGATCAAATAGCAAAAAGTTTCAAAGTTGGGAAGAAATAAAGCAAAGCAAGACTTTGTTAATGTTTCTAGGTCTCTCAGCAACAACCAAGTGCATTGATATTGCTTCTGTTGATTATAGTTAAAGTATATCTTAATTATACCTTGTAATCCCTCAGGGTTTTTCACCTTAAAGACATGTACGGAGCAGCAGTGCAATGGAGGCGAAGTACACACATGACAGGGTGCAAGGAACTGAGTAAGGAAATAGTTAAGTATAGGAGGGGTAAAAGAAATGTTTCTGCACTTACCAGATTGGTTGGAGAGGAGCAGTTGGGAGGAGTAGAGTCCTCGTGGCAATTAGCAGATTAGGTAGTCACATGCAGTTGGGGTAGCAAGCTGAGAAGAACACAGACACATGTACATGGACACACATACAGACACGTGTACATGGACACTGACAGACACATGTACATGGGCACACATACAGACACATGCATACAGAGACACACATACAGACACATCACATGTACATGGACACACATACAGACACATGCATGGACACATGTACATGGACACACATACAGACACATGAGGACACAAACATGGACACACATACAGTCACACATACAGACACATGTACATGGACACACATACAGACACATGTACATGCGGTTGGGTCCTTTGGCGACAATTATGTTATACAGAGTAGTTGTATAAAAACAGGAGCTTTTGAAAATGTGGGACCCATCCCAGATATGGAGTCCTTCCCATTGGTCTGGTGTTAGTCCGGACTAACAGGTAATAAGTTATGGGGGGTCCGCGGTCAGTTAGCGAGTCCCCGAGGCAAGTTTGCGGCTGGGGCAGATGCTACGTAAAAGGGACTGCGGGCTCAAGAAGTAAATGGGGTCGTCAGGGACCAGCAACCAATAGCTTGGATGAAAACTGGTAATTAAAATAGTTTTAAATGGTTAAATTTTTTTAAATAAAGTTTATAGTTTTGGTTTTGTTAATAAAAGGCCGTCAAGGCCATTTACATCCAAGCAGGTGTCATTGTCATTATTTATAGTAGTTTAACCGCTTCCCGACCGCCTCATGTAGATATACGTCTACAGAATGGCACGGGCAGGCAAAAGCACGTACGGGTACGTCCCCTTTAATTTGCCTGCCCGTGGGTCGCGCGCGCGCTGCCAGCGGCGTGCTTGCGACCCGGTCGGGAGCTCCGTGACCACGGCCGCGGGACCAGCGGACCCGATCGCCGCTGGTATCCCGCGATCGGGTTACGGAGCTGAAGAACGGGGAGAGGTATGTGTAAACAAACCTCTCCCCGCGCTTCCTACACTGCCTGTCATTGATCAACTGTTCCCTGTCATCGGGAAAGCCGATCAATGACGTCAGACGTACAGCCATGCCCCCCTACTGTAAAAAAAACACAACACGTCACACTGACTCCTCCCCGCCCCCTAGTGGTTAACTCCTTTACTGCCACTGGCATTTACATAGGAATCAGTGCTATTTAAATAGCACTGATTTCTGTATAAATGACAAATGTCCCAAAAATGTGTCAAAAATGTCCGATGTGTCCGCCATAATGTCGCAGTCACAATAAAAATCGCTGATCGCCGCCATTACTAGTAAAAAAAAAAAAATATTAATAAAAATGCTATAAAACTATCCCCTATTTTGTAAACGCTATAACTTTTGCGCAAACTAATCAATAATCGCTAATTGCGATTTTTTTTTACCGAAAATATGTAGAAGAATACTATCGGCCTAAACTGAGGAAAAAAAATGTTTTTTTATATATTTTTTGGGGATAGTTATTATAGCAAAAAGCAAAAAATATTGCATTTTTTTCAAAATTGTCGCTCTATTTTTGTTTATAGCGCAAAAAATTAAAACCGCAGGAGCGATCAAATACCACCAAAAGAAAGCTCTATTTGTGGGAAAAAAAAGGACGCCAATTTTGTTTGGGAGCCACGTCGCACGACCGCGCAATTGTCAGTTAAAGCGCCGCAGTGCCGAATCGCAAAAAGGGGCCTGGTCCTTTGGCTGCCAATTGGTCCGGGGCTGAAGTGGTTAAGATATGTACATGTTTTGCTTAGGGGTAGTAAGCTATCTGGCTGCCCTAGTCATGCATTCTAGTGCAAAATCAGGTGAAGCTCTGAATAAAAAACAATCAGCTTCCAGGTTTTATTGTTGAACCAAATTGAACAAGCTAAAGCTAGAAGCTGGCTACCACGCACGGCTGCACCAGATTCTGAGTGCACCAGTTTTAGTAAATCTCCCCCATAGAGTCTGTTTATAACAACTAACATAATTACAAACATTATTGGATCCCTTACCCACAATGACCAATTCAATTCCAAATTTTTCCAGAGAATAAAAGGTGAAACTTGCTGGGCCAATGTGAGCTCAGTTTTTGCTTCAGTTATTTTGTTTATTGTAGTTTCACAGTACAACTATAGCTGGCAGGCAAACTGCAAAAAAAAACACCCAAAGAATACCATAAATACATCTTCAATTATAGAAGTCCATAGACAATTTTTATGCTTACTGTATTTGAAGCTAATTCGGAAGCCCCCTATTTAATACTGACCAATGCCATCATTCTTCCAACAGTAGGATGGAGCAATGGGGGTTATTTACTAAAGGAAAATCCACTTTGGACTGAAAGTGCACTTGGAAGTAAAGTCACTGTAGATCCGAGGGGGACATGCAAGGAAAAGAAAAAACAGCATTTAAGCTTGCACATGATTGGATGATAAAATCTGCAGAGTTTCCACTCATTTCAGATCTACCCCTTAGATTTCGAGCGACTGCACTTGCAAGTGCGCTTTCAGTGCAAAGTGGATTTGCCTTTCGTAAATAACCCCCAATGAGTCTTTGGGTACAGTGCTAAAAAAAGAGTTGAATATTGTAGCAAATGCTGCTGGTTTTTTATTGCATGCCTGCCTATTTTTTATTCTTGGTAAAACTTGAGTTTTATTGGGCTCTCTCGAAGCAATATCCAACCAAAGTATTGGATTTGATTGGATCATATTATTATTTAGTTGCAATTATTTTTCAAGAGTACTGGAACAATTCACATCACTTGTGCTTCTATAGGAGCTTGCAGTTTAATGCTCCAATCACACTTATGATAGTCTGAAGGTCAGAAGCCAATTAACTTACTAGTAAGTTTTTGATTTGCAGTAGGAAAGTGGAGCTCCTGGGGAAAACCAGAACAAATAAGGAACTTACAAACTCCACACAGATAGAGTATCCCTGATGTAACACAAACCCAGGACCCTCAACACTGGAAGGAATGAGTGCTCACCACAGATCCACAATGGTGCATACTTTCCAAATGGTTGGGCTGTATTATCACATTTAACCACCAGGTGGTGATACAGATGAATACAAAATTGCAGCTCATAGACATAGGTAAATAGTAGTAATGCTGTAGAGGAGACCCTTCTGTGTTTGTACGTGGAAATTTATGGGCATTATTGTGGAATAAACAGGAAATGTCTGTGTAAAGTGCCATTGTTCATCTAAATGTAGAGCATCTTAGTTTACTGTTATCGTTCATCAAGTTTTAATATTTGTAGCACTACCCTGCTACTTGGTAGATTGGGTTCTCTGTTCTTTGCCTAAACTCTGTGAATAACTTCAGCCTGTTTGACACATCAGATTAAACAAGTAGAAACTGCAATACCATAGTTGCCAACATTTCAAAAAAGTTTTCAGGAAGTTTCCCTCAAAAGCTGGCCAATTCAGTAGATTGCTTTAACCCTCCTGGCGGTATTCCCGAGTGTGGCTCGGGGTTATATTTCAGTACCATTAGCGGTAACTGAGCTCGGGATTGCATTGCAGAATCCTGGTACAGCGTACTTACTTTGTACTTACCTTGTCACCAGGATCCTGCAATGTCCCACCCGCTGTGTTTGCGGGCTGTGCCCTCCGCCCAATGCTCTGTGTTCAGGGCTCCGTTCCCTGCGAACGTCGCAATGCATGGGGGCGGAGCCCGATGGCAAATTCAAAAAGTAGAGAAAAATAACACATACAGTACATTGTAATCTGTAAGATTACATTACTGTTTTAAATCATGTCACCTCCCTTTTATCCCTAGTGATTTGTCCAGTGCCCTGCATGCACTTTTATATTATATACACTGTTATTTCTGCCTGGAAACTTGAGAATATCCATGGCATCCAAAAAGTGTCCTTTTACTTCAAAAGTGGTTTTAGATCAGATAGAAAACAGCAATAGTAAATAAATACACTTGCAGAATTGAGCGATAGTGATTCGTGGGGAAATTCATTTTATTATTATTATATTATTATTTTTTATAATTATTTATAGTTATTTATTTTAATTTATGATTTCATGTTTCAAAGTTTATCATACCCGGGATGTCTACTAGACTCTTGTTTGGGCAGATATAAGTGAGTTATTCCTAAGAATTACAGCCCTACAATATAAAATGCCAAATTTCTATGCAAAAACAATGTACCGCTTTGAGATTCAAAATTCAAAAATCTGACAGAATCATACTGCCAGGGAGGCTACAAAAAGGCCTGGATTCTTTCCTGAATGTACGTAATATAACTGAATACTAACATTTATAGTTAAAGTTGATCCAGGGAATATCCAATTACCTTCCTCTGGATCAACTGTGGGTATGGGATTGTGTACAGTACAGGCATACGACACTTTTAAATACACAATGGGGTTTATTTACTAAATCTGGAAAGTGGAAAATCAGGCTAATTTCTGCATAGAAACCAATGCACTAACCCCCTAAGGAGCTGTTTTATTTGGACTTACCATTACCTCACCTGCTTGCATCTCCGTCTCGGGGATTCCGTGGAAAGTGACCCAAAGAATGTGAGTTTCCAATACTTAGTCCTTTTAATGATTATTTATTCATAAAAGAAGCAAAGTCTTTCAATAAAGGGTAGAGGGTTAGGGATGAGTTCAGGCACCTGGTACTGCGGGTTTAGGATTTCTTTTGGTTAAAGAAGACAATGGTTCCACTCTCTAGATCCAGCCACCACCGGATAAGCCCCTCTCACTGGACCTAGCAGCCGGTGGGGTATCTAACACAGTCTCTGCCACAGACTTGTGAATTTGAACTTAACTCCCCTGGTGGTAATCCCGAGTCTGGCTCGGGGTGGGAACTCGGGCTTGCATTGCAGGATACAGGGGAAAGTTACTTACTGTGACGGACCTCGTACCCAAGATGTCCGCCGTAAATGCTTCCTCCGTCCGGTACCATACAATCCAAGACCCCTTAGCTCACCCAGTCACCAGACAACACCAGTGTAGGGTACATCAGGAATGAATCTTTATTTGACATGTCACACTTATATACAGTTGACAGATGACTCAAGCCTAACCTAATTAGCATGAGCTAATTATCTTAATCAACACTGGGCTCTTTCATTCAATTGCAGGGTTAATTAGCACACACAACAATAGGTGAAACACTTCTACAAGCCAGACTATACTCAATTATATAACACAGGTGGCTGGAGTTCATGAGTCATGTCATTAGCGTCTCTTGCTAATATGCCAAATACACATACAGATTCTATGTGTATTGGGGGGCCAGCATGGACCTGAATCCAAGTATCACCAGCTCAGGGGTCCCAGGCTTGCAGCTCAAAGAGCACTGTTCCCCCAAATGCCAGGGCCCATAGTCGTAAGGCAGCAGGCTCGCACTCAGTCCCCTCCAACAGCCCGTGTCCCGGCTAGGTCCGTCACATTTCTCCCCTTTCGGCAGGAGACTAACACAGGAGGAGACCCCAGACGGGTTGACTCCGAAGTTAGTCAGTGGTTCCAGTGCTCTAATGCCTGTACCCACACAGTACCCCAAACAAATTGTTCCAAACAGAGCACGACTCACCCAGCCAACTTCTGCCTCTCTCATAGAACATATCCGCCGCTGGGGAGAGGCCTGGACTGGCCCTTCCCCCTGGAGTCTTTTCAGCCGCTGGAGAGAAGACAGGGTGACTGGGCTCACTCCATCCTGCTGTTGGGGATCTGGGCCGACCGCCCAGCATCCCTGGGTTATACTGGTGGAGACTGCATTCCCATCCACCTTTACAGGGAATCTGTCCTGTTTTAGTTGCGGGCAGAGGCCAGCAGCGCTCTGTTCCGTTGTCAGCAGTTCAGGTGGGTGTAGGAGCTTCCCTACATCATCTCCTCCAGCTAACTGTTGGGGAGAGAGGCCGACTGCCCCAGCTCCCTGGAACTCCGCAGCTGTTGCTGGTGCTGGACAGAGGTGGGTAGCACTCTGCCCTGTTGCCAGCACTTCTGCTGGGGACTCCACATCCTCCGCTCTGGCAAACCATTGGGGCAGGAGGCTGGCTTCCTTTTCCATTCCCTCATCTGGCTGCTGGGACAACATGTCTCTGGTACTGTCTCCCAGGTGCACAAATCTTTGCTGGGGAGGAAAGATCGCTTTCTCCACCCTGGCCAACTGTTGGGGAGGGACGACAAACACCTCCTCTCCCTTCTCCCCCTGTATCTGCTGCTGGGAAGTGATTGCCACCTTCTCACCCTGAGCCTCCATAACTGCCACCGGTGTGGGGCAGAGGTCTTGGACCCTCTGTCCGGTGACCTGCGCTTCAGCTGGAGAAGTTCCTTGTAACTCCACGGATACTGCTGTTGGTGCTGGGCAGAGCTCAGTGAAGTTTGGCCCTAATACCAGCTCTTCTGATGGAGGCTCATGAGGTTGTTTTTCCTCAGCAGAAAAGTCTATTAAATCCCCAGTCTCTACAACTGATGGCTGGGGATAGAGGTTCACCACCTGTCCGTGGAACCTAGAAGATGCCATCGGTGCTGGGCAGAGGTTAGTAGAGCTCTGCCCTGTTGTCAGCACTTCCTGCATCCGCCATAAGACCTCCGCGTCCATAGCTGCGGGGGCAGGTGGGCAAAGCACTCTGTTACTATGCCACATCGCCGACTCTTCAGCCAGGATTTCAGAGCTGTCTGCCGGTATTTCCTGATAGTCCCAGGCAAAGGGAGCCCCACCCTGCTGCTGAGCAGAGTCTAGCAGCTGTATGTAGGCGATCTCCAGCTCCCATTCCTGAGCGGCCAGGAACTCCAAATCTTCCTGTGCCCAGAGCACTTCCGAGACGTTCAATCTTTGCTCTCTGTGCTCCATTATTTCCTCCAAACGCCACTCCAGATCACTCCCAAAGTCGGGGTCCTCGGACAGCCTCCAGTACAACAATCCCAGGCCATTATAATCAAAGCCTTCCGTGGGCCTGTCATCCGCTGTCCACGGGCACACTTGGGCTACATACCACCGGAGGGCTCTGTAGCTCTCGTCCAAACGCATTTCTGCCCGGATCAGCCTGCTTAACTCAGCTGTCCACTCCTGCTTCGGTTGTTCCCCCAATAACAACATTCGTACTTCATACTGCGACCAGTACCTTACATGGATGGAGGGGAGAACTTTTCCCTGGTGTCGCTGCTCACAGGCTAGCGCTTCTTTCCAGAGTTGTAGGCGAACAGTATCATACCATCCCAGCAGGACCTGCACCGATACTGGTCCTCTGTGCTGTATCCGCATCTCTCGCAACCTCCTTCCGAATTCCTCTTCCATGATGACGTATCTGTACCTCTGCTATCCGGGCCTTGGATCCAGGTGATGGTTTGGATGTGTTCACGACAAGGAAGCACGATCCCACCGCTGCCAGCCAATTGTGACGGACCTCGTACCCAAGATGTCCGCCGTAAATGCTTCCTCCGTCCGGTACCATACAATCCAAGACCCCTTAGCTCACCCAGTCACCAGACAACACCAGTGTAGGGTACATCAGGAATGAATCTTTATTTGACATGTCACACTTATATACAGTTGACAGATGACTCAAGCCTAACCTAATTAGCATGAGCTAATTATCTTAATCAACACTGGGCTCTTTCATTCAATTGCAGGGTTAATTAGCACACACAACAATAGGTGAAACACTTCTACAAGCCAGACTATACTCAATTATATAACACAGGTGGCTGGAGTTCATGAGTCATGTCATTAGCGTCTCTTGCTAATATGCCAAATACACATACAGATTCTATGTGTATTGGGGGGCCAGCATGGACCTGAATCCAAGTATCACCAGCTCAGGGGTCCCAGGCTTGCAGCTCAAAGAGCACTGTTCCCCCAAATGCCAGGGCCCATAGTCGTAAGGCAGCAGGCTCGCACTCAGTCCCCTCCAACAGCCCGTGTCCCGGCTAGGTCCGTCACACTTACCTTGTCCCCTGGATCCTGCGATGTCTCCCCGCTGTGTGAGCGAGCCGTCTGTTCGCTCGATTCACACAGTGCCCGAGTGCCGCTGATCTCCATTCCCTGCGACGTTCCGACGCACGGGAGCGGAGATCGGCGCCAAATTTAAAAAAGTTAAGAAAAACACAAAACACATACAGTACTGTAATCTTACAGATTACAGTACTGTATACAAAAAATACACATCCCTTTGTCCCTAGTGGTCTGTCCAGTGCCCTGCATGTCATTTTATATAATAAATATATTTTTTCTGCCTGGAAACTGGAGATTGTCCATAGCAACCAAAAAGTGTCCCTTTATGTCAAAAGTGGTTTTAAACCAGCTAGAAAACACCGATAATAAATTAGAAACACAATTTATCATCAAACACTAAATTTAATGACATCGAATATTCTGCAACTGAGCAAATTTCAGTGTTTTTGATTTGATTACATTATTGAATAATTTTTATATATATTTTTATTATATTATAATTTATGATTTTGTGTTTCAAACTTTATCATACCCGGGATGTCTACTAGACTCTGGTTCGGACAGATTTAAGTGAGTTATTCATAAGAATTGCATGCCTACAATATAAAAACGCCAAATTTCCATGCAAAATAATTGTACCGCTTTCAGCACAAAATTCCAGACAGAATCATACCGCCAGGGAGGTTAAGCGTCACTGAGAAATTTAAGAGTACTTCCATACAATACCAGTCTCTTTCAGCCGAACCGGCGATACTGTAGGTATAGTGATCCGGATTGTGTCCTTCAACTGAGCCTCCAGGCTCCTTCAGAGATACCAGCCTTCTGCACGGTCTTCTCTTGAAAGAGTCCTCCCCTGGGTCCTTCAGTTTCTGGGCCTTTCCCTCCAGATGAGACGGCACCGGACCAATAGGTCCCGAGACTCACTCAGGCCTATCCTCTCAGTTGCGCTGCCTCAAGCCAGCCGGCCCTGAGACACAGGATACATAGCTCCGCACCCCAGGCTAGGAGGGCCATGGGGTCTGGGTCAGGAGGGACCCGGAAACAAAGCTAACAAAAAGCCCCCGCCAACCCGGCGTCAGTACCTTAAATACCACCCCCAGAATGCACAGCAGGAAAACACTCCCAACTGTGGCTTCAGACAACTTAATTTTGAACAAAATAATAGCGCCTGCTCGTCAGGAGCCAGCGCTACATATATATATATATATATACACACATATCCAAAGCCCTACAAATGTATTTGTGTGTGTTTAAATAAAACACAAAAAACATTTACCAAATATTGTTAACATTTTATTATGATCATCAAAAGAGGCCAAAAAATAGAACTAGAACAATAGTCATCTCAACCGGAGATGAAAATTAAGTTATTGGTTATCATGCCTACATTAAAAACAATGAAAACAACACTTTTAAACCAATAAAACAAATTTGTGTAGCGATAATTATAGGACCATGATGAATTTGGTCCATCAGGGGCAGGATAATGGCAATGTGCTGTGTGCAGATGTGTTAGTGGAGGTGGAGTTGGAACAGGAGCTGGGTATTCCGAAATGCAGGTGTTGCTAGTAATATCACCCCTCACACCTTTATTCAGTATCTGTAGCAACAGGCACTCGGCCATTTGTCTTTGCTCTTCGGACATGTTGCGCAATTTATTTGCAGTTAGTATTCCGAATCCATCAGACTCATCTTATTTATTTTTGGCTTGATCTGGTGCAAGTGCCTTGCCAGATCCACCAAAACAGTGTTCCAGCTGTGGTCTGTGTTGTTCTGCAAGCAAGTGATGTGCTGGAGGAAGAGGAGTGTATATAGAGTGTATATAGTTGAAGTGTCCATGAAGAGACTTTCCAGTCAAGTGGGCATCCCATAATACCCCTATCCCCTTCCAAGTTTATTAACCCCTAAATAAAATAAAAAAACCAAGCTGCTGGACTGTTTCCTGACTTAAGCGAGCCTGTGGAAAATTTGGTGTGCCTGGCTGTGCAGGGGCAGTGCCGGGACAAGGTCATCCAGTGCCCAGGGTAAAGATGCCAAACTCCGCCCCCCTCCCTTAGGGTTAGGATCATGGTGCCCATTGCACCCAGGGCAGCCGCCTCTCCTGCCCACCCCTTGTCCTAGCCTTGGTGCAGGGTGGGGGATCCCTATTCACCAGCAGCCAGGGGCGGCCCGTCCATTAAGGGCGCACGGGCGCTGCCCCCCTCTATGTCTAATGAATAGATTTGTGCATTGCATGAATCTATCCATGGCTGCCGCCACCATCTCGGTATTCGGGCGTCCGGCCCCTTTTCGGACACCGGGCACCTGAATTACAGCAGCGAGGGTGTATTTTGGAAGCACCCGATTAGAGCCATAGGCTCTAATAGGCTTCAAAAAAGGTGATCTCGGAGCACAAATCATTGCGTTTGGAGTCCACCCAGGTGTGTAGAAAAGCAAATGAATATTTGCTTTTCTAACACTGAACCGCCTCTCCACCAATCAGGTAGCGTAGGTCTGATACCCGTCACCTGATTGACTGAAAGGACAGGCCCTGCAATTGGACGCCTATCAGAAGGAGGGCAGGAGATGCATTGAGGACACAGCTCGCCGTTCTCTGACCGGCTGCAGGGTCCCACAGCTCGCCACCGAGATAGGGTAAGTGCCGGGCAGACGGTGAGTGGGCGGGGGGGGTCACAGTGGCAACTTTTGATGGGCACAGTGGCGGCATTTGATGGCACAGTGGCTGCGTTTGATGGGCACAGTGGCTGCGTTTGATGGGCACAGTGGCTGTGTTTGATGGGCACAGTGGCTGCGATTGATGGGCACAGTGGCTGCATTTGAGGGCACAGTGGCTGCGTTTGAGGGCACAGTGGCTGCGTTTGATGGCACAGTGACTGCGTTTGATGGGCACAGTGGCTGCGTTTGGGCACAGTGGCTGCGTTGTTTTTTTTCAGAATTTTTCAGTTTGTTTGCGTCCCCCCAAACATTTTCAGCTCCAGCCGTCACTGCCAGTAGTTCCTACCGGGGATGCATAACATAGAGAAAAGGAGGGCAGGGGTTCGGTAGCACTGTTCTAAGGTAACAGTGTTGTCACCCTAGGATAGAAAATTGTGTTACTGGCCGGATCACTAGATCCAGCACTTTTGTATCAGTTGGAAATTATGTTTACATTATTTATAAGGTGGAATTTTCCTTTAAGCTTAGACTGCAGACATCCATTGAACACGTCATGTATTTATATTGTAGACAGTAGAGACCTCATTGTTTTATTGTATCCAAAACCTTTCTATTGCACCCATCTGTTTACAGGCATTCCAGTTCCAACTATTATCTCAAAATTACAAGGTTCCCTCATCCAAGTATGAATGAATGTAGAATGTAAATATCACCCCCCTAAAGAACTGACTCGAATTTTTATTTCACATGGGTATCTAATACTGGGAAATCCTCTGAGATCTGAAGAGGAAGTAACGGATTACAGAAGTTTGTTTTATTTAATGATCGCGGCACTACATAATCCTGCATATATGGTATGGTTTCTGGCCTGTGTGATTCATGGTAACAGACAGCCAGTTTATTAGCTTGTTCTGAGTCTTACTTTGGTAATTATTGCAGCAGTCTAATGTGAAAGAGCAATTTCAAACAGCAGTAAAAAGTCATCCTGGGAGGGACGGAGAAGCTTATTAATATCTGCTGGTTGTAAAAGTAGCTTCAGATGGAGAGGGGGGATGTTTATAAAATCTGATTAATTACAAAACTATTCCCAGTCATAGCAATGGGATTTTTATTTCATATATCTGCCGCTGATTTATAAACCTTTTAATGACCAAAAATAGGGAACGCGGCAGCTGAGAAGAAACAGAAGTAAATTACATGCAGCGACGGGTATATGTATGTATAAAAAGACGCCATGGCTACTTTCATCCAATACAGACCCTCTACTATCATCAGGCGAGGTCCAAGGTCAAAGAGCGGATGCATAGGACAAAGGGTACTGAGCAGGCAGTGACAGGTCACATAGGGGGACCCCCGGAGAAATACTAATACAGCTAATATGTTTAAGTGCACTTTTTAGACCACAGTGTAATAATGATGGTGAATTATATAAAGGTCAATAAAATAGGTCAGCCTTATGCCGCGTACACACGAAGGGACTTTTCCCGGCGGACCTAGTCCAGCGGACAATCCGCCGGACTTTCCAGCTGGCTTCGGTGGACTAAAAAGCGAACGGACTTGACCACACACGATCACGCTAAAAGTCCGGCGGTTCACGCGATGACGTACAGCACGTACGACGGGACTAGAAATAGAAAAATACTAGAAAAATACTTGCTACTGAGCATGCGTCCTTTTTGGTCCGCCGGACCATACTACAGACGGCCAAGTCCAGCGGATAGTTTTAAAACAAAACTTAAAACTTTAGTCCGCCGGATTTTTTGAAAAAAAGTCCGTTGAAGGCCCACACACGAGGGGATTATCCAGTGGACTTGCTCCAGCGGACAATCCCGCGGGATAATCCCTTCGTGTGTACGCGGCATTAGTAGAAAAGCAGTAATGGTGGTAATAAATTAGACGTAATTACTATGAATGGCACATACAGTATCTACTAGGTCTATTGTGAAACTAATGCCCCGTACACACGGTCGGAAATTCCGACCACAAAATCCGTCAGATTTTTTCCGACGGATTTTGTCCGACACTGGTGTTGCATACACACGGTCGGACAAAGTTGTCGGAAAATCCGGTCATCCTGAATGTGGTGACGTTCGTTGTGTACGACGGGACTACGTAGATACTAGTAGCCAATAGCTTTGGTCTTGTAATGTGATCTGAGCATGTGTGGCACTTTGTCCGTCGGAATTCGCTACACACGATCGGAAAAAGTCCGATAGGACTTTGTTGTCGGAAAATTTGAGAGCAGGATCTCAAACTTTTTCCGTCGGAAATTCTGACGGAAAAAGTCCGATGGAGCCAACACACGGTCGGAATTTCCGACAATATGGTCCGATAGGACATTTTCCGTCGGAAAATCTGACCGTGTGTACGGGGCATTATAGAGTAGAATAGTCTGATGCCAGGTGCATAACCTTTATTTTATGGCATTTCCTCCATGATCATTGGAGCATGATAATGTTTTTACAGGACTTGCATCTCAGAGATAAATCTCACAAGCAACAGTGAGGCCCCCGTTCACACCTCAGTGTTTTGTAGCTCCAAAATGTTGGAGGAGAAAAAAAGACGATTATTCTCTGTGGACATGGTTCACATCTCCACTACAAGCTGCCTGAAGCCAAACACCTGAAGCTCAAAAAAAAGTTCTGGAGCTTTTTTTTGTAGCTCAAACTAAGCAGATCTGCAAATTTTTGGAGCATTTTATTCCCATAGAAATGAATGGAAACATGCGTTTTGAGCCCTTTGCACATTTTGTCACGCGTTTTTTTGTGTGATTTTCTGCTCAAATTAAAAAATAGGAAAAAAATATGAATAGATGGATGGTAAATAAATGTACAAATTACGAAAAAAATGTTTTTTTTACATTTTTTTATTTATTATTACATATTAATTGACTTTATTATTCATTTATGATGCTTCCCACTGGTGATCACTGGAGGCTTTTGGAGAGAACTTGAGGGGCCCCCCTTCTACAACAAGATGTCACTGCAGCATCCTGGGGACCGGTGAAAGGTCTATTCACCCATTGGGGATACTGCTAGCAGGAACTGAGCCATTACAAGCAGGACACCATGTGTACCCAATCCATTCTGCACTGTATACCACACTTATTCCAAACCTAGACTGTACCTATGCCAATCCTATACCACAATATACAGAACATTGACTGCATCTGAACCACATCTACCTTGCACCTGGGGTCACCTTTTTCTGCCTTTTTCCATATGCCTGTACATCTGTTTTTATGATCTCCTGGAAATAAATGTATTGCATCGTATTGGAAGTGCAGCCGTTCCTTTCGTCTTCTTTACACATGTTTCTGCAGCAATGATAGGGCATGCACTCCATCTGATCATTCATGGTTTGCAGCCTGGCTGGATCGCCTGGAGCAGCTATATTTTGGGTTATCTTGCACCTGTATTGAGACTATACTGTACCTATACTGCATGCAGGTTAAAGGGACTGTTGTTAAAGTGTTACTAAACCCAGGAGCCTGCATTTTCTATAGCTGGTGTCCCACAGTACACAGAACATGAAAATGCAATCATTTTACTAAATATAAACTGCTAAATACCTTTTCTCTTCAGCAGTATATAGCAGTTTTGTGACTTCTATCAGTGTCTGGTTAGAGCTTGTAGGAGGAGTTTTCATTCTCCTCAGACTGTCCTATGGGACTGCAGGACCCCTGGCCTTCAGTGCTGATTGGCCCTGTGCTGATCACATGCACTCTCCCAAGAAAAAAAGAAAAACTCTCTAGCAAAACACAACAAACTGAGCATGTACAGAGTGACTCCAAAGGCTCTGTCTTATCAGGAGATGGATTTGGCACAGTGGAAGAAGGGGGGGGGGGGTCAAAGAAGACAGGATAAAACAGCCTTTTTACACAATGCAGTGGATTAACCCCTTAGGTTCCACAGTGGGTATAACAAGCATGCTTTACTGCATATACACACTGATTTTACTGCTGTGGGTTTAGTAACACTTTAAGGGCAAGGATGCTCTTAAAGTGCCCCAACGATAGCTGGCAGAAGAACATCTCAAAAAATTGCCCCTCCCATAATAATTATTCTACAATCCCCCTTTATTCCCCATGCCCCCTCCACTACCATCCTCCTTTTCTTTTGAAAGGTACATACCCAGCCAGTCTAGGACTAGCAATGCTGCCACAAATGCACTCTGGTTGTATAGTTCCAGCACTCAGTAGATTAACCCCTTGCCGCCCGCCATATAGCAGAATGACGGCGGCAAAGTGGTTTCAATATCCTGACTGGGCGTCATATGACATCCTCAGGATATTGAGCCGAAGCGCGCCCCCGGGAGCGAGCATAGCGGCAATCGTTGTTGTGGTGTGTCAGTCTGACACACCGCAACTCCGATCTAGGTAAAGAGTCTCTGGCAGAGACTCTTTACCACGTGATCAGCCGTGTCCAATCACGGCTGATCACGATGTAAACAGGAAGAGCCGGTGATCGGATTTTCCTCACTCGCGTCTGACAGACGCGAGTAGAGGAGAGCCGATCGACTGCTCTCCTGACACAGGGGTCTGTGCTTATTGTTTATCAGCATAACCCTCCCTTGGATCCCGCCCAGGACCACCATCATGCTGCCCAGAACCACCAGGATGGCCATCCACATTGGACCACCAGGTATGCCCCCCTAGACCCCCAGGGAAATTCTAATCTGTGCCCAGGCAGCTGCCAATCAATGCCCAGTCAGCTGCCAATCAGTGCCCACTCACAATGCCTACCACTGATAGTGCCACCAGGGATGCCTATCAGTGCCTCATATCAGTGCTGCGTATCAGTGCCCAGTGCCCATCAGTGCCACGTATCAATACCCATCAGTGCCCAGCAGTGCCACCTATCAGTGCCACCCATAAGTACCCATCTTTGCAGCCTTTCAGTGCCCATAATTGTTGCCTATCAGTCCCCATCAGTGCCCACCAGTGCCACCCATGAGTGCCCATCAGTGCTGCTTATCAGTGCCACCCATCAGTGCTGCCTACCAGTGTCCATCAGTGCCGCATATCAGTGCCCATCGTCAGTGCCTGTCAGTGCCCGCTCATTAGTGCCACCTCATCGGTGCCGCCTTGTCAGTGCCGCCTTATCAATGCCCATCAGTGAAAGAGAAAACTTACTTATTTACAAAATTTTATTACAGAAACAAAAGCAAAACGTATTTTTTTTTAAATTTTCTGACTTTTTTTATTTGTTTAGCAAAAAATAAAAACAGCAAAGGTGATCAAATACCACCAATAGAAAGCTCTATTTGTGGGAACAAAATTATAAAAATTTTGTTTGGGTACAGTGTTGTATGACCGCGCAATTGTCATTCAAAGTGCAACAGCTTTGAAAGCTGAAAATTGGTCTGGGCAGGAAGGTGCCCTGTATTGAAGTGGTTAAACTTTTTTAACTGCTCACTGCAGTTTAGGTGGCCTTGCTGATCTGGATGCCAAGTGTAATCTTATGCCTAGTCCTTACTGTTAATCCCATTTTATGCTAAATTGTGTTATTACTAGGGATGAGCCGAACACCGCCGGGTTCGGTTCGCACCAGAACCTGTTAACGGACCAAAAGTTCGTAGGGGCGTTCGAACCCTATTAATTACAATGGACGCGAACGTTCGAAATCTAAAGTGCTATTTATAACGGCCAATATGCATGTTATTGTCCTAAAAAGGGTTTTCGGACCCGGGTCCTCCCCTGGGGACATGTATCAATGCAAAAAGTTTTAAAAACTGAAGTTTCTTCTGGAGCACTCATTTTAATGATGCATAAAGTGAAAAAACAAGAAGTGAAATAGTCCTTTAAATATCGTACCTGGGGGGTGTCTAAAATATGCCTGTGAAGTGGCATGTGTTTCCCATGTTTAGAACTGTCCTGCACAAAATGACATTTGTAAAGGAAAAAAAGCAATTTAACCACTTAAGCCCCAGACCAATTTGCAGGACCAGGCCCCTTTTTGCGATTCAGCACTGCGTCGCTTTATTTGACAACTGCGCGGTCATGCGACGTGGCTCCCAAACAAACTTGGCGTCCTTTTTTTCCCACAAATAGAGCGTTCTTTTGGTGGTATTTGATCCCTCTGCGGTTTTTATTTTTTGCGCTATAAATAGCGACAATTTTGAAAAAATATTTTTTATTTTTGCCCCCAAAAAATAAAAAAAAACGTTTTTTTCCTCAGTTTAGGCTACGTATTCTTCTACATATTTTTGGTAAAAAAAAAATCGGAATTAGCGATTATTGATTGCTTTGCGCAAAAGTTATAGCGTTTACATAATAGGGGATAGTTTTATAGCATTTTTATTTATACTAGTAATGGCGGCGATCAACGATTTTTATTGTGACTGCGACATTATGGCGGACACATCGGACATTTTTGACAA
This sequence comes from Lithobates sylvaticus, assembly GCA_028564925.1. Classification (NCBI taxonomy): domain Eukaryota; kingdom Metazoa; phylum Chordata; class Amphibia; order Anura; family Ranidae; genus Lithobates; species Lithobates sylvaticus. The sequence continues at coordinate 101,696,723 of CM053029.1, forward strand.
TTTTTTTGGACCATTGTCATTTATACACAATCAGTGCTATTTAAATTCAGGTGTATGCTGTGCAGGAGGCACACTACACTGACTGAATATTAGGCAGATGCCTGTGTTGCACAAATCAACTACACAACACCAGCAATGAGGGGGTAGATTCAGGTGTATGCTGTGCAGGAGGCACACTACACTGACTGAATATTAGGCAGATGCCTGTGTTGCACCAATCAATTACACAACACCAGCAATGAGGGGGTAGATTCAGGTGTATGCTGTGCAGGAGGCACACTACAACCACTGTAACAGCGCTAGGTTAGGAAGCAAAGCAAAGCTGACACTGTCCCTGCCTATCCTGCTCTCTCCCTGAACACTACACTCACTGTAACAGCGCTATCTAAAGAAGTATAAAGCACAATTGACTGTGTCCCTGCCTATCCTTCTCTCTACGAACGCTTCACAACACTACACAAGGCCGCCGCACTGGCGGCCTTATATAGTGTGGGGCGTGTACTAAACCCCCCTGCGCTATAATTGGCCACAGGCATCCTGCCTGTGGCCAATTATGGCTCTCCTCGCTGCCGGCGCTGTGATTGGCCAAGCATGCTCGGTCACAGTGCATGCTTGGCCAATCATCAGCCAGCAACGCCTTGCGACTGGCGCAGTGCATTGTAGGGCGTTCGTATCACACGAATTTGATGCGAACGGCCCACAAAGTTCTGGTTCCGACGAACGGACGAACGGCCGATGTTCGATTCGAACATGGGTTCGAATAGAACACCGGGCTCATCCCTAGTTATTACCATTGTTAATCCATTTTATGCTTGCCTAGTTACCAACCATGGTGACAATATATTAAGTTTGCCTTTACTACCTCATTGTTTTCTTTAATATAGCACTACTATTGAGTACTACGTATTACTTTCAGAAATCTCCTGTGATATTCTATGTGTGTACACTAAATCTGGTGTGTCAGAGGGGCTTAGATTCTTGAGAAGATTGAGGCAAAGAACAGAGGACCAATCCTATCCAATGGCTGCTACAGGGGTAGCACTATACATGCAACAATATATAATGACTTGTAAAAAAACAATGTATAATGACTTCTTTATGAAAATGAAAAGCAAACATGTTAAGGATTTTTAAAACAGGTAGAGTTTTACAAACAATATTAACAGGGTACCGCTGCCAAATGATATCGATGATGACCAATGGAACTAATGTGTATCGAAAGCTGCTAAACCTTTTTCGTTTTGGATAGAAAAAGAAAAGTCAATTTATTCATTTGATTTATTTATGATACTGCCTGTGGACCACAAAATTTCACTTCTTGACCGGTCTTACAGACACATCATGATATAAGGAAAAACAAATCTCTCCAAAGATATTTGTATCATGAACAAGTATCCCTATTAGATTTCGCTCTATTCCAGTTCTGGTAAAAAAAACATTGGCTTTAGATACACTTTAAGGGCTGGTTCACATCTGTGCTGTGCGTTTTTGGTGCATTTTAGGTGCTCTACCATTGTACTCTATAGAACACAAATTTGATGAATGCGCATCAAAGATAAGGGCATGCAGGACTTTTTTTTAGTGCACCTAAAACACATGTAGAAAGGCACAGGTGTGAACCTGACTTAAAGCTAAATGTACAGATACTGAATGGAGTAGGGAAGGAACATAAGAGAACGTGAGAGGAAATCTCCCCAAAGTCAGGAAAATCTAGACATGTATTGTTGGAGCAAGTGTTTCAGTTGGAAAATTTACCATGATACTGTACAAAGCAGTGGCGGTGCGCCCATAGAGGGCGCAGGAGCGCCGCCCCCTCTCTCCTGCACCACTCTATCAAAAATATTTGAGCACCAGCCGCCACTGGTACAAAGACAATGAAACAAAAGAGTTTTGGCTTTAGATATATTTTAACTATTTGAAATTTTTAGAATCAACATTGTTTTAATTTAGTGGTTCTTCATTACAGAAAGGTTGATATTTATGTGAATTATTTGGTTACTTTTTTGTATTCAGTGCCTCAAGCAAATGCAGCAAAAAATACTTCCAGACTGTATATTACCAACATCAATTTCAGACAGGGTGACTGCCCCTCTGGGGAGGGTGTGAAATTTATAAAGCACATCAATGGCATTATCACAGGGTTGTGCTTTATGAATTACTAAGCACAGGGAGGGGGCAGAAGCACAACACTTTACGAGATGGGGTTAGTTTCCCTTTTAGAGGCCTCCACTCTGTCTCCGTTCAGTTTGGTCTGGACTTCCTTACCCATTATGGGGTACATAAAGTGGGAGTGGAGCTGCTAGAGTGGTGGTGTATGGTAAGAGCAGAACCATGGAGATCTCCAGTAGCTGGTGGTAGGCAACCACTTGTTTACCTCTCAGTGGCTCTCAGCTTTGGGCCGGATACAGTGATGGAAGAGACTATTGCTTTTTTTGGAATAGCCTATGGCAATAACTCAGACCCAGACAACTGGAGGCTAAATACCTCATTGCAGGAAAATGTGATGTTATGGAGAGGATGTTCATGAGAGAATTCTTATGCCATTATTGGGAGTCTGTATCGTCAGTTGCCTTTTGGTACAGCATTCAGAAAAGCAAGTTCCCTGGTTTTACTATCTGTTAATAGGTGAGCTGGGATAAGTGTGACACTGTTCATGGCATGGAGGATTCTCACAGCTTTTTGGGCATATATGCAGCAAGCACAGGGGTCTGCTACCTTTTCTTGTGGCACCCTGAGCGTAAAACAGAGTAAGGAGATAACAGCTGCTGTTCAAAGTGGTAAGTAAGGGAGCTAGATCTGGGAAGTAAAGTGCCCCTATTGAGTAGACATGTGCGATTAGTTTCGTACGAATCGGAAATTCGTATGAATTTTTCCGAATAGGAATTCTGTACGAAATACGAAATTTCGTTTACGAATTTCAGATCCAAATTATCCGAATCCAAACTACCAAATGATGAATTTCAACTAATATGAAATACTTGAAGTGATTGTAGCCGTATTAGTGCAATTCACAATTGAACTAATAGTGCGCTCACAATTGAACTAATATGAAAGAAATTATAGCGGATATAACGAATGATTCGAATTAATTCGAGATTTAGTATAACGAATATCGACACTCTACAAATAATAACGAATTATCCAAAAACGTATTAACGTTACATAACACATAAGTCTATTGTCTATTGTTCACCAATCACTCAGAGGAAGTACAAAATACGAAATTTCGTATTCGTAAATGAAATTTCGGATTTCGTACTTCCTCTGAGTGATTGGTGAACAATAGACAATAGACTTGTGTTACTTATGTAACGTTAATACATTTTCAGATAATTCGTTATTGTTCGTAGAGTGTCGTTATACTGAATCTCGAATTCATTCGAATCATTTGTTATATCCGCTATAATTTCTTTCATATTAGTTGAAATTCATCATTTGGTAGTTTGGATTCGGATAATTTGGATCCGAAATTCGTAGAGTGTCGATATTCGTAACGATTCGTAACGATTCGTAACGCTATTAACGATTTGTAACGATTCGTACGAAATTCGTATTTTGTACGAATCCGAATTAAATTTCGTACACGAATTACGATTTTTTTTTATACGAAACTAATTTTTTGACGGCTCCCATGTCTACTATTGAGTCTGTATACTTATACAGGTAAACCAGTTCAGCCTCCCATAGACTGTGAGGTGATTGAGTTGAGCTATGTGGTCATGTATAACCTGGTAGGCCCTGAGGTCACAAGATAGAGATAAGTTCACTAGGTGTATAGGAGGAGGAGGTAGCCCAGCCTCTTGGGCCCATGATCTACATTAGGCTCCCTGGCATGGGATCTGGCTGGCTTATCAACTGCCCCTAGGGGAACCTACAACTGGAACTGTTGCCTGTCTTGGATAGAGATCCGTTACAGCGGGGAACCAGAAGCTCTATTTTCATGAAGCAGCCTAACACAACTTACAATAAGCTATTTAAAGAGGAACTGCAGTCTGCTCACATAATTTGTAATAAAAACGCCATTCTGAAGCTTCCCTCCAACCACTTTGCATATTATTTTATATATACTGTGATTCTGTACTTGCCAAATATGCTGCAGAAATCTCCCTCCGCTAAGTCTGGCTGCAACCATTTTAGCTATGGGCAGCTGAAGCTGCTGCCTGTTCACTTCCTGGATTTATACAGACACACAGAGGCACACCTCCAGCTCTGCAGCCCTGCAGATTTCATTGGCCCTCTTATGACTCATTCACCCCTCCCTTCCTGGCAAACTCTCACAAGAGTGAGAGAGAGAGCTGTGCATGATGTCTTAAGCCTAGGCTAATGATCAGACAAGACACAGGAAGTGGGCTGTATAAAAGGTATTTACTGGCAGAATTTTTGTTTTTAATTTTTTAAAGTTAAAACAAGGGGCAGAGGATTTAATAGATGGAAAGACGAAAAATAACTGAAGGTCCACTTTAAGTAAAGAGAAAAAGATGTAAAAATTGTGAAGGAGCTGAAACTTATATAAATAAGGATTTCTGCAGTTGAGATTTAAAGAGTAACTCCACTTTTTTTTGAGAAAAATACATTCCCCTCTGGGTGATCTACAGTATATACATTGCAGGGATTTTAGCAAACTTTGATACAGATTCCTACCTTTTGTTATTCTAAAGGAATAGCTGTTTGTTTGTCTGTGTTCATGTATCGAGTGAATCTGTAAGGGGTGGTTTTATAATTATCAATCAGCTGCTGCACCTGCAGGTTTCTAATGCGTAAACTTACAGGGTCTGCATCCCTTTAGGCATGATTTCCCTTTGGGAGTATCTTACCAAAAATGAAATTTTCTTTGCAGGGGATGCCAAAAACTTAATTTGTATCTTAGTGCAGACTTCTGGGAAAATCAGTGAGCCACACAAACAGGAAATGTCATTTTCAGGGGCAATCTATACACCCTATGTGTACAGAACGCCTAAAGGTAGCCATATTGCATTGTATTTTACAGAAAATTACAGAGCTGCAGAATGAAAAGGAAAGGTCATTTTTAATATCATTCAATTATAATATGACTTGTGTCGCAATTGTTTATGCTATATTATTATTTTTTATTTGCAAATTTTTTTTCCTCCATAAAAGTAGAGCAATGCCCCGTACACACGGTCGGAAATTCCAACGGAAAATGTCCTATCAGACCATGTTGTCGAAAAATCCGACCGTGTGTGGGCTCCATTGGACTTTTTCCGTCGTAAAAAATTTGAGATCCTGCTCTCAAATTTTCCGACAACAAAGTCCGATCAGACTTTTTCCGATCGCATGTAGAGAATTCCGACGGGCGACAAAGTGCCACGCATGCTCAGATCAAATTACGAGACCAAAGCTATTGGCTACTAGCCTCTACGTAGTTCCGTCGTATGCAACGAACGTCACCACGTTCAGAATGATCGGATTTTCCGACAACTTTGTCCGACCGTGTGTATGCAACACCAGTGTCGGAAAAAATCTGACGGATTTTGTGGTCGGAATTTCCGACCGCGTGTACGGGGCATTACCCTTTAACCAAAAAAGAGGCGATAGCAGTTTAGCATGTACAGCATATAAACTGTCATTTCTAGTCTGACTTCCTGTCAGTACACTTCACACAGATTTACCAGATGCCAGGACAATAGTTTACAGTGGAAATGTACAGTAGTATGGTTTTGTAAAAAGGGCACTGCTTTTTAAAACGTGTTTTTTAAAAAAAGTGTAGGCCACAGTGCGTCATTCACATCCATGTTTTGATATGTATTCTGTGTATAAACAGTCCAGGTCAAAATTCTGTGCCTCACATAAGAGAACTAGTGTTTTTTTTATGAATTTGTTGGCATATCCGCAGAACCTCCCACATTTCCTTCTGACAGGTCCACTTTAAAGGTGCTTGGTTCTACATGACATCATGCACTGGCTGGCACAGGGTGGCTACGAAGATAGAGAGTTTAACTGCCTGTTTATCCAAACCTTTTACAGCTTCTAAATATAGACTTCCTGAGCTAGGGACTGTAATTTGCTCATGCTGGGAATGATGTGCCAAGGAATAAGACATTGAACTAAAAATAAGGAGTAGATTTTTGCTTTTTATTGGCCTCTTAAAGTAATATTTCATTCTTGTCAACTAAAAACATATTTTAATATGACCAAATTTATTCATGTTTAATAATATAATTTAATATTTTTTAATAACATCAAAAGCTTTCTCTGCCTCCCAGATCCTCTCGTGGTCACCCAGGCCCACTTAGCTGTCCTGACCATCTTGGTCCTATGGACAAGAGGTCCTCCTCAATAGGGACAACCGGGTCTCCTGACAGGGGTCTGTCTCCACATGCACCTGCTATGAGCTATGCTTAGATCTGGCTTATTCTGCCCACCTGTGCACTCACACAGGCTGCCGACAATTAGCAAAGCCTGGATATAAGATTGAAGATTTCTTCCTACGCAAGGACTTCCGAATCTTCAGGTCCAGATCCAAAACTACCAAAAACCTGGAAAAAACATAGAGCACAGCTTTCTCTGTTCACAATAAACATGCCAGAGCTTCTCAAACTGCTCCTTTGAGAACCCTGTGTCCTTTTTATACCAGATTGCTAAACTCATACCATGACAGGGCCTTGCATTGTCACATTATATATATATATATATATATATATATATATATATATATATATATATACACACACACACACACAGTAGGTATAGAAAAGAATCACCCCCAGTAGGTATAGAAAATACACTGTTTTTGTTTTATCCAGCTGTACTTACTAATGCAAATTGTAATATAACATCCAAGTGAAATCAATATGAACCAATATGAACAGAATCACTGGGTGGGAAAAAGGACCCCCCCCTTTTTGTCAGTATTTTTGTTCAACCACATTTTGCTTTAGTCTGTTGGTATATATCTCTGCTAACTTTTTACATCTAGACGTTGCAATATTTGCCCACTCTTCTTTGCAGAACTGCTCAAGTTCACTTAAATTTAATTATGACTGTTTGTGGACTGCATTCTTCAAGTCATTCTACAGATTTTCAATGTGGTTTAAGTCTGAGCTCTGACTAGGCCATGCAAGGGCATTCACCCTTTTCTCCTTCAACCACTGTGTGGTAATTTTTGCTGTGTGCTTTGGGTCATTGTCACGTTGGAAGGGAAACCTTTTTTCCATTCACAACTTTCTGGCAGAGGGCAGCAGATTTTCCTCTAGAATTTGATGGTATTTTGGCACATCCATATTTTCTTCTACTTGGGCAAGTGCTCCAGTCCCTGCTGCAGAGAAACAACCCAGGTGACATCTAAACACACTATGTAAAAACATTGTAAAAAAATATATAAAAATATTGAATAAAAAAAAAATATATATTTATATTTAATTTCTTCATTTTCCATGCCTCTTTCTAAATACTAAATAACTTGAACTGTCTAAGACAGGGGTCTTCAACAAACTACGTTCCTCCAGTTGTTCAGGAACTACAATTCCCATCATGCCTTGTCATGTCTGTGAATGTCAGAGTTTTACAATGCCTCATGGGATGTGTAGTTCCAGCTGGAGGGCCGTAGTTTGAAGATCCCTGGTCTAAGAGATAATTTCAGGGGTATTTGTACTGTCCTTGTATTTTAGGGCATCAAGAAATGAGAGGCTGTCAGTACATCAGGACAGATGAATATATACAATATCTCACAAAAGTGAGTACACCTCTCACATTTTTGTAAATATTTTATTATATCTTTTTATGTGACAACACTGAAGAAATTACACTTTACTACAATGTAAAGTAGTGATTGTACAGCTTGTATAACTGTGTAGATTTGCTGTCCCCTCAAAATAACTCAACACACAGCCATTAATGTCTAAACTGCTGGCAACAAAAATGAGTACATTTCTAAGTGAAAATATCCAAATTGGGCACAATTAGCCATTTTCTCTTCCCGGTGTCATGTGACTCATTAGTGTTACAAGGTCTCAGGTGTGAATGGGGAGCAGGTGTGTTAAATTTGGTGTTATCGCTCTCACTCTCTCATACTGGTCACTGGAAGTTCAACATGGCACCTCATGGAAAAGAACTCTCTGAGGATCTAAAAAAAAAAAAATTGTTCCACTACATAAAGATGGCCTAGACTATAAGAAGATTGCCATGGTCGACCAAATAAGTTGAGTGCATGTGCTCAGCGTCATATCCAGAGGTTGTCTTTGGGAAATAGACGTATCAGTGCTGCCAGCATTGCTGCAGAAGTTGAAGGGGTGGGGGAACAGCCTGTCAGTGATCAGACCATATGCTGTACACTGCATCAAATTAGACTGCATGGCTGTCATCCCAGAAGGAAGCTTCTTCTAAAGATGATGCACAAGAAAGTTTGCTGTAGACAAGCTGACTAAGGACATGGATTACTGGAACCATGTCCTGTGGTCTGATGAGACCAAGATAAACTTATTTGGTTCAGATGGTGTCAAGCATGTATGTAGCGGCAAACAGATGAGGAGTACAAAGACAAGTGTGTTTTGCCTACCGTCAAGCATGGTGGTGGGAGTGTCATGGTCTGGGGCTGCATGAGTGCTGCCGGAACTGGAGAGCTACAGTTCATTGAGGGAACCATGAATCCCAACATGTACTGTGAAATACTGAAGCAAAGCATGATCCCCTGCTTTCAGGGACTGGGCCGCAGGGCAGTATTCCAATATGATAACGACCTGAAACACACCTCCAAGACAACCACTGCCTTGCTAAAGAAGCTGAGGGTAAAGGTGATGGACTGGCCAAGCAAGTCTCCAGACCTATACCCTATTGAGCATCTGTGGGGCATCCTCAAACAGAAGGTGGAGGAGCACAAGGTCGCCAACATCCACCAGCTCCATGATGTCATCATGGAGGAGTGGAAGAGGACTCCAGTGGCAACCTGTGAAGCTCTAGTGAACTCCATGCCCAAGAGGGTTAAGGCAGTGCTAGAGAATAAAACATTGACACTTTGGGACCAATTTGGGCATTTTCACTTAGGGGTGTACTCACTTTTGTTGCCAGATGTTTAGACATTAATGGCTGTGTGTTGAGTTATTTTGAGGGGACAGCAAATTTACACTGTTATGCCACGTACACACGGTCTGACTTTCCGACGGCAAATGTGCGATCGGAGCTTGTTGTCGGAAATTCTGACCATGTGTAGGCTCCATCGGACAGTTTCCATCAGAATTTCCGTCGCACAAAATTTGAGATCCTGTTCTCAAATTTTCCGACAAAAAATCAGTTGGCGTAAATTCAGATTGTGCGTAGACAATTCCAACGCACAAAGTGCCACGCATGCTCGGAATCAAGCAGCACTGGCTATTGAACTTCATTTTTCTCAGCTCGTCGTACGTGCTGTACGTCACCGCATTCTTGATGTTCGGCATTTCCGACCAACTTTGTGCGACCCTGTGTATGAAAGACAAGTTTGAGCCAACATCTGTCGGAAAAAATTTGATGGATTTTGTTGTCGGAATGTCCGATCGTGTGTAAAGGGCATTATACAAGCTGTACACTCACTACTTTACATTGTAGCAAAGTGTCAGTACGTCAGTATTGTCACAAAGATATGATAAAATATTTACAAAAATGTGAGGGGTGTATTAACTTTTGTGACATACTGTATATATATATATATATATATATATATATATATATATATACTGTATGTGTGCACAATACCCATACATAAATGCAAAGTTCGAAGACACACCTGTCCCTACAAATGTGCAATGAAACTTCAGGCAAACAGCTAAATACACAAATGAAATGAGCTGGTTTACCTGCCAAAAAATTGTATTTCTGTCCATTCTGTTCTGTGGTTTACACAGCAAAGCCACAGGCCCCTACTGAGGAGGGAGGGGGCCTGATTTTTCTCTGCTGCATTTTCTCTAACAGGTCTGTGTGACACACCCAACCAGGACAGGGGCTTTTGGAGGGGAGTTCAGGGTAGCCTCTTGCCTACTGACTATGGGCCCTGGTTTTGAGGGGGGCTTTATTGTTGGGAGTAGGGATAAGCTTCGAGTTTGAGTCGAACATTGCCTGTTCGCCTGTTCAGCGAACAGCGAACAATTTGGGGTGTTTGCGGCAAATTCGAAAAGCCCCAGGGGACATGTATCAATGCAAATTTTTTTTTTTAAAACGGCCGTTTTTTCAGGAGCAGTGATTTATTCCTTTAAGTTTCGTACCTGGGGGGTGTCTATAGTATGCCTGTGAAGGGGCGCATGTTTCCCATGCTTAGAACTGTCCCTGCACAAAGTGTAATTTTTGCAGGAAAAAAAGCTATTTAAAATCACTTGCGGCTAATGAATTGCCGGCTCCCGTAACACAGAGAACAGTCATTTATTGAAAGTCATTGATAAAAAAATTAAAAATAAAATAAAAAAAAGTGTGGGGGTTCCCCCAAATTCAATTACCAGGCCCTTCAGGTCTGCTATGGATGTTAAGGGGAACCCCGCTTAAAATTAAAAAAAAAATGACGTAGGGGTCCCCCCAAATATCCATACCAGACCCTTCAGGTCTGGGATGGATATTAAACGGAACCCCGGCCAAAAAAAAATGGCGTGGGGTCCCCCTCAAAATCCATACCAGACCCTTATCCGAGCACGCAACCTGGCAGGCCGCAGGAAAAGAGGGGGGACGAGAGCGCCCCCCCCCCCCCTCCCTCCTGAACCGTACCAGGCCACATGCCCTCAACATTGGGAGGGTGCTTTGGGGGTCTGTGACCCCTCAAAGCACCATGTCCCCATGTTGATAGGGACAAGGGCCTCGTCCCCACAACCCTGGCCATTGGTTGTGGGGGTCTGCGGGCAGGGAGCTTATCGGAATCTGGAAGCCCCCTTTAACAAGGGGACCCCCAGATCCCGGCCCCCCCTGTGTGAAATGGTAAGGGGGTACAAAAGTACCCCTACCATTTCACCAAAAAAGTGACAAAAATGTTGAAAATGACAGGAGACGGTCTTTGACAATTCCTTTATTAAAATCTTCTTTCTTCTGGTCTTCCTTCTTCTTTTCTTCATCCTTCGGTTTCTTCATCTTCTTCTTCAATCTTCTACCATCTTCTTCTTCTATCTTCTTCTTCCTCCGATCCGCTTCTTCTTGCTCTGGTCTTCTCGTCCAGCATCTTCTTCCACGGCGTCTGCGTCTCTTCTTGGGCCGCTCCGCGCAATGGCAGGCTCCCGCTGTGTGAGGCTTTGCTGCATCTGACAGCTCTTTTATAATGGAGGGCGGGGCCACCTGATGACCCCGCCCCCCTCTGACGCATGGGGATTTCCCTATGGCTTTCCCCATGACGTCGGAGGGGGGCGGGGGCCGTCTCCCACCCCCCTCTGATGTCGTGGGGAAAGCCATAGGGAAGTCCCCATGACGTCCCCGTGCATTGATACATGTCCCCTGGGGCAGAACCCAGGTCCCCAAACACTTTTTATGACAATAACATGCATATTAGCCTTTAAAATTAGCACTTTTGATTTTGAACGTTCGAGTCCCATAGACTTTAATAGGGTTCTAAAGTTCACACGAGCTTTAGGTCTGTTCGCAGGTTCTGGTGCGAACCGAACAGGGGGGTGTTCGGCTCATCCCTAGTTGGGAGGTGTATGCCTAGGGGACCATTGGAGTGGTTTGCATCGGATTCAGGTCTGTGTCTCCCCGAAACACACAGACTCTGGGAACCTAGGACCTGGATACAGATTTGGGGCCTTTGTGCCCAAACAAGCGATGACTGCTTTAGACTGTGAGACTCAGAGCAGATGTTAATATAATCAGCTCAAAAAAACCTAATGCTGGGATCTCCTGCTATAATCTGTTTACTATGGTGTCTTTCTCCCATGATATAATTTCCCTATTGTGTGCCTCCTAGGTGTGAATTCCCATTGTTTATTGAGTCACCTATTGTTTCTGTCTGTCTGCCAATTCTTTAGAGATTTGGACAACCCTAGGCCTTCTTACTGAGGAACTGCTGCCGAACGGTCTGGGTGGGCACTAAGTCACCTAGGCTTGTCTAGGTGACTAGTTGTTAAATAGCTTACTGTTTGATTAGCTTAATATTTATGTTAGCTGTTCTTTAACTATGTAAATTATACTACCGTTTGCATAACGTGATCAAGCTCTTATCTGATTTTGTGTGGTATATAAATTCTGTGTGAGTTTACAATAAAGTCAGTTCCAGTTTGCACCTGAGCTAATGTCATCTAGTTCTTAGGTGCTCAGTAGGGATGAGCTCGGTGTTCGATTCAAACTCATGTTCGTTTCGAACTCATGTTCGAATCGAACATCGGCCATTCGGCCGTTCGTCCGTTTGTCCGTTTGTCGAAGCCAGAACTTTGTGGGCCATTCGCATCAAAATTGTGTCAGCTGTGCTTTTTAACCTAGCGCTGTTACAGTGAGTGTAGTGTGCCTCCTGCACAGCATACACCTGAATCTACCCCCTCATTGGTGGTGTTGTGTAGTTCATTTGTGCAACACAGGCATCTGCCTAATCTTCAGTGGGTGTAGTTTGCCTCCTGCATAGCATACACCTGAATCTACCCCTTCATTGCTGGTGTTGTGTAGTTCATTTGTGCAACACAGGCATCTGCCTTATATTCAGTGAGTGTAGCGTGCCTCCCGCACAGCACACACCTGCATCTACCCCCTCATTGCTGGTGTTGTGTAGTTCATTTGTGCAACACAGGCATCTGCCTAATATTCAGTGAGTGTAGTGTGCCTCCTGCACAGCATACACCTGAATCTACCCCCTCATTGCTGGTGTTGTGTAGTTCATTTGTGCAACACAGGCATCTTCCTAACATTCAGTGGGTGTATTGTGCCTCCTGCACAGTATACACCTGAATCTACCCCCTTAATTGCTGGTGTTGTGTAGTTCAGTTGTGCAACACAGGCATCTGTGTTACCCTTAATATCCATACAAGACCCAAAGGGGCTGGTAATGTACTGGGGTGGGGGGGGGGGGGCAATGGGGTAGCCATGCCATTTTTCTCAAAGATTTTCATCCATATTGCCAGGACAAGACATTACATTAAAGCCGCAAGCAGTTTTAAATGGCTTTTTTTCCTTTACAAATGTCATTTTGTGCAGGGACAGTTCTAAACACGGGAAACACATGCCACTTCACAGGCATACTTTAGACATCCCCCAGGTACGATATTTAAAGGAATATTTCACTTTATGCATCATTAAAATGACTGCTCCAGAAAAAACGTCAGTTTTTTAAAACTTCTTTTTGCATTAATACATGTCCCCTTTGGGCAGGACCCGGGTACCCCAAACCCTTTTTAGGACAATAACATGCATATTGGCTGTTATAATTAGCACTTTAGATTTCAAACGTTCGCGTCCATTGTATTTAATAGGGTTCTAACATTCGTGCGAACTTTCGGTCTGTTCGCAGGTGCGAACCGGGGGGTATTCGGGTCATCCCTAGTGCTCAGCTATAATACCTGATTCCTAGTCTCAGATTGCAGAAAGCTGTATACTGATGAAAGCACCAAAGCTGGGTGCTGGACTGTCCGCCACAGACTGCATCTACATCCCCATGTGAATGGACAGAATGCTTTTTGCATTGCAGCATATCTTATTTGTTCTATATGCTGCTTCTCCTTCCCACAGTTTGAGCTCGGTTGTACAGGTGCTGCAAGAGGCAGATACCAGGTTACATTCAGGTATTTTTACTGTTTGCATTCTAAAATCTATTTAATGATGTATTAATGAATACAGAGATGCTTTAATCTATGAAATGTATCTACCTTTTGAGCTTATAGCTGTGTCACTGAACATGTGCAGGACCTCTCTGCCTGGGAATAAACACACAGCATGACCTACAGTATCTGTCTAGGTGGCTTTTTTATATTCCTGATATTCCCACAACAGTTGGGTCCTTGGAATTCAGTTGTCACGTGGATTTTCATTATAGAGCTGGCACAGAGCAAAGTGTATCATATAAATACCCCTTATCCTTGATTGATACCTGCCTAAGTTGACTTCTAAGTGCATGAACCAACAAGAACAGAAAGATCTTCTTGTGGCCAACATATCTTCACAGAGTTCATGCCCTGTTTTGTGTATGCATGCTTTTTGCCATTCTGCCCCTTTTTGCAGTATTGATTATAATTTTGCATCTATTTAGTAAATTGAACGTTAGTTACTCTCTGTCTGATCATTTACAAAAATTGCACATCTTGTTACACTTCTTGGTGAACATCTAATCAACAGGTAAATATAACTCACTTAGTATAAAAAGAAAGTGCTACTAAGCAATTCTGTGTGTGCAAGAGAAGAGGAAGTTAACCCCCCATCAAGCTCCCCCTTACCCTTTTTTGCAGGACTATCAATAAAAAAACATATACACACTGTTTTGGATTCCAGACTAAATGTCTGAACCAAGTTATCTGCACCTGGTCCAATTCAGAATGTTCATGCATGCATGCTTAGAAGGACTACACTGACACACACTGTTCAGAGAAAAAATTCCTTTATTGCTCTTGGGCATAGCTTCTTTTATAGTAGAAGATGACACATTGTTTGCAAAGACATCATCACAGTCTAGTTGTGTTGTCATCTGTAAATTGGAGGACTCTTATCTAAGGGTCTCGTCTTCCAGCCAGTTTCATCCAGGTTTTTCTGCTGATGTGAGGTTGTGGACTCTTGAACCCACTCAATGGGAGGGGGGTCTCTAGTTACTTCATTTTGAGTAAGGAGATTCAGCATTTATACGTATACAATAGAAATAGCCATTTTATCAAAGCATTAATAAATCCACAACAGTCCCCCCTTAAAATGTCTATTTGCTATTCTGTCCCTAGTAGGTGGTCTAACTCATCTGTCCTCATGTGCCTTGGAACTCTTTTCTTGCTGTACGTTAGACGGGTGATAGCTAGCCCATCACCCCCCTTGCCACAGTCTTTGCACATGTGGAAGTCAGATGCTATCCCTATGGCTGAATGATCTTATAATTTGTAGATATGGGGAGGGACTGTAATGGGGCATAGGGCTTTTCAAAGTCCTCATCTTCCACGTCCTGCTGCATCATTACTGGGGTCGCTTGGTCAACTGTTTTGCTTAGGAATTTCTTACACACGGGTTTACACAACATACTATAATAGCTAGAAAGATCAGAATAACTAGTATTACAGTACCTATCCGAGCCAAGGTCTTCTGCCAACCACTCAACCACCCAAACCACTGGTCCCATGGCCGATCTATACCTGAATTCTTCTTCAGCTCTACTGATGGGCTTTTCAACTTTTTTTTTTTATGGCCAGGGTGACTTTACTATTTGGACCGATGTTGTCAGGGATGTATGTACAGCATGTCCCTGTACCTTCTATCATTTTACAAACACCCCCCTTCTCCGCTAAAACCATGTCCAAGGCCATCCTATTCTGAAATGTTATGTAAGAAGTGGGTGCTAATTTGTCAGCAATTCTCTGTAGGGCATCTCTGGTGTAATTTACAAACCTCTGCTGGTTGTAATATATGTAATTTATCCAGTCTACATTTTTGTTGACAGTGCTTATGGGAATCAGAGACTCAAAACCTGCCTTTACTTGGTCTCAGGCTTTGAACTCATCCGCCCCCCCCCCCCCTTGGGACTCCTATGGCATATATATATATACACATGTGTGTTCCCTCAGGAGCACTCCTCTTAGTGGTAGCCACCTGTTGGGCCCTCATCAGATATAACAGTAAAAGGAGGGGGCGTGGCTTGGCGCGCAACGCGGATGGCAGCTTAGAAGAGGAGCTCCGGCAGACACACGACCTAATTGCCTGATAACCCTCCACCGAGCCGTCAATGCCGGGCAGGAAACTTTACACAGCTTCACCGGCTCGTTCCCGTCGCGGACAATCGTCCTCAGCCGCACGGAACATCTCGGATCTGTTTAAATCCAGACCCCTGCCGAAAAACGAGGCCGCATCCAATATGGCGCCGCAAGACCAACACGAGGAGGATCACAGCGGGGACTCAGACACGGCCTCGGAGGCCCAAGGTAGGGGGAAATCCAAAGCACACAAACCCCTAACCTACGCTGACATGTCCTGCTTTACAGCGGACATTAAATCCACCTTTTCGGCCGCTATCACTGACTTAAAAACGAACCTGGTGGTTCTCACAGAGAAGCTGGCGGCAACAGATCATGCAGGAAGACAGAGGGACAAGGCGCTCCATAGACTTGACGAGGTCACATATTCTCATGCCCAACACTTTATTGACATGAATAGGCATTTAGAAGACCTCGACAACAGAGGAAGGAGGAACAATATAAGGGTGAGGGGAATTCCAGAATCAGTGGAAGCGGACCACATAGCCCCGGCCCTCCAGAGAGTCTTTAACAGTCTGCTAGAAAGACAGGAGGACATGGAAATAGAGTTCGTCAGGGCGCACAGGGCTCTCAGGCCTAGAGGCCCGGATACAGCTCCGCCGAGGGACGTGATTTGTTGCCTTCAGAGTTTCCAGCTAAAGGAAGAAATAATGCGCAAGGCCAGGAGAAATGACAGGATTGTCTTTAATGGGGAGAGTATCATGCTGTTCCAGGATCTGTCTCAGATCACCCTTAAAAACCGCAGGGCGCTGCGACCGCTACTTGAGCAACTTAGGGACAGGGAAATAAAGTACACATGGAGATTCCCCTTTGCACTCATTGCCACCGCTAATGGTCGCCAACACGTGCTGCGCTCGCCTGCAGACTTGCCTGACTTCTGTGCGGGGCTGGGGCTTGACCTGATAGACCTGCCTGAATGGTATGCGGAATTCACCCTGCCACCGCTCTGCAAGAGCCCAACGCGTTCCGCCTTCTCAACACCAGAGAAAAGATCCACAAAAAAGACCAAGTACGGCAAACCAGGAAGCCACAGACCAGACACCCCTAACAGGAGAGATGCCCCAGACAGAGATCACTCTGGAGACTAGGGGTGGCCCGAACACCCTCCACACTTCACCATCGCCTCAACCAGGACACCCCAGCTGATCACTACCAACAAGGCTTTGATGATAGGTCCAACAGCCGGGATATACGCACTTTCCGTGCAAGTTTGAACCTCCTGTGACATTCTGCTTCATTTTTGTGACTCTAATCACTGACCCCTCCACGTTATCCCTTGTCTCTTTTTTTTTTTGCTTTTTCCCCTCCTCGCCCTCCTGCTCCATATTCCGCATTTCTCCTCGCTCGGCTGTTCCCACTCCTCCGGGGCAGACCTAACCCCTGACCCCGCAGCAGCCGGACGCTTGTACACTGGACCCAGGTGCGCTCTCCCAGCAAGTATATAATACGTACTCTCCAGGCTGACACTTTTTACCTTTAGCTGATGGATGATCTTATCTATAGCATATCTAGTTACACCCACGCAAACTAGTTTCATGGAGATTGCCTTAATAGACATGGGCGCACGTACACTCCTCACGAGGAAGAAGATCCTTCTTTCCCTTCACATACGGAAGACTACAACATCGTCCCAACGGCGGTTCTCACCGCAGCTGACAAGGTCCAGGTCGACTGGGCAGACATGCTCCAACATATGCGAGTGGACATGATCAGATCATTTGGGGGTCACGACGCTTGGAAGGCGGTGATCATCCTAGGGGCTTGATAGACCGGATACAGTTATTGAATTAAATGCACCCAGTTTTCCCTTTCGGTTTATTTCCCTCACGGTGAAGGTTGGGCCCCCACGCTCCACGGCTGTGGACGTGGGACCTCAACCTAATAGGGTTGATTAATGTTATTGTTATGTTGTTTCACATGCAAATGTTTAGATAGGTCGTGTGCTCTTTGGAGACAGTTCAGTTATATTACGTTTTGACCCACAGGGGATTAGATTCTAAGTGACACCTAATCTACCTCCGTGGAGCAGTCTCCCACGTTTCCCCACAAGGGACCCTGGTACGCCGGGGTCGCCACACTTGCACCAGATAGGGCTCTATCTGGTGGCCAATCATTTTTCTCCCTGTTTTACTCATACTTCTCTCTCCCTCTCTTTATCTCTAGAGGTTTTGAACCAGACCACGAGACACACCATTCCGGATTTTTAACCCTGTCTCTCTCACCCATTACAGGCTCAACTCATAATACTCTCCTACAGCACTCACAACCTAGACTCGGCCGATACCACTCCTGAGTCCTCATCATGGCCTACCCCTCTCTGGCCCGTAACCCCACGGTGGTCTCACACAACGTGAGGGGTCTAAACATCCCGGAGAAGCGCACCACGCTACTCAAAGAGCTCAACAAAGGTAAGCCACACTTTGTGCTACTTCAAGAGACACATTTTAAGACGCACCAGACTCCTAGGCTCACCGACTCAAATTATACCAGGGCATTCCACGCCACCAATAACCTAGCCAAGACCAAGGGGGTCTCAATCTTGATTCACAAGAATACCCCCTTTGACTTGATAGAGCAGAAGGCAGATGCAGAGGGCAGATACCTCCTCCTTAAAGGATCCTATGCAGGCTCTCCCTTCACTATTGCCAATGTGTACTTCCCAAATAGGGCACAGCTAACTTTCTGTAAACACGTTGTCCGTCAGATAAAGGATTTCATGTCGGGTTGTCTGATACTGGGAGGGGATTTTAACACCCCCCTGAACCCACTGGTGGACACCTCCACAGGCAAAACGAGCATACGCTACAAACTGCTCAAACACATGAAACAATTACTACACTCCCTACATCTAGTCGACACTTGGCGATTCTGTAATCCCAATGGTCGGGACTACACATTTTACTCAATCCCACATCAAAAATATGTACGCCTGGACTACATTTTCATTACCCAGAACGACCTGCCCAAAGTCTTGGCCGCTGACATTGGCCTACAGACCACATCGGACCACTCACCAATCGCTCTGACACTAGATTCGACTAAACCACCTCCTAAACCACCGACCTGGAGATTAAACTCTTCCTTGGTCACGGACCCGACTCTACTACCCAAGCTCCAAGAACGCATAAAACTTTTCTTCAAAGACAACAACACGCCCAACATGGACCCTCTGACCATTTGGGAGGCACATAAATGCACGCTAAGGGGGGAATTAATGACGATGGGGGCCACACGCAAGAGGCAGGATAGGGCGGAGATCCGGACTCTATCAGACAGCATCCATAGACTGGAAACACTCCACAAACAGTCCTTATCAATTGAGTCGGCCAGGGAACTACTAACCTTACGGGAGAAATTGCAAGAGATTTTTGACATTAACGCTAAAAGATTCCTGTTTTTCAGGAAAAAAATTTACTACGAATCCGGCAACAAGGCAGGTAGATCTCTGGCCAGAGCTCTGAGGGAACACACCCAACATAACCACATCGCTGGCATCAAACGGGCAAATGGCTCTTTAGATGTTACTACTACAGCGATAGCAGGTCATTTCCACACATACTACTCTAATCTCTACAACCTGCCGAGACAACACAGACAACCAGACATGGAGGGGGACAGGGCCCAAATTCTTAAGGACTTCCTAGACAAGAGTGGTCTCCCCACCTTAGACCCTGCCGACTCTAACTCGCTGGAAAACCCGATAGATGCACAAGAAATAAAAAACACGATAAAATCTCTGAAACTGGGTAAAAGCCCTGGTCCGGACGGGTACACGGCCATCTACTACAGGACCTTTGTGGACCTGGTGGCGGAGCCGTTGGCGGCGGCCTTGAACTCCCTCTCGCAGCACAGAGAGGTCTCGGAGGACTTCCTGTCAGCTTTCATAACAGTCATACCAAAACCAGGGAAAGACCCCTCGGAGTGTGCTAGCTACCGCCCAATATCCCTCCTAAACTTAGACTTGAAAATTTTTGCTAAAACCCTCGCAGAAAGACTGAAACCCTTTCTCTCCAAGCTGATTGGATTAGAGCAGGTGGGCTTCATGCCCGGAAGCGAAGCCAAGGACAATGTAACAAAGGCTTTATTACTGATACACATGGCCAGATCTAGCAATGTCGAGGGCCTTCTCCTCTCTACGGACGCGGAGAAGGCCTTCGACAGGGTGGCATGGGATTTCATGCTGGCCACATGCGATCGAGTGGGCTTGGGCTCCAGGATGATGGCCTGGATCTCTGCCCTCTACCAAAAACCTACCGCTAGACTGAAGGTAAATGGCTCTCTTTCCGAGAGAGTACACATTACAAACGGGACGAGGCAGGGATGCCCGCTATCCCCTCTCCTATTTATTTTATCCCTGGAACCCTTTATCAGAGTGATCAAGGCAGATCCTTCCATAAACGGTTTCAAGACGACAGGTGGAGAGTTCAAGGTCGCCGCCTATGCAGACGACCTGCTCTTCTTCATTTCCAATCCTCACATCTCCCTACCCAATCTGACGAAAGCATTCAAACAGTATGGCTTTGTGTCAAATTTAAAAATCAACTACACCAAATCGGAGGCCATGAACATATCCCTCACACCACAATCCCTCAATTCGACAAAGGCTAACTCACCATTTAAATGGGACCCCTACTCCCTAGGGTACCTAGGAATCAGGCTGACACCTCAAATAACGTCAATCTACGAACACAACTTTCCCCCTCTACTCAAACATATTGAACAGGACCTCAAACTTTGGCACACAGGCAACTTTTCGTGGTTCGGACGCGCCGCAATAGTCAAGATGACCGTTCTCCCCAGGCTCCTATACCTGATACGCACACTTCCGATAAGATTGCCTGGACACATGTTCCGTAATCTACGCTCCATGATCCTGAAATTCATATGGGCTCACAAAAAACCCAGAATTAGGTTTGAAGCTCTCGTCAGGACCAAGGGGGCTGGGGGAATGGGCATACCAGATATTAGGAGATATTATGTTGCCTCTCACATTGCAAGGATCATTGATTGGCATTGCCACAAGGACACCAAGGACTGGGTGAGACTGGAAATGACCAACACCTCAATTCCCCTGACTTTCTCCCCTTGGATACCCTGGGCTTCATACCCGAAGGACCTAAAATTGCACCCACTGACAGGGAACACCCTGAAAGTGCTCCACGGTCTCCAGAGGAAATCAGAGGTTACGGCCTCCAGAGGCCCACTTACACCCCTAATAGGGAATCCAGACTTTGTTCCGGGCCTTGACAATCCCAGTCTCAGGTCTCTATCTGACAACAAACCCCTGTTGGCCAAGGACTGTTACTCGAATAATAGACTGAAAGAGATACCAGACATAATAAGAGACACTGGCTTACCCAACCTCCCCTTTTGGACGTACCTACAATTACGAAGCTATCTACTAAAACACGGGAAGCAGACTGATTTTTCTAGGCCCCTGACGGAGTTTGAGTCGGTGTGCCTCACTGGTGACCAAATAACTAAAACTACCTCGAAGGCCCACACGTGGCTTCAAGAGGAGGTGGGGCCAATGGATGATGGACTCAGGAGGAGATGGTCGGAAGAACTTCAGGTAACTATCTCTGCTAAACAATGGGGGAATGCTTGTATCCTAGCACACAAGTGTTCCATCAGCACCAAAATCCAAGAAACAGCTTTCAAACTCTTAACACGGTGGTATCATACGCCTATGAAATTGCACAAATGGAACCCCCTGGTCTCAGACCTGTGCTGGAGATGCCTGGGAGACATTGGTTCCCTATCTCACATTTGGTGGCACTGCCCTCTGATTGTCCCCTTTTGGGAAAGAGTGAAGGACCTGATCAAATCAATAACTGAAACCACACTTTCTTTAGACGCCGCATGCTGTTTATTGCACATCACAAATTGGTCCTTGAGCAAATACAAGCATTCCCTCACCATCCATCTGCTAAACGCAGCTAAAGCCTTGATCCCAATTCACTGGAAAACCACAAGGGTGCCGTCAGTTCAGGACTGGCTTCACAAGGTCTCTGAAATTTATGAAATGGAAAATACTAGAGCACAGGCCAATGAGAGAGCCGAGGCCTTTCTGGCCACATGGCAACCCTGGACCATCTTTAAGCATTCGTCCGCATGCACGGACATCATAACGGGAACGACAGACCCCCCAGGTACACGTTGAGACCCTGGAGAGGGGTCAAATCCGGAGTGGTGTGCTCACCCAGTTTGGAGGGCGGTCCTCCTTACTGACCTCTTATTTCTCTCTCACTGTTTTTTCCTTTTCCACCTTTCAATCATTCTTTCTCCACCTTTCCTCACCCCACCTCCTTATTTACACAAGAGTTAAGTAATCGAAGTGTAGATCCGTCTCAGTTTGTACACCTGTATTGTGAACTATCAGGCTCATTAAACCTGTCTCGTTTACATGTTTAGATCACACTGTACAATTGGTTCACATTGTGCCCTGCATTTTTGTTTTGTACTTGTGCTTTGTATCTTATTTTTCTTCAATAAAATTCTTCTTTGAATGAAAAAAAAAAAAAAAAAACAGTAAAAGGATATGTAATATAGACTTCATGGTGCAGTCAATGTCTTGTCCTCCGGACAGATGTGGTTGTGGTCAGCAGGACCTGGAAGGAACCATCATATCTGGGTTCAAGAGAATGTTTTCTCACAAATTTCTTTACCAGCACCCAATCTCCAGGCAGTAGTTGGTGTGTTCCTGTATCTAATTCAGGATCTGGAATGGAAAAAAACACCTAGGCAAATATTCAGGTTAATTCTCGTGATAATGCGGTTACATAATTAGTCAACACATCAGACTGTAGTTATAATTGTTTTGAATAATAACAACCAAGTCTAGGGGCTAAACTAAACAAAATCTCATAAGGGGGGTAGGGGAGTGCTCTCCCCTTGGTGTGTATCTGATGCTGAACAGGGCAATGGGCAGGCTGTCCAGCCAATGCATACCAGTCTCTTGGGCCATTTTTAACATTCAAGTCTTTAATGTGTCATTAATTCTTTCTACCTTCCCGCTACTCTGTGGGTGGTAGGCTGTGTGAAACTACTAAGGCATACTCAAATCGTCCACTCTTTGGCATTTGGATGTGGTTAATTTGTATCCACTGGAAAGGATACAAGGGCTTTCTCTGTATCCTTCAATGTAGACAAATTACTCCAACCCCTAGTACAGGCACTACCTTCATATATACGTGACACCACACACTTACTTCAAGCTCTTTCGGACCTCCACGTCGATGGTGCATGACTTACAACACACCTTGTCTAATGCCAACCTCTACTCTCATGAGTTATCGCTCTTCATTATCAGAGCACTCAAATTCATTTTGACTCATAATTTTTTCTCCTTCAATGGTTCCCACTACCTCCAGGTACAGGGCGTCGCCATGGGCACTTGTTGTGCACCGGCGTACGCCAATCTGTACCTGGGGGAGTGGGAACGAAACCTATTTATCACTGATGCTGCCAGCATCTATATAGATGACATTTTGATTCTGTGGCAGGGCCCCATAGATACCCTACATCATTTCCTTATATACCTCAATACTTCCAATTCTCTCAATCTTAAATTCACAATGACATATAGCTATAGTTCCATCTCTTTCCTTGATCTTACCCTTAGCAAGGATAGACATGGCCAACTACAAAGCCAACTTTTTCGCAAACCGACTGCAGGCAATACTATTCTTGCAGCCTCCAGTTTTCACCCCCAACCCTTACTTAAATCCATTCCCTTTGCTCAATATCTACGTGCCCGACGTAATTGTTCCACGGATACCTCCTTTGAACACGAGGCCTCCGTATTGAGGGACAGACTTCGCGCACGTGGTTACAAAAATAGCGTTCTAAAAAACGCTTACAAAAAAGCGAAATCCAAATCACGCTCTGCTTTACTTACTCCTAAACCATCTGGGCCCTCCACACAACCACCCCTTAGAATTATAACGAACTACTGCCAACAATATAATGAAATTACTCAAATACTACTTAAACACTGGCACATCATCTCCACAGACAGAGCCCTTTCCCCCTTTGTTCCGCCCAAACCTTTGATCACCTATCGACGTGCCCCGTCTCTCCGTGATAAACTCATTACTAGTGAATACAAGAGTAGTAATAAATCCCAGAGACAGCTTAAGGGCACCTATCCATGTGGCAATTGCAACTACTGCAAATACCTACCCAAATCCAATCTACATAACCTTTTACCCAATGGTCAACGCCTCTTTCCTAAGCATTATGTAAATTGTCGTTCTGTTGGTATTGTTTACCTTTTAGAATGTGAATGTGGGTGCTTCTACGTGGGCAAGACTAAATTACCATTCTGGAAACGAATCTATGGACACGTTACCAGCATAAACCAAAGAGATCCCGACTTACCTTTGGGACGACATACTTCTATTGTCCACTCTGATACTATTCCCAAGATCTCATTCAGAGCTCTGGACCACATTCCCCCCCCAAATCGAGGGGGTGATTACAACAAAGCGCTCCTTCAGAGCGAACTTCGTTGGATTTTCCACCTCAATGCCACTATACCTCCTGGCCTAAACGAGGCCTTCAACTTTAAACCCTATCTTGAGGGCTTCGAGACCGGAGTCTGTGAACTAGACCTTTAATTTATGGTCTCCCACGTTCAAGCACCCACACCCAATGCACATTGCCTGTACTATTACTATCATATTTTTACTTTGTGGATTGGATGCCTCTTTTCAGCATATAGGAATATATGTTCATGTACTTCATATTGTATATGTATCGATATATGCTTTTCTTTATGTATTATTGACACATGTCTTTTCATCCATGCATTATATACTGTGCATCAAATTGTCACATGCTTTTTTCCCCCTTCCCTCTATTTTGAATACCCGGCGCGGGTAAGACCAGGTGCGCGTGCGCATTTGTTCCACTGCGCGCGCGTCACCCCTCCGCCTTCCATCTAGACCAGCTCCCTGGTCTACTTCCTGTTTGCGCTCCACTGTGGAGCGCACCAGGAAGCTGGCGACCGTCTGTCCCGCGTCGGTGACGTCACGACGCCGGACGCGGCCACGCCGTCATGACGCGGCCGCGCCCGGCACCGCCCCGTCAGAGGTCCACACTGGGAGGTCATTATAGCGCCTTCTGGCGCTCGCCTCCCAACAACACAGCAGCCAATCAGCACTGAGGCCTCAGGTGAGTTGACACACACCCACCCTCAGCTGCTGTCCATTATTTGACCATATATAAACTCTCCACACTCTGGTTTCAGTCTCATGCTGCTGACTGACCAGAGTTGACCTCCTATCCTCCACTCACATCTTATACTCAGGTAAATACTAGGTCTACCTTTTTGTAGCCAGATACTCTTATTTTGGTTTTTTTAGTCCCTGACTATTCCTATTTCATTTTATTTTTACAGTGACACATTCGCTGACCCACTGTGTTCAATACAGGACGTGGGCTTTTAGCCCTAAACCCTGTATGTTGGACCTTGTATTCTGAGGGGGTTCTCAGCAGGTCTCTTATACCCCAGTGTATAAGCACACTTTGTTTTTACTGCATACACCCTTGATTCCCTGGACCCCACGCTCAGTGGCTCCCCCATATGACAAACAATTGAGCTTTGGCAGGACATGTGAGTATCTCATTGTGTTTTTTCCTCTTTTTGAGACAAATCTCCTCCAGCAATATAGATTTCCTCCAGTGCAAATATAATGTATTGATATACTGAGACTAATTTTATGACCCTTCATCTATTTAGATGAGTTTCTAAGGATACAAATTGCCTTGACAAAGGACCACAGTCCGAAACATGTTGGCATCTTCCTTACCCTATGTACCAAGCAAGTTTATACCTCTGTCATAATGCTTTGTATGTTTTTGCTCTTTTGACATGTTATAAACTGTATCAACTGATTGTATCCTCATTGCAAACATACCATGCCTTCTGAGCATTCCCTTGTTCACTGTGTACATTTTGAATAAACGTTTACTTTTTTCACATGCATACATCGTTTTAAAGTGTCTATCTTCACTCCAAGCATCCCCCAGGGGTATTGGCCTTTACCTTATGCACAGTATGGCCTACTACTAAAAGTGTTCTCACAAATGGTGCATGACTTACAGAAGTTGCTAGTCAGTGGACTGATTCCTGCAGCTACATAGAATTTATTGATGAGGGAATTCATAAGAGTCTTTGACAGATGGGCAGCTCCATGTGCCCATTGTACCACCGCAGAGTACATATTCCTGGATAAGCAAGGTTTCTTGTTGCACTCGAATAGTCCATACTTGAGGGTTGTTCCTGTAGTTCTTTCAGATAAACTCTGCAAAAACCGTGGCACCTCACAGGGGGCACAGACCAGGGCCCCTCACACTTGGGAGAGTCCATAGGGCAAGCACGGGGTGGTCTTCTTCCACTCTACTTTCCACTTGTCGCTGGCTGCCTGGTTTGGCAGTTGAATCGGCTAGATGATTGCCTCGGACTAGCTCTTGGTTGGCTGTAGTCCGGCTCACAACCCAAGCGCCGCACGTTGGGCTGACAAGCTGTTTTGGATTCCAGACTAAATGTCTGAACCGAGTTATCTGCACCTGGTCCAATTCAGAATGTTCATGCATGCATGCTTAGAAGGACTACGCTGACACACACTGTTCAGAGAAAAACTTACTTTATTGCTCTTGGGCATAGCTTCTTTTATAGTAGAAGATGACACATTGTTTGCAAAGACATCATCACAGTCTAGTTGTGTTGTCATCTGTAAATTGGAGGACTCTTATCTAAGGGTCTCGTCTTCCAGCCAGTTTCATCCAGGTTTTTTTGCTGATGTGAGGTTGTGGACTCTTGAACCCACTCGATGGGAGGGGGGACTCTAGTTACTTCATTTTGAGTAAGGAGATTCAGCATTTATACGTATACAATAGAAATAGCCATTTTATCAAAGCATTAATAAATCCACAACACACACTCCAACTGAACTGTAGGGATCCCCTGCTGCTTACCTGTTCCCGCAAATCTGCTCCTGCTGATTTGTCAGCAAATCAGCAGCGGTGAAATAGAAAACATAATCTCTTATTAACAATGATATTACGAGTGGTGGAAACACTGTGCTAAATGAAAAAACTGAAATTGTCTATACCGGAAGATGTCTTTAGGCCTCATTATTATTATGATACAGGATTTATATAGGACCAATAATTTTGGCAGCACTTTACAACACGAGGGCAGACAGTACAATTACAATACAATTCAATACAGGAGGAATCAGAGAGCCCTGCTCATTAGAGCTTACAATCTAGGAGGAAGGGTCAAGTGATACAAAATGTAATAACTGTGGGGGGATGATTTGATGGAGAAAGTAAAAGTACAGTTGCTAGGTCGGGGGGCTAGATAGGCTTCTCTGAAGAGAAGGGTTTTCAGAGATCGTTTAAAAGCAAGCAGAGTAGGAGATAGTCGGACAAATTGGGGTAGGGAGTTCCACAGGATAGGAGAGGTTCAGGAAAAGTCCTGGAGGCGAGCATGAGAGGAGGAGATGAGGGAACTAGAGTGCAGGAGGTCTTGGGAGGAACAAATGGAACGAGTAGGTTGGTATTTTGAGACTAATTAGTGCTGTAGCTGGGGGCCTAAGTTGTGGATGGCTTTGTAAGTTGTTGTTAGAATTTTGAATTTAAATCATTGGGTGAGTGTAAGCCAGTGGAGGGATTGACAGAGAGGGGTAGCAGACACTGAGTGGTTGGTAGGGTGAATGAGTCTGGCAGCAGCATTCATCATGGACTGAAAGGGGGATAGCCTATGTAAATGTAATCCCGTGAGGAGGGAGTTGCAGTAGTCAAGGCGGGAGATGATCAGGGAGTGAACTAGGAGCTTTGTGTTGTCATTGGTTAGGAAGGGAGGCGTATTTTGGAGATGTTGTAGAGGTTGAGATGCCAAGATTTGGAAAGTGTTTGGGTGTGGGGCCGAAAGGATAGTTCAGCGTCCACGGTTACACCTTGGCATGCGGGGACGGGCTGTTAGTAGTGCTATTGATCTTGACAGAGAGATTAGGGGCAGAGGCACGTGGAGGAGGAAAAATCATGAGCTCAGTTTAGGATAGATTGAGTTTTAGGAAGTGGTGTGACATCCAGGCTTATATGTCTGTTATTAAATGAGTGATATGTGAGGCGACTGAAGGAGTGAGCTTAGGGGTAGAGAGATAGATTTGAGTGTCGTCAGCATAGAGATGGTATTGGAAGCCATAGAAAGCTATTACCTGACCCAGGGAGGTGGTGTAGATGGAGAATAAGAGAGGTCCAAGAACAGAACCTCGGGGGACCCCGACAGAGAAAGGGAGAGGAGAGGAGGAAGTAGAGTTGTATGTGACACTAAAGTTGCAGTTGGATAAATAGGATGAGAACCAGGGAAGAGTACAGTCACGGAGACCAAAAGGTGTGGAGTTTTTTGAGGTGGAGGGGGTAGTCCACTGTGTCAAAGGTAGCAGAGAGGTCTAAGAGTAGGAGGACAGAATAGTGTCCATTGGATTTAGCGGTTAGCAGATTGTTTGTGAGTTTTAGGAGAGCAGTTTCCATGGAGTATTGAGGGCTGATTCCAGACTGAAGGGGATCAAGAAGGTTATTCTTGGCGAGGTTGTCGCTCAGCCGGTTGTAGACCAGACGTTCAAGGAGTTTGGATAAAAAAGGGGAGGAGATGGGGTGTAGGTTGTTAAGATTGGTGGGGTCTAGTGAGGGCTTTTTAAGAATGGGGGTGACCAATGCATGTTTTAGAGAGTTTTGGAAGAGGCCTGAAGAGAGGGAGCTATTGAAGATGTGAGTTCAGAAGGAGAGGGAGTGCAGAATAGAGTCAGAGGGTGAACGTAGCATTTGTGGGGTAACAGGGTCCAGGGGGAAGGTGGTAGGGTGGATGTTAGAGAAAAGTTTAGCAACCTTTTCTATAGTGGCAGGGTTGAATGAAGGAAATAATGATTGTACCTGTGGACATGGGGTGTTAGGTGGAGAAGGCATATGTACAGTGGAGATCTCCCCACGAATTACATCAATCGTATGTTGGAAGTGATTGCCGATCTCCTGAGCAGTGCGTAAGATAGTCGGTGAAAGCAGTGGAGGGTGAAGTAGAGAGTTGAAGGTAGAGAAGAGTTGAAAGGGACAGGATGATAAGTCGTTAACGATAGTAATGAGAATGCTCCTAGAGGAGTTTGGTGTTTTTTTTTTAGAGTTTAGAGTCAGAAAAAAAACCCACTGACAGAGCATCCAGGAGCAGCAGAGTTTTGTCAGAAAAAATGCTTGATGCGCCTAAACACGGGTAAATATATCGAAACATGTCTATTCGTGAGTAAAGAGGTTCATATTGAAACAGTGCCTTGCTGATAAACATTACCTTCTCTGCCCAAAGAACCGTATGACCTACAACATATGTAGTGCCATTGTCATAATTTGATTTATTTCTGTGATCATTCAAAATCTACAATATACTAAACGTTTAAGTTGTGTGTTGACTCCTCCAAATTCTCAAGGGGGGGGGGGTCTGTGGTTAAGCTCCGCTTCCACGCAGCACCTGCAGTTGCCTGAATATAATGGGACTGCCAATTAGTGACTGCATCTCGTATGTGGTAATTTTCCACTTGGCTCAACAAAAGTCAAATTAAAAATCGACTGGGCCATGCACAGCTTGAATTCTTGTGGCACTGGCCAAAATTTGAATGGTCTATGGTCAGCCTTAGAAAGCTGTCCCAAATGAAAAAAAATACCAACTATTCTTGTTCTGGTGAGAACCCAAAATTTTGTATATCCTCTTACTTTTCTTTCAGTCCTGGGTGACGATGGTGACCAGGAGATAGACAGTATTCAAAACCTAATACTGATTCTAACCCTTCAACAGTTTATTTAAAAAAAAAAAAAAAGGGTTTGGCTTTGCATGCACTTTAAAGTGTCTGTTGTAGCACTACAAGTCTCAGCACTCACAGATGATTTTGAAGCTACAGCTGGCGTGTCCGGAGCAGACTATGTGTATCTAATCTGTAGCTACTAATTTGTATCCTGCAGCCAATCCTGCTGGCAAGAGGTTAAGTGGCCCACTTCATCCATATGAACTCTGAGCCACGTTATCCGATGGATAATTATTCTACACTGCGGCATTTCTTGTTGGGTTTGTGCCTGCTTGGGTTCTTGCCTACATACTTGAGATGTTTCTTGGTTTAAGGTTTCAATCTTTGGGGGCACAGATATCTGGCAGCAATCCTAGAAGAGAATCACCGTCAATACAGCTACTATCTTCTGCTCCCTTCCCTGGCTGTGCTCAACCTCTGTGTTTCTTCAGTATCAATTACTCGACAGCTTTAATCTGTCCCTGAAATGTGCTTCCAATGTATATACTACAATGAATCATTGCAGCTGTAGTGGTCAACTGCTATGTCCTCTAGCTTCTACAATTGCTGTAGTTTCACCCAGAATTCTCTAATTTAAGCACTCTATAAAGCAGTTAACATGAGAACTATGGGCATTTATGTTTGTTACATTAAAGGCTAAAAGTTCATGTAAAATTTAAATGATTTTGTGGGGGGCTACAAGTTTGGATTGCTGATTGGTTTCAAATATATCTTGTATATAAGTGACTCCGGTCCAAGATCTATCAAATAATCAGCCTTACACACAGTTTGCTCAGCTTGTGTTTCTTCATTTTACATTAGATAGGATACCATTAAACTTTTAAGAACCCAGCAAAGTTACTCAAATTAAGGATGTCCATCAAAAAATAACTTTTGTCTTACCTTCCTCGTAATTTTAGCATGCTTGCGTATTGTATATTTGTCAATATTATTCAAATATAAAACAGGGCAGAATTAGGCAGGATATATGGCAATGATCTATTTAGCCACCAAAGGTCTGAGTCCTTGCCATAGGCAATTCTCAAAGCACTATCCACCTTCATGATGGCACTAGGCCCAAAGCTTGGGCCTGGTTAGGGAAATCTCATGGCTGCTTACCACCACCTACTGGAGCTCTCCTTGGCTCTTCTCTTCTAATACCCCACCCCATCCCACTAGCAGCTCCAACCCTATTTAAATATTTTGCAAGGGGAAAGGAAATCTTTATATGCCTTTATATTTTCACATAACATTTTTCATAAGATCAGTTTCTGCACTTCCCATACATGCCCAATGCTTTGTTCACCAATCAGCAAACACTTTTTTTACGTTTCTTTTAAACGGGGCTCTTTGCCTTATATGAATAGCTTGATTGTAAAGGATCAATTAAATAAAGACATTTTATTTAAGGGCTGACTCAAGCTAAAAATGATATATCGGCTTTGGGTGAGCACCAGCGTAATAAACCAGACAGAGACAAAAATGTTATGCAGCATTGTCCAAGAACCCTCCACAAGGCTGTAAGGAGTTATTGGGTTCCAATGCTTTATTTTACAGAATGGGGAGCCTGTTGCCATCATTCCCCTGTGTAATAGTTGCAGCAGGTAAATGAAACTAGCACATAATTCAGCTTTCCAATAACCAGGTAAAGTTAAAATGTTTGCTTTAGGCGGCATTCACCTCTAGAGGTGAACTCTAGGCAGATATAAGACAC
The DNA here is from genome assembly GCA_028564925.1 of Lithobates sylvaticus. Taxonomy (NCBI): domain Eukaryota; kingdom Metazoa; phylum Chordata; class Amphibia; order Anura; family Ranidae; genus Lithobates; species Lithobates sylvaticus. The sequence continues at coordinate 101,728,096 of CM053029.1, forward strand.
AAATGAATGCAGCTCTGCAATGAATACATGGATACAATACCATAAATACATCATTAAAGAAGAACTCTAGGCAGATACATTTTCTAAACACAAGTAGTTTAAGTACCTTTATTTGATCTAGTATCACCCTCTTTCAATCCTTGTATAGCAGTGCTGGAGTGTAAGAGGAACAAACAGCACAAGTAGCCAATCATTTCTTGTGCGAGTAAAAAACATGCTAATAGCTGGATAGAGATGAGTGAAAGATATAAGCTCATCACTGGACTTCCTCTCCTTTCACTGTCCAGTCACACGCTGGGGCGGATTCATGATGACTTGGGATCAGAAGTAGTGGGTTGTATAATGCTGGCCATCAAACTGAGGACATCTAGTGGCAGAAAAAAGTACTGTTGGTAAAATCTCTGGTTTACAAGGTAAATATTGCAGCAAATTCTGTTTTTTCATTTGCATGTATCTTGTTATTTTGTAACACAAAAGCAGAGCAAATTCACACTGTATTTTTTCACACCAGGTTTGGGTTTTTAAATGATACCTATGAACATTTTCATATTTTATGCCGGATATACAGTATATTTGTATAGAATTATGAGCTTCCTTTCTTTGAAACCGACAGAACTGTTTATTTTCTGGTTTAAAATATAGTGTTTAATGACTTACGCTCCTTTGCATTGTCTTCTCTATAAACTATTCCTAATTGCATTTTGGCTCTGTTCTCCTTCTAAGGATTATTTGTAACAAAGGCAAGCATGCCAAAAACAATAATTAAGATATCAAGTAAAGCTATGTAAATGCATGCAGTGCTGATACTTTTTTTCTGTAATTTCCATGATAAATTAGAACATTCACATACTACCCTGCACAGCTTAGTTTGTGTTTTTTTTTTTTTTTTTGCACATTGGAGAGTTTTAACTAGCAAAGAAAAGCCTTCCTAAAAGGCAATGTATTCACATATCATTACTGCCATCACAGATCCAAAAATCAAGAGGATCATTCTACGTTTTAGGATAGTTGGCAGGGTAGTGTAGTGCGAAAGCATTCCTGTATACCCCAGTGGCCAAATGCAAGTCTAGAGCTGCTGGCTTGTAGTGCAGCTTTATTAAAGTAGATGTAAACACAATCACCAAAATCGCATATAAGAATTAAGCATGTAAATACAATTTCAAAAGCCTTTTACAATATTTTTAAAACTAGATTCTGATCTTTGTGTTGTGCAAGGATAACGTGTATTATGATGAGTGATAATATGCATTTCAATAAGGCTGCACTTTAATTTTGAATGAACAGCCAATGCGTTACAACAGCCTTTTGACACTAGTATACAAATATATAATAGTGCAGCGCTGCTCTCCCACCAATCACCAGAGACAAATGTGGAAAAGTTCAGTGTAGCAACAAATAGAAATCAATATGAGTAACAAACTATACAAGGTGAAAAAACATATAAAACACAATATAGAAATGTGCATAAAGTCTCTAATTTTGATTCCAAGATCAAAGAGAGTAATTCTAAACTTTCACAGTGCTAAACCTTTTCATCCAATTTTTAAATTGCTGCATTTGTAAATTTCAAAAGTCAGTATAAAGGAATAGTAGTGGTAATTTTGCTTATAAGGTATGCTGTAGTGTGTTCAATCTCCCACCTTCTTTCAAGGACCTATATATAATATAGGTCAAAGTTTGCTATTCCCTTTAAAGGGTTAATGAACTCCCAGCTCCTCTCTCCATCTCCAACCTGGGATCTTTTGTGTAAGACAACAAGGTATATGTCTCCTTTAAGGAGAAAAGACCTCCACTCCTATCTTCTTTGTCATTCAAATAGATGGCTATGTGCTCAAAAGAAAGAAGTAACTTTCACTGTGTAGCAATCCTCTGCATACAATGTTTATTAAAACGCTGGAGCGTTACAGAGAAGCAGCCTCCAATATTCCCACTTGTAATCAACTGCTGGACACTGCCCTGCTACTGTCAATGTTGCTTCCCTATTATGACATCACCCAGCTCCGCCCTACACGTATCGTCATCCATCACATGAGGATCAGAGGATCCTACACACACGCCTCCACTCTTTTCCAGTATGCCACAAATCACAAATCTTTCACTTTTGCATGTTGAGCAGTGATAAAACGTGTCGGTTGAAATGTGTGTTGGTGTACCATTAAAAATGAATGACACTGTGCCACAATTTGTACAATACAATGGATCAAGGTAAGGTGCAGTAAAACACCTATTACCACAAAGTAAAGGTGTAAAATTGGCCTAAATCTGCAACTTTCAATACAATAAATTCTGATGATACTGCCATAAAAGTCCTTGTTCAGGCACTACCTGTTATAGGGTGACATATCGCTGTTGTTGTCTCTCAATCGTGTTGTGCGTTTTCATCCTGTAACATGGGCTTATGATGGAGACTACAAGTCTACAATTAAACACACATTATGCTGGCATGGTCCCCTGTTTTCACCATCAGGAAACCTGCCCTGAGAAATGCCATGTAGATAAAGTGCTGCAGCGAACTAAATGTCATTCACTTAGGGTGTACATCTACTTTAATGGGTGTATTTATGTTGCATACTTGTGACCAAAGCTATCTAGGAGATCTATGTAACCCATTTACTTCAGACTAGACTAACAAATATTGTAGTAATGGACAGCTGCCCTTACAATCCCCAGCAGCATTTTCTACAATCGGTTACAGTGATCTTCACTAGAATGTTTAATTTTCAAATGTGTTTCTCGACATTCTAATTAAATTATCCATAAATTTTACTTTGTGATCCTTCAGCAAGATCTTGATTTACATTGCCATAAATACCATCAAAGGCCAATTTCACCCAAAACTATTAAAGAGTATTTCCTGCCAACTTTTTTTTTATTTTCAGTTTTGGATACATTTTTACCACTATTTATATTCATATATTTGGAAATGTTCACATTTTACCTCTGCTGTTTCAACAACTAAAAAAAATGACAGTGGGTGTCCTTTATGAATGTTATGGCAACACCCACTACTGGGTGACATGGGTCACCAGAGACACAGGCTCTAAACACCAGCTGGTCTTCACCATAGCTTCTAATGGTGGAGATGGCTCAGGAACACTAATGGCCCCTGGAGCTGTTTGCTACAGGCTGGTTCCAAGTCACGGTCATCCGGATTGCCCCTCTAAGAGGTGAGTGAGGAAAGGAGATCTATGGTATGAGAAATATACACTAGGAGATCAGCAATAAAATAGTCAGGTCCAGGGAGGGGTCAGGGCATGTAGCAAATAAGAGTAGTCAGGTTAATCTGGGTCAGCAATGGTCAGACAGATCCTTAGGTAAGTATTGTAGTTCTTTTCTAACAAGGGGTAGTTTGTGAGAGGACACAGCACCAGCCACTTACAAGGTTGATGCTTAAATATCCATTGGATCAGAGGACACACCCAGTGTCATGTGAGAGTGCTCTGGAAGTCCTGGTAGGAATTGTTTGAGCACCAATGGAAGTACAGGCAAGGATTCTGCAAGAACCATCAGAAGTACTAAAAGGTATTCTGAAAGCCGTGGCAGGGATTCTGAAAGCACCATTGGAAGCACTAGCAGGGTGTACTGGTAGGGATTCTGCAAGCATTATTGGAAGTAATGACAGATATTCTGGAAGTTTTAGGTGATTGGAGCGTGGGAACGTAGGTCCCACTGCTGGGATCCATGAGCGATAAAACGACAACCACCTAACATTCATCAAAAACCAAAACTTCTCTGAACAAATTCTTTTTTTATGGTTGTTCAGTATTTCAGGCTAAACTTCTTGAAACATGTTTTACCTACACCATTTGAATCCTCAACATAAACAAGGTAAGTCCAACAATTTCTGAGTGAATCCAGCAGTTATTGGCAGCTGTATAATTGATTACAAACAGGCCGAACAACCACTTAAAGTGGATGTAAATCGTTAAAAAATGTTTTATTGAAGACTTCTACCTGGTACAGTAGAGGATGTCAAGTCACCTTTGCCCAGTCTTGCCATGAAGAGTTAATCCAGCTCTGAGCAATCCTCTTATCTTTTTTTAGTAAGATAAAAAAGGACACACAGATAAGTTTGTGTCGCCACATCCCCCACTGCTGTGACTGACATTTGATTTCTTTATCTCATGAACGGTATGAGAGAGAGAGAGAGTGATTGTTAGGATTCCAGCTTCACATCCCTCCTCCTTTCTTCTCCAGCTCTCCCAGGATTGGCTGCTCCACACCTCAGCATGATTGTGCATGCTGAAATCATGTGATGCCTTTCCTGAGTTTTGACTGGATGTTACTCAAAACTCAGGAATAGGAGAGTAGGAGAGTGTAGAGGTCGAAGGGAAGTCTTGTGACATCATGACTCTGCCCACCAAACTCCGTCAAAGAGACCCACCCACGATTACAGAGTTTTGCAGGGATCCTACTGCTAAAGGGGGTGACATTTTCAAGGTAAGGATATATGCAGGAGGCTTGCATGTATATATACATTAATACTGTGCCATTAGTTTATACTGGGTGAGTGGTGGGTTTACATCCACTTTAAGCCAGGGGTGTCACGTACCTGACAGGTGACCTGACATGCAGTGGGAAGGCCTTGCGCACAACCCCGGTTAAAGGGCCACCGATGTTGCAACAGTGGCCACAAGGGCCTGGCAGTGTATGGGGGCCTGGATCGTCTTCTGTGCAGCTGATGTTTCACCAGGGTAGACCAGCAGGTTAATGGCAGGTGTAGTCAGTTCAGCTGATGCAGAGAGGGAACAGGAAGCAGGTATGTGCAGAACTGAGGAGACACTGAATGCCTAGTCAAACAAGCCAGGTTTGGTAACAGACGATCATGCAGATATAAACGACCGGCAGAGAATGGACAGGATGCAGGCAAGGTTTGGCAACAGGATATCAAGCAGTGGAGAGGTAAGCATAGTTAACAAGGCAAGCCCGGGTCAGGATAACAGAGAGCAAACATAGTAAGAATAAGCTTGGTCAAACACAGGAATCAGATTAGGATCTCAGGAACAGGTTTTCACAGGTACAAGCTGCAGATCAGACAGCAAAGACTCTGTGCAGTTGAGGTGTTTAAGTATTGTGGTTTGGCGGCAGTCTCACTGGCATGCGTGTACGTGTGTGCTCCCACGCATTGGCGTGCATGGATTTGTACGCAGGCACACATTGGTGTGCTGGACAATGCGCCTATGACAAGGGGTCTCCAAACTTTCTAAACAAAGGGCGAGTTTACTGTCCTTCAGAATTTAGGAGGGCCAGACTGTGGCCATTGGAAGTAGAAAAGGTCTTGAAATCAGTGGTAAAAACAATGCCCCATCTTTAGAGTCAGTGGGAGGAATTGTACCCCTTCATTGGTGTCATTGGGAGAAATTGTGTCCCATCCTTGGGGTCACTGGGCCCCATTGTTTATGTCATTGGGAGAAATTGTGCCCCATCATTGGTATCATTAGGTGAAAATGTACCCCATCATTGGTGTTATTGGGAGAAATTATCCCCATCATTGGTGTCATTAGGAGAAATTGTGCCCCATCATTGGTGTCATTGGGCCCCATTGTTGGCATCATTGGGAGAAATTGTGACCCATTATTGGTGTTATTGGGAGGAATTGTGCCCGTTCATTGGTGGTGGTGGGGGTTTTGTGGGGTTAGGTTAAGTGTTCCTTTGAGTAATTCATCTTTAACCTCCTTGCGACCGCCGGCTGTCAAATGATGGCCAGGCGGCGCAGCTCTCGTGGTGGGAGGGCGTCATATGACGTCCTCCCCTTCTGTGCACTCCAGGGAACGCGCGCGCGCGCTCTCACCGTGTCACTGGGCACCCGATGCGCGTGCCCATCGGCCGCGATGTCCGCTGGGCACCCGCGATTGCCCGGTAACACAGCCGGACCGTGGATCTGTGTGTGTAAACACACAGATCAACGGTCCTGTCAGAGGAGAGGAGCCGATGGTGTGTTCTCTGTACAGAGAAACACTGATCGGTCTCCTCCCCTTGTGAGTCCCCTCCCCCTACAGTAAGAATCACTCCCAGGGAACATAATTAACCCCTCCCCGTCCCCTAGTGGTTAACCCCTCCCCGTCCCCTAGTGGTTAACCCCTTCACTGCCAGTGTCATTTATACAGGAATCAATGCATTTAAATAGCATTGATTGCTGTATAAATGACAATGGTGCCAAAAATGTGTCAAAAATGTCCGATGTGTCCGCCATAATGTCACAGTCACAATAAAAATCGCTGATCGCCGCCATTACTAGTAAAAAAAAAAAAAATTAATAAAAATGCTATAAAACTATCCCCTATTTTGTAAACGCTATAACTTTTGCGCAAACAATAATCGCTAATTGCGATTTTTTTTTACCAAAAATATGTAGAAGAATACGTATCGGCCTAAACTGAGGAAAAAAAATGTTTTTTTATATATTTTGGGGATATTTAGTATAGCAAAAAGTAAAAAATATTGTTTTTTTTTTTTAATTTGTCGCTCTTCTTTTGTTTATTGCGCAAAAAATAAAAAACGCAGAGGTGATCAAATACCACCAAAAGAAAGCTCTATTTGTGGGGAAAAAATGATAACAATTTCATTTGGGTACAGTGTCGTATGACCGCGCAATTGTCATTCAAAGTGTGTCAGCGCTGAAAGCTGAAAAATGGCTTGGTCAGGAAGGGGGTGAAAATGCACTGTACTGAGGTGGTTAATTGTAAACCAGAAACGCTTATTCTGCTCCCCCCTCCCTCCCAGCAGGGACTTGACAGCCTTCTGGCCGAGAAGAGGGGAAGATCTCAATGCTAAGACCCAACTTAAACCACTTCACAATGGCTAATCACTCCACGGTGACTGTAGCTACAGAGGTCAGTGAGGACTTCTCTCAAAGTTCATTTACTACTTATAACCACTTACTTACTACAAAATTTGTTAATATTTTACTCTCCAGTCTCCATCACTTGCCCACAAGTTCACTTTATACTACATTGGTGATTTCCATTATAGTGAGTTGTGTGACAGGAAAAGGGCCACAGTTGGTTACTGACCTTCTATTCCCCAGCCTGCTCCCGACTGCCTTCAACTGGGATTGATAGAAGATTGCATGTTGCCACAAAGGATCACACATACACAAAATGTAGTACTTGTTCAAGCCAATTGTACGACAGTGACAGCAACACATTAATGTGATTCTATTAGAAGCTAATATTTGATGAAAAGCTACTTCACATGTCCTGGATTCACTTGTGTAACTTGGGCTATGGACTAAAATGGTCAACAGATGCATCGTTTTACTAATTTTCATAATTTTCATAAGTGGAAACTGTGGTCTTCTATTGGCATGCCTTTTGTGCTTTTCCATTTTATTTTTATTTCTTTCTCCTAGCTTTATAGTGACATGCTAACAAAAGCCTGTAATTTATTTATTAAAAAAAGCAGATGTTAACCACAAACCCCACAAAGAGTATTCTGTAACCTCAGTGTCATATGCAAGGATATGAATAAGGCCAGATAGCTTAACTCGCCTTCCTATCAAAGCACAACAAAGTTCTTTAACTTTCTTAACTTTAATTATAAAATAACAGTAGAGAGTTTGTAGATGTTGTAGGGTGTTGAGAGAGAGCTTCTCTATGTGGAATGCTTATTCGGGAAGGAGGTAAAAAACAGAATGCTATTGCAGGACTTGTCTGGATGTACTTTCAGAGCCTTCCACAAGTAAAAAAAGGAACAGGGGCGTGGACAAACCAGGTAAGGGAACAGGGAGAAACTAACTAATGAATTTAGACAGGGAGAGTGGGCCAATCCATTCTCCCTACAAGAAAATTGAAAGGTTACAATGGCAACCAGACTCTAGTTGATCAGTAAGTAAAACACTGTCAAAAAAGGAGGCTGGGCAAAAAACTAGGGACTCTTGTTCCATGATACTCCCTGTTTATTATCTGAGATACCACTATTACTAACTATGTGGTATATATGTGAAAACAAAACAACAGTGCATAACATCATGTACACATAATAATGCAATATCAGGTCGGCACCTCTGTCTCCAAAGTCCCTTCCTGCAATTGACGCGAGCGGGGTGCACTGTTCAGGATGGTTGAGTGCGCCACAATGTCTTTGAATATTCCCAGAATGGGTTTTCAGTCTTTTTCTTTGTTATAGTCCGCTTTGGCCATTAAAAGGATGGTTTCTGTAATGGGCCTTGTAAAGATTTTTACAGTCCCTTGTCTGACAATTTTTTACTTTGACCTTGCAGACTTTCCTATCAGCGCTATGAATGGATTTAACGATAAGACCTATTGGCCACTTGTTTTGCGGCACCTGCTTGTCTCTTAACAGTACAACCTTTCCCTCTTGAATGTTCTGTTTGACAGCTTGCCATTTGTGACATTCCTAGATATTTATGCCTCCAATGGTCCCAAAAGGTGGCATTGGTGGGATTCAAACCCATGGCTTGAACCTTTGAAGGTAGCAGGGCATACCACTACACTATGGAGCTAAGCACAATCATGCATAGAAAATACTATTACTAATGTTTGATTCTTTTCATTCTATACAATAATGTTATGCATTTGAGGCATTAATATTATGGTACCAACCATGCTCATGTGCCATTGGCTATTGGGTAGGGATGAGCCGAACACCCCCGTTTCGGTTCACACCAGAACTTGCGAACAGGCAAAAAATTTGTGCGAACACCGTTAAAGTCTATGGGACACAAACATGAAAAATCAAAAGTGCTCATTTTAAGGCTTATATGCAAGTTATTGGCACAAAAAGTGTATGGGGACCCGGGTCCTGCCCCAGGGGACATGTATCAATGCAAAACGTCAGTTTTTTACAGGAGCAGTGATTTTAATAATGTTTAAAGTGAAACATTAAAAATAAAATATTCCTTTAAATATCGTGCCTGGTGGGTGTCCTTAGTATGCCTGTAAAGTAGTGCATCTTTCCCATGTTTAGACCAGTACCGCAGCAAAATTACATTTCTAAAGGAAAAAAATGTCTTTTAAAACTGCTCGCAGCTGTAATGTATTGTCAGATCCCGGCAATATAGATAAAAATCATTGAAAAAAATGGCGTGAGTTCCCCACCCACCCAGTCCATTACCAGGCCCTTTGGGTCTGGTATGAATATTAAGTGGAACCCTGCACGAAAATTAAAATAGCGTGGGGGTCCCCGCAAAATCCATAGCAGGCACTTGAGGTCTGGTATGGATATTAAGGGGAACCCTGTGCCAAAATTTGAAAAAGAAAATGGTGTGGGGGTCCCCCCAAAATCCATACCAGACCCTTATCCGAGCACGCAACCTAGCAGGCCGCAGGAAAAGATGGGGGACGAGAGAGCACCCCCCTTCTGAACCTACCAGGCCACATGCCCTCAACATGGGGAGGGTGCTTTGGGGTCCCCCCAAAACACCTTGTCCCTATGTTGATGGGGACAAGGGCCTCATTCCCACAACCCTTGCCCGGTGGTTGTGGGGGTCCACAGGCGGGGGACTTATCGGAATCTGGAATCCCCCAACACTGCCTTATCCACCCGCTGAATTCATTACCTGCAATTTTCCACAGCTGTTATATATAAAGATTCCACCTTTATGATTTACTTGCAGGTGTGCTGAAAAGATTACATTTTTTGGTGCACAAATACATAAAGAAATTATAAGATATAAAAGAAAGATATTGCACTTCCCCAAAACCACCACCCCCAAAACTAATTAAAAAGAAAAGAGAAAAAAAAAACAACAAGCTCAATAATGTACTTTTATTCTGCCAGCAGAAAAAAAATTATGTACATTCATTTACTAGCTTCAAAAAAAAAAAAATTCTACAGGATATATGGTGCTACATTTAGCAATACAGTTAGCAATTGGGTTTTAAAGAGGAAGTAAACCCTGATGCGTTTACTTCCTCTTTGTTTCCCTGCAAAGGTAAAGCAAAATGGGCTACTATGCATCGCATAGTAGCCCATTATGTGTCACTTACCTGACACAGGAGCCAGCGATGTCACCGCTGTCCCCTCTTCCACAGAGCGTCCATCTTCTTTCCGGGTATCGTGGCTCCGGCGCTGTGATTGGCCAGAGCCGCGATGATGTCACTCCTGCGCATGCGCACGGGATCCGCCACTAACGGCATATCGCCGTTAGCAGCGGCATGCTCAGTGCGCCTGCACGCCGCTGTCTAAGGTGCCTGTCTTTTTGAAAATATCTCCTAAACCGTGTAGGTTTAGGAGATATTTCTTGGACCTACAGGTAAGTCTTAATCTAGGCTTACCTGTAGGTCAAAGTGATTTGTAAGGGTTTACAACCACTTTAAGGGCCCTGCTCATAGGAGCTTACAATCTAAAATTTGTCTAAACCTTAGAGTGGACACAGCTTTACTTTCAGTGTATAACGGGTAACATTTCATACTACATCATTTTTATCTGCACACATCATTTTTATCTGCAAGATTATAGAAACATACTTAAAGCAGGATTCCACCCTAAAGGGGAACTTCCACTTTTCGGAACCCTCCCCCCCTCCGGTGTCACATTTGGCACCTTTCAGGGGGGAGGGGGGGGCAGATACCTGTCTAAGACAGGTATCTGCACCCACTTCCGGGCATAAACTCCCACGGAAGTTTACACCACTTCTTGTCCCGGTGCGCTGTCTGCCGGGACACACACGTGTCCCGGCAGACAGCGCTGATGATTCTCATTGCGCTGCGTGACTCGCGCATGCGCAGTAAGGAACCGGGAAGTGAAGCCGCAAAGGCGACACTTCCTGATTCCCTCACCGAGAATGGCGCCGGCAGCAGCAGAGAGCCGAGCGATTGATCGGCCTCTGCTGCCGACATCGCTGGAACCTGTGACAGGTAAGTGTCCATTTATTAAAAGTCAACAGCTGCAGTATTTGTAGCTGCTGGCTTTTAAAAAAAATTCAGGTACAGTCCCGCTTTAACAGTCATTATTCTTACAAAGCATTCCAACATAATATTACAAAAAGGAGAACAAAACATGCTGTTGGTAATTGTGGTATATATGTACTCTATTCATATTTTTCTATATATATATGATATACAACATTTTAAAATTTATGCAAAGACCAAACTTCTGTTTTTCAGGGGGGGGTTTTGTGTCCCATTAGGGACATTTCACTTCCCTATCCGTCAGAAAGTAGGAAGAGATCTCTCCAAAGCAAGTGGAATTCCCCCTTAGAAAAATGTTATCAGAACATGTTTTCTCTTTGGTAGATTTCCTCTCACCTCCTCTTTCTTTAAAAACTCAAAAATGTTATACCGTATATACTCGAGTATACGCCGACCCGAATATAAGCCTAATTTTACCACAAACAACTGGGAAAACTTATTGACTCGAGTATAAGCCTAGGGTGAGAAATGCGCAACTACTGTAAGTGGAAAAGAGGGTCAACAATGCCCATTTGCATACCTCACTGTGCCCATTTGCAGCCATAGGTCCCCCAAACTTCAAACTTTGTAGTTAAGGGTTTCTAAATGCCCCCTAGCTGCAGCCAACATTTGGGGTCTCTGGACCCAAAGGGTCCCGAAATGACATTTCTGAAGATGGACACAGTTGACCGACTTTGGGGCCCTGTATCTCAGGGTCACTTGGTGCTAGGAACCCCATCTTTGGATATGTTGTAGTGCTAGGTCCACTTGGTTGGCATACCAACTTTCACAGTAAAAGCAGACAGAGGTTCAAAACCCCCACAAGGGGGGGGGGGGTGTGGACACAGGGTCTAACCCTTCTCCACTCTGCTCATAGTAACACAAAATGGTGTCTTTGCTTACACTTAAAATATGAAAAAATAAAAATGATATAGAAAATTAAACATGTTTCCTAAAACATTCAATGAATGATACAATATGAAAGAAAATGTCTGGTTGGTAGATTTCTCTAAGTGTATGGCCATCCATGAATGATTTCAAATCATTTATGTAACACTCTAACCATTGAGAGCTTGTCATACATGCAATGTCACATGAATGTGTGACAGATTAAAAAGGGCTTTATTAATATTCTAATTGTTAGCAAAAAAAGACATGCATTCTTTTCTAAAATCATGAATGTATTTTTAATTTGAACAAATATACACACTAAAATCTGCCTTCTCATCAGCCTTTTGAAATCTCCTGTATAGCCTGGAAGGGAATGGGTCAGTACACTAAACCAATAAGGTTCTGCTGCGTGAACATACGCTAACAAGGGACATGCTGACAGAAGGAGAGAGATGCTTTTATCATTCTGCCGCTGCCCCCTCATAGTCCAATCACAGACTAGGGTTGGGAAATAGCAATGCTGTATTCATGGGCGTCCGCAGAACTTTTTTCAGGGGGGGGGGCATCATTTTAGGGTCACCCATGCACCGCCCCTTTTCGACAATGTCATTATCACATTAGTATGGTCAGAGTCTGCAGACGTATTACAGTCCCTAGGATAAGTAATGGGTAATGGCCAACAGGCTCTCTTACCAGACCCAGCGAAACTACAGCAGTGATCACTCCGGCTGGACGATCGTTCACTCTGGGTTCCCCGGGGGTGACACTGGTCAGTAGTGTAGCATGTCTGTACCCTGGTAGTGGCTCAGTCTTTCTCTCTCTGGTGGTGCTGGCCAGTGTGGCTCTCTCTCTGGTGGTGCTGGACAGCATGACTCTCTTTTGTGGCCTGGCAGGCTCTCTCTCTGGCTTTCGCCCAGCACACTCCTCGTCCTGTAGCACTCTCTCCCTCAGCTTCTTTCCAGACTGCAGTCTCTCAATCTCTCTCTTGATCGAGCTGTAGCCTCCTCCCTGTGGAAAATGGAGCCGCCAATCTTTTGGGACTACCTGTCCCATGAAGCTTGCCTCTCCTAGTCACCTTTGAGTGGCCCTCAGTTATGGCCAACAGGGAAGGAACGGAGCAGGGCAGGAAGCTGGGTGGGGAACCTGGTGAGAGCCGCCGTCTCTTCTCCCTGACAGAAGAATGGGTGGGGCGAGTGGGGGAAACCTCTGATAGCCCGCAGCTCGCCATTCTTCCGTCACAGCACCACCAAGTTCTCTGCTGGACTGAGCAGGGAAAAGAGCCCAAAGTCACACTACACTTGACAGCACCTTAATGGTGTCACCCCACTGGTGGGTGGCACCCGGGTGCGGCACCTCGATAGAGACACAACTGTGCTGAATTTAAGATCCGATCCCTGATTCCAGGGGGGGGCACTTGACCCCCCTTGCCCCTACCTGCGGACGCCCATGGCTGTATTGCTTAACTGCACTAGGGAAAAGAGTCATTGGCCTGGCTTGCTTTCTGGTGAATACATGTTCTAATACTTTCTCTTCATATCCGACTAGGTTTCCATAGATATCTTTTATACATTGTCATTCGCAGTTAAAACTTTCTTTAATACACTAATCTCTTTGAAAAGATTTCTGCCTTTTTCCTTTTCATACAGCTCTTCAATTCTCTGGAGTTTTCCTTTTCTTTTTCTCGCTCCGTGTTAAAATGACTGTTTTATTGCTTTTTCTTTTTTTAAGTATATTCCTTTATACTGGCCATTGTTTTCCTCTCTAGTAATTTGGACATTATATTCCAATTTTCTTCTTTTGTCTTTTTACTCCTTCCCATCAAACCTTTTTAAATTTTGATAACCAAGTACTTTTCCTGCAGACGTATTACTTGTTCAATTCACTGCCGTTGTACTTATATTTCTTGGTAGTTATCCTTTGTATATTTTTAATAATTTATTTTTGATAGTTCTTCTTTATACTTTCAGCAGTTTTCAGCTTATTAACCTCATACCTCTTTCCTTTCTCTCCTTTAGACATAATAGGTATTTGTTTGTATTTAACAATAAAAGTAATAATTAATAATGTGACGGACCACCTGGCTGTCATGTACCTGACGGTAGAGCCTAATATGCAGCGGACGTCCTCTCTTACACCTCTGACTCGAGGCCCCCTGGTAGAGCAGACAGGAGGCGCAGGAGTGCAGAATTGCAGGAGTGCCTGATGGGTCGCAGACTGTGGAATCAGAAGCAGCTGCAGGAGGAATGGCAGTTCAGCAGGATACTCCAGGCAGAAGAGAGGGTAGGTACAGGCAGGCCGGTTCATACACTGGCGGACACGTCAGGAGCAGGTGCGGAGGAAGAAGAGTATTCAGGATACAACCGGGTCGGTGATGGGCTGGCAGTGAGGTAGCAGAAGGAGCAGGCAGATGGGGTGGTCAAACAAGCCGGGTCAGGTGCAGGCAGAGAGCAGGAATCATCAGAGGCAAGCCGGGTCGGATAACAGGAACAGGAATCAGATACAGGTAACAGGAACACACAGGAACACTGTAGAGCAGACAGCACTGAGTCTGTGCACTGGCTGAGTTTAAATAGCCTGTTGGGCACCAAAAGCTTTCACGGGGTGCGCGCGTGCTGATGCACGCAAACATGTGCACAGGCGCACTGGGGGCAACAGGCTGTCTTGGATTCTCATCTTGAGTACTGGCATGTCCTTCCTGACAATGTGCACGCACACAGGCGTGTGCAGATGCCACAGAGGTGTTCTGACAGGGGCTGAGGTCACAGCTCGTCTTCTTCTGCCGCCATCTTGGGTACTGGCTAGCCCTTCCTGACATTGGCATTGCAACTGGGTGTTGCCGCCAAGATACAGCTTTCTCCACACTAAGAACCAGGTATTATAGCTGAGCATTGTGACAAGGTAAAGTGAACACAATTCTAGTCACACCTCCAAGAGAATTAGCAGCCAAACAGAAGCAATAGATGACTCAATTAACAATGGGAATTCACACCTAGGAGGCACACAATGGGGAAATGACACCATGAGAACACGACAGCTTAGTAGACAGATTATAGCAGGAGACCCCAGCATCAGTTGTTTTGAGCTGATTATGTTTACAATGGCTCTCAGTCTCTAAGTCTGGGGGGGGGAGTTTGAAGCAGTCAATACTGGTTTGGGCATAGATGCCCCAAATCTGTATCCGAGTCCTAGGTTCCCAGAGTAGACAGAGCAGGGTAGACAGAGCAGGGTTTACAGACCAGGGTATACAGAGCAGCCTCACAGAGCAGGGTGTACAGATCAGTATATACAGAGCATGCCTCACAGACCGGGGTATGGCAGCAAACAACCCCCCCCCCCTGTGGGCCGTCCGGACTGGCGGCACTTACCGCTGGGACTCTCCTCCTCCTCTGTGACAGGGCTCGCTCTCCTCTGTGGCGGGGCTCGCTCTCCTCCTCCTCTGTGGCGGGGCTCGCTCTACTTCTCCTCTGTGGCGGGGCTCGCTCTCCTCCTCCTCTGTGGCGGGGCTCGCTCTCCTCCTCCTCTGTGGTGGGGCTCGCTCTCCTCCTCCTCTGTGGCGGGGCTCGCTCTACTTCTCTGTGGCGGGGCTCGCCCTCCTCCTCCTCTGTGGCGGGGCTCGCTCTCCTCCTCCTCTGTGGCGGGGCTCGCTATACTTCTCCTCTGTGGCGGGGCTCGCTATACTTCTCCTCTGTGGCGGGGCTCACTATACTTCTCCTCTGTGGCGGGGCTCACTATAGTTCTCCTCTGTGGCGGAGTTCACTCTCCTCCTCCTCTGTGGCGGGGCTCACTCTCCTCCTCCTCTGCTGAAACGACATCTCCGGTGTCCGCTCTGGCTCCCAGGCTTCCTCCGCCGTGCCTCCTCTTCCGCCGAAGCACCGCTCAGCATCCAAGGGGATTGCCTGATGCTTTGGCCAATCGGGAAACAGGTCTCACAGACCTGCCTCCTGATTGGTGGGAAGGAAGGTTAGTGTGAAGATATCGAAAATTAATTCGCTATTTCACACAACTGGGTGCGATCGGGACGCGGTGCTCTGCGCTCCGAGCCCACCCAATTTGGAAGCCTATTAGAGCCTCTGGCTCTAATCACGTGCTTCAAAATGCAAACCCTCCACCTATCCCCGCCATAGTAATTCATGTGTCCGGCATCCTTAAAGGGGCCGGGCACATGAATAGGGAGGGTTGCGGAGGTGTCAGGGGAGGCGGCGCCCATGTGCCCACAATGCACGGGCTGCCACTGCTAAGCACCTATGTAAATAAAATATAGAATACTGTCTTCAGGTGCTCTGAGTCTGAGGACCGCAAATGAAGTGCCAAAAGGCCAAATGCACCTCCCTTATGCAACAATGTAAAATCCTGCATTGTGCAATGCTGATGAACCCCCTGTCCATATCACCTCCTAATAGATGTTCCTAGGAACCAGTTTTTAACAGCACAGGCAGAAAGTGAAATGATGCTCACTAGCCTAGCCTGGATTAAAGATTTATACTAAAGAATGATGCACAATGATAATTATATGCTTTTATAAATATTTATTTCCTTGATACTCTCTATCAAAATGCCTCCTGAGACTATATGTACTTTTTCTTCAAAACACTGTCCAGATATTGAATCAGCTGCCATAAAATAACATTACAGTTCCTGTAGTTACATGAATAATTGAAATTCATTTTTTCCATATTAAACACAACACCATTTTCATTGCGGTGGGCTCAATCAGTCAGCAGTGTAAGGATAGGAACTCATTAGCTTTCTATGCCAATTTGTTCAAGATATGTACAAAGATTCTTAAATAGCAAAATGTCAGCAATATGAGCCATTCACATTCGCATCTACACATTTTAGGCATTTTGTGAGTGTTGCATGTTTTCGGCACATTATACTGTGTTTTTTAGCCGCTACCATTGAACTATACTGCATTTTGCAAAAGGTGTAAGCATTTTGCAAAATGTTAATCAAAAATAATGCACTGGATGTTTTTTTATTTATCAATTGGTTGTGAAGTGGAAGGAAAATGGAAGGAAAATTATAAATGGTTTTCTATTTTATTTTACAAATATATATCTGAAAAAAATTGTATTCAGCCCCCTTTACTCTGATACCTTATACCCCCTAACTAAAATCCAGTGGAACCAATTGCCTTCAGAAATTACCTAATTAGTAAAAAAAAGTCCAGCTGTGTGTAATTTAATCTCTGTATAAATACAGTTGTTCTGTGAAGCCCTCAGAGGTTTGTTAGAGAACACTGTACCCAAATAAATCGTATGTCTTTTTCCACATATAGAGCTTTCTTTTGGTGGTATTTGATCCCCTTTGTGGTTTTTATTGTTTGCGCTATAAATAAAAAAGATTGACAATTTTGACATTAAGTTAGAACAATATGTATGCTGCTACATATTTTTGAAAAAAAAAAATCCCAATAAGGGTATATTGATTGGCTTGTGCATAAGTTATAGTGTCTACAAACTATGGGATATTTTTATTTATTAAAAAATGTTTTAATTCGTTTTTACTAGTAATGGCTGGTGGTCAGCGACTTAGTTGGACTTTTTGGGGACTCATGCCACTAATACAGTGATCAGTGCTAAAAATATGCACTGTCACTATACTAATGGCACTAGCTGGGAAGGGGTTAACATCAGGGGCTATCAAAGGTTATCAAAGGCTATCAAAGGCTATCAAAGGTTTAACTGTGTGCCTAACCTGTGTTTTTATAAACTGTAGGAGGTGCTTTTACTAGGGGAAGACATCGATCCTAGTCCCTGCTTTGCAGAGAGGCACGGGATCAATGCCTCAATGCCTTCCCTACTGACAGAACATCGATCTGCCTTGTTTAGAACTGCAGATTGCAGTTCTGTCCTTGTGGCTGATGATCACGGATGCCAGCAGACATCGATTCTGCGGTTCCCACTGTGTGTAATTACAGTGGGAGCGAGCCGGCGGTGGCACGTTTTCGTGCCCCCTACCCGGAAGTGCAGGATCAGGTGTATATATATGTGATCCTGTGCACAGTGGCCACCCTGTAGCAGTAAAACTGCTATAAGGCAGTCGGCAAGTGGTTGGAAATACTCCTGACTGGATGTGTGCTGTTAAACTGTGCATGGTTGATATAGTGAATCATGGCTTAAACTATCTACAGTGCTGTCAATCAAAGTTTCTGAAAGAAAAGGGCATTTACTAATACACCGCAACTACATCTAATACATTTTTTTCTTCCAAAATCTGAATATTATTAGGCTATGCATAAAAGAAAATGCAAAAATTAAATTTGAAATTACGTTAGGTTGAGCAAAATTCAATATTTTACGCAAATTTGCTTTAATTTGTTAGCTAAGGCCAGGTGTGCTAAGTAGCATTTTTACTTAGCACCAGTGGTGGCCCATCAATAGGGGGTGCACGGGCGCCACCCTCCAAAGCAGTCATGAAGGAAAAAAAAAAGTGGTCCTTTAAGTGTGTATGGACGCCGGACACACAGCTGTCAATGGGAAGCTCGACATGGTTGCAATCAGGTGATTGCGGCTTGGAAGCTCCATTGGGCTGTGTTTAGAGTGACCTCAGGGTGCAAGCCATGTGCCCAGAACACTCCCACACTACACCGATTCCTCCAGTTTCTGTTTTGTAATTGGCGAGTTACGGTTTCCCACCACTCTCTCACTGCCTGTGTGGATGTAATGGGAAGAAGCACTGCAGCAGAGCAAGGCCTGAGTGGTGCCTTATCAAATACGTGGCCAATCCCGGTAAGCTGCTGCTTGTGCACTGACAGCAGCCCTCCAATCCGTACACACTTCCCCGCTGTTTCTCTCTCCACTCTAGTCCACCACCTGAGTCAGACTCAGTGGCAGACATTGCAGACTGGGCCCGGGGGCCGGGGGAATGACTGATCAAGCGGCAGGAGCGAGCGGGGTACACAGATACAGACAGAGATCAGCTCGGAAGAGAGACATTCCTCATCACTGAAGTATGTCATCATCTGTCTGTTCTGTCCCGTTACTGTAGTGTATACAGCTATATACACCCACCTTCTTTCTTCCTGTATACATTATCTGTCCTGTTACTGTGTGTGTGTGTGTGTGTGTGTATATATTTATATACATATATATGTGTATATATATATATATATATATATATATATATATATATATATATATAGCTGTATACAGGACAGATGATGTATATCTGTAGTCAGTGATGATGGAGGAAGGTCTCTATATACAGGAAGGAGGGTGGGTGTATGTAAAGCTGTATACACCCATCTTCCTTTAAACCCCATAAAAAAACACACACAATAATCAAAGAAAATCATTAAAGATAACCATTATTACAGTGTTTTGATTTGTAGCACAACGCTACCAGTTATGAAGAGAAACTGCAAGTGGAATTTAATAAAAAATCCCTTCACATTAGATCAAATCAAGGTTGAAGGGAAATTTATATGAAATTATTGTAAGTAGGAAGCTTATTAACAAATGGACATGGAAAAGGAACACACACAAAATCTATCACTATATATATATATATACAGACACATATGGAAATCTGCACTATATACACCTGATAAATGGCTATTCACAGTCCTGCATTACTAATGCCGCGCACACACGTGCGGACTTTTCCCGGCGGACCTAGTCCAGCGGACAATCCGCCGGACTTTCCAGCTGGCTTCGCCGGACTTTCCGAGCGTGTGGACTTGCCCACACACGCCCGGACTTCTCCGGCGGACAATCCGCTGGACAAAGTCCGCGGGACTTTTGAAAATGAACGGACTTGCCCACACACGGAGCAGTCCGTTCATTTAGAACGTAACTTCAGATACGTAGCTAGCGTAGGCAGTAAATGCCGGCGCGCTAGCTCCGTCACCTGGCATGGATTTAAAGGGAATCCCCACACCGAAAAACGGCGTGGGGGTCCCCCCCAAATCCATCTCAGACCCTTATCCGAGCACGCAGCCCGGCCGGCCAGGAAAGGGGTGGGGACGAACGAGCGCCCCCCCCCCCTTCTGAGCCGTACCAGGCCGCGTGCCCTCAACATGGGGGGTGCCCTGGGGAAAGGGGGGGCCGTGCCCCCCCCCACCCCAAAGCACCTTGTCCCCATGTTGAGGACAAGGGCCTCTTCCCGACAACCCTGGCGTTGGTTGTCGGGGTCTGCGGGCGGGGGCTTATCGGAATCTGGGAGCCCCCTTTTATAAGGGGGCCCTCAGATCCCGGCCCCCCACCCTATGTGAATGAGTATGGGGTACGATGTACCCCTACCCATTCACCTAAGGTGTAAAATGTAAAGTAAAAAAACACACACACTTTTGAAAAAATATTTTATTGCACTGCTCCGGGGGTCTTCTTCGTCTTGGGGGTCTTCTCGCCGGACTCCTCCGCCATTTACCAAGCTCTTTTACCGAGCGGAGAAGTCCAGCTAACTTCTTCGTCGTCGCCGCCGTCGTCTGGGGGTCTCGATCCGCCTTCGTGGGTCTTCCGGGGTCTCTTCTGTTCTTGCAGCGGTCGTCGTTTTCCGCGCCGCCGGCGGCTCTTCTTCTTCTTCTTCTTCTTCTTCCGATGTTGACTGGGACTTATATAGGGACATGGGGACAGGGTCACATGCTCATGTCACATGGAGACCCCGCCCCCTGTGATGTCACAGTCCCAGCATCCTCCGTTTTTCGGCGGCATTTACTGCCTACGCTAGCTACGTAACCTGAAGTCACGTGCTAAATGAACGGACTTGCCGATGAGCGGCAAGTCCGTTCATTTAAAAAGTCCGGCGGACTAGCCTACTAACGGCGGGATTGTCCGCCGGACTGCCAAGTCCAGCAGATAATTTTAAAACCAAACTTAAAACTTTGGTCCGCCGGACTTTGGCGCCAAAAAGTCCGCCGACGCCCACACACGAGGGGATTGTCCGCTGGACTTGAGTCCAGAGGATAATCCCGCGGGATTGTCCCTTCGTGTGTACGCGGCATTACAGTTACATTTTTCAGTTTGTTTGCACCCCCCCAAAAAAATTTGAGCACCAGCCACCACTGCTTAGCACACATGGCCTTGAGTTTAAATGTTGGCTTAAGGTCCAGATAGAGCAAATAATTAATTTAAATGAATAAAAGGGAATCTTTAGGTACCATCTATGGCACAGACATCCCAAGTCTCCTACGAGTAGCGGGAGCCTCCCGCATTTCGAGGGTGGCACCCGGACACCCGCAAGTGCTGCCCCCCTTGTCCCCCACAGCCGGCTTCCTCTCTCTCCTCTCCTGCCAGCTGTGGGGATCTGTCAGGATGGAGAGCGGAGGAAGGGACCGGTCATTTATCGAGCCCTGCCTTTTCGGAATCGGACACAGTGAGCGAGATCGCTCCTGTTTCCTGTGAAAACTGAGCAGAGTAACCTGTGTGTTTACTCTGCTCAGTTTATGAATGGACAGGAGCCTCTGTCTTCTGTCCATTCATCTGCAATGCTGTGAAAGGGACTGGGGAATCTCTGTCCTCAGTCCCTTTTCCTGTCTCAAAGAGGAGATGTCAGGGGTCTTTTTAGACCCCTGATATCTCACCAAAGCCCCTCCTCCAACAGGGTTGAGTAAAATAAAAAACTACTGACACCATCACTACCAACGCCCTACCAACACTGTCCACTGCCCCAACCCACCCAACCCAAAAAGCATTGTGAATTAAAAACAAATATATTAAACTGTAAAAAAACAATATGTAAAAATAAAAACTACTGACAATATCCACTGCCCTACTGACACCATCACCACCACATTCTTTCCACCCCTTCCCCAGAAGTACTGTGAAAAAAATATTTAAAAAAATGATTTAAAAAATATAATAAACAACAAAATTGTAAAAATTTTTAAAAAATAGAGAAAATAAGAAAAACAAAAAACTTCTGACACTGTCCACTACCCCCACCCCTAAGCATTGTGAAAAAGAAAAAAGAAAAAAGTAAATTGTACAAAAAAGGTTTTTAAAATACAATTGTAAATAAATTATAATAAAAATAAAGAACTATAGACACCATCCACTGCCCTACTGACACAATCCTGCACATACTACTCACCGCTGTACACTCCACACTCCTCATGTGCACATACTATCCACTGCCATACACCCCGCACTGTATATTCCCTATTTAACATTACTACATTCTGTAAGTCATCTCAGACTCTATTAAAGCACGCCATTTAACCACTTCAGCCCCGGAAGAATTTTCCCCCTTCCTGACCAGAGCACTTTTTGCGATTTGGCACTGCGTCGCTTTAACTGACAATTGCGCGGTCGTGCGACGTGGCTCCCAAACAAAATTGACGTCTTTTTTTTCCCACAAATAGAGATTTCTTTTGGTGGTATTTGATCACCCTGCGGTTTTTAGTTTTTTTGCGCTATAAACAAAAAAAATGACTGACAATTTTGAAAAAAACACATTATTTTTTACATTTTGCTATAATAAATATCCCTCAAAAATATATAAAAAAACATATTTTTTCCTCAGTTTAGGCCGATACGTATTCTTCTACATATTTTTGGTAAAAAAAATCGCAAAAAGCTTTTATTTAATGGTTTGCGCAAAATTTATAGCGTTTACAATATAGAGGATAGTTTTATGGCATTTTTATTAATAATTATTTTTTTTACTAGTAATGGCGGCGATCAGCAATTTTTATCGTGACTATGACATTATGGTGGATATATCGGACATTTTTAACACAGGTAATGTTTATTTAAGTAATAACATGTTACACATGAAAATAACAAGCATATGTGATTGATAGACATACAAAGAGAGTTCCTACAATGCAATACATACATACGAGGAGGATTGCAGTTCCTAAACAAAGAGATGACACGGAGGATTCAACACTTATTACATGTTTTATACCATCATGCTAGTGTCTGCGCTAGACAGTGGTCTTCAGCCGAAGCCACACTCTTCATTGTTCAGGTGGGTTCCAAGGTTCAGAATCAGTTAGTAGGGTGGAGAGACATATCGGACATTTTTGACACATTTTTGGGACCATTGTCATTTATACAGCAATCAGTGCTATACAAATGCACTGATTCCTGTGTAAATTACACTGGCAGTATAGGGGTTAACCACTAGAGGGCAGTGTAGGGGTTAAGTGTGTCCTGGGGAGTGTTTCTAACTGTGGAGGCGTGGCTACCTGTGACACCTCACTGATCTCTGCTCCTGATCACAGGGAGCAGAGATCAGTGACACTGTCACTAGGCAGAATGGGGAGATGCTTGTTTACATTAGCACCTTACCGTTCTTCCTCTCTGTGAGGCGATCGCGGGTATCCACGTGGCGATCGAGTCCGCGGGACCCGCGACCTGACTCACGGAACGCGTCCACTGGCCGCCTCTTAAAGGGCAATGTACAGGTACGTTAGTTTGTCTGTACGAGCCCTTCTGCCCATGTATATCGGCGTGAGGCAGTCGGCAAGCTGTTAAGCCACGCCCAATATGTAGCACAGCTTAAGCCTTGCCCACCTCCCTGAAATGAGTTTGCCACCTCCCTGAAATGAGTTTTTGCATGTTGGGATGTCTGATGGCACAATATCATGTTTTGTGTTGTTTTGTTGAGGTTTCTGTCATAATAGTGCAATGGCTGCGGCCAGCTTGCTTGTGCGGCCGCCTGATGTACATTGTAGCCTAAGTACCAGAAACATCTGTGGTGTGGTTTAACATTCATTGCCAATTAATTGTGTACATTTTGCTGCCACTGAAATGTCCCGTACACAGCCTGCCAATTAACTAGCTGTAGTCTGGCAATGGATCTTGTCCATTATACTTTCACCATGCAGATCCAGTTAGCAATCTGAATTTTAAAAAATATTGCTAATTTATTTATTTATATTACAGGTACTTATATAGCGCTGTCAATTTACCCACCGTTTTACATGTATATTGCACATTCACATCAGTCCCTGCCCATAAGGAGCTTACAATCTAAGGTCTCTAACTCACATTTATACATACACATACTGTGAAAACAAAGAAACAGAGCGCACCGACTCCTAGTGCAACACAGTTTCATAACGATAAAAAAATGAGATAACACACAATGCACTCACAAGGATAGGTAGTACTGGGCGTTAATGTCAAGCTGTGGATGATCGTCCAAACGGGATCAGCAGATGGCTATTGGGTAGCGTAGAGTCCTAGCATGCAGCCACTGACAAGCTTCACACAAGCCACTAGTTCCTATACATACACATGCTAAGGCCAGTTTAGACAGGAGCTAGTTAACCTACCAGCATGTCTTTGCCATGTGGGAGAAAACCGATGTTCCCGGAGGAAATTACGCAGGCACAGGGAGAACATGCAAACTCCAGGCAGGTATTGCCATGGTTGGTATTCGAACCAACGACCCCAATCTAAATATATTAGTAAATTATAGGAGACGTAACTGTTTACTATTAATTGATATTAAAAATATACAACATGGAATGAAATAGCAGTGGACAGTGCAGTCTTGAGGCAATCTTTTTGTAGCGCTTCCCCTGTAGGGGCCGCTAGAGTATTGCCCAGGTATTCCCCCCTTCTGTACCGACAGCCAGGCACAAGGTATTTCTGTAGTCAGATGCACACAAAGTCCACTCGTTAATCCAATGACCAGTCTAGGGGTTGTAGTGTTTTTTTGTTGTTCTATTTTAGTTTAGGAACTGGGATAGGAGAAGGGATATAGCATGATACTCCAAATTGAACTATTCATAATTGAGGACATCTTTCTTAGTGGAACTGTGTAGAAGACTGTACAGGATTGAGCAATGTCCCTTGCAAAAGAGAAGGAATTGAGTGGACCCTATTCTTCAGGTCCCCTTTAGCTTACACCCAGTAGCTGACTTCTAGTACCCAGAGGGGGATTCAGCAGCCCAAGTCCCTAGGATCCCTTTAGGGCAGGGGTGGCCTGCGACCACTAGTATCGGTATCGGTGTAATCCTAACAACCACTTTAATTCATTTTTTAATATTCAGAGCAAACTTAGATATTTATCCGTGTCTCCATGCTTTATTTTTTTTGAGAAAGTGTTTTTTTTGAAAAACACACCTTGCACTTCTAAACACAGCCATCTTGAGTAAGGGCAGATGATGTAGCATTTACTTCCAGTAATCCATCTGTTCTTAGCTAAGGCATGCAGGCAGGAGGGTGTGCTTAGCTGACTTCTAGTACCCAGAGGGGGATTCAGCAGCACAAGTCCCTAGGATCCCTTTAGGGCAGGAGGGTAAGCTTAGCTGAGAAACCCCCTCCTCCAAATGAAAGAAAAAATTTGCCCTTGAAGGCTCCTGGGATGTATGAAATCATTTGCCCAGGCCAGAAACCAGGTAGCAACTAAGGATAACTCAAAAAAAAAGTTTAAAAGAAGTAAATGTAATACTGTATACCTTCCTATCTATTTACTAATCCTAGCAGCATAATGATTAAAATAGTTCATGTTGATTGAGAGAGTTTAGTTCAGCATCAATCACAAAACAATAATTTCAGACATCTCAGAAAGACATGAACTATAGTTTGAGCATTTTGTCCACAAATGAGTGCAGTCATAGAGGTAGTGGTATCTCTGTCCAGTCATAATTTCCAATGACGTTAGCCGGAGTTTCCATCAACTTTAAAGGGGGCGGGAAGGGAATCCAGCATTGAATGGACTCCACAAAATGGATGTAAAAGTAGAAGAATACAGGTTTTTCAGATCCTCTTAAGTCAGGTGGGCAACCAACGCTGTATATTTCCATGTAAGAAAAGCTGCCGCAGGCAACCCAGACACTTCTCTCTATCTTTCCTCAATTCTTTTATTCCCCTTATGAATGAATGTTAGGCAACCAAAAGGTTAAATACCCATCATGCAAAGCACAGCTGGAATCTGTGGCTGCGGAGGGGTTAATTAAAATGATTCGTCTCAGTTTTCTGTATTTCATATGTTTTGAATTAGGCAGAGCCTGTGTAACACAGCAAGGAAAATACAGGTTTCTGCCAAAGGCAGATTAAGCTTCCATTTGTAGTGTTTTGACAAGGAAGCGAAAACCTCAAAAGAGCTGAAAGAGTTTGTGGCAGAGAAGGAAAATTTCACCGGAGAGAGACTTTCCTGCTGAAGGGATTTTTTTGTCTGAGTAAAGCAGGCCTCGGTTACCCAACCTTCTGCCGGTCTGAAAATGAGACTTGTCATAACACCCACGTGTCTCCTTTCCTCTTCCTTTGTAAAGTTTAACATGGCCTGCCCTTTCGTAGCTCTTTCGTAATCTTCTCGTTTTTTATTCAGTTTGCCTGAGATGGGACAGGTTTAAGTGACACTAAACTCTGGTTTAGGAAAATAATCCTATTCATATATACACTATATTTTGAAAGGAAATGGGACGCCTGCCTTTACATTCACGTGAACTTTAATGGCATCCCAGTATTAGTCCGTAGAGTTCAATATTGAGTTGGCCCACCCTTTGCAGTTATAACAGCTTGAAGCTGGCTTCTGGTAAGGCTGTCCACAAGGTTTAGGAGTGTGTCTATAGGAATGTTTTACCATTCTTCCAGAAGCGCATTTGTGAGGTTGGAGAAGAAGGCCGGGCTCGCAATCTCCACTCTAATTCATCCCTAAGGTGTTCCATCGGGTTGACATCGGGACTCTGTGTAGGCAATGCCAAGTTCCTCCCCTCCAAACTCGTTCATCCATGTCTTTATGGACCTTGCTTTGTGCACTGGTGCACAGTCATGTTGGAACAGGAAGGGGCCATCCCCAAACTGTTCCTACAAATTTGGAAGCATGAAAAATTGTTCAAAATGTCTTGGTATGCCGACACCTTAAGGGTTTCCTTCACTGGAACTAAGGGGCAAAGCCTAACCCCTGAAAAACAACCCCACACCACAATCCCCCGCCACCAAATGATTTGGACCAGTGTACAAAGCAAGGTCCATAAAGACATGGATAAACGAGTGTGGGGTGGAGGAATTGACTGGTCTGCACTGAGCTCTGAGCTCAACCCAATAGAACGCCTTTGGGATGAACTAGAGTGGAGACTGCGAGCCAGGCCTTTTCCTCCAACATCAGTACTAAAAATACACACACACACCAGGCCTTTTCCTCCAACATCAGTACTAAAAATACACACACACAAAAACTAGCAGGTGCGCTGATCAACAATGTGGTATAGCCCTCCAGCTGGCTATTGGTGATAATTAGACAATTCAAAGGGTGCTGCTGCTCTCTATGGATCCTCTGGGTGGCAGGAACACATCTAGACAAAACACAAAAGAAGAGAGCGCAAAGCCGCCCTAGTGCAACTCAGCTTTAAAATGGTAAAGTTAAAAGCACTACAATGGTCAAACTCACATTGTGTGAAGATAGATACAGCATAAGGATCCCACTGTGGCCACAAGCCTATAACCACCTCAAGATCCCAACAGGGGAAGGAGGAGCCATAGACGTTCAACCTAGACTTGACCTGAGGAAGGAGGCCATGCCTCCGAAAACGCATTGTCATGTCAACTGTGTGAAGTCCTCACTCTCTTCCCCCCTGTATACTGCTCATGTGGGTTTATGTGTCTGGGTGGGGTCCTCATTTTTTATTTTTTTTAATTGCAGCACCGGATGGACCGGACACATGTGCATTAAGATCTGCACACCGAGCGTGGTGGTGGATAGCCTCGGATGTGCTGCCAGGATCCGGGCAGCAAGGTTGAATGTCTATGGCTCTCCCTTCCCCTGTCGGGATCTTGGGGTGGTTGACCATTGTAGTGTTTTAAAATTTACCATATTAAAGCTGAGTTACACTAGGGTGACTCTGCGCTCTCTTCTTTTGTGTTTTGTCATCCAACATCAGTGCCTGACTTCACAAATGCGCTTCTGGAAAAATGGTCAAACATTCCCATAGACACACTCCTAAACCTTGTGGACAGTCTTCCCAGAAGAGTTGAAGCTGTTATAGCTGCAAAGGGTGGGCCAACTCAATATTGAACCCTATGGACTAAGACTGGGATGCCATTAAAGTTCATGTGCGTGTAAAGGCAGGTGTCCCTGCATAGAGCAGTACACATGACTGGAATATAATGTGCATTGCTTGTTACAAACAAATGGAAGTGAAGAAAAAGATGAGGTGGGGTGGTGACATCTTATTTTCCACCTTGTACAATCAGAGAACTCCTTGTATGTATTGAAAACAAAAACAAGGTATTTTATGAATAGTGGCAGTGCCGAGCGAGTGCCCACCTGTCCTCGGTGTGTAGTGGGCAGCCGCTCGCATAGAACCTGAGCAGGACCTGGAAGATCGCAGCTATTACTGCAGTAGCGCAGACTACTACAGTGATTTCCAGCTTTACCAGCAGTAAATCAGGTATGAGTAATGCACAATTTCATTGTGTCCAGCTGGAACAATGTAAGTATGTGCAGCATCCTGGTCTTAGGCAGAG
The DNA here is from genome assembly GCA_028564925.1 of Lithobates sylvaticus. NCBI lineage: Eukaryota > Metazoa > Chordata > Amphibia > Anura > Ranidae > Lithobates > Lithobates sylvaticus. Next base: position 101,756,207 of record CM053029.1, read on the forward strand.
TTGCTGACAAATTTGGTTTGCAAAGTGGTAACTACCCTGACTAATTGTTAGAGGGATCCACTGACTTTTTCCTAAACCTGAGTTTGGTGCACCTCTCTCTTCTGTCACTAGGTAGCATTGCTGCCTTTGGCATTAGAATGAAAAGATCACAGTAAGTTCAGGTTATGAAAAGACACATTTTCTCAGCCAATCAGATTCGCCACTTTGCATGCTGGGATTGTCTATTTAAGGGGAAGGAGTCAGGTGATTGTTGTTCTTTCAGCCCCAGGCTTAGGCCTGGGGGCTGTACGCGTTGCAGCAGCTGAAGGTTAGGTCTGAAGCCTGAGGCCTATCCATGTGTGTAGAGGCTCAGCCTGAGGGAAGCCAGATTGTTGCAGAGGTTCAGCAGACCCAAGAAGCAAGTAGTTGCCACAGGTGAAGGAAAGCAGTTGCCGTCAGAGACGACCACTTCTGTCGCCAGAGGCAAGCGAGAACCAGAGTCAGAGGTAAAGGGGTCAAAGTCGCCAGCAAGGGACAATCTCTCCTGTTATCAGAGGCCAGGTTCTGTGGAGACTGAAGAAGTACCAAAGCAGCCAGGGACAGTGAAGAAGTTGGGAAAGCTTTAGCAGAGCCAAGTCAGGTACCCAGCAGGACAATGTGGGTGACACTTGGAAGCCACAGCAGGTTAATTGTGGAGGAGCTCAAGGGATCCAGTGGTGGCTGGGATCTGAAGAGTTTAGTGAGAGAATGGGAGCTCAGAAAGAGGATCGACAATGGGATACTGTGAGTTGTGATCTGTACAGAAGTTGAAGTTACCGGATCAGTTGCTATAGGAGACTAACGGTCTACAGATACAGTTTGCTGCAATTCAGCTTCAAGGCCCTTGAACTGTATAGCTGTTCTACTATTCCTATTTTTGTCTCAACGTCTGCCAGGCATTTTGCATCTGCCTAAGGTTGTTCAGGCCCTAACCCTCTCTCCCCAGTTATGTTAAGAGACAATACATCTCTTTTTGCATTCTCAAAGTGTCTGGTGCCCAACTTACTCTATCTACACCACACCCACTATGCCTATTAACCCACACTGTGAAGATGGATGTCAGCTCTCCCTGACTCTGGAGGTCACCATCTAGGAGTCAGGCTATGGCTACATATGCAATACAGACTACTCCTACAGGTCACTATTAATTTAGGTAGTAAAGAGGCAGAACGACAATCTGTAAACAAGGCAGATTGTCATTCTGTCAGAAGGGAAGGCATTGATCCTGTGTTTCTGCTAAGCAGGAACACAGATCTTTGCCCTCTCTCAGTCAATTTACCTCCCCCACAGTTTGAAAGCACAACTTAGGCATACATTTAACCCTTTGATCACCCCTGATGTTAACCCCTTCCCAGCCAGTGTCATTAGTACAGTGACAGTGCATATTTTTTAGCATGGATCACTGTATTGTTGGAAGAACAACAACATGTATTGTAAAGTACTGTGAACAATACTCTATGTATTATATAGCAGTAGGTGGCACTTCAGTGTCATAGTATGTTATTCTATGGTAATGTGATCACAGGATGTTCTATGTTCGGTGCATGTACATTCCTGCTTTCTATTCATGTTTCTCCATGCTGTAAGGCACATGTAATATTTCTTCATGAAAGTAAAGCTGTATTACTGCATCCAAGAGTGCTTATTGCAATACTCTGCACAATAGGTTATGGGTCCCAGGCACCCAGCAAACCCAGCAGCACCCAGAGGCACAGGAAAGAATACTCAGTGAGTACAGATATCAGTGAATACTGTATACAAGCTACTGAAAGATGGCAAGCAGTTCAGATGTGAAGTTTGCAATTTCAAAACTGAACAGTGCCAATTACCAGCTGTGAAAGTTTAAACTGGAAGTGTTTCTCACCAAGGATGACTTGTGGCAAGTGCTGACTACAGACAGACCCACAAATGGGAATACAGAGGAATGGGACAGGAAGGATATGCAGACAAAAGCAACCATAAGCTTACTAGTGGAAGATGACCAGCTTATCCACATAAGAACCGAGAAAACAGCCAAAGGTATGTGGACATTATTACAAAAGCTGCATGAGCGTTCAAGTCTAAACAACAAACTGTTTTTGCTAAGAAAGTTGCATAATATGAAACTACAAGAAGGCCAGCAAATTAGTGACCACGTGAAAGCTATGCTAGAAATCATAGAGCACGTACGCACCATCGTAGAGGACATCAAAGATAACCATACTGTTTCCTTGCTCCTCTGCAGCCTTCCAGAGACATATACTGCTCTTAAGATGTACAAAGGCATAAAGCACAACAGCAGAGCCTGTTTTCGCTGTAAAAGGACCGGTCACTTAAAAAAGGACTGTTCTATCTGGAAAGCCGAGCCGAGCAGTGAAAGCTAGAGCTATTCACAAAAAGAGTCAAATCTATCACAAAGGAAACTAGAGACATATCATGGAGTGGCACCTTTAAAGTGACACAGAGCGGCAGAGCTTTGCACTCGGCTGGTGCAAAGCCTCAGATGCGATAAGCCACATGACTAGCGATGAGACCTTCTTCACAAACATTGATTACAGTGCAAAAGACAACGTTTTCCTAGCAAATGGGAAAAGCATCACTGCTGAAGGTAAATGCCAGGGCTTCCTGAACTGCATTATACCACAAGGCAAGTAGAGTATCCTTCTAAAGAAAGTCCTGTATGTTCCAGATCTAGAAGGCAGCCTTCTATCAGTGAAAAGTCTTGCGAACAACGGTCTCACAGTTAAGTTCCAGGGTGATGAATGCACAATTCACAATAATAAGCGATGCCTCACAAAAGGAAAACTGGATGATCACCTATACAGGCTCATCACCACAGACCAGCAAGAAAATATAGTCTTTAATGACCTACACAGCAAATGTATTCACTTATGGCACAGGTGGCTGGGACACAGAAGTCCAGAAGCTATACAGGTTTATCAGAAGATTTAACAATAGCGCCTTGCAGAGTGCTCATGGAATGCAAGTGCTGTATTGAAGCAAAAGCCACATGTGCTCCCCTTCCACGGGCATCTCAACGAAAAACCACCCACCCCCTGCAGCTCATACACAGTGACGTATGCGGTCCAATGAAAACTCCCACGTCAGGTGGGAACAGATATCTACTGACCTTCAGTGATGCATATACCAGGTACAAACTACTTATCTGATGAAACACATAAATTAAACCTCAGAGAAACTTCAAGAGTTTGATACCATGGCTGGCAACAAATTCCAATGCAAACCAGGAATAATACGCAGCGACAGAGGAGGAGAATACATAAGCAAAGAAGTGGTCTCATATCTAAAGAGACAAGGAATAGTACACCAGACAACCACACCATACACTCCTGAACATAACGGTGTAGCAGAAAGGAAAAATCACACTCTTATAGAAATGGCCAGATACATGTTGTCGGATGCCAACCTACCTCACAAGTACTGGGGAGAAGCAGTCATGACTGCAACCTACCTACAGAACAGACTACCCTCAAGAGCAATTAAAAGTACTCCATTCGAAATGTGTCATGGATCAAAGCCTAGGGCATAGAGTGTTTGGATGTAAAGCATATGCCTATATTCCAAGTGAAAAGCGATCCAAGCTGGAGAACAGAGCCATAGAGGGCATTCTAGTAGGCTACAGTGAGCAAACTAATGCCGCGTACACACGAAGGGACAATCCCGCGGGATTATCCTCTGGACTGAAGTCCAGCGGATAATCCCCTCGTGTGTGGGCGCCGGCGGACTTTTGGGCGCCAAAGTCCGGCGGACTTTTTGGCGCCAAAGTTTGAAGTTTTGTTTTCAAATTATCCGCTGGACTTGGCAGTCCAGCGGACAATCCCGCCGTTAGTGGGCAAGTCCGCGGGACTTTTGAAATGAACGGACTTGCCGCTCATCGGCAAGTCCGTTCATTTAGCACGTGACTTCAGGTTACGTAGCTAGCGTAGGCAGTTACTGCCGCCGCGCTAGCTCCGTGACCTGGCATGGATTTAAAGGGACTCCCCACGCCGAAAAAACGGCGTGGGGGTTCCCCCCAAATCCATGTCAGACCCTCATCCGAGCACGCAGCCTGGCAGGCCAGGAAAGGGGTGGGGACGAACGAGCGCCCCCCCCTCCTGAGCCGTACCAGGCCGCGTGCCCTCAACATGGGGGGTGCCCTGGGGAAAGGGGGGCCGTGCGGCCCCCCCACCCCAAAGCACCTTGTCCCCATGTTGATGAGGACAAGGGCCCTCTTCCCGACAACCCTGGCCGTTGGTTGTCGGGGTCTGCGGGCGGGGGCTTATCGGAATCTGGGAGCCGCCTTTAATAAGGGGGCCCCCAGATCCCGGCCCCCCACCCTATGTGAATGAGTATGGGGTACGATGTACCCCTACCCATTCACCTAAGGTGTAAAATGTAAAGTACAAAAACACACACACTTTTGAAAAAATATTTTATTGCACTGCTCCGGGGGTCTTCTTCCGTCTTGGGGGTCTTCTCGCCGGACTCCCCCGCTCTCTTCTGCTCTTTTACCTAGCTCTTTCACGAGGGGGGGAGTCCGGCTACCTTCTTCGTCGTCGCCGCCGTCTGGGGGTCTCGATCCGCCTTCGGGGGTCTTCTTCCGTCTTGGGGGTCTTCTCGCCGGACTCCCCCGCCATTTACCAAGCTCTTTTACCGAGCGGGGGAAGTCCGGCTACCTTCTTCGTCGTCGCCGCCGTCGTCTGGGGGGTCTCGATCCGCCTTCGGGGTCTTCCGGGGGTCTCTTCTGTTCTTGCGGCGGTCGTCGTCTTCCGCGCCGCCGGCGCCTTGTCCTTCTTCTTGTTCTTGTTCTTGTTCTTCTTCTTCTTCCGATGTTGACCCGACGCTCTCTCTGCCCGGAATGCCTGTGCCGGTCTGCGCTGAGACTTATATAGGGGAATGGGGACAGGGTCACATGCACATGTCACATGGTGACCCCGCCCCCTTGTGTTGTCACAGTCCCGGAGGATGCTGGGACTGTGACATCGCAAGGGGGCGGGGTCACCATGTGACATGAACATGTGACCCTGTCCCCCATGTCCCTATATAAGTCCGAGCGCAGACCGGCACAGGCATTCCGGGCAGAGAGAGCGTCGGGTCAACATCGGAAGAAGAACAAGAACAAGAACAAGAACAAGAAGAAGGACAAGGCGCCGGCGGCGCGGAAGACGACGACCGCCGCAAGAACAGAAGAGACCCCCGGAAGACCCCGAAGGCGGATCGAGACCCCCCAGACGACGGCGGCGACGACGAAGAAGGTAGCCGGACTTCCCCCCTCGTGAAAGAGCTAGGTAAAAGAGCAGAAGAGAGCGGGGGAGTCCGGCGAGAAGACCCCCAAGACGGAAGAAGACCCCGGAGCAGTGCAATAAAATATTTTTTCAAAAGTGTGTGTGTTTTTGTACTTTACATTTTACACCTTAGGTGAATGGGTAGGGGTACATCGTACCCCATACTCATTCACATAGGGTGGGGGGCCGGTATCTGGGGGCCCCCTTATTAAAGGGGCTCCCAGATTCCGATAAGCCCCCGCCCGCAGACCCCGACAACCAACGGCCAGGGTTGTCGGGAAGAGGCCCTTGTCCTCATCAACATGGGGACAAGGTGCTTTGGGGTGGGGGGGCCGCACGGCCCCCCTTTCCCCAGGGCACCCCCCATGTTGAGGGCACGCGGCCTGGTACGGCTCAGGAGGGGGGGGCGCTCGTTCGTCCCCACCCCTTTCCTGGCCTGCCAGGCTGCGTGCTCGGATGAGGGTCTGACATGGATTTGGGGGGAACCCCCACGCCGTTTTTTTCGGCGTGGGGATTCCCTTTAAATCCATGCCAGCTTGCGGAGCTAGCGCGGCGGCATTTACTGCCTACGCTAGCTACGTAACCTGAAGTTACGTTCGAAATGAACGGACTGCTCCGTGTGTGGGCAAGTCCGTTCATTTTCAAAAGTCCCGCGGACTTTTGGCCGGCGGATTATCCGCTGGAGAAGTCCGTGCGTGTGTGGGCAAGTCCACACGCTCGGAAAGTCCAGCGGACCCCGCTGGAAAGTCCCGCGGGATTGTCCGCTGGACTAGGTCCGCCGGCAAAAGTCCGCACGTGTGTACGAGGCATAAGGATTACAGAATCCTACACCCAAAGACTGACAAAATGACAATAAGCCGTAGTGTTTATTTTGATGAGAGCCCATCATCAGAAACACCAATCTCTGAAAGCTGTGAAGTGAATATGCCAAGCAAACCAGAAGAAAAGGTCGACCAAAGCGAACCTGTGCAGGAGTAAGAAAAAGTGGTGGAACTCGCATTGCCTAAATCAAGTTCCCCACCAGATCCTGCTGAACTGCCTGAAGTCAGAAGATCCACTCGGACTACAAAGGGGATACTACCCCACATGCTGTCATACACTTATAAAACACACAGCATACTTGAACCAACATCCTGGGAAGACATAGAAAAAACTGCCAAAACGTGAAGCCTATAAATGGAGAAAGGCAGCAGAAGAAGAATTAAAGTCACTTCAAGAAAATAAAACCTGGACACTCACAGAGCTCCCTCCTAACCGCAAAACTATAGGAAGTAAGTGGACTTTCAAAATAAAGTCAGCCGCAGAAGGGAATATCCACAAATACAAAGCCAGACTAGTTGCCAAGGGTTAATCTCAGAAATTTGGTGAAGATTACGATGAAACATTTGCTCCTATTGTAAAACACTCCACCATCAGAGAGCTTCTTAGTATTGCAGCCGGGAAGGGCATTCAAGTCAAACACCTAGACGTTAAAACTGCTTTCCTATATAGAGACATTAAGGAAGACCTCTACATAGTTACATAGTAGGTGAGGTTGAAAAAAGACACAAGTCCATCAAGTCCAACCTATATGTGTGATTATATGTCAGTATTACATTGTATATACCTGTATGTTGTGGTCATTCAGGTGCTTATCTAAAAGTTTTTTGAAACTATCAATGCCCACCACTGAGACCACCACCTGTGGAAGGGAATTCCACATCCTTGCCGCTCTTGCATTAAAGAACCATCTACGTAGTTTAAGGTTAAACCTCTTTTCTTCTAATTTTAATAAGTGGCTATGTGTCTTGTTAAACTCCCTTCCGTGAAAAAGTTGTAATCCGTATTGTGGGGCCAGTATGATATTTGTAAATTGAAATCATATCCCCTCTCAAGCGTCTCTTCTCCAGAGAAAATAAGTTCAGTGCTTGCAACCTTTCTTCATAACTAATATCCTCCAGACCCTTTATTAGCTTTGTTGCCCTTCTTTGTACTCGCTTCATTTCTAGTACATCCTTCCTGAGGACTGGTGCCCAGAACTGGCCAGCATACTACAGGTGCAGTCGGACCAGAGTCTTGTAGAGTGGGAGAATTATTGCTTTATCCCTGGAGTTAATCCCTTTTTTAATGCATGTCAATATTCTGTTTGCTTTGTTAGCAGCAGCTTGGCATTGCATCATCCACTAAGACCCCCAGGTCCTTTTCCATCCTAGATTTCCCCAGAGGTTCTCCCCCTAGTGTGTAGATTGCATTATTTAAAAATTTTCTACATTAAACCTCATTTGCCATGTAGTTGCCCACTCCATTTATTTGTTCAGATCTTCTTGCAAGGTTTCCACATCCTGCGGAAAAGTTATTGCCCTGCACAGCTTAGTATCATCCACAAATACAGAGATTGAACTGTTTACCCCATCCTCTGGGTCGTTTATGAAGAATTAAATAGGATTGGTCCCAGCACAAAACCCTGTGGGACCCCACTACTCACCCCTGACCATTCCGAATATTCCCCATTTATCACCACCCTCTGAACTTGCCCTTGCAGCCAGTTTTCAATTCATGTACTCACCCTATGGTCCAGTCAACAGGCTTCCAGCAGCAAACAGATGTGCGCCAGTGAGCATGCATGTGCGCCAATCGCAGAGATCGTGCACGCGCGCACAGTAACGTGGCATTGGCGCCCAGTGGCCTTTAGAAGGGGCTCCTACTGTTCAGCTCTTGCTGTCTGATCTACAGCTTTTCCTGTGTCCTGTTACCGAATCTGTCTCCCTGATCTTCCATTGCCAGAACCAGCCTAAACTCTGAATGCCTGCCGATTCTGCCTGAACTGATCCACTGTGTATGACCTGGCTTGTCTGACCCCGCTCCCGCCTGCCGTGCGCACCCGCATGCGCTTGTTGCTTCCTGGCGCATCTGCATTCTGCTGACCTGCATCCAGCTTACCTGCATCCTGCTGACCTGCATCCAGCTTACCTGCATCCTGCTGACCTGCATCCTCAGCACTCCAGCTGGTTCCAGCCTTTTCCAGTGGTCATTATCTCCAGTTCCAGAGAACTCCGCAGGCACTCTTACCTCACTGTGCTCCTACGGTCACTGTCCCAAACTTCAGTGACCCGGGAACCAGGCTGGTCTACCTCTGTACGTCAGGCTCACCACCACGTCTACGGACCTTCCTTTATCTAGATGGCAACTCACCTCCTCATAGAAGGTTAATAGATTGGTTTGGCAAGAACAATTCTTCATGAATCCATGCTGATTACTGCTAATGATACTGTTTTCGTTACTAAAATCTTGTATATAGTCCCTTATCATCCCCTTAAAGAGCTTGCATACTAATGATGTTAGGCTAACTGGTCTGTAACTCCCAGGGATGTATTTTGGGCCCTTTTTAAATATTGGTGCTACATTGACTTTTCTCCAATCCGCTGGTACCATTCCAGTCAGTAGACTGTCAGTAAAAATTTGGAACAATGGTGTGGCAATTACTTGACTAAGTTCCCTAAGTACCCTCGGGTGCAAGCCATCCGGTCCCGGTGATTTATTAATGTTACGTTTCCCAAGTCTAATTCTAATTCTGTCCTCTGTTAGCCATGAGGGTGCTTCCTGTGATGTGTCACAAGGATAAACACCTCAGGTTTGGTTACTGAAGCGAGAAGAATAAATTCAATACCTTCGCCGTCTCCCCAACCTTTGTAACCAGATGTCCTTCCTTGTTCTTTATGGGGCCAATATGTTTCTTGCTGCATTCTTTATAAAGTCTGAATGCTGATGATGATCCCTCAACCTTGTTTTTTTTGAAGGCCTTCTCTTTTGCTTTTATTTGCATTTTTACATTGGAGTTCGCTCTTTTAAATGTATTACCCAATGGGATGCACTGGCTAATTCCCTTATTTAATATGCTCTAATGCCGCGTACACACGATCTGAATTCTCGTCGGAAAAAGCTCTGAAAGCTGTGTTGCCTACACACGGTCACACCAAATTCCGATGGTCAATAACACCGCGGCATACAACACGTTCGACAGGACTATTAAAGGGAAGTTTAATACTTCTGAGCATGCGTCGAATTGTTTCCGAGCATGCGTCGGAATTTTGCGTGTCGGAATTGCATACACACGATCGGAAAATCGTTCAGGTTCTCAATCCAAATTCCGTCGGAAATTCCAACAGAAAAAGACCGATGGGCATACACACGGTCGGAAAATCTGATGAAAAGCTCCCATCGGACTGTTTCCATCGGAAATTCCGACCGCGTGTACGCGGCATTAAAGTGAACCCATCTCTCCTCCGTGTTCTTTGTTCCTAAGATTTTATCCCAATTTATGCCTTCTAGCAAGGTTCGTAGTTTAGGGAAGTTGGCTCTTTTAAAGTTCAGTGTCTTTGTATTTGCCTTATGTTTCCTATTTGTGTGATTTATACTGAAGCCAATTGACCTGGGATCGCTGTTTCCTAAATTGCCCCGTATTTCTACATCCGAGAACAGGTCTGTATTGTTGGTAATCAGTAGATCTAGTAACCCTCTATTTCTAGTTGGTGCGTCTACCATCTGATCCATGAAATTGTCCTGCAAGACATTTAGGAACTGGCTAGCCTTAGACGAATGCGTGGTTCCCTCCGCCCAGTCTATGTCTGGATAATTAAAATCCCCCATTATGATAACACTTCCCATCCTTGCTGCTAATCCAAATTGTGATAGGAGGTCCGTCTCCCCCTCCTCCCTTGGGTTAGTGGGCCTATAGCATACTCCCAGTATAATTTTCCCCTTAGCTTCATCACTTTTGGAGCTTTACCCATAAGGATTCCACCTCCTCCCTAGCTCGCTTAGTGATGTCACCTTTCACATTCACTTGTACATTGTTCTTGATATATAGACAAACACTTCCCCCTTTTTTACCCTCTCCATACCTGCGATAAAGGGTATACCCTTGAATAGTTGCCAGCCAATCATGAGAGCTGTTGAACCAGGTCTCTGAAATTCCCACAAAATCCAAATCCACCTCGTACAACAATATCTGTAGTTCACCCATCTTGTCCGCCAAGTTATCTTCTCAACCAATCTCAGAAAATCTCAGAAATCTTGGAACAATTCCATATGCAAGATGTAAAGGACGTGAAAACTCTTATGGAACCAGGCTAAAGGGCAATGAAGCATAAAACTTGCTACCCAACAATGACACGTATCACAGAGCAATCGGTAAGCTGCTATATGTTGCCACTGTGACAAGACCAGACATAGCCGCAGCAGTGGGCATACTTTGAAGGAAAGTTTCAGCTCCCTGTCAGCATGACTGGAACACAGTAAAAAGTGTGATGCAACACCTCAAAGGAACAATTCAGATGAAGTTACGGTTACGAGCAACATCCAATCCAACACTGGTTGGATATGCGGATGCTGATTGGGCCGGTGACTGCACAGATCGCAAGTGGATTCGACTTCCAGGATGGGCAAGGAACCATAAGCAAACAACTGTTGCGCTATCCTCAACTTAAGCAGAGTACATTGTAGCAGCATACGCTTTGATTGGATATGGGTTCGTCAGCTTTTATTGTACGTTGGAATAGACATGTCAAAACCAATTCCCATTTTTGAAGACAACCAGGGATGTATAAAGTTTATGCAATCAGAAAGGGTAAATCCTAGGACCAAACACATCAATGTCAAGTATCACCTACTGAAGGACAATCAAGAGCAAGGTGTTATTGACATTCAATACTGCCTGTCAGAGGAGATGGCTGCCTTTATTGAAGGAACATCATAGTTATTTCCAGAAGAAACTGAATATAATTTGACAAAGCACATGCTGTTGAGAAGGGGTGTTAGAAGAACAACAACACGAATGATGCAGCTACAGGCATCATTCAGATATCATCTTTTTTTTCGGCCGGCGATTCTGTGCAAAGTAAGCACAATCATAGTGGCAGTTCAGCTACTTGATCGTTCTTACAGGTGGCGGGAGGATACATCCTTCCCTCCCGCAGCCCTCTGGTGCTTCTCCGGCTCGCCCGTGTGATCTGCGAGCTGGAGAATGAATCGGTCACCGCGGGAAGTTGATCACAGAGATTTCTGGTGACCAGATGGTCCCCAGTCATCTCTTTGATCTCACGTCCGGGCCGGCGGATGTAGACAATGCCGGGGACTCGGCTGGAAAGGCTGAGACAGTTTTTTTTTAATCTGTCTTTCCAGACTGGGCAAGAGATGTGGATTCTTATAGACCCCACATTTCTCCATGAAGAAGACTTGTCACGTACTATTCCTATTACAAGGGATGTTTACATTCCTTGTAATAGGAATAAAAGTGATTGTGACAGAACCCACTGTCACTGTGTGTTTGGGGGGGGGGGGGCTGTGGGCTCGCCTTCTACCCACAGACTATGGCCCAGCAGAGAACATGAGATTTGGAGGGCTATTTGCCATCTCCCACCACATGGAGAAGATGCCACCTCCAGACATTTGTGTCCAGAGTCACCAGTTCATCGGAACCGGGTGAACACGGTATCTGTGGCTGGGCTTGTGGAGTAGTTTGTCTCGTGATTGAGGGGTTAAGGGCTGGTTATGGCGAGTCTGCAGGCTGCGGGTGCCTTTGGAGGACAGGAGGCACAGGTCTGGGGAAGGTTCTCATACGGGAGAACCAAGAACCGTCACAGTGATCAAAATAAAAATAAAAAAATTAAAGAGAAAGTGTAAAAATAAAAAAAAAAGATAGAATAAACAATTCATTTTTTTTAAAGCGCCCCGTCCCCCTGTGCTCGCTCACAGAAGTGAATGCATATGTAAATCGCGCCCACATATGTAAACGGTGTTCAAATCACACATGTGAGGTATCAACGCGTGCATTAGAGCAAGTGCAAAAATTCTAGCCCAAGACCTCCTCTGTAACTCTAAAGTGGTAACCTGTAAAAAAAAATGTAAAGCGTTGCCTATGGAGATGTTTAAAGTGGTTCTGCACTCATTTCATTTAGTAAATCTCTTTGCCTTCCAAATCAGGCAAAGAGTACTAAATGAAATGTTTTTTTTTTTTTTACTTACCTTGTAATTGAAGACTTCCGGTCTTCTCCCTCTGCGGCGGCGGGCGGGGTCTCTGCGTCGATCGTCGTCACGCCGCACTGTCTCCTGGGATCTGGTGTCATTGATCCCAGGAGTCAGTGCGGGCATCTTCCGAAATCTCGCGAGATTTCGGCCACATCTTCCGAAATCTCCCGAGATTTCGGCCGCATCTGCCGAAATCTCGTGAGATGTCGGCAGATGTGCCGTTACTGCGCACGCGCGAGTAACGGCGGTGCATGCTGGGCCATCAACACTGCCTGTGGGGTTTCACATGCCCACAGGCAAGATGGCCCCCAGCACTAAAGAAGAAGACGAGGAACTTCAGTGGACGAAAACCGGCGGCGATCGAGATGGAAGATGGAACAGGTGAGTCCCCTAATAAAGGTAAGCATACTTTATATTACGTCCTTAAAAAAATTTTTTTTTTACAGAGTGCAGAACCGCTTTAAGTACCAAAGTTTGGTGCCATTCCGCGAGTATGTGCAATTTTAAAGCGTGACATGCTTTGTATCTATTTACTTGGCATAACATCATCTTTCACATTATACAAACAATTGGTCTAACTTTACTGTTTTTTTTTTTAATTCATGAAACAGTTTTTTTCCAAAAAAAAACGCGTTCGAAAAATTCCTGAGCAAATACTGTGGGACGTAAAAGGTTGCAACAATTGCCATTTTATTCCCTAGAGCCTCTGCTAAAAAAAAATATATAATGTTTGGGGGTTCTGGGTAATTTTCTAGCAAACAAAAATATGATTTTTACATGTAGGAGAAGAGTGCCATAGGCCTGGTATGGAATTGGTTAAAAACACTGAATGTGACAAATTTAAGGTTGTTCAAGTGATCAGATGTTTAATGTGAGCAGAGTTCATATCACCACCCTTACCACGCACGTTAGTAAACCAGACCCGTATTTGAAAGCTGAGTTGTGCTAACTAGCTCCCTCAGATATGCTTATCCAGTCTGATTACTGGCTTTCCACGTAACACTGACTTTATAGTGTGACACAGCACTGATTATAATTCAGCCCTCCGTGAATTTTAAACTGTTCCAGTCTGGCTGCAGACCAGATCAGGCTAAATGTTCCCTATTCATTTGTTTATTGCTTGGCGTGGCAGGCTCCATCTTGTTAACAACATGGCATGACAGCCTCCATTTTCCTTTTCCACATCGTCACCGACACCATCTGCTCCGAGCAGCCGGTTCAGAGCGTTGTATGGAGAGGAATGTTCTTGAGGCTGAGGGACCTGTTTGTTTTCTTTATGGCCCTGTAATTCCGGCTGGCACAGCTGGCAGACACTGAGCCTCCTCACAGAGCCAGCTCTGTTTTGCTGAAGTGTTGGCTGGGAGCAGTACGTCCATCAGGATATTTGGAGCCGACCCAGGAGTGAGGGCTGGAGCTTGGAATGAGAGCAGAGAGGTTGCTCACAGCTGGAGGAGGCACTGCCACAACATAAGAACAAGCAAATACATCAGTATGTGTGCTATGTATGAAATCCGACAAGCATGAATATACAGTATGTGAAATAAAAAAAAAATACATCTAGACAGGGAGCAATGAGATCATTTCTTTATTCAAAATCTATCTATGGTCAAATGTTAAATCATGGTATTTCAATTATCTCTAGCCTACTCCTAATGGACTGAATGATCTTGAAGTTTGTAAACTTACTCTGTGAATATCCCCACACATTTACTTCCTTGAATTCTGTGACACGTAACCACTGTGCCCTGTGGGTTTGCACTGCTTTGTCACACATTTCACAGAGTCTGTGCTCCGTCAGAATCGGCGACCTGTCAGATTAGATAACGGAAGTGACGTTCCGTCAGCTGCGCATGCGTCCACCACTACCAGATTTGCTCATCTGACAGAACACCTGCACTCAAAAGAAAACAGCGGACATCTTACTACACCCAGCTACGTCTTGAATTTCACAGTAATTTTAGCAATAAAGTGACCGTATATAAATAAATATAATATATTGACATCTGTGATGCTGTTTGGATGTTTAACCACTTCAGCTCCGGAAGGTTTTACCCCCTTCCCGACCAGGCCATTTTTTTTATCAAAACGGCACTGCGTTACTTTAACTGACAATTGCAATTGTCGTGCGACGCTGTACTCAAAATGTATGTCCTTTTTTTCCCCCACAAATAGAGCTTTCTTTTGGTGCTATTTCACCTCTGCGGGTTTTATTTTTTGCGCTAAAGAAAAACCCCTCAATTTGTTAAAAAAATAATTATTATTTTCTGCTATAAAACATATCCAGTAAAAGAAATGTAAAATCAAATTTCTTCATCAATTTAGGCAAATATGTATTCTGCTTCATGTTTTTGGTAAAAAAAACAAAAAAACAATAAGCGTATATTGATTGGTTTGTGCAAAAGTATACAAAAGTTTACAAACTATGGGATAGATTTACAGACTTTATATATTTTTTACTCGTAATTGCAGTGAACAAGTCTGACACTAAGGCTACTTTCACACTGGAGCGGTGGGGGCGCTGGCGGTAAAGCGGCGCTATATTTAGCGCCGCTTTACCGGCGTTTTAGCGGCGCATTGCGGCCGCTCGCGGGGTGTTTTTACCCCCCGCGAGCGGCCGAAAAAAAGGGTCAATACCGCCCGCAAACCGCCGCTATTGCGGCGTTTTGCGGGCGGGTTCGGCGCGCTCCCCCATTGTTTTCAATGGGACCGGGCGCTATAGGAGCGGTAAATTTACCGCTCCTATAGCGAGCCAAAGATGCGGCTTGCAGGACATTTTTGAGCGTCCTGCAAGCGCACCGCTTCAGTGTGAAAGCCCTCGGGCTTTCACACTGAAGGAACAGCAACAGCTGTTTCGGGTCGGTTTGCAGGCGCTATTCTTAGCGCAATAGCGCTTGCAAACCGCCCCAGTGTGAAAGGGGCCTAAATGACACTTTTTGGCGGCCAGTAACACTAATAAAGTGATCAGTGCTAAAAAAATGCACTGTCACTGTACTAATGACACTGGCAGGGAAGGGTTTAACATCAGGGGCGATCAAAGGGTTAAATGTGTTCCCTGGGAGTGTTTTCTTATGGTGTGGGGGATGGTTGCACTGTAGGAAGACAGAGATCCATGTTCCTGCTTAGCAGAAATACAAGATCTCTATATTCCTTACTAGCAGAACGCCGTTCTGCTTCTCTCTGAATGATCGCTGGGTTCCTGACGAACATCGGGTCTGCTGGACCCACTGATTGGCTTCCACTGTGTCCAAGCGCGCACCCCAGACCTGGAAGAAGAAATCACGTACAGGTATATGAATGTGGGGCGGTCCTTAAATCGGTTAATTTGAAAGCCTAAAGGTTTAGCGCTGAGCAGTGCGGGGGGTACCAATATGGCCTCCGTCACTTTCCTACTACTGGCATCCAGCTTCTTTCAAAATGTAGCATCCAAACAGCATCACAGATGTCAACATACTATATTTATTTATACACGCTCACTTTATTGCTAAAATGACTCTAAAATTCAAGATGTAGCTGAGTGTAGTAAGATGTCCGCTGTCTTCTTCTGAGTGCAGGGGATCTGTCAGATTCGCAAACCTGGTGGCGATGGAATGCGTGCGCAGCTGACTGACCGTCACTTCTGTTATCTAATTTGACAGGTCGCCGATTCTGATGGAACACCTGCCTTCTGATTTAAAGAGGTGCTGAGAGCAGGAGTTTCAGGAGGCGGGGTCAGTACAGGAATCACTGCTTGCATGCAGCAGATTACCGTGGTACATGTAGTCCTTGGAAATTGAAAGCAAAGAGCAGAGGAGAGGGAATCTAGGAAGTTGTGGAAAGAGATGGCCAGCAGACCAGGAGAACTGACGATATGAGGGGAAATTAGAAAGTAAGTAAGCTTATGTTGGATTGTCCAATATAACTCTTGTTTGTATTGTTATTACACAAGGCTGATGTTATAAAATTAAAATGCTGTGTCCATAGATTGGAATTAAAGGGTAAGTTTACCTTTAAAATCTGTGAGGTAAACTTACACTGGACCCCCTCCTCGCCTCCCCCCGGTCCCACTGACCTGGCGCTTGGCGATCACCCACTAGGAGACCTCATATAGCCGCCTCACCGGTCCAGAGGGCGGCACCGACCCATCAGAACCTGCATAGCCAGTCCTGTCACCGCAGGCAAAGGGGAGAGAAAGCCACAGGGAATGCAAATCCCCGGACTGGTAATACGTCTATACGATCTGTCAGAACGGGTGATCGCCGGACTCCAGGTTAGAGGGACCAGGTGCGATGGGAAGGGGGTCCAGTGTAAATTCACCTTACAGATTTTCTGTAAAGGTGAACTTACACTTTAAAGAGCAGTGATCTCATGAAATAAAATCTGTATATTGAGATTTACAGGACATTTAAAAGGATTTGTATAGGCAGGACTCAAATTTACCCCTCCAGATTTCCAACTCCCTGTCCCAGCCTTATTTAATTGTTATTTTTATTTTATTTTTTATTATTATTATTTTATGTTTATTATATTCTTATTTTTTATTTACTATTGTTCCTGCAGCCAGAAACTGCTTATATTGCTGCCTGCGACAGCATCAACAGGCAGCTGCCAGTAGGAGAGATTAGCAAAGAGTTTCTACTGATTTAGGCAAACCTTACAGAACTAACAGTGTGTGGGTAGGCTCCTGGAAGTCAAATTGGTTCTAAAGTCCAAATGTTTTTTAACTTAATGCAGAGAATGCAAAAACTCCCTACTATTGTTCCCAGCCAACCCTCATCCCCCCCCCCCCTTAAGACTTACCTGGCTTCTTTCACCGATCCAGTAAAATCCTGGCTGCAGCACTGCTACTCTCTCTCTTCCTGGTCTCACAGAAAACACTGAGGGTATTGGCTCCTGCTGCTATCAGTCACTCCTGTGAGGATGACGCGGCATACCAGCACTGTGTGTGTCTATGAAATAACACAGCCTGGCTTGGGAGCGCACCCGCATAGTTTTCCCTTTGGCATCGCGCTTGCTGAGAAGGCACCCAGAAGAATAAGAAGTGGACAGTGCTGGAGGGAATGGCCAAAGAGGAGGCAAGAAACTGTTGCACAGAGCAGGTAAATATAAAATCTGTAGCGGTACCCCAATGAGGGCTGCTAATAGACTCTGTACCCCATGAATTACCTCGACTCTGCAAATCCTCCATTACCTCGGACACTATGGGTTCAGTCTTCTTACCAACTGTATTAATAAGGAGAGACTCACACAGTATCAATGAAACAGTTCAAGTTTGTTTACTGTATTAATAAGAACACAGAAATAAGTATATCTCAATATACATAAGGGGTCCATATAGTGAACTTGGTGTTGAGTTATTCATTTACAGTCAACAAAGAGGACAAGGGGGCACTCTTTACGTCTAGAGGAAAAGAGATTTCATCTCCAAATATGGAAAGGTTTCTTCACAGTAAGAGCTGTGAAAATGTGGAATAGACTCCCTGCAGAGGTGGTTCTGGCCAGCTCAGTAGATTGCTTTAAGAAAGGCCTGGATACTTTCCTAAATGTACATAATATAACTGGGTACTAACATTTATAGGTAAAGTTGATCCAGGGAAAATTAAATTGCCTCTCAGGGGATCGGGAAGGAATTTTTTCCCCTGCTTTAGCAAATTGGAGCATGCGCTGCTGGGGTTTTTTTTTTTGCCTTCCTCTGGATCAACTGTGGGTATAGAATGGGGTATATGGGATTGTATGATATGTATATATATATATATATTTTTTTTTTATTTGTGGTTGAACTGGATGGACTTGTGTCTTTTTTCAACCTAACTAACTATGTAACTATGTAATACTGTAAGACAGGGGTAGGCAGCCACGGCACTCCAGCTGTTGTGAAACTACAAGTCCCATGAGACATTGAAAGACCCTGACAATTACAGGCATGACACCTAGAGGCAGGAGCATGATGGGATTTGTAGTTTCACCACTGCTTGAGTGCCGAGGTTGCCTGCCCCTGCTGTAAGATAATAAAAGGCACACTTAAAGCGGAAGTAAACCCATCGATTTAACAGTTTAAAAAAAAAGGCATGCCGTGAATGCTAACTGCACATTGGCTGTGCTCTCAACCAAACAGTCAAACCATCCAATGGCTGGTGTCATAACGGATCACATGTGCAGCAACGTGGCAGTTGAAGATTAAACAGAGGCAAAGATGGCAGCTTCCTTGGCTGAAAACGATAGGAGGGTTTACTTCTACTTTAAAAATACTTTGTCTATACTTATGAAAAAGGCAACCTAGTGATCCAAAGCTCCTTCAACTGTAAATAAACACAGATACTAACCCAATCATAGACACTTATGCGAACAGGTCAGCAGAAGGGTACAGAGCTGCCACTGTATCTTCTATGTCAGGCTCCTCCCTTCTGTCTCCTTAACCCATAAGCCATTAAAACTTGCACAACTTAAAGAAAACAATATGCAGTTTTATTATATTCAAAGTGTTTGGCTCCCTTTAAATTAAGTCTGATGCAATTAAAGCAGATGAGGAAAAAGCATAACAAAAGGTAAAAGGGTATTCCTTGAAATCCAGATCTCTTCAGCTAGCCTTGTTGTATTGTAGCTAAGGTAATCCTTGATAACAGGGTATAGCAAATTTGCCAAAACTTTAAAGCGGTGTAATGGCCATCTCCTGGCTACATTCTATCCCCACTTGAATTCTTTGGTCACCAAAGACACAGAGCCATTAAACTTAATGAACCTTGTGAGAAGAAAAGGTTACTAACAAATTTATAATAACATCAACCACAATCTAAACTCAACAGATATTGCCAAACCTCTGGGTTTTGCTGAAAACCATTTATATACAGGTAATTCAGGTAATTCAAAACGAGTTTTTGAACAGACCAGGGCAATTGCTGTGTCCCACCCACTGGTGTTAGAGGTTAGAGCCGAGTCGCCCCTTACCCAATTGATGGTAGAGGGATTAGGCATGGGAACTTGCCTTTGAATAGTATGAATCAGTTCATCATATTTCTCTCCTAAAGTGTCATAAGTGAGTCTCTTTGGAGGATGTATATTTCGTCTCACTCTAAACGAGGAATACTTCTCAGCGGGTTGAACAGGATTCTCTGTTGGGCTTCTGGCATGATCAGGACTGCATGGCCATAGGAAGATCCATAGCTGCAGACTCAGAACTTGGCAGTAGGGAGGAAAGATCAATCTCTTCAAGGAGTGTAGAAATAGGTGTCGGCCACTTCCACACCCATACAGGGAACTTCAGCATCTGCAGGACAATCTGATTCAGACAAAGGCAAAGGTTCATCAGCATAATTGATCAAGTCTCTTTGGCTAGTACTCCTATCAGCTTCCCTGAACGATGGTAGGATTTCCAGTTCTGACTGAGTGATCTTCATATTGTTTTCGGTCACTTTATTTGGCACTTTAGTCGGCACTTTAGTCGTCACTCCTCCTTCTTTCACATTCGTAGTTATTGCATCAGGTTCAGTTTCTGTAAGCCACATCCAGAAAGGCACTATTTCCACATATTCTTCTTCTTCCTCATCATCTTCTTCTTCCTCTGGTAATACAGTGGGAGTAGGAACTTGTCACAGTACATATTCTTCCTCCTCATCATCTTCTTCCTCTGGTAATACAGGAGGAATAGAAGTTTGTAGCTGTGAACGAGTCCTGGGTGGAGTTGGCTTTGGAGGAGGTGAAGAGGGTACTTGAGGCACCCTGACCGCATTAGACAATGGAAGCAGATGGTTTTGATGCCACATCTTCAAAGGCCCTTGTTTCCCTTCAGGTCTGATTTGGTAGACTGGTAGCCCAGGAAGCTGTTTACAAATGACATAAGGTTGTGGTCGCCATCAGTCAGGCAGCTTGTGTTTCCCTTGTACCCCCAAGTTCTTCAACAACACGTAAATCATGTATTCTCACTTTTAGATCAAAATTCCTTTTGTTCCTTGATTCCCTGGCTGAGGTATGTTCCATGGCATATGCTTACCACAGGTTGTTTCTTAGCCTTTCAACATAACCTCTGTGAGAGGTCAAAGAGATGTCAAAAACGAAGTCAATAGGAAGGCGAGCTTCTCTACCAAACATGAGGCGATATGGAGAATAGCCAGTGGAAATTTTGCCTGCCTAAAACATATAATAAATTAGAGTCTGTGTAGACCTTGGGATATTCTCCACAGGAGGATTTGTACAGCATGGAGATATGTAGTATTTCCGGAAATCTGGAACCCCCAGGCCACCCAGGTCCTTGAGCGCAAACATTGTGGAACGAGCCAGCCTGCTACCCTTAGCACCCCAAATAAAATAGAACTGTTGTAATGCCTCTATTGGTACCGAGATAGGTAGGGTTCTAAAGTAGACATGTGCAATTCGTTTAATTACGAATTCGTTTTCCGTTCAAATTCGTTATATTCGTTCATTCGTTATCGTACGAATGAACGAATGGTTTACTAAAAATTTTAACGGATAACGAACTATCGAAACGAACGAATATGAAAAACAACGAAAATACGAAATAATTAAATTAGAAACAACGAAACTACAAAAGAATGAAAATCCGAAAAACGAAAACAGAAACATTGAAAATACAGAACAAAGATTCAAAAAATAACGAAAATCAAAATGAACGAAAAAATTCGTACATTCGTAACTTTTTTTTTTTGTTTGTTGATTCGTAATTTTCCGTGTCGCTGCTTAACGTGCTTTGAATGGATTCGTAAATTCGTAACTTTTTTGGTTAGTTGATAAACGTGGTTGGGTCGGAGGCACTGTTTTGGTGGATTTTTGAGTTAAGTTCCGACTTGTGAGAGAGAAATTCTTTGTTTCTTAAACATGTAATAGCATACACATTACATAAAATTATGAATTATGCTCCGATTACGAATCTACGAAAACAATGTTACGAAAGTACGAATAAATCAATCTTACGAAAGTACGAATGTAACTAAATCTACGAAAATACGAATGCATCCGAATACAAAATATAACGAAAATACGAAAATACGAATTTCGAATAAACGAAAATTAGACTAACGGAAAAACGAATCAACGAAAAAATAACTCTAACGAAAATACGAACGAGTCCGAATACGAACACCGACGACTTACGAAAATACGAACGAGTCCGAATACGAACACCGACGACTTACGAAATTACGAATCGTTACGAATCAACGGAAACGAACAGAAACGAAACGAAACAAAACAAATTTTTCTATTGTGCACATGTCTATTCTAAAGTAATATCCCAGATAGCAAGGATAACTTGCCACACATTTGTGGCAGTATTGAATTGTAAGTCTTGTGAACTTCTGCACATCTTCCCTGGCAAGTTGTACACTTGTAGAGCACTTGAAGCACAAGTTCTAGTTGACACTTTTCGTATTTGTAGCAAATTTGCGTGGCAAATCTACAGCAAGAACCCCACAAGTCTACAGCCGGAGTCCATTTTTGGCAAGAAAAAACAAGCAAACAGGGCAAATCTGTAATTCCACAATCTGGTGATAATGAACCCACTGCTATTAACCTAATCCCTTACTCTACACGTGTAAAATACATTTAATCCATTGCATAAAATAATTCCTCTATCATACAAAATTATTTGTTTCTATGAAAACAATTAAAGTGCAAATGCTATCAAAAAGAAGTCCAAAAGGCGCAGATCCGCCCCCTCCCCCCACGCGCACAGGTGATTTACATATCATGCACTAGCCTGAGACAGGCACATCCTGTATAAAAAGTTCACAATTCACATCCCCCTCCAGCTCTCCCAGCTTTACTGTGTTTTGACTGGATGTTTCTCATCATGGGATGCAGTGAACAGTCAGCAGACTATAGACAGACAAGTGATTTAGGGGACATGTATGTAGTCAGAGCTGGGCAGAGTACAACATCCAGTGATCTGATGATAACCTGTCTCAGGCTAGTGCATGAGATATGTAAATCACCTGTCACTCACAGCAAAGTTTTCAAGACTTTGTCAAGATTTCTCTAACTGAACAATAAAGAGGATTGCTCAGGCCTTGAGTAAATCTGTGTGGCAAGACTGGGCTCAAATGAAAGGAAATCTTATTCTCTACATTATGACATAAAAAAAAAAATTGGGTTTAAATCCACTTTAATATTTTGAACACATATGAATTTTTGATGCTTGCACTTTACTAATGAATAATATTTTCCTGCACTAAGCACTTTTTGTTCACTGTGTCAGCACACAGTTTTTTTCTTTTGCACATTTTTTTAACAGCATTTGCACTTTAATTGTTTTCATAGAAACAAATAATTTTTGTATGATAGATGAATTATTTTATGCAATGACACAGAGTTTATCATTATACATGATTGTTGGATTGAATGCAATTCACGTGTGTACAGTAAGGGATTAGGTTAATAGCAGTGGGTTCACTATCACCAGATTGTGGGATTATAGATTTGCACTACTTGCTTCTTAATTCTTGACAATTAACTGATGATCATGGGCATGCGCAGGGGGTATGCCAGGTGTGCCTGGGCACACCCTAATCACCCCAATCACATTAGCATTATTGCTCAATGTGCAGGCAGGGAGCTGGGAAATATCTCCCTCTGACCAGTTCTGCCACTCATGAAGTGCTATCGTACTTCTTTTTCACTGTACTGGCTCTACCATAAGAGAGAGTGTGTGCGTGTCTGTATGCATATGCATATGTATATGTAATATATATCACACACGCATGTGTGTTTGATCTTTGGGGTGCGCACCCTAATGCAATAGGCTACACACACCTATGCTGGTGATTCACCAGTACTTAGGTGGCAGCAATTTTATTTAATCCTTCAATCTTCCATTAATCCATTAATATCTTCGGCACTAGTTTTTCTTGTTGTTTGACCAAGTGTCCATTTTTATCGAGTCTATTCACTAATAAGTGAAGAGAGGTGAATTGTCAGGAAAAACCGAAGCCAATGTGGCTGAAGTAGAAAAAAAAAAAGAAAAGCTCTCATTGAAATATTTTTAGTTCAGCTTTTTTGGCCTATATTTTACCATTTACCTAAAAAATGGACCTCAGTTCACTGAATAGTGCATTAAGACAAAACTGATCTTTATAAAAACATTTATTAAAATATTTGCATAAAATCAATACATAACACTGGATTACATCTTAGTTATTTTTTTTATTAGGGTGAACATTTAACAAAACATAAAAAAGAACATTTATAATATGAAAAAGAACATTTTTAAAAACAATAAAAATGATACAATAAAAAAAAAAAAACACAAAACAAAAACTTCCCATGCTCAAAAAATAGTTCCTGAAATTTGTGAACACAATTGTTCCCACCATCCAGGCATCACACAGGAGTGTACCCTAGCAGCTCACCTTAACCAAAGACCACAACAGGTCTAGTGGCGCTTTGGTATACAAATCCTTAAGTCTACTTTCAGATTGGGGCGTTGTGGACGTCGGCGATAAAGCAGCGCTATATTTAACACCGCTTTACCGTCTTTTTAGCGGCATTATTCAGCCTATAGTGGGCCGGTTTTAACCCCCGTTAGCGTCCAAAAAGGGTTAAAACTGCCCGCATAGCGCCACTGCATCGGCACTATGCCGGTGGTTTAGTGGCGCTGCCCCATTGTTTTTAATGGGAAGGGGCACTTTAGGAGCAGTGAATACACCGCTCCTACAGTGCTCCAAAGATGCGGCTTACAGGACTTTTTGTACTGTCCTGCAAGCGCACCGCTCCAGTGTGAAAGCCCTCGGGCTTTAACACTGGAGACACAGGAGAGGCGCTTTACAGGTGCTATACAGGTGCTATTTTTAGCGATGTAGCGCCTGTAAAGTGCCTCAGTGTGAAAGTAGCCTTATGGCAGTTCACGTTCCACTCTCCTCGCCTCGCCTGCATCAAAATCCACAGTTGGTCTGACAAGGCTTTAATATATGGATCCTTTATGGAAAATCACATTCCACTCCACTCTCCTCTCCTAAAAGCGCCACTAGACCTGTTGTGGTCTTTGTTTAAGGTGAGCTGCTAGCATATAAACAAGGAAAAATAAAACATTCCAAATTGTGCTCCACCAATGGGATATTAGGGTTAAGCCTCGTACACACGATCAGATTTTCTGACGGGAATTGTGTGATGACAGGCTGTTGGCGGAAAATCCGACCGTTTGTATGCTCCATCGGACAATTGTTGTCGGATTTTCCACGGACAAATGTTGAATGGCAGGCTTTAAAATTTTCCACGGACAAATGTCTGTTGTCAGATTTTCTGAGCGTGTGTGCATAAGTCCATCGGACAAACACGCATGCTCCGAAGCAAGGATGAGCTGGAAGCGGTCGGCCTTGTAAACTAGTGTCCGTAATGGAGAATTAACATTCGTGACGTGGCAAATTATGAAATCTCGAAATGCAGCGCACAATTCTCTTCTTCTTTAATGAGATAATAATGAAGCTGCTTTGCTGGTGATACTGATGGAGTTATTGCAAACGTATTTTAAAAGGCTTTTATTTTCTAGTGATATGAAGAATAATATTATTATTCTTTTTTTTTTTTGGTGCAAGTTACCACAACACCATTATCTCATAGTTTTTAAGATCAAAGATACAACTATGT
Organism: Lithobates sylvaticus; assembly: GCA_028564925.1. Taxonomy (NCBI): domain Eukaryota; kingdom Metazoa; phylum Chordata; class Amphibia; order Anura; family Ranidae; genus Lithobates; species Lithobates sylvaticus. Next base: position 101,781,061 of record CM053029.1, read on the forward strand.
TGGTGTCCCTTGTTAATTTTACATTGTATTTTTTTTTAAATGTAACTGCCAACTCCCAAACTGTCATTTGAAGTAAAACACATAGCCAAGTATTATTCTATGCAATTTTTTTTATTGTGCATTAAAAAAAGAAAACAAATAAAATTAGACATGCTATCTGCAAATAGAAATTAACCAAAAAGTGCATTCTATGCATCCAAAAATATAGATAATATACCAAATCAAATCATTATTCAACCAAAAAATAAAATAAAAGCCTCATGGATGTGTCGCTTTACCGCCAACGCACCCACCGCCCCAGTGTGAAAGGGGCCTAAGGCAGCAGCGTTGTTTTGCTGATAGATAGTTAGATAGATTCACTTACAGAGATTGAGTTAGATAGATAGATTCATGTAGAAAGGGACAGAGAAGAGTGGGGCATAGCTGGAGTTCTGTTGTCCAAGAGGGCTGTTGGGGAGAGCTCAGCAAGGGCTGACAAGGGCTGACAACACTGCTTAGGATGGCAGCATTGTCAGCTCATTAGGAGCTGCACCCAAAGTGTTTTTAAAGCGGTTCTGCACCCTTTTCATTTAGTAAATCTCTTTGCCTTCCAAATCAGGCAAAGAGTACTAAATGAAATGTTTTTTTTTTTTTTTTTTTTTTACTTACCTTGTAATTGAAAAAAAATATGAATGTAGGCATGTAGAAAGGGACAGAGAAGAGTGGGGCATAGCTGGAGTTCTGTTGTCCAAGAGGGCTGTTGGGGAGAGCTCAGCAAGGGCTGACAAGGGCTGACAACACTGCTTAGGATGGCAGCATTGTCAGCTCATTAGGAGCTGCACCCAAAGTGTTTTTAAAGCGGTTCTGCACCCTTTTCATTTAGTAAATCTCTTTGCCTTCCAAATCAGGCAAAGAGTACTAAATGAAAATGTTTTTTTTTTTTTTTTTTTTTTATTACCTTGTAATTGAAGACTTCCGGTCTTCTCCCTCTGCGGCGGCGGGCGGGGTCTTGCGTCGATCGTCGTCACGGCGCACTGTCTCCTGGGATCTGGTGTCATTGATCCCAGGAGTCAGTGCGGGCATCTTCCGAAATCTCGCGAGATTTCGGCCACATCTTCCGAAATCTCCCGAGATTTCGGCCGCATCTGCCGAAATCTCGTGAGATCTCGGCAGATGAGCCGTTACTGCGCACGCGCGAGTAACGGCAGTGCATGCTGGGCCATCTAAAGTCCCTGTGGGTGTTTCACATGCCCACAGGCAAGATGGCCCCCAGCACTAAAGAAGAAGACGAGGAACTTCATCGGACGAAAACCGGCGGCGATCGAGATGGAAGATGGAACAGGTGAGTCCCCTAATAAAGGTAAGCACACTTTATATTACATCCTAAAAAAAAAAAATTTTTTTCAGAGTGCAGAACCGCTTTAAAGGGATAAAACATTGGGAAACATGCAGATGCTGCAGAAGTGTACAGCATACATATTTGTTTATTATTACTGTACACTTTAATTGTTTGATAATGGTAATAACAACTATGTTTGAACACAATTTAGATATGAACATTTTAAACACACTCAGACTTTGGTATTTTATTGTTTTATTTAATTATAAAACGATGTGCTTTACAAAGTAAATAGGCCATTGACCACAGTCCCTGCCCCACCTGCAATCTAACTTTCTTTCCAAAGTCATAAAGACATTTACTAAATGATGCAGTGTGTTTTTCTTTTTTTTTTTTTCCAAGGGTCAAGTACTTCTTTTATGCAATTAGAATGAATAGGCTGCCCTCAAAACGATGCACCATAATTATGCACTATAACACGAAAATGTGCGTGCACTGTCGCACCTGCATAGTGGAAACGGAGCCTTAGTACTCTTCTCAAGAGCTCTCTGATATTAGCTGTAGGATGATTCTTGGGAGGAGTTTTAGAAATATTAACATTAATATTAGTTAAGGGTCTGGAGGATATTAGTTATGAGGAAAGGTTGCGAGCACTGAACTTATTCTTTCTGGAGAAGAGACGCTTGAGAGGGAATATGATTTCAATTTATAAATACCGTACTGGTGACCCCACAATAGGGATAAAACTTTTTCGCAGAAGGGAGTTTAACAAGACTCGTGGCCACTCATTAAAATTAGAAGAAAAGAGGTTTAACCTTAAACTACGTAGAGGGTTCTTTACTGTAAGAGCGGCAAGTATGTGGAATTCCCTTCCACAGGCGGTGGTCTCAACGGGGGGCATCGATAGTTTAGAGAAACTATTAGGCTATTTTCACACTGGGGCGCTGGCTGCGCTGGCGGTAAAGCAGCGCTATATTTAGCGCCGCTTTACCGTTTTTTTAGCGGCACTATTCGGCCGCTAGTGGGGCGGTTTTACCACCGCTGCAGCTGTTTTTAATGGGAAGGGGCGCTATAGGAGCAGTAAATATACCGCTCCTACAGCGCACCAAAGATGCGGCTTGCAGGACATTTTTCAGGTCCTGCAAGCGCACCGCTCCAGTGTGAAAGCCCTCGGGCTTTCACACTGGAGAGACAGAAGCAGCTGTTTCGGGTCGGTTTGCAGTCGCTATTTTTAGCGCAATAGCGGTTTTCCCCAGTGTGAAAGGGGCCTTAGATAAGCACCTGAACGACCGCAACATACAGGGATATACAATGTAATACTGACATATAATCACACACATAGGTTGGACTTGATGGACTTGTGTCTTTTTTCAACCTCACCTACTATGCAACTATGTAACTATGTAACCCCTTCGTGCCCGCGCTATAGCCAAATGACGGCTACAGTGCGGACCTTAATTGTCGGGAGGCCATCAATAGACGTCCTCCCATGCATGGGCTTCCTGCCCGCCATCTGCAGGGCACAAACGGCGGGCTCTGTGATCACCGAGTCAATGCGACTTGGCTGATCACAGATCAGAGTGAGGGGACGATCCTGGCCCCTCACCACGTAATCAGCTGTCTACCAATGATGTAAACAAAATATCGATAATCTGCTTTTTTTCTGCTCGCACTGACAGCGTGAGCAGGAAAAAAAAGCTGAACACCGGCTTATGTCAGAGGGACAGTGGTCCTGAAGAGGTTGAGAAATCATCTGAGAATCTGTGCCCACCAGTACCACCTGCCAGTACCACCTGCCAATGCATAGCAATGCCGCGAATCAGTGCCCACCTGTGCCACGTATCAGTGCCCACCTGTGCCGCTTATCAATTCCCATCAGTGCTGCCAATCAGTGCCTCATCATCAGTGCCACCTATTAGTGCTGCATATCAGTGTCACCTAGCAGTGCCACCCATCAGTGCCACCTATCAGTTCCCTTCAGTGCCACCTATCAATGCCCTTCAGTGCCACCCATCAGTGCCACCCATCAGTGTCCACCAGTGCCACCTATCAGTGCCACCTTATCAGTGCCACCTTATCAGTGCCCATCAGTGCAGGGGTTTAGATGACCAGTAAGCAAGTGGTTAAAATGTCTTGATGGTTTGGTGTCAGCAGGCATCCCTAGGCAAACTGCATTTACATAGAAATCACTTCTAGGTGTTGTCCACATGTCAGTGGACCAGGGACAGTCAGGCAGGTGAGGAAAAGGCTAAATTATGCTAATCATCCTCCAGCCAGGAAATGAGGCAGGCTCTGACTTGTTTCAGGACACACCCTAATCACCTTGTGCCGTGCCGATTCCCCCTGCTGCCCAGGCCCCGTGTCCCACCCCCCACAGCGGTGCGAGTTTCCCTCCTCTCCCGTCAGCTGCTGCGGGGATGTCTCAGGGTGGAGAGTGGGGGAAGGGGCTGGTAAATATGTAATTTACCACCCTCTTCATTTTCTGAAAGAATACAGTGGGTGATCAGTACCGATCCCTCCTCTGTCTATTCATGACTGAAGCATAGTAAACTGTGTTTGAGAATGAACAGGAAGCTGCTTAGCACAGAGTCTAGTACAGCTGAGGCTGCAGAGAATGGCACTAGGGAATATCTGTCCTCTGTCTCAAAAGTGAGGCATCAGGAGTCTGTTTAGACCCCTGCCATTTCACCAAAGTCCCCCATAAGGGCTGCTAAAATACTAGTAAAAAAAATAAAGAATATAAAAAAGAGTTGTAAAAAATAATAATAAAAATAAAAAACTACACCATCCACTGCCCTACTGATACCATCTACTGCTCTACTGATATTGTCCATGTTTTATTACATTTTAAAATGTTTTAATACATACATTTTTTTTTTGTGTGTGTGTCTGTGTTTGTATGTATGTATGTAAATTTTGGGGTGCACACCCTAATGTAATAGGCTGCGAACACCTAGAGCTATGATGAATGAGTGGCAACCTTAGCCTGGACTCCAGCCAGGCCACGCCTCCAAAACATTTCACTCCACCCCCCAGAGCTTAGTTATCCCCATGTCCCTATCAGCACTCTAGCAGCAGCTGCAGATACACTGTCTACATACCCCCTCCCTATCGAGCCTGAGCGTCACGCACACTTTTTTCCAGGTCACAGCAATTAATGGTAGCCAGACAAATTTCATCTTTCAGATGCAGACAGAATATTTCAGAGCAGACAGATTAATAAATAAAAAATGAATTCTGGTTAGCTGTATGAATAGGCTGTGGGTTCAGGTTGACCATGAGTTTAACCTGAAATCAAGCAGTTAGCAGTTTGCTGAATGGGCTAACTAAATGGCCAGATTTGCCCAGTTAACCTGTCCACGAAAACTTCTGGTTGCTGCAGCCAGAGTGACTTATTTAGTGGCGGTATTACTACTGTCACTACTTTCATCTGCCTGCCAGCTTGTTTCAAAATGCAAAAAAGTTGTCGGCATCCCGGGTGATGTCATTGACCAAGTATCTGGTATGATATAGTTCTGAAGGGGGCCTCACACCATTTTTGTTTTTGTATGGGGTCCCCCTCAAAATACATACCAGACTCTTAGGTGAAAAATAGAAAAGCCTAAAACTGTAATTTACTGGCAATAGTTTTTTCTTCCTTTTGTCACTTTAACATCATACATCGTACAGATGTGCCACTTCATGTGAAAATTGAAGGCTTGCTCCAAGCATGTCATGTTGCCCTTTAAGCCTTATTGAAAGAGCCACTTCATGCTGATTGGTATATTTTTTAAATTGCATTGGTACCCCATAGCCGTGCCCAGCTACAGTTACCTAGGCCTTTTTTTTTTTTTAAATTGTTTATTTAAGGGAGAGAAAAAGGTTACAAACCATATATTGTATGTAGCACCCTGAAGTTTAGTTAGGGAGCTCCTCACAAATTTACTTGCCAAGAGTAGTTATCTTGGTCGATTGATAGGGATCTATTAATTTCTCCTTAAGCTTGGCCTTGTTACACTTTTCTCTTCTACTGCTAGGTGGCCGGGTACTTGGTGGTACTAGATACGAGACCGACAACCCAATGTCAGGTTATGGGTATGTGAGTATCCCAGCCAATGGGCAGGGGTTTTCTTGAATCCCTTGGCCTGCTGGCAGAGCCTATATATTTGGGTGAGGTCAGGTGATCTGTGTTCTGTGCCATCTGGACAGCTGTCTGGGTGGACGTGTGTCGTACGCCCCGGGCTGCTAGGCCAGAGATTGGGCCTATCCCGGGGGCATCTGGCTGCTAGGCTGTACGAGGGCCTATCCAGAATTGAGAGAGCAGCACAGGGTTGGGATTGCAGCTTGCAGTCCAACCAGAAATGACATGTAAATAACAGTACATCATGCAAATGCAATGCTGAGTGTATACATGACTTCCATCAAACAAAGAACAAGAATTGACAAAACAAAGCAGATACATGTGCAGAAAGGAAACATTTTTTAGTTTCATTTGGAAAAATTTGTTATGTTACTAATTTCGTTGATCGATCAATTCAAATTCTGTGTGAAGAATAGCTGGTCGTTAAAAAGCGTCCTTGCAAAGCATCCTTGAAAACCGATGACCCATCAGCTGTCAGCGGGTTCCCCGGCTGACAGCTGAAATTTAAACAAAAGAATGCCGGTGTCCTGCCGAAAAAGGTCCCCTGGCAGATAATGCCCCCCCTGTACTGCGCAGGCGCAGCGCTTGCGCAGTACGAACCACTACGGAGCTGCCGAAAATAGCCAAACATAAACAGCTGTGAGTCAGCTGTACACTGCGCCTGTGCAATGAGCACGACATTGTGCCAAACAATGCTCGTGCTACTCTGCAAGGGGCGGGTGTATCGTCTGGCACAATGCTCATGGCGCCGTGTACAGCCGACTCACAGCTGTTCAGATTATGATTTTTTCGGCGGCTCCGTTGTGGTTCGTACTGCGCAAGCACAGGGGGTCATTATCCGCTGGGGGGGCCTTTCTCAGCAGAACCGGCAATGAAAAATTCTGAAAAAAACAACGTAGAGCCCCCCCAATATCCACACCAGGCCCTTAGGGTCTGTTATGGATTTTAAGGGGAAACCCAAGCCAACATTTTTTAGAAAATGGCATGGGTTTCTCCCCCAAAATCCATACCAGACCCTTACTTGAGCACGCAGCCTGGCAGCCCAGGAAAGGGGGGGGGGGCAAGCAAGCGCTAGCTAAGTTATGTAGAAATCCATTCTCATGAAGTCATACGATAATCCACAAAAGGATCTCTACACCATTGGTAATTATATTCAGAGACGATCAGGCCCTTTACGCTCACTACGCAAGCTGCGTAGGGCTACGCCGATGTGGGGGGGGGGCCCCAAGGGCGGATCGGCTCTGCTCCCAGAGCTCCAATCTCCTCCTCCCTCTCCTCCTCTAGTCACACAGCGGGAGTCGGAAGACTGCTGTGTCTCAGAGCTGACTGAAACTTTCGGCCACGCTATGACAAAGATCCTGCCCTCCTCCTAGACCAGCTCGTGTGATAGACGCAGTGTTCTGTCTATCACATGAGTTGGTCTAGGATGAGGGCGGGACTTTTGTCATAGTGCGGCATAACATTTCACATTGAGCTCTGTGACACAGCGGGAGATGCCTGCTGTACGTGATCTACTGGCACTGACCGGTGAGGCTACATTGATTGCCACAGTTAGACTGCAATGATGGGCACCATAAGGCTGCAATGATGATGGGCACAGTAAGGCTGCAATAATTGGCATGGTGAGGCGGCAAAGATTGGCATGGTGAGGCGCCAATGATGGGCATGGGGAGGTGGCAATTATTAACACAGTGAGGCTGCAATGATAAGCATGGTAAGGCTGCAATGATAAGCATGGTAAGGCTGCAATGATAAGCATGATAAGGCTGCAATGATTGGCATGGTGAGGTGGCAGTGATGGGCACGATGAGGCTGCAATGATTGGCATGGTGAGGTGGCAGTGATGGGCACGGTGAGGCTGCAATGATTGGCATGGTGAGGTGGCAATGATGGGCACGGTGAGGTGGCAATGATGGGCATGGTGAGGTGGCAATTATTAACATGGTGAGGCTGCAATGATAAGCATGGTAAGGCTGCAATGATAAGCATGGTAAGGCTGCAATGATTGGCATGGTGAGGCGGCAATGATGGGCATGGTGAGGTGGCAATTATTAACACGGTGAGGCTGCAATGATAAGCATGGTAAGGCTGCAATGATTGGCATGGTGAGGTGGCAGTGATGGGCACGGTGAGGCTGCAATAATTGGCATGGTGAGGTGGCAATGAAGGACACAGTGACGCTGCAATTATTACCGCGGTGAGGCTGTAATGATAAGCATGGTGAGGCTACAATGATTGGCACGGTGAGGTGACAATGATGGACACGGTAAGACGGCAGTGATGGGCACAGTAAGGCTGCAATGATGGGCACAGTGAGGTGGCAATTATTAACACGGTGAGGCTGCAATGATGGGCACGGTGAGGCTGCATTGATTGGTGCGGTGTGGATTTAAGGGAGGCTCTCTGGGGATTCTGATGCAAGGGGAGGCTCTCTGGGGACCCTGATGTAAGGGGAGGCTCTCTGGGGACCCTGATGTAAGGGGAGGCTCTCTGGGGACCCTAATGTAGGGGGAGGCTCTCTGGGGACCCTGATGTAAGGGGAGGCTCTCTGGGGACCCTAATGTAGGGGAGGCTCTCTGGGGACCCTGATGTAAGGGGAGACTCTCTGGGGACCCTGATGTAAGTAGGGAGGCTCTCTGGGGACCCTGATGTAAGGGGAGGCTCTCTGGGGACCCTAATGTAGAGGGAGGCTCTCTGGGGACCCTGATGTAAGGGGAGACTCTCTGGGGGCCCTGATGTAAGTAGGGAGGCTCTCTGGGGACCCTGATGTAGGGGGAGACTCTCTGGGGACCCTGGTGTAAGTAGGGAGGCTCTCTGGGGACCCTGATGTAGGGGAAGACTCTCTGGGGACCCTGATGTAAGTAGGGAGGCTCTCTGGGGACCTATGCTCACAGCATCACAGGTCAGGTAGAGGGCCCCTTAGCAGAATTTTGCCCCAGGGAGGTCAGGATCAGCACTGATTACATTGTTTGGCAAAGTAAAGTTTTTGCCATCTAACTGTATAATAGTAGCACTAATACATTTCGCCAGACAAGTGGAGGAACCAGGCTTACCTGCTATAGCTAGAATTAGGATTGCGGCACCTACAATTTGAGATTGCTGCCGGGCCAAATGAATTAAAAATATACCACGGAGGGAAAATTTTAAATATGGAACTGTTAAAAGGGGATTCCTCAACTCTGATGAAGCATTAAAATACTCATACCGCAGTCTGTTGCTTTATTGTGCCAGTCAATTCCTTTCCCTTCCCTTTTATCTCTTTCTTCCATATTTCCAAAAGACAGCCCCTTCATTTTTGCACATTATCGTTCACTTCAGTAGGCCATGTTGCCGTGTCAAAAATGTTGCATGCTGGGATGTTTTTCAAATGCACTTTATTACTACACAGCGATGTAAACAAGCCCCACTGGAATGAATAACTCTTCAACATAATTTATGGTTCCCTGTGGTTGAAAAGAAGCATTTTACCACGCAAAAGTGTGGGAGGGTCCTAAAAGTGAAAAGTAGTTATTTTCTTGTTAACTAGAAAAGTGCAGCTCCAGCCAAAACCTTTTCTTTTCAATTTGTACAAAGTGAGGAAGGGTTATAACCTCTATCAGGGTTTTACTGCTATTTCTCTAGACACCAGGGAGATTTTCCCTTATTTCCTGTTTTGGTAGGAGTTGGGCTTTAGCAATACATTTTTTTTTTTTTTTAAGAAGAATTCTCGGTATTGATTTTTTGTAACTATGCATATACCATACTTGTGGGATCCCTCTAGAAGCTGGAAATCACTGTAGTAGACTAGCTTCTGGGTCCCATGCCGAGTGGCTACACTGCTGTATTCTGAACATAAAAGGTGAGTCACCCGGCACGGGCACCATTCTGTGAACACTTTGCATTTTCTCAATGAGTGCAAAGTGTCCTCTGATTGGAATAGATGCAGAGGCAAGGCCGGGATGTCACATCTCACCTGAAATTCCTCTTTAAACTACTTAGGGTAATGCTACAACCGTTATCAACATTTTATTGTCTGTACCTGGAACAGATTTTCCCTTACTTCCCTAGAGCGAAATTCTCTCTAACGGAGCCACGGATAGCAGTAGAACCTGACAGAGGTTCTAACCTTTCCCCATTCTATCCAAAACTAAAAAAAAAAAAAATGGCTTTAGATACACTTTAAAGCAGAACTCTTTCCCGTGCAGTGGTTAACTGCTTGTTTTGTTCAAGGGACGAGGACAGCGGAGATATACTTACCTGACCCACCAATCCTCCCCGCACAAGACCAGTCCGGCACCCCCCTGATCCAGCGGTCTTGAAAATGTTCCTGAAGTCAGCATGCTCCATAGACAAGAACAGTCCAGTCACGCTTGACTGTGGGGGGGGGCGTGCATTTCCAGAGGATCGACTGATCAGATGAGTATGAACGTTGTGCTCACCCCTAGAAAAAATAAGCAGTTGACCCATGCAGTGCAAACACAGCCCCACTGCATGGGGGGAAAAATGTGCCTGGAGTTGGGCTTTAAATGTATTTGTGTACAAAATTACTCATAAGCAGACATCCATTTGTTATGTTTGGTCTACCTGCACACCTCTGTATGAGAGTTTATAGGTGTGGAGTGTTTCTGATGCATTTAGGTGCATTTTATACACATGTTTTGTGTGTTTCACATGCATCACATGCATTACCCTTCACACCTATGGAAACACGTCAATGTGAGTTTTTGTTCTCGCAATAGGACTATAACACACTGAAACACAGAGATAAATGCATCCTCAACTGCACATAACAAAGCGGAGTCCATATGTTCATGTACATTCAGTAAATGTATGATATATTTGTATATACAAAGACAAATGTATACATAGTGTGGGCAGTTTGTGTATCATATTGGTTTCTTTGTGTCATGTACTGTACTCTAATATTTGCTCTATGTGAGCTGTGTTTGTGTACCCTTCTAAGCAAATTGTATTGCAAATGAAAATACTAGAGTATCAAACAGGAAAGATAATAAGAAGGATGTTAAACAGGTGGTGAGGAAATTCATATGGAGAGGTGCTGATATATGAAATAAAATAAGGGGTGAATTTCCAAGAATGTTATTGTTATGGGTTATTTAAAGCGGAACGACACTGTCTGTAATGTATTTTTTTGTGCAATAAGAAGGATTAGGAGATGGTTATTACAAACTCACGTGTTCCGTTTTCAGAGGGAACTGCTGCCGGTTTTCTTCACAAATAAACACTTATAAAAAGTGTTGCTGCTGGGTGCCATCTTGCCTGTGGGCATGTGAAACCACACAGGCACCTTCTATGGCCCAGCATGCACCGCCGTTACTGCGCCGATCTCGCACGTGCGCAGTAATGGCAAAGTGTAGCTCACGTTCGCCGAAATCTTGCGAGATTTCGTCAGGAGCCCCCTAAATCTCGCGAGATTTCGGCGGATCAATGACACCAGATCCCTGGAGACAGTGCGGCATGACGAGGATCGACGCACAGACCCCGCCCAGTGAAAAAAAAAAACACTTAATTTAGTACTCTTTGCCTGATTTGGAAGGCAAAGAGATTTACTAAATGAAGTGTGTGCAGGACCGCTTTAACATTTTCATAACCAGAGGTCATTGACATTTATATGCCTAGACAAAATGTACCACCATCAGCATGCGTTTGATTACGATTCTATAACTAATTTGCCAGCCTACCTAAATCATTTTTTTTTTTTTAAGGCTGTTGCAAGACTGTTTTAGTAATTTCTCTACTTATGCTTTTTATCAATAGCTTTTTTATTTTTGTAAAATATACGAAAATGTGGTCCCATCGATTAGCATGTCTTCAGTACAGGGTATTTTGTGGAGGAACATTAATTTACAGATTGTGGGTAGGAACCAAAACATAGGACAAATGCATAAATTGTACTATTTCTTTCAAGAAAACCTGTCATGAGTTACATGAGATGCCATTTGCTGACCTCTAAAATGTTAGTTGCCTGGTTGCCTCTGGAGTTGAAAATATCTATGTCACTGACCCAGACCAAATATGCACTAAGTGAAGTCATGACTGACCCGCCTATCCGGTCTTGGTTACTGACTTATAAAGTATTAAAGCCAGCATTTCAGCATGACAGCCAAGCTAACATTTTTAGAGGCAGATCAGAAATGGTAGTGTAGCGGGGTCGTTCCCCTTTTAGGGGAGAAGACTACATTCCCCATAATTCCCCAGGCTCCCGGGAGGCTGTTTGTTTCCGCCCGAGAGGCTTCTGGGGGAGGTGATAAAAGGGAAGAGGAGAGACCCCCTCTTCCTCTTCTGACTGGGCTGGTGACGCAGAGACTTGCAAGTGAGGAGACACCTGTGCGGACCGGGACTGCTGAAGGCCTGAAGCCTGGGCCTTGCAGCAGGTGGAGAGAGACTCTCACCCCTCAGTGTCAGCAGCAGCGGAGCGGAGACTTTTCCCTACAGTCGGTCGGTCGGAGAGAGGACCGGAACGCAGGGGCTGTGACGGAGGAGGCCGGACGCCGCCATTGGAGGTCCCGGAGCTGAGGACGGTACCCAGGAGCGGTGAGCGAGCTGAAAGGCTCATCCTACATTGCTACATACACTTCTATGCCTATTGAACTGCCAAGGCACAATTTACCTCAGAGCAGCAGATGTTACTTTCTGTGGATTACAAACACACCATTTAAAGCTACATGTGCACCACCTCTACAGTTCTCTTGCCGGTGAAGAATACTGTACTTATTCAAGGACTGAGCTCTATTGCTAGGGATCAGGCCTGGTCCGTTAGGTAGGCGCAGTTACATGGTTGCACCTCAGAGGTGCATAGTAGACGGTCGCTACATTTGGCGCTCCGTTTCCCCATTGCTATTTTGATACATATATGTGTACATGTTAAAGTGCATATTGCAGGGACCTGCTAATGTGTTGTAAGTCAAATGTTTGATGCATGTTACTACTTCTTTTCTTACTGCCAAAGTAAAGCCAGTTATTCTTATCTCAGCAGTCTGCTTGTGAGTTTTGACTCCATTACACTTAGTGATATTTATATGTGCATAGATACATACCCCTTTACTAACTGTGCCAGAGCGGGTAGAGCAAATTGCCGGGGGGTTGGTGGAGCTGTACTCAGGGACCCAAAACAAACCAGCGGCCCTCTTAACTGGGGGTATCGCTACAGTAGCCTACAGTTTTCTGGCAAGGGAAGTTTCCTTTAACCAAGAGAAACAAAAGTAACCTGCACATACTTTCAGTGCCTAGGAATGTTTCACCTTCACGTTCCTGACTTCCTTGATGCAGCAGGTATGCATCATATCCAGATTTCAACAGTTGCTTTAAGCTAAAGATTTTGCAACCCCCCATTACCACAAAGCCATGTGTGTTCCTCAGTGACCTATAAAGTGAAATGAGCATTACATCTTGAGCTGCATTTTTGTTTTTTCTTGACAGCAAAGCTGGCAATTGTTGACATAGGTGTGCACAGCCTATTGCATTAGGGTTAGCACCCCAAAGCTCAAACACACACACACACACATATATATATATATATACACATACAAACACAACAGACGCACACACTCTTATAAATAAATGTATCAAAACATGGATGGTGTCAGTAGGGCAGTGAATGGTGTCTGTAGGACAGTGGATAGGTGGATGTGCCAGAAGGGCAGATGTTGGTGTCAGTAGAACAGTGGATGTTGTTATGCAGTGTACACACGACCAGTTTTCCAGTCGGACTAAACTCTGAAGGTTTTTCAGATGGAATTCCGCTCAAGCTGTCTTGCATACACACGGTCCCACCAAATTCCGACCGTCAAGAAGGCGGTGACGTACAACATATACGATGGCACTATAAAAAGGAAGTTCAATAGCCACTGCGCCACCCTTTGGGCTCCTTCTGCTAATCTCATGTTTATCTCGTGTTAGTAGAAGTTTGGTGAGAGACGATTCGCGCCTTTCAGACTCGTGACTATAAAAAATAATTCTAAACATTATTATGGAGATCTGGCTTTAACTGCTTCCCGACCGGCGCACACAGATGTACGTCGGCAGAATGGCACTGACAGGCATAAGGGTGTACAGGTACGTCCCTTTGAAAATGCCGCCGTGCCATCGCGTGATCGCCGCTGGTCGGGATCCCCGTGAGTCCGATCGCGGGTCCCGTGGACTTAATCACCGTGGGGATACCCGCGATCGTCTCACGGGAAGGCTGAACGGGGAGATGCAGAATTAAACAGCATCTCCCCGTTCTGCCTAGCAACAAGTGACACTGATCTCTGCTCCCTGTGATTGGAGCAGAGATTAGTGATCACTAACACACAGCCACGCCCTCCACAGTTAGTAACACGCCCCTAGGACACACTTAACCCCTACACTGCGACACCTGGTTAACTCCTTCACTGCCAGTGTCATTTACACAGGAATCAGTGCATTTGTATAGCACTGATTGCTGTATAAATGACAATGGTCCCAAAAATGTGTCAAAAATGTCCGTTGTGTCCGCCATAATGTCGCAGTCACAATAAAAATCGCTGATCGCCGCCATTACTAGTAAAAAATAAAAATTATTAATAAAAATGGCATAAAACTATCCCCTATTTTGTAAACGCTATAACTTTTGCGCAAACCAATCAATAATCGCTTATTGCTATTTTTTTACCAAAAATATGTAGAAGAATATGTATCGGCCTAAATTGAGGAAAAAAATATTTTTTATATATATTTTTGGGGGATATTTATTATAGCAAAAAGTAAAAAATAATGTGTTTTTTTCAAAATTTACGCTCTTTTTTGTTTTATAGCGCAAAAAATAAAAACTGCAGAGGTGATCAAATACCACTAAAAGAAAGCTCTATTTGTGGGAAAAAAAGGACGTCAATTTTGTTTGGGAGCCATGTCGCACGACCGCGCAATTGTCAGTTAAAGCGACGCAGTGCCGAATTGCAAAAAGTGGTCTGGTCTTAAGCCAGCAAAATGTTACGGTCTGAAAGTGGTTAAAAAAAATAAAAGATTATTCATGAGATCACGAGAAATAATAAAGAAATACATTTGTCAGAACTGTGTGTGAATATCAGCAGCAAAACAACTTCATTATTCTAGCATTATAAAGCACAAAAGAATGCGCTGCATTAAAAGATCACAGAATTTGCAGCGTGAGGAATGTGCTATCTTCATTACGAACGCTAGTTTTACCCGACCGATCGCTTCCGTCTCGTACTTGCTTCAGAGCATGCGTAATTTTTGGTACGTCGGAACAGCATACAGACGAGCGTTTTTTCCGATAGGAATTTATTCTGTCGGAAAAATATAGAACATGTTCTCTATCTAAGTCCGTCTGAATTTTCGATGTAAAAAGTCCGATGGGGCATACACACGGTCGGAATATACGATGAAAAGCTCCCGTCTGACCTTTTCTGTCGGAAATTCAGACCGTGTGTACGCGGCATTAGTAGCTCAGAGGATGGTGTTAGTAGAGCAATGGACAGTGTCAGTAGTGCAGAGATTGGTGTCAGTAGGGCAGTGGACAGTGTCAGTAGTTTTTTATTTATATTGTTAAATTTTTTATTATATTTCACAATTTTTTTAAATTATTTTTTATTATTTTTTATCATTTAAAAAAAAAAAAATTAGGAGCTCCTTTGGAGGGCTTTGATGATATATCAGTCTAAACAGACCCCTGATGTCTCACTTTTGAGACAGAGAAAGGGACTGAGGACGGAGATTCTCTAGTCCCCATCTCTGCAGCCTCAGCTGCACTGGACAGTGAGTGAATGGGAAGTGCTCAGTGTTCAACGGCTTCCTATTCATTCATAAACTGAAGCATAGTAAGCACAGTTTACTATACTTCAGTCATGAATGAACACAGGGAGTGATTGGTACAGATCACTCACTGTGTTCATAAATGGAAGTATCTGGTAAATATGTCAATATGAGTCCCCTGATCTCTATCCGGAAACATCCACCTGTGTGCCTGCAGAAGCCGACGGGAGAGTAGAGGAGGGAAGCCAGCAGCGCTGCAGGGAAGGGGGTCAGGCAGCAGGGGGAATCTGTGCTGTCATGGGGCTATTAGGGTTTGCCCAGGCACACCTGGCACATACTGTGCACACACCTATGCTTGTTACACTCTGGGGAATATAGACTTGTGGCATTCTGTGCATAATAGCATCTGATTCTGAAATTCACATTAGTCATAGTCAGTAAGTGCTTTTGCCAAGAGAAGTGACTGGCAGGTAGCATTCTTCAAAGCTTGGCAAAAAATTGGGAGGCGAAGGAGTAGGTGGGAAGACGATGGCGAAGTGCCAGTAGTTTGGATGTGGGGTTCTTGCCTAGTTTCTCTCAAATGCTGTTCAAGTTATTGATGCTGAAGAGACTTTGTACTCCAGTTCAGATAATATTATAACACCTTGGCAGACGTGGCGCTCTGTATGCTGGCCTGTTTGGAGCGTGACGTGTGAGTATTGTGAGTATTAAAAGGGAAATAATAACTAGATAGTGACACTTTTGGACCTATAAAAGCAAAATGGGAAATTTTTGAGGCCTTCCAAAAATAAATTTGTGTTAAACATTATGAAGCTATGCCCTGAACCCAACTTGTTTAGGCTTTCCCCAAATAGACAGTTGTCCATGGTCACAAGAGCCCTCTCCACCTCCAGTGCCTATTCCTCCACAAACACAGAAATAGTTGCACTACTAATTAGACACAAAACTACTGCAGCAAAGTATAACACGTTATTTCTTCATGCCACGGGCCAACCAAGAGCTGAAGAATGGAGCCTGAAAACACAATCAATGACTCAATACATTTTTGGGCTGGGGAATTGGACAGAAACCTGAAATGGTCCAGTCTACTGTATAGATATTCTTCTGCCTGCATTCTTTCTTAACCACTTGCCTATTGGGCACTTTTACTCCCTTCCTGTCCAGTCCAATTTTCAGCTTTCAGTGCCGTCGCACTTTGAATTACAATTGCACCGTCATGCAACACTGTACCCATAGGAAATCGTCATCATCACACAAATAGTGGTATTTAATCACCACTTGTTTATTTTTTATTTTTTGCTAAACAAATGAAAAAAGACTGAACATTTTTCTTAGTTTTTGTTATGAAATGTTGCAAACAGGTAATTTTTCTCCTTCATTGATGTGCGCTGATGAGGCTGCACTGATGGGCACTGCTGAGGCAGCACTGATGGGCACCGAAAAGCAGCACTAATGGGCACTGATGAGGCGGCACTGGTGGGCATTGACGAAGAGGCACTGATGAGGCTGCACAGATATGCGGCACCAATGAGCACTGATGAGCAGCACTGATGGGCACTAATAGGAAGCACTGATGGGCGGCAGAAGTGGCACACTGTACCACCACTGATCGCCGCGCTGCGCCCCCCTAAGGATGCGCATGATTGGCATGTTGTGAAGGAAGTCATTTGACGCCCAGTCACAACAATGGGAGAGAGATGACCACTGCTCCAGAGGGATCCTTCAAGGCGAATGCTTCTACTCCTAGTGTGGAGCTCCAGGTGCAGGCTAATAACAAGGTAGTTAGAAAGCAACAAGGGGAACTCTGGACAGCCGCACACCAGACGAAGATGCAAAATCAAATGGATTTATTAAAAACAGGAATCACATCAAAGTCCAAAAACACAGCAAAACAGGGAAGGGGGGGGGGGGGGCACACAGCTGACGCGTTTCTGGACTTTTATGTGATTCCTGTTTTTAATAAATCCATTTGATTTTTCATCTTCGTCTGGTGTGCGGCTGTCCAGAGTTCCTCTTGTTACTTTCTAACAGTCACAACAATGGAAACCCCGCCCGGCCATCATTTTGCTATAGGCTGGGTGGGAAGGTGTTAATTATTGATATTTGCACTGAAAACTGCAATTTTATGTACTTTTTGTACAGTATAAAAGTATGGTGCTGTCAGTAATTTTTTTGGCTTCCTGTCAGACAATTTCACTTCGGGAGATTGGCAATACTGATTCTGACCACCACATAAGAGTTGCATTCTTTCTACCAATCACTAATGTAAGAGGCCTTTTTCCCACTCACCACCAATGACTTGGTTTTAGCAGGGGTACCCTGGGACCTAAAATTATTTCAAGGGTTCCTCTAGGATAAAAAGATTGAGAAAGGCTGCTCCACTGTGCCCCCCACTTCCACCACCCACTAACCTATTTATTGCCAAGGACATTGCAAGTCATTGCAACAACAAGACAACACACAATTTGTGATGAGATTTTCACTGTCCAGTTATCCAGGGGTCAAGTCCTGGGGAAAAAAGTGTGGGAACTCCCATCCAAGATCCACTCCCCCACCAAAAAAAAAAAAAATGATACGCTCATATGCACGAACGCTTCAAAAGTGGTATTTTTCATCCAATTTTCGTATTGTGTGTATGAAGCTTAACTGTTAGTACATAAAAAAAACGATCCTCAATAAACATAAATACGGTAATTCTCTGAATAATCAGCATTCATTCAATTGTGCTTCCATGCGAATGTGAACATCATGTTCTGATCTTTATTGGGGAATGTTATTTTGTATATAGAGTGTTTGTTTATGTGGTGAGTTTACACTTTTCATTGAACAGAGTTTGGATAACACAGGGTTAAACAGAAAGGTCATAAATGAGCTGCACATTATCCTGACAGAATGCTTGGGGACATAGTGATGTGTTCCTGCTTAGGAGATGTATGTTAGCTTGGGGGGCTGTAAACTCTGCAGGGCTCCAACACACACTCGCTGCTATTCCAACCCTTCACGTATTTCCACATAAACTTCCCTCCTGGCATTAAACTTTGCCAGGTATTGTGCTCAGCTTACCACCCCAAACTAATGTTCCTCCCTCAGCTCACCTCTCTCCCTGCATGTCCTGTGAGCAGAATAGCTGTGCTCCTCCTCTGGGTTCTCTCATCATATGGCACTGAAATAGAGGAGGGGGGGATTCAGCGGGACACACAGAGCAAGTATGCAGGAGACTGGGGGGGGGGGGGGGATGAGGAGACAGAAAATCAGGAGGGGCCGGCAGGGAGGAGCGCATCACAAGAGGTCTGACTAAATACAATCTCTTAGCAGCAGGGGCCTGATCTACCCGTCAGCTAGCGGAAGCTGTCATGGGGCCCCCTACTGACAATGCCTGAATGGTCAGGTGTGTGGCACTTACTATTGCGAGCTGTGTCGGCAGCTGCTGGTGTAGCACCTGCCACACAGCTCTCATACTTCAAAGTCTTGCAGGACACGGCTGCTAATGGGAACTGAGTTCCTGTTGTGAAAAAGGTACAGGAACTCCGTTCCCATGCGTTCCCGCAGGACTTGAGCCCTGCAGTTATCTCCCCCAATTAACATACCATCTCTACCACCACATTCAACCCTCTCCTCTTTTGAAAAAAAATCCACCATACAGAATAAAAGTAACTAGAAGAAATTGAAATAGACACTGTTGGTCTAACTATAGTGCACAACTTGCATTGACCATAAGAGAATCAGATCCTGTTTAAAGCAACCAACAGTTAACTTCACTTCACCCCATGTGTTCCTGGTGATAAATGCCATGAAGTCAGTGGTCAGGGACAAAATGTCAGTCGTGTAGGAATATGTCAGAACAATAGAATGTCCAGCTCTGGCTTAACTCTGAAACACTACATAAAATATTATTAACAATTCTTATTGGATATGTAAAAAAAAAGTCAATAGGAAAACTGATACGTCTTTATTTAAGTGCACTGTCAGCTTGTAACCCTGAGACAAGGAAAGTATTTGGTTATATTACCTGTGCTGTAAAGAATTAATGTCTGCAAGTTAAAAAATATCTGTGCCGGTAACTATATGCATATGTTCTTCTAATCTGCTGAGCTCTGTCCAAATGGTTAAAACATCTGCTGCGTGTTTTTCGAGGAAAGATACGTATTTATTTTTCTAGAGAGGTCATTTGGATGAATCTTCCCTATAGAAGATATAGGGCCGTCAACGTGGGCCCATTATTTTGAAATCTGTGGTCACAAAAGTCTTCCCCGCATATCTTTACACATCCTACAGCCAATAAATGGGACATTTAAACCCTATTTTTAGTTTCACCAAATGTTCCTTTAAAGTTTATTTAAGGCTGTTATTATCTTAAACTTATTCAGATCCGCGCTATAGCCGAATGACGGCTACATCGCGGATCTACTTTGCCGGGAGGCCGTCAATAGACGTCCTCCCCTTTGCACTCTCCACGCAGGAGACTCGGGTGATCAATGAGACACGGGTGATCACAGATCGGAGTAAAGGGCTGATCCCAGCCCCTTAGCACGTGGTCAGCTGATCGCGTGATGTAAACAGAAGATCGGTAATCGTTCTTTTTCTCCTCATGCTGACAGCGTGAGGAGAACAAAAAGCCGAACACCGGCTTCAGTGCAAGGGACATCGGTCCCAAAGAGGAAGAGGTGAAGCCACCTCATCTGTGCCCACTAGTACCGCTTGCCAGTGCCCACACAGTGCCACAAATCAGTGCCCACCAGTGCATAAGTGCCAGCAATCAGTGCCACATATCAATGCCCACCAGTGCCACCTATCAATGCCTACCTGTGGTGCCAGTCAGTGCCACCTAGCAGTGCTGCCTATGGGGTGGGTCTTCTGGTGACAGGGTTTGCGGTTGAAGGTCCTTAAATGGGGTTTAAAATCAGTTGTCTGCGATAATCTGTTGGTATGGTGTCTGATGGTTGTGGTCCAATAATAGTGACCAGGTACTGGTAGACCTGTAAAGTGTCTGAAGGCAATTGGGAATGTCCCTAAGGTGGTATCTTGTGGCTGGGGGCATAAATATTTAGCAAAATGGTGGCAGAGACAAAAAAGGGTTAGTTTATTGTGTTCCAAGGACTTACTAACAAATAACGACTGTAATGTAAATCTGTTATTTATCGGTAATTTATTGTTTTTTTTCGGTTATTTATTGTTATTTTGCCTAATAAAAGGCCTTATGGCCATTGTATGTATGTAGGAGCAGTGTTGCTACCCTAGACTGCTCCTAACTACAAGCACCCCTCCTTTTTATCTATTTTGTAGTTCACAGAAAAAAGCTAGGAAAGCTAGTAACACTGTTTAAGATTTCAGTTTGGTCCACTGGAAGATACAAGGATACTGGATTTCTATCAGGTGCTATAGCATGAAGGTAGCATGAAGGTGTCAGTTTTATTAGTTTGCTGCCGATCACAATATGTATATATACAATATGTATATATACATATATACATTGCGGCTTGCAAGTGGTTTACTGGGGTTAACCCAGGTAATTTTTTTTTTCAGCCAGCTTGCAGAAGCAGCCCTGATATGATATGACAGTTTGTGTGGCTGGCCATAGAGGTGAACAGAGAACAGATCGTCTCTGACCACCTCTATGATCTTGGAGAACCGTAGTGACATCATGACGTCACTTCAGGTCAAGGGCGGACGTAAACAATTTTTTTTTTTTAAGCAAAAGATCAAAAATTTATTTTTTTATATTGTTTGCTTTTAAAGATAACAGAGATGTTTGGGATCTTATAGACCCCAGATCTATCCATAAAGGGGACCTGTCATGCCTTATCTGTATTACAAAGGATGTTTACAAAAAAAGTGCTAAAAAAATAAAATGTAAAAGGGACAGTGTAAAAAATAAATAAAAATGTAAGGCGCACCTGTCCCTCTGTGTTCGCACCACACATGTGAGGTATTACCAAGAAACGTTATGCAAGAGCAATAATTCTAGTGCAAGATTTCCTCTGTAACAGGTAACCTGTAAAAAATCTTAAAGAGTCACCTGTGGAGATTTTTCTCGCCATTCCACAAGCGTGCGCAATTTTGAAGTATGACATGTTAGGTATCAATTTATTCAGCGTAACATCATCTTTTATATTTTAACAAAAAATTGGGTTATATATATTGTGTTCTTTGGCATTAAAATGCATGAAATTAGTAGGATACTCCAAATAACTATTCACAGATGAGGACAACTCTCTCAAAAGAACTGTGTAGTAGATTATCTGCAGGACCATACAGCGTCTGTATGGAATAAACAAGTCCCTTTGTAGCAGAAGGAACTCAGTGGACTTTGACTCTTCAAGACACTAGCCAGTGTCCCCTTTAGCTCACACACCCAGTAGACTTCTAGCATCCAGAGAGGGATTTCCGCAACACACACAGTCTCAGGGATCTCTTTAAGGGATCTGCACTCACAAGGCCCAGATCACAGGCCACCTTCCTCCATGATACCAGACAGGATCTGTGGACATCCTCCCTCAGTCAGCTTGCAAGGAACCATGGGTTGTAGCTTCAGTGTTTCAGGCACCTGAGGCTGCAGGGCAGCTTGTGCTGGGGAGAGGCAGAAGCCTCCTCCCCACCTGAACCTCTCTCAGAGGGAGACTGGCCCATGTGCTCTTCAGATTTAAATACAGGAACCCAACATTCCTTGGGGCACATCCCCTTTTAATTTGCCAGGACAGTATATAAATCCATGCTCTCGCCTGCTAGGTTTCCACCCACTGTCCAATATGTCTCATTACTATTGCACAAGTGTGAAACCTCCAAGACAGCATGAGCAGCACCAGAGCACACTGAGCAAATTCTATCAATCACAGCTCTCTGTTAAGCAGACAGCACCTGCATTTGCCTACCTGTCTCCCTGTTAAGCAGAGAACCCAAAAATGATATACACTCACTAGCACCAGGAGGGCGCTACAATAACATTTTACAGTTGTCTTTAGATTGGTCACGTCATGCATGGGGTCCTTTTACTTGAATGTCTTCTCTGGTGGCAGGCAGTTCTCAATGATGCAGAGAGTGGTGCTGACATCATCAAGCTGTATGTGAAGGATGCCACATCTATAATGCCCTGCTCTCACAGTATGTCAGTTTCCTGGGATGAGTATAGCTGGGAGTCATTTAACCCAGAAGATTGAGGATATCTAGTGACAAAAAGGAATCACTGCAAAGGACAGCTCCAGATTAAAGGTGAGTATTGAAGCAAAACTGCAGTTCAGAGAGGATCCAGGTACCACACATGACATATTCCATGGTAGTTGGATTTTGAGACTATGCTTCATAAATACTGTTATAATGGATCTGATGCTAATTAGAAATAATTAGCTTAGATGAATAATGATAAAATGTCAACATTACAGAGCAAGTCCAATTGTATTTGTTTAAATTTTGAAAATGGGATCATGTGGCTTTTAACCTGCAAGTCATGGTGTCTCTTCATTAGACATTCCAAAGAAATCCATTCTGTAGAGCCTTTAGTGCAGATCACCAAGGAAGGGATTTTGTAAGTATACTAACAAGTAAGTGTACTGATGGTTGTTTATGTAGTACCCTCTAGTGTGCTAGAATGGGTTGTACATAGGTTTTTGTTAGTGTAGGTAAATGTGTTGAAGCTGGGTCAGGGTGAGTGACTAAGGGAGGCTTGATGACTCATCAGGCAGCACCTCTGGTACCCCCCCCCCCCCACTTGCTGGAACCTTGGAGAAGTTTCCAGAAGAATGAGAGGGAGGTTAGAAGGAGCTGGCTGGAGTGTTGAGGAGGGCCCCAGCCAAACCCCAGCAAAATTGGATTGCACGGGGTAGGCCCTCTTAAATACCCAGGCCAGCAGGAGTAGTGTGGAGTTTTGGTGGAAGCTGGAGATGGAGTGCTGAAGAGGCTGTCGTAGGACCTTGAGGGTAGCCCTCCAGTCTAGGGGAGTTGACCTCATGCCTGGGTCTCGGAAAGCTGGAGACATCCTCTGAAAACACAAAGAGGAGTCCTGTGTAGAGGCACAGGAGCAAGAGTGAGGAAAGCAGGAGCCAGCTAGCACATCCAGGGAGAAGACAGCCAGGTGGCTGGTGAGTGTGATAATCTGGGAGGACTTTGGAAAGTAGCTAGAAGGGCTAATGAAAGGGGCAGCTGCAGCCAGGTGGACTGGCAGTCCCTGAATAGGTGGTGCTGAGATCAGTAGCCAAAGGAATGTAGCTGGACACTGGAACATTTGTCTACACAACCAAATGAACCCACGGTCCCTGCCTGTAAAAGGCTTTTGCTTGATCTGGCTGAGTGCCTTACCAGATCCCTTAAACAGTGTTCAAGCTGGGCCTGAGTTGGTCTGCAAGCAAGTGATGTGCTGGAGGAAGAGGAGTGTATATAGAGAATGTATATAGTTGAAGTGTCCCTGAAGAGACTTTGTTCCAGTCCAAGTTTATTAACCCCTAAATAAAAATAAAAAAACACAGTTGATGGACTGTTTCCTGTCTTGTCTCAAGTGGGCCTGTGGAAAATTCTGTGTGCCTGGCTGTGCAGGGTGGGGGATCCCTATTCATCAGTGGCTCCTATGGGGAATGCGCTACATTTATGTAATGTTTATGTACATCTGGATTACATACTATAGGTCAAAGCCTGCATAAGTTTTGGATGGGCTCTAGGCCTAATTATGATTTGCAGTCCAGTGTCCAAATTCATGTTGCCAATGTCTACCATGTTAGACTTCATTCATAACACTAGCACTCGCTTTCTCCTAATGTAGAGAAATGGGGGAAGCTCATCATTAAAGTATTCATTTATTACCGTACACTGTGACATGTATTGGCTGCCCAGTACATCATGGCCGAGTGCATGGCTTTGTAGATTCGCTTCTAATTGGAAAAGGTCAGATGGAAATGTAGCCTTAGCCGAGAAAAATAAAATAAAAAGCCACCATCTCGGAGAGGCTGACTTCCATAGCTTTAAAGCATTCCGTTACATCCCTCTCTCTCTGTCTGCTGTTTCCATTTACAAGATTAATACGATTTCCAGACGCTGTGCAAACAGTCCCTCATCAAATGGGGCACACAGCAGAAACACGAGCTGCTTCTCTTACCTAAAAGAAAAAAGTTAGAGGTGCTCTCTTGAAACAAATGTCAGGAAACAGCAGAATGTTTAAAAAGCCCCAAAGTGGTGTAAAAATCAAGACAATTACAGATTTCAGCTGTTCCACGGTAAGCGAGCCTTATCCACCAGCAAACAGGATCTTCCACTCACACACTTCAGAGAGTTTAAACAGTGCTGCCTTGAGAAGGAGACCAGCAGCCTTTGAGTCTTTAATGCGGATATGCCATCATGTGCTTGAGTCAACTTCTGCTTTCAATAGACAGGTACTTCTTGTCTGAAAGGAAGGGAGACCATAGATGATTGAAAGGCACAGTATGCTAAAACGTTTGCATTTAGCTTGCTCAAGGGACATAGGCAACTGAGCTACTGAATGGCTCTTAACTTGATCCTTGCAACAAAATAAGATATTTAGTAGTTTGTTGTTTCTGCTAAAATTGCTAGTGATTTTTATAACTATAGCAATTGATCACTAAACAGGTGGAACAAATGGTTCCTTATAGAGGAAACTAGGCTGACCAGACGTCTCTGATTTCCAAGGACAGCCCCTGTTTTTATGAGGCTGTCCCCAGAAAAAAGTTCCCCAGTTGTATCTCTGTTTATTAATCTGCTCGGAAACTTGTTAAGGCTGGGTTCACACTGCCGCACGGAGCGGCTCACAGCAGGGGTCTGTCCCTGTTCACCATTTCAGGTCTGAATTTTTGGCTGAATTCGGACCTGCAACAGACCAGAAGATGCACAGGACTCCTGTGCAATTAGCACTGGAGCCTCCCCGAAGATGTGTGAACCGACTCCATAGAGAGCCGGTCACAATCTCCTGACATGCGAAATGGATGCTGGGCAACCCGCATCCAATTCGCAGTAGTGTGAATCCAGCCTTAAACATTTCCCCCTTTTGATAGCAATGGACATTTCGATGTGGGTAGATGGCTCGGTTTCATGATTTGGTATTTCGGAAGGTGGGTACTGCTGCAGGAAGTCACTAGGAGACCAGAAGTGAGGCAGAGCTATGCAGACCCTATTTACCTCTGGTGGGGAGGGGTGGGGGGCTGCAGAGTCTAGCCTCTATAGTAGTGTCTTTATAGTAGGCGTCCTATTGCTATGAATACTTCTGGTGTGGGGGGTAAAGCTTAGCTAGCCTGCTGCATTGGCTGTGCTTGTGCCACTACAGTCACATCCCAAGTGGCCCTGGGTGATGTTGGTGGGCTGTTGATACACAGGGAGACACAGAACAAGGTAATTTGTTTGCAAATAAAGGTATAAGTGTTATATGATGCTGGGAGATATATAAATATATATGCATCAGGTTCATACTGTATTCCAAAACCAGCCATTTAGTGAGTGTTAAAAGAGAAAGTATGGCCACTTTTCCCTTGGGGTGTCACATGTGTGCACTTAGTTCAGCACTCCTGTGACCCAGGTGATATCACAGAGTCGGTTCAGGCTCTGCAGAGATCCCGACAATAATGTTGGGATCCACCCAGATGATTGACTGGCAGCTGGCTCAGCCTCTCAGCATACCGCTGAGAGCCTCAAGCATTATGAATACTTGGTTATGCCCTTTGGTCTGTGTAATGCCCCAGCTGTGTTCCAAAACGTTGTCAACGAGATCTTCAGGCATCTGCTTTATCAGTTTGTTGTCTGGATGACATTCTCATCTTTTTGGAAAATCTGCTTGTTCACAGAAACCATGTCCGGATTGTACTTAGAGACCTTAAGGACCTTACCTTAGAGAAAACAATCTGTATGCCAAGCTGGAAAAATTCCCTTTCGAATGTTCCGAGGTTCTGTTTTTGGGATGCTTTGTCACTAGCTTGGGTCTTCGTATGGATCCTGGAAAGGTCTCGGCCATTACCAACTGGCCTCTTACTGCAAGCCTCTAGGCCACACAGCGCTTTCTTGGGTTCACTAATTATTACAGGCAGTTCATTAGAAATTGCTCTTCCATTGCTGAGCCTATTATCGCCTTGACCAAGAAGGGTGCGAATGGGAAGGAGTGCCCCCCTGAAGCTGTCTCTGCGTTTCATGACTTGAAACGGCCTTTGTTTCTGGACCTTTGTTGAGGCGACCTAACCCTGGGGATCCATTTTTTATTGAAGTGGACGCTTCCTCAACTAGGGAGGGAGCTGTGCTTCTTCAATCCTTTGAGCGCAAACGTCAACCATGTGCGTTTTTCTCCAAAAAAAATTCTCAGTCAGAGAAAAATTATGCTATTGGTGATCGGGAACTTCTTGCGATTAAATTGTCATTGGAGGAGTGCCGTCATCTCTTGGAGGGTTCCCCACACTCCATAACAATTTTCACTGACCATAAAAATCTGCAGTACTTAAAGAATGCCAAATGACTGAATCCCAGACAGGCCAGGTGGAGTCTTTTCTTTTCCCGTTTCAAACCTGGTTCCTGCAACAGTCGGGCTGATGCACTCTCTGGGTCTTTTGACATTCAGGATGAGGAGCCCACCTCTGAACCTGAGACGATCATTCCTACCTCATGTGTTCTTCCCATGCCCGTGCCCATTCTACTATAGACTAAAAAATTCCTCCTGGCAAGACCTTCGTTCCAACCAAGTTAAGAACTAAGATGCTTTGGGGTCATGATTACAAGGTGGCAGATCATGCGGGGGCCCTCCGATATTTCTTCATCATCAGCCGCCGCTACTGGTGGCCTACTCTTCGTTCTGATGTTAAAGACTACATTAAGGCGTGTCATGCCTGTGCCCAGTCTAAGTCCTCCACACAGCTCCTGCTGGTCTTCTCATGCCTTTGCCCATTCCTAAGGAGCCTTGGCCTCACATTGCCATTGACTTCATCACAATCTTCCACCTTCTGAGAAGAATGCGGTCATTTGGGTGGTAATTGATCGATTCTCCAAGATGGCCCATTTTGTTCCTCTTCCTGGTCTCCCTTCTGCTCCTGCCTCGGTTCCCATTTTTGTTTGAGAGATTTTCCGCCTTCATGGAGTAACTTCCCATGTTGTTTCAGACAGGGGTGTTCAGTTTACTTCTCGCTTTTGGAGAACCTTTTGCAAATCCCTCAACATTACCTTGTATTTTACCTCTTCTTACCATCCTCAATTCAATGGTCAGCCTGAGAGGGTTAATCAGGAGTTAGATGTCTTTCTCTGTACCTTGGTCTCGGATCATCACAATGATTGGGCATCACTACTCCCGTGGGCAGAGTTCTCTTACAATAATCATGTCAACGTCAGTTCTCAGAAGACACCCTTTGTCACTGTTTATGGAAGACATCCTCAGGTCCCTCTTTCTATGACCTGTTCTTCCGACATCACAACTGGCTACATTTCTGGAATCATTCAATTCCATGTGGGTTGACGTTCATGATTCCCTCCAGACAGCTGCCAACAAATTCAAGGGTTTTTCTGACCATCGCAGGCGTAAGCCGCCTCCTCTACAGCCAAGAGACAAAGTCTGGCTTTCCACCAGAAACATCAGACTACGGGTTCCTTCTCTGAAATTTGCCCTGAGATTCATTGGTCCTTACAGTGTAATTTCAAAGCTGAATCCTGTTTGCTTTAAACTCCAGATCCCTAAAAGCCTCAGGATCTCAAACTCCTTTCTAGTATCTCTTCTGAAACCTTTAGTTCTCAATAAGTTCTCCCGTCCTCTCCCTACCGCTCCAGTCTCTGAGGATGATCAGGAGTACGAGGTTAGACAAATTTTGGATTCTTGCTTCTGTAAAGGTGTTCTTCAATATCTCGTGGATTGGAAAGGTTTTGGTCCTGAAGAGAGGTCTTGGATTCCTGCATCTGAAATCTTTGCGCCTCGTCTTCTGAGGAAGTTCCATTTGAAGTTCCACTCCAAGCCTGGTCCCAAGCGGGGGAGGGGGAGGCCTTGTAACAAAATTGGCGTCCTTTCTTTCCCACAAATAGAGCTTTCTTTTGGTGGTATTTGATCACCCCTGTGGTTTTTATTTTTTTGTGCTATAAACAAAAAAAATAGCGGCAATTTTGAAAAAAACACATTATTTTTTACTTTTTGCTATAATAAATATCCTCCAAAAATATATAAAAAAAAAACATTTTTTTTCCTCAGTTTAGGCCGATACATATTATTTTACATATTTTTGGTAAAAGAAATCGCAATAAGCGTTTATTGATTGGTTTGCGCAAAAGTTATAGCATCTACAAAATAGGGGATAGTTTTATGGCATTTTTATTAATAATTTTCGTTTTACTAGTAATGGAGGCGATCAGGGATTTTTATCGTGACTGCGACATTATGGCGGACACATTGGACAATTTTGACACATTTTTGGGACCATTGGCATTAATACAGCGATCGATGCTATAAAATGGCATTGATTACTGTAAAAATGTCACTGGCAGTGAAGCGGTTAAACACTAGGGGGGGAGGGGTTAAGTGTGTCCTAGGGGAGTGTTTCTAACTGTCTGGGGGATGGGCTTGTGTGACGTGGACACTGATCGCTGCTCCCGATGACAGGGAGCAGACGATTAGTGTCCTGTCATTAGGCAGAACGAGGAGATGCTGTTTACATCGGCATCTCCCCGTTCTTGAGCTCCAATCCCCGCGGCGATCGAGTCCACGGGTCCCACGGGCGCGGTCACGGAGCTTGCGGCAGGCGCGCGTGCGCATGGCGGGAATTTCAAAGTAGCGTACGGGTACATTGCTTTGCCCAGCCGTGCCATTCTGCCGACGTATATGTGCGGACACGAACGAGTCACATGACACCAGGGAGGTAAAATGGCTAATTTGGGCCAATTTTAACTTTTTCACTTAGGGGTGTACTCACTTTTGTTGCCAGCGTTTTAGACATTAATGGCTGTGTGTTGAGTTATTTTGAGGGGACAGCAAATTTACACTGTTATACAAGCTGTACACTCACTACTTTACATTGTAGCAAAGTGTAATTTCTTCAGTGTTGTCACATGAAAAGATATAATAAAATGTTTAAATTAATGTGAGGGGTGTACTCACTTTTGTGAAATACTGTACATAGATCACCCAGAGGGGAGGGATTTTTCTCAACAAGAGTTACTCTAGGCCTGATTCACACCTATGCATTTTTCATGCTTTTTGCATTTTGCAGATTTGAACTACAGACCATTTAACATGGTTTCCTATGGAACACGTTCTGTAGTGCAAATCTGCAAAATGCGAAAAGCATTAAAAATGCATTGGTGTGAATGAAGCCTAAGGCTGGGTTCACACTTATGCGAATTGGATACGGGTTTCCCTACATCCAATTTGCATGACAGGAGATTGTGACCGGACATTTCTGGGGCGACCATGGAGTGCATTGCAGAGGGCCCTGTGCATCTTTGGCTCTGTTTCAGGTCCGAATTCAGGCAAAAATTCTGGCCTGATTCATCCCTGAAACAGAGAACAGGGACACACGGAACCCCTGCTGTGGGCCGCATGCGTATTAGGTGTGAAATAGCCTGAAGCAGAACTTCCCCTTTTGGGTGGAGTTCCGCTTTAAGTAGTGGATGTATTTGGAGTATTTTTGGATAGTAAGGCCCCTTTCACACTGGGGCGGGGAGCCGCAGTGATGGTAAACCAGCGCTATATTTAGCGCTGCTTTACCGTCGTTTTTCGGCCGCTCGCGGTGCGGTTTTAACCCCCGCGAGCGGCCGAAAAGGGGTTAAAGACCCCCGCAGAGCGCCGCCGTAGCGGCGCTTTGCGGCGGTATTGCCGCGGTTTCACCGCGGTGTCCCATTCTAATCAATGGGAAGGAGCGGTATAGGAGCGGTGAACACACCGCTCCTATACCGCTCCAAAGATGCTGCTAGCAGGACTTTTTTTGTCATCCTGCTAGCGCACCGCTCCAGTGTGAAAGCCCGCCGGCTTTCACACTGGAGTTAAAGGGGCCGGATTGAAAGGGGCCTAAGGATAAATGCAGATCATGTCGATGAGGGTACAATTAGGTATGTGATAAAGTGAGAAAGTCAATGAAACTTATAAAGAGCATCAAGTTAATTATTTAAGGTGGACTCTCTGCCTCTTGTTTTATTAATGTAACAGACAAACTTGTAATGATTATAAGAGAAGGCGCAATTTCATAATCTCCTTTTTCCACAGCATAAACAGAGTAAAAACAAGTCAATTATTAACAGGAAATCGGAGTTCTGTTTCACATAACTTTCCTCATATAAACACATGTAAAATAACTGAGACATGAGATTCTGTATCAGTAACAGTTTAAAGTGAGTTTTCAATCAGCTAAATATTTTACTCTAGAAAACTAGTAGTCAGATCTTTAAATGTCTTCACATCCATTCACACCTGCTCTGTCATCAGCAATCCTGGATGTATCGTTGGCCACAAGACCATAATGAAGCCTTCTGCGGCTCTGCCTGCAATTCCTTCATCGGAGAGGGCTGTTTTTTTTGTACAAAGGAACTTTGCCACATATGAAAAATAGGAAGGTTGTTCTTGTTATATGTTTAAAGGAATTAAGCACCATAATCCACCAGTAGGCCTCTGCTTTTAAGGCTTCACAAGAGAGAAGTTTCTTCCTTTCACACACTCTCTTGTTGCTACTGGCTGGCCCAGAATATAAGATTTCACCCGCGTGGATGCTGCTAATGTAATGGTATCAGCTCTTTTATATCAGAATGGATTGCGTTTAGTTTGGCGAGCCAAAAAAATGATGGATGAGGTGTGCCTGTTTTATGCACGGAGGAATGTCCAGGGCTTTCTGAAGTTAACTAATGCCGCGTACACACGGTCGGAATTCTCGTCGGAAAAAGCTCTGATGGTTTTCCCTTCGGAATTCTGACGGAATTTCGCTCACACTGTCTTGCCTACACACGGCCACACCAAATTCCGACAGTCAGTAACACAGCGGCATAAAACACGTTCAACGGCACTATAAAAGGGAAGTTTAATGCTTCCGAGCATACGTCGAATTGTTTCCGAGGATGCGTCGGAATTTTGCGTGTCAGAATTGCATACACACGATCGGAAAATCCGATAGAAAGGTTTTCCGTCGGAAAAATTGAGAATAGGTTCTCAATCCAAAGTCCGTCGGAAATTCCGACAGAAAAAGATCGATGGGCATACACACGGTCGGAAGATCCGTTAAGAAGCTCCCATCGGACTGTTTCCATCGGAAATTCCGACCGTGTGTACGCGGCATAAGTGCACATATTATAACAAAAAAAATTTGCCCTCGCTGCCCAAGATGCCAATACCGCTCTTGTTGAGAGCATTCACCTGAGCCGAAGGATCCAAGTTCCTCACCCTGTAAACTTTCTGGACAAATTTGAGGAAACACTAGTTACATCACCAGTTTCTGTTGTAAAATAGACCTCAACAGAAAAAAAAGTTGATTTTTTTCCGAAATCCTCCTGTCGGATGTAATAGCCAACAGAAAAGTTGTTTTTAAAGTCAAGTTCCAAATTGAGACCTCTTCAACCGGTACAAACAGACGAGTGGATAGGACTTCCAATATTAGAGGAGGATCCCACTTTGGAAAGGAACGTCTGGATGGGGGACACATCTTCAATACTCCCCTGAGGAACGTAACCACTAGAGGGTCTTCTGCCCCCCTAGTGTTAGTTGCTGCAGAAATTGCAGAAACTTGTACCTTGAGGGAACTCTAGCTGAGCCCCAAATCGAGACCAGTTTGCAGAAAACTCAGATCATCAGCAGTGGAAATGACCTCTTGGAACAGCCTAACGATTCAAACCTCCTCCTTTCAACTTCCATACACGAAGATCCAGCTTCTGCGGGTCTGGATGGGCCAGCCTGCCGTGGGTCAACAACTGTGGAAAGGGAGAAATTCTGATTGGAGGATCCACACTGTGGTGCATGGCTAGTGGAAACCACGGTCTCTTCGGCCAATAGGGTAGCACTGCTAGCACTTGGACTGGTTCGTTCAGGAGTCTGAGGAGAAATCTCGAAATGAGTGGGCGAGGAGGAAAGGCTTAAGCTGTCTTGAAGGTCCGAGGACAAGATAGCGCATCTACTCCTTCTGCCTGTGGATGTGGAAGGTGAGAGAAGAATCTCCTGATTTTGCAATTCTCCTGCGTAGCAAAAAGATCCACCTGTGTGGTCTGCCATAGAGTGGAGATTTGGTTGAACACATGGGGATGTAGAGACCACTCGACAGACTGCAGGGTGACTCACAGAGAAGGGTCAGTGGAATTACCCATGGGTCTTGACACTTGGAGGCCCAGATGGGGAAAGTTTTTTTAACCGGGCTCCCACTGGGGGCGTCTCTGCCCCTCTGACATCAAAAAGACTTTGTCCCCTCCTGGGGAGCACCGAGGGACTTGTTCTTTCTGGCTCCCAAAAAGGAAGTCTGGTCCTGGAGTGTCTTTAATGGTTTGAGTAGGTCAACCACCTGTTAGCCTTCTAATTCCCAGTTAGCTGCATAGTCCCTGAGACAGTCTTTGCAGACGAACTTATCAGGGAGTGGAACCGCGCCACAGGCCCAGCATTTTTTCCTTGACGCCCGCGGTGGAGGCGAAAGCGAATGACGACGTCTATGAAATCCTGATCTTCTAGAAGATTTATGGTGAGAAGAGTGTGACCTCCTCTCAGGACTATTGTCATTGTCATAGCGCCTTGAGGACTTTCTGGACCGCTTTGAAGGAACAGGGCTGAAACAAACAAAGTTTGTTTGTCAGTGGCGCACTCTTTTTTTTTTTTTTTTAAATACTCACGTACAGGTGGTCCACATACTATTGGATACGAGAGGATCTTGGCTTTGTGACGAATGGCTCATGGTAAATAATGGGCAGGAGGATCAGCTGTAGGAAGGCGAAGTAAGAAAGCAAAAAGAAATAGAGTCTATTTGCACAACAAATTTTTAAACGAAGTGAGATAAAAGTATAAGGCTGGCCTTACACTACACAACCCCCGTCTATAGATCCTAGCAGAGGCAATAGCATCTGGAATAGATAGGTACACTCAAACTGCCAATAGATATGAAAGCAGTGTGATGCCGCGTACACACGATGGTCTTTCCGACGGAGTTTCCGCTGAAACGGACTTGCCTACACACAATCACACCAAAGTCCATTCGTTTAGAACGCGATGATGTACGACGGGACTAGAAAAGGAAGTTCAATAGCCAGTAGCCAATAGCTGCCCTTGCATCGTATTTGGTCTGTCGGACTAGCATACAGAAGAACGGTTTTCCGATAGGAATTGATTCTGTTGGAAAGATTTAAAACATGTTCTACTTATAGGTCCGTCAGAATTTTTGAAAAAAAAAAGTCAGATGAAGCCCACACACGATCGGAATATCCAATGAAATGATTCCATCTGACCTTTTCTGCCGGAAGTTCCGGTCGTGTGTACGCGGCATTAGGCTTTCTTTTTTGAAAGTCTAGTACATATTTAGTACGTATTTATCGGCGTATAACACGCACAGGCGTATAACACGCACATTCATTTGAAGAGGGAAGTTTCAGGAAAAAAAATGAAATTTGAAATAAGGAACTTTGAAGCAATATAAGGGTCAGTGCCTATCTGCAGCCTCACCATTGCCATCAATGCAGCCTGATCAATGCCCATCTGCAGCCTCACAAGTGCCATCAGTGCAGCCTCATCAGTCCACATCAATGCAGCCTCACCATTGCCATCAGTGCAGCAGCCACACCATTGCCATCAATGCAGCCCCCTTCCCCGTCCCCAACAAGGCATCTAAAATTGAAGTATTGGCGTATAACACGCACCTTGCTATTTGCACCCGATTTTCATGGTGAAAAAGTGAGTGTTATACGCCAATAAATACAGTACTTCAAATTGTTTTTTCCATTGCCACTGTATTAAATATTTATTTTCAATATGAAGACTTTATACAAACAAAAATAATAAACATCAGTTTAAAAACATGGATAATTAAAGTGGTTGTAAACCCTCTCATATATCCAGTGAAGTGAATAGCCTCAGGTGATACACAGAGATTAAACACATCCTCCTACATACACTATATTGCCAAAAGTATTGGGACACCTGCCTTTACACACACATGAACTTTAATGGCATCTCAATCTTAGTCTGTAGGGTTCAATGTTGTGTTTGCCCACCTTTTGCAGCTGTAACAGCTTCAGCTCTTCTGGGAAGGCTGTCCACAAGGTTTAGGAGTTTGTCTATGGGAATGTTTGACCATTCTTCCAGAAGCTTATTTGTGAGGTTTGCAGTCTCCACTCTAATTCATCCCAAAGGTGTTCTATCGCTGTGTATAGATATCAGTGTTATATATAGGGAATAGCACTTAGTGAGTGTTATTCCCTATGATTCACTGAAATGTGTACATTGAGTGCTTTTCCCTAACACTGACATCTGAAAACTTTGGTGGGAAGAATATCTCTTACATTGGTGGCCAGTAGGGGTGTTGAAATGCAGGGGCGCGCCAGGATAATGTCATTGATGCATCACAATTCAGCCTCAATAGATTCTTCATCGATGCAGAGAATGGCTGAATCGCAATTGCATCAATTACGTCATCCCAACACGCCCCTGTCAGAGTCCTCCCCTCCCTCTTCCTCTCCTTGTGTACATCATACAGAGAGGCGATCTCCCACTGTGTCATGAAGCTTGATCTGAAATGTTCAGCGGCCACTGTAACAAAGTCCCGCCTCCTAGACCGGCTCCTGTGATAGACAGCACACTGATCCAATGCCAGGAAATTGAATCAGTGTGACGTGTATCATAGGGGCTGGTCTAGGAGGCGGGACTTTGTTGACAGTGGCTGTCCGGCCCGGGCAGTTCAAATCCAAGCTCAATGACACAGCGGGAGATCGCTGCTCTGTGTGATCCAGGCACTGATAAGGCTGCATTTGATGGGCACTGATAAGTGTCATTTGATGGACACTGGTGAGACTGCATTGATGAGCACTTATAAGCTGCATTTGATGGGCACTGGTGAGGCTGCATTGATGGGCACTGATAAGCTGCATTTGATGGGCACTGGTAAGAATGCATTGATGGACACTGATAAGCTGCATTTGATGGGCACTGGTGAGTCTGCATTTGATGGGCACTGCTTAGCTGCATTTGATGAGCACTGGTAAGGCTGCATTTGATGGGCACTGGTGAGGCTGGATTTGATGGATACAGGTGAGGCTGCATTGATGGACACTGGTGAGGCTGCGTTGATGGACACTGGTGAGGCTGCATTTGATGGGCACTGATGAGGCTGCATTTGATGGGCATTGGTGAGGTTGCATTGATGGCAACTGATGAGGCTGCACATCTGATATGCAGCATAATTTAGCCACACCCACTGTGCACGCCGCAGGTCAGCATTTTCACGGTAGGGGCCCCAGTGCATCACTTTGCCTAGGGCCCTTGATTCTGTTAGGTGGGTCACCAGCTTTAAGTCTACTGCCACTCTGTATGTCACCGAGCATGTCAGCCTGCAACATTAATTTTGCATCATAAAGATGGCTGCCATGTGGCGGCCATCTTTAAACCTGGAGGTCCCATGATCTCCTATTACCCGGGGGCCCCATACGTTTTCAGTCCACCCCTGCTGGTGCTGATAACAGAGGAAAGAAGCACCAGCGATAAACGACTCTTAGAACTTTGGGGAAGGACAAGTAAACACTACAGATGTATATACTTTGTTCTCATTTCATGATTGGGGTTTAGAACAACTTTTAACCTGTTTATGTTGACCTCACACATAAATGTGGCCTCAAGGAGGTGAACCTTTTTCCGAGGCACTGCATATATGTGCACTCGCATATGTGCTCATACTAATGATAGGGAACCAGGAGGATCGGCTCCCGATCACATAATTGTTGTGATAATCTGTGATGGGCTATCACAGTGATCATTAAGTAAAACCCACCTTGTTTTCCTTTTCTCCTTCTGAATGGGGAAAAATTTACATTGAGCCCAGGTTCACACTGATGCGGTTTAGAAATCGATTTCAAACCGGCAATGCAGTCCGACTTCTGGGTTCATTTGTCAGACGTCTGTGCGGGTTCATGCACAGGTGTCTATTGAAATTGCCCCTGAAGTCGCCAAAAGCAGTACAGGAAATACTTTTGGGAATTGGTGCGGCGCCACAAAGTCTGCGTCGCACCGATTCGGACGGTGACATTACCAGCAATACATGCCAAATCGCCCCAATGTGGGCTGAAGTGAATTTACTAAGACTGGAGCATGCAGCATCTGGAGCAGTTTTTCATGGCAAACAATCAGCTTCTAGTTTTAATTTTCAAAGCTTAACTGAACAAGTGTAAGTTAGATGCTGATTGTCTTCTGTCTGTTTCCATTTCAGTAATTTTTCATTTTATTTCTCAGAGTCAGAAAAAAAAAAAAAAAAAAAAGTCTGTATGTAACAAAAAAAAACATAAAGAATAATAATAATAATAAAAAAAATGTAAACTAACTAGATCAAAGCTTGATCTAGGATAGTGTAAAAGGGAAAGGGTTAAGAATCAATGTCAGTGTAAGTCTGTTTTAGGCTACTTTCACACTGGAGCGTTGCGCACGCTGGCGGTAAAGCGGCAGTTTTCTTTTGAGAATAAAAAAGAAATCAAAGGATATCCAGAAGAAGAACTATAGGCAAAACTTTTTTATTATTAATTTTGATAGAGCAAGAGAGAGTTCTAGCCCCTTTCAGATTTGTTTATCGCCATCTGTGTCCCATTTTGGAGATTTCCCTTCACTTCCTGTTTCATGGCCAAACAGGCAGTGAGGGAAACTCCCTGCAAATTAAGGGAATCCTTAGGGGACACCCCAGTTCATCAAAACTAGCATTCCCATTGGAAGATTTCCTCTATTACTTTTCTGGGGACAACTCAAAATGTGGGATTTTCTTTACTTTCAATGATATTGGTAAACAGGACAAACAGAGAGGGCGGATCTCCCTAATGGGTACACTGACAGCAATAAAAACTGACAGGGGTTCTAATCCTTTCTACTCTATCGAAAACTAAAATAAAATGTTTTGCTATTAGTTATACTTTAATATTTACCACCAAATAAAGGCTCAATTTATCCTCATACACAATTCACCTGTGTACACTAAGTAGTTGCAATGATATGTACAGCTTTACTAACGCATGCCAAGTTGCAAAAATGCATTCAGACGTTAAGATTTCTTTTACCTTCAGGCATAAAGGGGTTAAAACACAGTTTTGTATATTTGAAAATCAACATCAACATCTGTATTTTACACTTTTCGCACTAAGATCTCATTCACACGGACGCAGAGGCCTGTACAGCAGATGTTGCATGCAGTTGCCGCCAGCATTCTGTTTAAAATCATTAACAGGTTGACAGATGCAGTGGCTGTAGAGACCTTTTGCATATTTGAGCATCTACATCCATACAGGGACGGATGCACAGCCCCGGAGACAGGCAGACTGCGTTTAGGGCCAAGTATTCATCCCTGTGTGGATATCAACCCTTGAATGTGCGGGAAAATCCATATTGTGATTGATCCTGTGATTGATTTTTAATAGGCTGTTGGTGACGGCTGCATGGAACATATGTCACTATTGGGCATATAAACTCAAGTGGCATCCCCTAGCAGCAGGTTGTTCAACCAGCTCCAGGGTTAGAACACACAGGAAAACTATACATGTATTTTCCAAATTGGCCATCCAGTGACCCAAGTAATCATCTCTCCAGTGTTCCACTCCCATTCAGTCACATGAAAATATAAATGAACGAGGCCTCAGCCCGACTTCAGTGGTTACAGGTAAGATACATAGGGGACCTGAGTCCCATGCGTGACACTGCAGGAACCATTTACTTTATGTTGGAAAACAGTATTGTATTTTGTGCAACAACTACATTAGCCAGTAGATGGCAGTTTTTATAAGTTTGTAGCTGCATCTATGGTAAACTCTATGTCTTTTTCACTGTATAATAATGTTTCTGTTTCCTGTTTGCAGTTAAAGGGTAATGCCACTTTTGTGGGGAAAAAAAGCATAAAATATATATATATATATATATATATATATATATATATATATATATATATATATATATATATATATATAATATATATATCATATACAATTGCGACTCAAGTCATATTGTAATTGAATATTATTAAAAACTACCTTTGCTTTTCAATATGCAGCTCTGTAATTTTCTGTAAAATGCAATGCAATATGGCTACCTGGAGGTGTTCTGTACCCAGAATGTGAACAGAACACCCCCCAGAAACATAATTTCTTGCTTGTGTGATTGGCTCACTGATTTTCCCAGAAGTCTGCACTAGGGTTGCCACCTTTTCTTCACGACAAACCTGGACGCTTTAGCGGCACAGGGCACATATTTTTCTTAGTGTACACTATAGGATTATAAAAGACCTGATACACCTTTGAGTGCCGCGAGGATAGTGGCAATGCAGCACGCTGCGGCAAACATTAGATTAGGCCAAACTGCTTTTGCTGACATCATCGCGCCCCACCCCAGTGCCCTATTGATGCCAAACCTGCCCCCAGACAGCAGCCCGCAGCTCCCGGATGGCAACAGCTTTTTGTGTGACTATCTCAGTTACTTGGGGAGCCAAAGCCCAGTCTGAATAATGTGTCAGAGAGGCTGAAACCCAGATACATTATTGCAAACCCGGACTGTCCGGGTGAATCCCGGACAGGTGGCAACCCTAGTCTGCACTAAGACGCGAGTCAGATTACAGGCATCCCCTGCAACAAAAATTTTATTTTTGGTGAGATACTCCCAATAAGAAATCAAGTCCAAATGGAAGCAAACCCTGCAATTTTCCTGCAGGTGCAGCAGCTGATTGATAATTATAAATACACTCCCATTAGATTCACTTTCCACGTGTTAAATTCTTTGTTAAAATCTTTTGTAATGTAGATAGAGCACCCAGAGGGGAATGTTTTTTTCTCAACAAAAGTGGAGTTACTCTTTAAGCAGCAAAGCCCATGTGGACACTGCACTGTCTGTTCTGTAGGGATATATACAGAATTTCTAACAAATTATGGGCCCAGGCATAGCCCAGACACCCACCCAGGCACCCAGAGAACAGCTAAGAACCCAGTCGTAGCCCTGTTATAGCCAGTTGCAGCAGATAAGTGCAAGATACAGAAACAGAAATAAGACTATAAAATAAAATGGCCAGTAGCACAGTTGCAACAAAGCTTTCATTTGCAAACATGAAAAACCATAACTACCGGTCTTGAAAATTCAAGATGCAAATGCTGCTAATAAGAGAAGGTACATGGAAATGTATAAATTAAGTCAGGCCAGAACACCCTTCTGATGAGTGGATAGAGAAAGACTAAAAAGCTCAGAGCACAATCTCTCTTAGCATAGAAGATGATCAAATCATACATATATGTAAGTGTGAAACTGCTAAAGAAATGTTGGAAGGATTACAAAAAGGAAAAGGAAAGAGCTAATCTCAACAATAAACTGTATTTGATTAGAAAGCTATATTAAACCAAGCTACTAAAAGGCCAGGATATGCAGAATTACATAAGGCATACTTTGGAAATGGTTGAATGCCTGAGAGGTATAGAAGAAAAAATAAAAGATTTTCATAGAATATGTTAAGGGCAAACTTGTGCATACATTTAAGCAAGAAAACAGAAAGCATTAATAGTGGCAGTGCTTCTGTCTCAGAGTCTGCAAAAACAAACAAAACTACAAAAGGCCAAAAGTTTGAAGGAAGAAACTGATTTCGCTTTAGATAATGAATGTTTTTCAATCCAAAAGTTGCACTTCATCTTTGCTGGCATGGTGTGTTGATTCAGCAGCTATGAGTCACATGACAAATGACATTTAGTCACCTTGACCAGAGTAAAAATCACCACAGCTAATGGTCAAATAATGGAATCAGAAAGAATATGAGACGGTTTTCTTTACTGTCCTATTTCCCAGAGTGTCACCAGAAAAATACCTGTGAAAAAATGTCCTCTATATGTCCCTGCTCTTGAAACAAATATTTTGTCAGCGAAGAAGCTCACACTACAAGACAATGTACTAACCTTTCAAGATGACAATTGTGCCATCACAAAAAGGAATATCTTACTTGAAAAGGCTAAAATTACAGATGAACTGTATCAGCTGAACTGCAATGAGGTGGTTAATACTGCCAAGGAGGAAAAACATTCAAATTGCATTAACACATTTCACAGACGACTTGGGTACAGAAGTTCTGACATAATGAAGTTATTAACTGAGAATGACTATGCAAGTGGAATAAAAATTAGTCCATTTGATCAAACAATGAAATGCACCAACTGTATAAAAGGAAACATGACAAGAAAAGCCTTTCCACAGCAGAGCTAAGAAACATCGGGACTTAATTCAGATCTTTGAGTGGAAAAATTGACTCAAGGAGAATTGACTCAAGGAAAGAAGAGGTATTTTCTCACTTTTATAGATCATTACTCCAGGTATACTATACTATACCTGTAACACAATAAAACTGAAGTACCAGAGAAACTTGAACAGTATTTGGCTCATGTAAGTAACAAAGTATTGCACACAGACAATGGAACTCAATATACAGGTGATAACACACAGGTGATTCTCGGAAAGCATTTCATAATATTTCAAACTACTGTACCACACAACCCAGAACAAAATATTGTTGCAGAAAGAATGAACTTTATTCTATGTAAGAGTGGAAGAACCATGCAGTTTGATGCAGATATGCCAACCATATACTGGGGGAGGCAATTATGATCACATGTCCAAAATTGACTACCAGGAAAATCCACTGAGAACATTTTGTGAACTAATACAAACACTTTAAACATCCACATCAGTATCATGAAGATAAGCAAAGTGATACAGAAATAGAAATGTATGCAGACAATTCAAATGCTGTAAAAAAGAAACCAGGCTACAAGAGGCTTCAAACAGGAAATCCACCAGAAGTAATAAAGGTATCCCAGCCAAATGTCTGTCCTATGTTGCTTGCATAGCATTAAATCTACATCCAGTTTCATGGGATAAGAGGCATAGACTTCCAACTCGTGGGAAACAAAAGCGGATCAGAGCTTCTGATGAACTGATGACATATCATAGTGAACTGAAACAGATTTATAGAACTAAGATCTGAAACAGGAGAAATATAAGGAGTAGTTGTTGAGTGGGGGTGTTGGAATAAAGAATTGTATTTTGTGGAACAACTACATGAGCCAGGAGATGGCAGTGTTTATATGTTTGTAGCTGCATCTATGGTAAAAGAATATATTTTCTCTGTATAATAAAGTTCCTTTTTCCTGTCTGCAGTTAAGCAGCAAAGCTCATGTGGACTGTGCACTGGCTGTTCTGTAGGGCTATATACTGAATTTCTAACACTTTACCACCAGGTGGGTAAACCTTCCTCCATCAAACCACCACTCACTCCTGACCTGAACCAGGTATCTTCTTCCACACTTCCCAGGCATCGGCTGTTCCATGTTATCTTAGAAAGATTAGTAGTGTGGCCCAGAACTTCTAACATGGCACCCTTTGCTGTCATACTGATAAACTAAGGAATCATATTTGGTTTAAAACTTTTAGCGTCTTTAACTGCATAACGTAGGTCAAAAATAACAGTCAATTTCTCCAAAACATGGTTCTAAAGGTATAATGCATTTCTGAAGTTATGGTAAAGTTCCAAATGGTTTTTCTTATACATACAATTAGTCCCATAGTCAGGTGCCTCCCAAGGACTGCTGTGGTACTCATTGAACTGTAGGAAACATGCCTTTTATTTTTTTCCTATGTGTCTTCCCACTAGGGGTCCACTGCCTTCCACTTTTTCCCAAAGAGGAAAAGCCCAAAAGCACTATGCAAACATTACATGGTGAATTAATGAATGAATGGATGAATGAATGATTTGTATATCGCTACAATGCGAACTGAATCGCCTCAAGGTGCATGTGCTGTTTTCAACCATTCTTCCCATACAGACAACATCTACCCTTATAATATAGGGCATTACCCACCAGATAATGCCAGGAGTCTGTAACTAAAAAGGGAAATCCTAATCTAGGGCTACCTCCCTCTACATGCCTGCTGTTGGGGTCCCCGCACCCATTTGAATGAACCCTAATTATTCTTAGTGCAGGCATCAATGTCTGATCATAAATTAGAGTCCATGGTCAGGATAATTAAGGTCTTAAAGTTGCATTAGCCCTCACCAGTTTTTAGCTTAACACATTGACAACAGTAAAATAAAGATTCCCCAGTAAACTATTTGTTAAAATTCTTACCCCAGCACTTGCAAATGCAACTTTCAATGCTGCTGACTCCAGCTCTCTCAGTGCTGCTTCCGTTGACTTCTGGTCTACACAGGAAAGAGGTACCAGTGGGCAGTGCAGTCTATAGAAGCTCTTGGGAACAATACTGAGGCAGAGTTCTGCAATATTTTAGGAAGCTATATAAAGCACCCTGCCAGCCCCTCCCATTGACTTAAATGGAACACTGCTACACTGGTGCATGCCTATGGGATGTTGGATCATAGGCACGGGTATCCCAATATATTATTGCCATCCAGGCTGCAGCTATCAGAGGACCTGCTCTTTATTAAGGAGACCAGGGAGAGGACAAATTTATTGTAAAGGTGTATAAATATTTATTTATACTGAGCTGTTTGTAATTGATGCCTGGAGCGACATGCAATTTTGTAAATAGATTTTGACAGATAGATAGAATAGTAATAGTCAGTGGCAGCCATTCCATTAGGGGTGCCCGGGCGCCGCTTCCTCTATCCATGCCACCCCCTATATGTATAATAGATAGATTCATGCACAGCATGAATCTATCAACGGCTGCGGCCACCCCCTATTCATGTGTCCGCCCCTTTCAGGGCACCGGGCACCTGAATTACAGCAGCAGGTTTTTTTTAAGCACCTAATTAGAGCCATAGGTTCTAATAGGCTTCAAAATAGGGTGGGTTCATGGCGCATAGCTGTGCACCATGATCCCACCCAGGTGTTACAACAGCAAATGTAAATTTTGCTGTTGAAACACTGATTCTCAATCCGGCCAATCAAAAGCAGGTGTGAGACCCGTTCTCTGATTGGCCGGAAAGAGAAGACTCCCAATTCGCCGAGGAGGAGAGAGGAAATGAAAGCCACCACTGTGATGACCCGTGGAGAGCAGGGGAACGAAAGGCCATTGCAGTGACCCGCCGCCGAGCAGAGGAAGTCGCCGGTAAAGCGATGGGGTAAGTGCTACCGAACAACCAGGGGGAGGGGGTGGTGTCAGTGGCAAACTGTTTGCCGACCCCCTCAAAAAAATTACCACCGGCCGCCACTGGTAACAGCGGTGATCAAAAAATGACAACACATTGATGAAAGAAGGAGGGAGAACCAGAGAGGCAAAATATAATTAAGAAATATTACCGTGAATTCAGCAGCATAGTTACATAGTTAGTCAGGTTGAAAAAAGACACAAGTCCATCCAGTTCAACCACAAAAAACAAAAAAAAACAATATAATAAAATCCCATATACCCAATTCTATACCCACAGTTGATCCAGAGGAAGGCGAAAAACCCTAGCAGAGCATGCTCCAATTTGCTGAAGCAGGGGAAAAAATTCCTTCCTGATCCCCCGAGAGGCAATCAGATTTTCCCCGGATCAACTTTACCTATAAATGTTGGCACCCAGTTATATTATTTATGTAGCGCTGACATTCTTGCTTATTAATGTGTCTTTGCATGTTATAATCAAAAGTCTAGGGACATTTCTATGGCTTAGTATTTGGCGCCATCTAGCGGCCAAATACTGATGGTAAACTTAAATGATTATTGTTTTTAAAGCACAAAGGAAGTGACTGTTATTTACATTGGAAGGTTGACCTTTTTACCCAGGATGCTTGGTGACCTACCCAGGTACACCCTCTCTAACAGTGCATGCTGGGTAG
Source organism: Lithobates sylvaticus (assembly GCA_028564925.1). NCBI lineage: Eukaryota > Metazoa > Chordata > Amphibia > Anura > Ranidae > Lithobates > Lithobates sylvaticus. Next base: position 101,825,112 of record CM053029.1, read on the forward strand.
GACATAAAAGGAGCCCGAGCGGCTTTTGCACATAGTCAGACTCATATACAGGCCTCGCTGGGATCTATAGTCCTACGGAGGAGGAGTATAACAACTGACACTAGGCAGGCATGAGGCCTATCTGCTTTGCATCTCAAGCCTTGTAATATAGTTACTGAAGTTATACCAGGAGCATCTCTAACTCAACTTGATTTACTTTAACCCTTGGATTACAAATCATAAGGAATTATTCTAGCTAGTGAAGATCAGAAGACTAAAGACTAAGTACTTCAAGCGAGATCTCACGCATAGCTATAAAAGTAGGGGGAGCTACCATGTATTTATGTTGTTTGAAATTGTTATACTAATATCCATTGTGCTGTCATTCTATGTTGGGATGACAGCACAATTACTGTAATCACCTGTTTGAACATATTTACAATAAAATATATTTTGGTTAAGTACCTAGTTATGTGGAGTGTTGTTTTCTCCCAGCAGGTGGAGTCAGTGGATCCTGAGGTTACAATACAGGTGTATTGTATTATATTATATTGTACTGTATTGCACCACAGCTGTGTCAAGGGGAATGAGCTAAGTTAGTGGGGTTTACCAGCAGAGTGCAGGCCCAAATCAAACCAGCAGCTCCTCCGGGGTCAGTGCTACATGTACATTTAGGAAATAATCCAGGCCTTTCTTAAAGCAATCTACTGAGCTGGCCAGAACCACCTCTGCAGGGAGTCTATTCCACATTTTCACAGCTCTTACTGTGAAGAAACCTTTCCGTGGAGGGGGGCATGGCTACCGCGCAACTGAATGGACGCATGATTGTGTAGCTCCGCTCCAGAGACAAGAACCGGAGGCTTTAGCGAGCATACCGCCACTCGAAAATCACCTTAAACTGATCCGGTGGCGTGGGTGAGGACCAGGGATGGCCCGCAAGAGGAAAGGAACGGCGCAATTGAACAAAGTGCAAGATTTCTTTCAGCCGAAAGGCCGAGGCCTAATCCAAGATGGCGCCGGCTCCGGGAGCTGCTCTCCCTCCTCAGTGGACAGCCCGCGCTCCGCGGCCTACAGCCCAGGATCGCAGCAGAGCCCGGACCACAACACACCAGGAGCATCCACTCCAGTATCCCGCAGCCCTGCAAAATCGAAGCCCCGCTTAGAGCAGGACTTACAGCTCAGTCGCACAATGCAGGACAGCATGGAAGAAACAAGGGAGCTGGTGGATCCTTTCACGGCCTTCCCCACCACGGGTAAGCCTGTTTCTGATACAACCTTAAAAGACATGTTAGTCTCCCTCCGCAGCTCCATGCACACAGACATTATGCAATGTGTCACCAGTTTCAAAGCAGAGCTAGGAGCGGTGGGGGGCAGAGTTGCCCATATAGAAAAAAAAAAAATGGGGGAGCTTGCTCAATCCCACAATAAACTCATTGATGCCCACAATGACCATGATGGTGAACTGGAGTGGTTGAGGTCAAAGGTCGCCGACCTCGAGGACAGGTCGAGACGCAATAATGTGAAAATTAGGGGGGTCCCTGAGACAGTCCTCCCGACACAACTGCACCAGTATGCACTTGACTTAATCAAAACGTTTCTACCTGCAGTGCCTGATACGGACCTACATGTGGACCGCATTCACAGACTGCCCAAACCCTCGCATCTGCCTGATAACATCCCACGGGACATCTTGATGCGGGTCCACTTTTTTCAAACCAAGGAACAGTTGATGGCGGCCTTTCGCAAAAACCAACAACCGCCGGACAAGTTTGCGCACATTCAGCTATTCGCTGACCTATCGCAGCATACTATGCAAAAGCGCAAATCTCTCCTGCCGGTGACGAAGGCGCTTCGCAACCACAACATACCCTACAGATGGGGCTACCCTGTCAAATTGACAATCACGCACGAAGGCACCACCACCACTATCTCAGATGTAGATAAAGGGTTCTCCCTGCTCAAGTCATGGGACATTATACCTGAACACCCGCCGGAAACATCCTCTCGTCCACAGCACTCAGGTGCACAGTCTGAGTGGCAGACGGTAACAAAAAAGAAGACCAAGAAACAACAAGATGCTAAAGCTTCCATGACCAAGTCATGAACCAAATTTATATAATAGAAGTTCTTGTACTCTGGAGTTCTCAGTTGTGAACCTCTCTTTCACCCCTTCAAGTTATGGGCAATTGCTGTGCCCTCAAGTTCAAATGCGTATATGTTTTCATATTACGTTGTTTGCTTTTTTACAGACTTATCCTAACCCATCTTTCCATCCTAAATTTCCCTTTTTTTCCCCGGTCCGGTCGACATCCTGCCTACACCATCGTCATCCCTATTGAAGCAGAAAGTCTCCGCAGAGATACCCTCAACCCACGTCTAGGGACGTCTCGGATGCCATCATCATCGCAAAGGTATGAATACTATCTTCTCTCACCACACACCAATGGCAGTTGACATAATCCAAATAGCACACTTTTTCCGAGCGGTCGGGACACGCCACATCGCCCTACCTAGGGCTGTGTGGCGTTTCTTCACTGACAACCCTACGCCAGCCAAGGGTATTTCCCTGTTTTATAACCTATTTCAGAATAAAATGACTTTCACAAAATCACAAGCCTTTTTGAAATGGGAGGCTGATTTAGGTGCCTCTTTCTCAGTCAAGCAGTGGCAATGTTCCTTAAGCTCAGTGTACAAGGCCTCCAAATGCGTCAACCACTGGGAGTTGTCTCAGAAGATAGCTCTCAGATGGTACCTCACGCCATACAGGCTATGTAAATTTGGAGCACTGACTTCCCAGCTATGTTGGAGAGGATGTGGAACGGTCGGTAACCTACTCCACATGTTCTGGACATGTAAACACCTATACAGCTACTGGAACTCTATCTTTCGTACCATATCAAACATCACCGGTGTCCTAACCAAACCTAACCCAGGTCTGGCGGTGCTAAACCTAGGGATAGATAACTTCCCTATAGAATTCAGAACTGTAATCACACATATCCTTTTGGTGGCTAGAACCCTAATCGCAAAGCATTGGAAAGACAACAAGGCACCAAATGTGTCAGAAGTTATAGCCAACACCAAAACACATTACGCTTATGAAGCCTTGCTAGCTGGGAAGTCAGGTAACTCTAGTGTATTTAATAGGCACTGGGAATGTTGGACCTCCTGGTCGAAACAAAATGAATGATATAATCTTCTCTACTGTACGCTTTATGGATGGTTGCGCTGGATGTCGTTCGGACCAATACCCCCCCTCCCCCCCTTTAACCTCCCCTCCTCCCCCTACCTCCCTCCCCACCTACCCCTTGTTATGTAATCTAAAAAATTTTATTCCACCCCACTAGGGGTACTTGCTGGTAATGAGTGCTGTCTGATCAGCTGTCAATTTTTATGATATGTGTATGTCTTCATGCAAAACCGTCAAAGCTAATGTCCTCCATGTATACTTACACTGTGCAGTACCGTACCATGTTTGTACAATGTTTCTCTTTCTTTCTTTTTCAATAAAAACTATTTACACAAAAAAAAGAAACCTTTCCGTATTTGGAGATGAAATCTCTTTTCCTCTAGACGTAAAGAGTACCCCCTTGTCCTCTTTGTCCTCTTTGTTGACTGTAAAGTGAATAACTCAAGTTCACTATATGGACCCCTTATATATTTGTACATGTTGATCATACCCCCCCCCCCCCCCCCCTTAATCTCCTCTTATCAAGAGTGAATAAATTCAGTTCCTCTAATGTGTCCTCATAGCTGAGCTCCTCCATGCCTCTTATCAGTTTGGTTGCCCTTATCTGCACTTTCTCCAGTTCCCCAATATCCTTTTTGATAACTGGTGCCCAAAACTGAACTGCATATTCCAGATGAGGTCTTACCAATGATTTGAACATGGTCAAAATGATATCTCTCTCTCTGGAGTCCATACCTCTCTTAATACAAGAAGGGACTTTGCTTGCTTTGGAAACCGCAGCTTGGCATTGCATGCTATTATTGAGCTTATGATCTACCAAAACCCACAGATCCATCTCCACTACGGATTCCCCCAGTTGTACTCCCCCTAGTATGTATGATGCATGCATATTGTTAGCCCCCAAGTGCATAACTTTACATTTATCAACATTAAACTTCATCTGCCCAGGGCTGGTACAAGGATTTTTGACACCCTAGGCGAAACCTAATTTTGCCGCCCCCTTGACTCCACCCCTGCCCTGCCTTTTCCCTGCCCATGTAAACCCCACCCTTTTAACGAAGCACCCATAAAATGCAGCCCACCAGCGTCCATCAATGCAACCTACCAGCACCCATCAAATGCAGCCTACCAGCGCCCATCAATGCAGCCTACCAGCGCCCATCAATGCAGCCCACCAGCGCCCATCAAATGCAGCCTACCAGCGCCCATCAAATGCAGCCTCAACAGCGCACATCAATGCAGCCTCACCAGCACCCATCACATTTAGCCTCACCAGTGCCCATCACATTTAGCCTCACCAGGACCCATCAATTGCAGCCTACCAGTGCCCATCAATGAATGTTTGCTTGCTTCCAGACACAGACACAGTCCTTCACCGCTGCTGCGCCTCTGACACTATCTGTGAACAGAGGGGTGGCTGCCTGCTGATGCTGAGACTTAGTTGCTTGCTGCAGAGAAGAGAGTAGGAAAACCAGTGTCCGGCGCCCCCTAGGCAGCATGGCGCCCTAGGCGGCTGCCTAGTTTGCCTAGTGGTATCACCGGCCCTGCATCTGCCACATAGTCGCCCAATTAGACAGAGCATTGAGGTCGGCTTGTAAATTGGAGACATCCTGTAAGGATATTATTCCACTGCATAGCTTGGTGTCATCTGCAAAGTTTTTTTTTCTCAGCTAAATCCTACACAGTGGCTTCGTATAATGGAAAGTATTATATGTTAGGTTTGTGGTCAAGCAGATGGAGTTGGATTGGCAAAAGATAGATCTAAATTTACATTATATGTACATATGGGCTCATTCTGTTTTTCGAGAAATATCAGGTCAATGTTGTTGTCGTCTAGACAGGAAGAAAAAAGATAAGCAATGATGGAGAGATGAAACAACAAGACTGAAATAAAGAAATGCTAAGGCGTTGTTTACAATTGTGGTTGGGGGCTGTAAAACACATGGCTCAGCAACTTTTTTACTCTCCCAACCCCACCCCCCCTCTTAGCTGCAAAGGTAGTGGATGGGGGTGTACATATGCCATGGCCACAATGCTTTGCAAAATTATCAATTGCAGATCACTCTTCATATAGGCAGCTAATGGTTTAAGCAAATCTTAACTTCTCTCTATTATAAACCCGATCTGCCACTGCCCTAGAGTTATGATGTTATTATAAGCAGGCTTGCGCCGGCTGCATATTAATTTGTTTATAAAAAGAAACATATTTGCACCGTAAAAACATTATATGACCAAAAATGTGCACCACAACCTATATAAGGGCACCTATAGTGGGCATCCATTCCAGAATCATGGGCATTAATACAGAGTTGCCACCCGCCCCCCTCCTTTCCTGGGAAGGAATTCCAGAAGAGTTCAGGATATGGTGTGGAGTTACTTACACTGGAGATTGCAAAATCTGTTGGAGCTGTGCATGGTAGCCAAGAAGCTTCGACAAAAAAAAAATGGTTTCTATGCAGCTGCACCCGATTTTGTACTCCAGTTTTAGTAAATCTATGAGAATTTATGCCCATTTAGCCAAAATAGCATTTGTGAGGTGTGGTACTGAAGCTGCACAAAAAGACCTGCCTTGTAACTAATGTTCCCTTCAATAACAGTTTCTTACAATGGTTGTGGGCAGTGCTCTGTGCAGGCAAGTTGAATTCCTCCACGTTAAACTGGTTAAGCCATGTCTTTAACCGCTTCAGCACCGGGCCATTTTACACCCTTCCTTACCAGAGCACTTTTTGCGATTCGGCACTGCGTCGCTTTAACTAACAATTGCGCAAACAAAATTGACATCCTTTTTTTCCCACAAATAGAGCTTTCTTTTGGTGGTATTTGATCACCTCTGCGGTTTTTATTTTTTGCGCTATAAACAAAAGAAGAGCGACAATTTTGAAAAAAAACACAATATTTTTTACTTTTTGCTATAATAAATATCCCATTTAAAAAAAAAAAAACTATTTTTTTACTCAGTTTAGGCCGATACGTATTCTTCTACATATTTTTGGTAAAAAAATTGCAATAAGCGTATATTAAACGGTTTGCGCAAAAGTTATAGCGTCTACAAAATAGGGGATAGATTTATTGCATTATTTTTTTTTTTTTTTTTAATAGTAATGGCGGCAATCTGCGATTTTTTTTTTTCGTGACTGCGACATTGCGGCGGACACTTTGGACACTTTGGACACATTTTTGGGACCATTCACATTTACACAGCGATCGTTGCTATAAAATTGCATTGATTACTGTGTAAATGTGACTGGCAGGGAAGGGGTTAACACTAGGGGGCGCTGCAGGGGTTAAAATGTTCCCTAAGGTAGTGATTCTAACTGTGGGGGGAGGGGACTCACAAGGGGAGGAGACCTATCGGTGTTCCTCCGTACTGGGAACACATGATCGGTCTCCTCGCCACTGACAGGACGTGGAGCTGTGTGTTTACACACACAGCTCCACGGTCCCGCGCGGTCCCGTTGTTTTAACGGGCAATCGCGGGTGCCCGGCGGACATCGCGGCGGCCGGGCACTCGCACCGGGTCCCGAGCGACGCCGCGGGCGCGCGCCCCCTAGGCGGCCGGGAATGGGAGGACGTCATATGACGCCCACCCAGGATGGGAGATCCACCTGCTGGGCGTCTTATGTACATGGGCGGGATGTGAAGGGGTTAAGGACCTGGCTTCGTGTACAGGAGCACATGCCTGCCAGAACAGAAATCCTTTAATTTCCAGCAATACTGGACACTGAGCACAAAGCCAGCTCCATAAAGACGTGGTTTGGCAATTTTGGTGTGGAGCAGATTGTGTGGCCTGTATAGAGCCCTAAACTCAACCCCATTGAACAACCTTGGGATGAAATGTATTACAGATTGCAAGCCAGGTATTTTTCTGGATGAATTGGTAAGAATCCCCACACGCACCCTAAAATCTTGTAGAAAGCCTTCCCAGAAGAGGGGAGGTTGGTATGGTATTGAAGGAGGGGGGAGCAACTCTATATTAATGCCCATTTTGGAATGAGATGTCCAACAAGCTCATATACTGTAGGTGTGATGGTCAGGTGTCCACAAATGTTTGGCCATTATGTACAGAGATATAGACACGCAAAATAAAGTTGGCCGTACATACATTTTTTTTGCGTTTTTGGGGTTGAATGCAAAAAAAGTCCCAATTCCCCATCCACAAATTCAATGTGGATAGGGAAACCACTCCTGCTGTGCTTTTGTGTCCTGACAACAGGTAGTCTTACCAGCTCTATTCCATGCTGCTGGCTATAGCCGGTGGCACCGAACATTCAGGAAAAAAACAATCAACTTTTGTACAACCAGGCTGCTGAGCCAGCCAAATTTCAACCTATGTATTGAACCTTAACCAGTCCTAGAGGAAACAGCCATCCACCATTTTGGATAATATAAACCAATCACTATTGTTTTCCCAGGAGATATGGTGTTTTCTTCCTCCACTTTCTAAATAGGAATAAACATGCACATTCAGACAATGTACTGTAGGTGTGGATTTTTATATGACAGGTTGGATAATCATATTGAGGCAGCTGCATCAAATATGCACATTTGGCCACCGTGTGGCATCTTTGACCACCTATACTATTAACCCGGGAATGTTTCTGGGCAAGTGAAAACCGGAGGAAAGTGAGAGCTGAAAGAACAGCAGTAATGAAAGAGACAACTGACTCTAAGAAAGTAGTTTGCAGTGGAAATGTTCTGTTTAACTGTCCTCACTGCCCCTCCTAGTGTGCTTTTATTGGCACCCAAGAAGCTTGATGTATATTTAAAGGTAAAATAGTTATTTTTTCATGATATTTTTGGATCGGCAATACCTCACTCCTCTTTGAAGCCTCTCTGAGGGGGGAAAGTCTCCTTAAACAGTGTAAGTAATTTTAGGCTGTGTAATTATATCTTTCTTTGTGATAAAAGGAGCTTTAATTTAGTACCTAAATGACGGTGTTTCTGAATATGCTATTATAAGATTATGGCAGGAGCAGGATCCAGAAGACAAAATGGGCATGTTTATACTTGGACATTAACACTACATAGCTGCTGCATTGTTATGCTGTCATTTTAGTCTACTCCACTATTATCTATCTATCTATCTATCTATCTATCTATCTATCTATCTATCTATCTATCTATCTATCTATCTATCTATCTATCTATCTTTCCAACTATCTATCTATCTTTCCAACTATCTATCTATTTATCTGTCTGTCAAAATCCATAAAGGAAAAAGTTGCATGTGATTCCAGGCATCAATTACAAGCAGTACCTATTTGTTTATTATACACCCTTAACAATAAATCTGTCGTCCTCCTTGGCCCCCTTAATACAGAGAAGGCCTTTAACCACTCCAATAGCTGCAGACTAGATGGTAAGAATATAGTGCCAGGCTGCCCGTGCCTGTAATCCCATAAGCATGCACCAGTGCAGCAGTGTTCCATTTAAGTCTATTAGACTTAAAGAAGTCCAGCCTGAGCTTTTTAGGCAGAGCTTCTCCTAAGGGTCACAGGAGTGCAATTCGTTTTGCACTCCTGTGACCCGCTTTCAGCAGAGATCGGTCAGAAGTCCGCTCTCCGCTGATGTCACCAGGTTTAGTCGAGGCACCGCGTCATCCCGACTTCAGAAGTCTGGATCCACCAGCTGCCGGGACTGATGGCAGTCTCAGCCTCTCAGCGTGAAGGAGCAGAGCAGGAGAGATGTTGACTGACAGGCAGCATCTCTCCACTCGGGGAGCCGAGAGAACCAAGCCATCGACGGTGTTCGGTGGCTCTGTTCTCAGTGAAGAGGTGGCGGGAACAGATGCAGCATCAATCAGTCTTATGCTGCATCCACCTAGGTAAGTATGAATAGCCAAAAAAAACATACTTCTCTATTAAATGGAACGGTGTGAGTAGCTGGCACCACAAAAGGCGGCAGCAGTCACGAGGAAAGGGGGAATTCCAAGCTTTGCAAACCCTCTGTAAATGTGTATGTATAAAGTATATTGAAAGCCAAAACATTTTTGGATACAAAAGAAAATTGATAAAATTACCTATAAAGTTATTTTGCTATTTGTGCCCCATTAAAAACCCAGAAAGGGATGCTAAACCCTCACCAAAAAATAATAATAATAATCTAGCCTTTACATACACTTTGACCATTTGCCTTCTACAGGCAATATATTAGTATTCATACCTCTTGAAATTTTCCACATTTTGTCATGTTACAACCAAAATATATGATGGGATTGTATGTGATAGACCAACAATAAGTGGCACGTAATTGTGAATTGTAAAGTGGAAGGAAAATGTTAAATGGTTTCCAAAATCCTTTACAAATAAATATATGAAAAGTGTGGTGTGCATTTTGTATTCAGCCCCCCCCCGAGTCAATACTTTGTAGAACCACCTTCATGCCTCTACCAGCTTTGCACATCTAGAGTGAAATTTTTGCCCATTTTTCTTTGCAAAATAGGTCAAGCTCTGTCACATTGGATGGGGGGCGTCTGTGAACAGCCATTTCCAAGTCTTGTCACAGATTCTCAATTGGTCTGGACTTTGACTGGCCCATTCTAACACATGAATATGTTTTGATCTAAACCATTTCTTTGTAGCTCCCCATGTTTCATGGTGGGGATGGTGTGTTCAGGGTGATGTGCAGTGTTAGTTTTCCGCCACACATAGCGTTTTGCTTTTTTTTGTCAAAAAAGTTAAATTTTGGTCTCATCTGACCAGAGCACCTTCTTCCACATGTTTGCTGTGTCCCCCACATGGTTTCTCGCAAACTGCAAACGGGACTTCTTGTGGCTTTCTTTCAACAATGGCTTTCTTCTTACCACTCTTCCATAAAGGCCAGTTTTGTGGAGAGCACGACTAATAGTTGTCCTGTGGACAGATTCTCCCACCTGAGCTGTGGATCTCTGCAGCTCCTCCAGAGTTACCATGGCTGCTCCTCTGATTAATGCTTGGCCTGTCAGTTTAGGTGAAGGGTAATGTATTGGTAGGTTTGCAGTTGTGCCATACTCTTTTAATTTTCGAATGATGGTTTGAACAGTGCTCTGTGAGATGTTCAAAGTTTGCGATTTTTTTTAATAACCTAACCCTGCTTTAAACTTCTCCACAACTTTATCCCTGACCTGTCTGGTGTGTTCATTGGCCTTCATGATGCTGCTTGTTCACTAAGGTTCTCTAACAAACCTCTGAGGGCTTCACACAACAGCTGTATTTATACTGAGATTAAATTACACACAGGTGGACTCTATTTACTAATTGGGTGACTTCTGAAGGCAATTGGTTACACTAGATTTTAGTTAGGATATCAGAGTAAAGGGGGCTAAATACAAATGCACGCCACACTTTTCAGATATTTATTTGTTAAAAAAATGTGAAAACCATTTGATCATTTTCCTTCCACTTCACAATTATGTGCCACTTTGTGTTGGTCTATCACATAAAATCCAAATAAAATACATTTACATTTTTGGTTGTAAGATGGCAAATTGTGGAAAACTTTAAGGGGTATGAATACTTTTTCAAGGCACTGTATAAACAGACTGGACTTCAAGTCCTGAGCTTGGATTTTTTTTTCTATCTGTAAACACTATAAAGCCGCCCAGTCACTTACAATACTGAGGGGCACACATACAGTGGCTTGCGAAAGTATTCCGCCCCCTTGAACTTTTCAACCTTTTGCCACATTTCAGGCTTCAAACATAAAGATATAAAATTTATATTTTTTGTGAAGAATCACCAACAAGTGGGACACAATTGTGAAGTGGCACGAAATCTTTTGGATTTTTGAAACTTTTTTAACTAATAAAAAAATGAAAAGTGGGGCGTGCAAAATTATTCGGCCCCCTTGCGTTAATACTTTGTAGAGCCACCTTTTGCTGCTATTATAGCTGCAAGTCGCTTGGGGTATGTCTCTATCAGTTTTGCACATCGAGAGACTGAAATTCTTGCCCATTCTTCCTTGCAAAACAGCTCGAGCTCAGTGAGGTTGGATGGAGAGCGTTTGTGAACAGCAGTTTTCAGCTCTTTCCACAGATTCTCGATTGGATTCAGGTCTGGACTTTGACTTGGCCATTCTAACACCTGGATACGTTTATTTGTGAACCATTCCTTTGTAGATTTTGCTGTATGTTTGGGATCATTGTCTTGTTGGAAGATAAATCTCCGTCCCAGTTTCAGGTCTTTTGCAGACTCCAACAGGTTTTCATCCAGAATGGTCCTGTATTTGGCTGCATCCATCTTCCCCTCAATTTTAAAGAAAAGCAGGCCCAAACCATGATGCTGCCACCACCATATTTTACAGTGGGGATGGTGTGTTGAGAGTGATGAGCTGTGTTGCTTTTATGCCAAACATATCGTTTTGCATTGTGGCCAAAAAGTTCAATTTTAGTTTCATCGGACCAGAGCAACACTCTTCCACATGTTTGGTGTGTCTCCCAGGTGGCTTGTGGCAAACTTTAGACGAGACTTTTTATGGATATCTTTGAGAAATGGCTTTCTTCTTCCCACTCTTCCATAAAGGCCAGATTTGTGCAGTGTACGACTGATTGTTATCCTATGGACAGACTCTCCCACCTCAGCTGTAGTTCTCTGCAGTTCATCCAGAGTGATCATGGGCCTCTTGGCTGCATCTCTGATCAGTCTTCTCCTTGTCTGAGCTGAAAGTTTAGAGGGACAGCCAGGTCTTGGTAGATTTGCAGTGGTCTGATACTCCTTCCATTTCAAAATGATCGCTTGCACAGTGCTCCTTGGGATGTTTAAAGCTTGGGAAATCTTTTTGTATCCAAATCCATCAGTCATTTAGGACAACATTGAATCATTCAGAGATCCTCGCTGAACTTCTGGAGTGAGTTTGCTGCACTGAAAGTAAAGGGGCCGAATAATTTTGCACGCACCACTTTTCAGTTTTTTATTTGCTAAAAAAGTTTAAAATATCCAATAGATTTCGTTCCACTTCACAATTGTGTCCCACTTGTTGGTGATACTTCACAAAAAATTTAAATTTTATATCTTTATGTTTGAAGCCTGAAATGTGGCAAAAGGTTGAAAAGTTCAAGGGGGCCGAATACTTTCGCAAGCCACTGTATATGTAAACAGAAATTGTGTCACACATGTTAAATATCACAGTGAGTAAGAGCAATAATTCTAGAGCCATAATTCACAGTCACATACACATTCGCCTATAGACATTGGATGCCATAGATTTTTGCCATTTCAAAGGCATGCACAATTTTAAGTGTAACACTACCCCCACAGGGGCTGCTGGTAACTGGTTCCCCTACGCCTCCACAGCCAGGCAACAAGCATTTTTCACTTCCATCCAGACACAAGAAACAGTCTCTGTACTTGGTTTTGTAGTTTTATTCAGGTTAATAACTTGGATGGGGAATAGGGATTATGGGATGCTTATCTTGACTAAAACAATAAACAAGGACAATTTCTTCCTATGTACAAGATACTGAACTGTCTCCTTCCTGGCAGTCTTTGGTGATCAAAATCCCCCTGAGGACTAGGAACTCTCAGTCCCTTGTAGAAAATAGCATAGTGTGTTGTAAGCTGTATGCATTCAGGAGTACAGTACTATATCTCCTCTCCTATTGCAGAACTATTTCCAGCTCCACTGCCTGCAGGTACTACAAGCCCTCCTGGCTGCTTGTCTAGCTTGTCTACCAGCCCACCGACTGCTTTTAACATCTCCCAGGACAAAGGATAAAGGGTTAAGCACAGCGTTGTCCTTTGAAAGCTTGCTACATGTGGAAGTCTCTCCCCTTGTGAATCCCTGGGTGTGCTGATGTACTCACTCTGTCCTCTTTGCTCCTTGCTGCTCCTTAGCCAAGATTTCTTTCGAAACTGTAAGGCTGTTAGGCTCTTCCCAAGCCCAGCATGGAGGCAGAGCCCATCCTAGACGCAGGGGTTCCTCCTAGGCCACCGACAGACTCCTCAATACTCCAACTTCCACCGAGTATCCTGCTAGTATGGCTCCCCATATTAAAGGGCTGGCTCAGCCACCCTTCCAGAATATTCTGCCTGGGGATTGGCCAAGTTCCCTCAAGAATGCAGATCAGTCCTCCTGGCCTCTGCCCACTAACTTCCAGAAGTTTCTCCAAACTACCAGATCTGGGGGAGGTACCAGAGACCTTCCTCTGTGAAGCCATCCAGCCTGACCTGCAGGAAACCCTGACCCAATTTCTGACTCACAAACTAACCATGAGTCATAACATAAATTTGCCTGTACTAACACTAGTAGCACACTAGAGGGAGCTACGTAAGACTTAAAATGTTTGATAGCTATTTACTGGACAAAACCCCATCTTTTATATTTTCCCCAAAAATTGAGGGAGAAATATATTGTGGACTAATATATATATATATATATATATATATATATATATATATATATACTATTTTACCAGAAGTATTGGGATGCCTGCCTTTACACGCACTTGAACTTTAATGGCATCCCAATCTTAGTCTGTAGGGTTCAATATTGAGTTGACCCACCCTTTGCAGCTTTACCAGCTTCAACTCTTCTGGGAAGGCTGTCCACAAGGTTTTGGAGTGTGTCTATGGGAATGTTTGACCCTTCTTCGAGAAGCGCATTTGTAAGGACAGGCACTGATGTGGCCGAGAAGGCCTGCCTTGAGTTCAGGCCAGTCAAGTTCTTCCACCCCAAACACCACATCCATGTCTTTATGGACCTTGCTTTGTGCACTGGTGCTCAGTCATGTTGGAAGAGGAAGAGGCCATCCCCAAACTGTTTCCACAAAGTTGGGAGCATGACATTTTTCAAAATGTCTTGGTATACTGACACCTTAAGCGTTCCCTTCACTGGAACTAAGGGGCCAAGCCTAACCCCTGAAAAACAACCCCACACCATAATCCCCCCTCCACCAAATGATTTGGACCAGTGCACAAAGCAAGGTCCATAAAGAAATAGATGAGCGAATTAGGGGTGGAGGAACACTACGGACTAAGACTGGGATGTCATTAAAGTTCATGTATGTGTAAAGGCAGGCGTCCCAATAATTTTGGTAATATAGTGTATATTGTAAGTTGTGTTTGATTGCACTAAAATACATTTTAGTGTATTTTTTTCTGAAAATATAGATTTGATAAACATGGATGCAAATATTGTTAGCCATAAAAATTGAAACTGGAATAATTTTACTCTACAGGCCCACTGTTCAGAAAACATATATACAATTGTTTGGAAGTTTTAAGCATTTTGTAGCAAAAAATGCTGATTTTACTGTGTGAAAATATTACAAATTGCCCTGGGTCCAAAGTGGTTAAAGTGGTTCTCTCTCTGGACGGATTAAAAATAGCTGATTTAGAGAGTTTAGTTCCGCTTAAAGGTGGGTACACACACTGAATATTTTCATTCAACCTACAGGTTGAGCATAAATAACTATTAGCAGATTCTCCCATCAAACAGCGCCTATGGAGGAATCTCCTGCTTCAGCTTTTGTATTTTGACACCCACAGCTGGCGCGTGTCAGAATACCTGATCAGTGGCTATCCAATATGATTGGATGCAGCTGCTGGTCGACTAACAATTTTCTGCCTGGCTCCTTCAGTTTTTCAATGGGATATTGGGCAAGAAGTGGCCAACAGTGTGTACCCAGCTTGGGTCACTTTGACTATTCAGGGCAAAGTGATTGTCTTTAGCTACCGTGTTTTCTCTGAAAATAAGACCTACCCCGAAAATAAGACCTAGCGTTATTTTCCAGGAGGGCTGCAATATAAGCCCTACCCACGAAAATAAGCCCTAGTTTAAATCCTATAATTCACTCTATTACAGTAGTATATAATGTACAATGTGTGTGTTTCTGTAATATAATTGTGGGGAAAAAACTCTGAGGGGTCACAGAAGAGCAGAACGGCGCTATAACGAAGGTATTTGGCACAATTATATTACAGAAACACACACATTGTACATTATATACTACGATAATAGAGTGGATTATAGGATTTACAAGCATTTTAACTTGGTTGACACTGGGGATTCCTGTCAGGCAGGGAGAGAGTGGGTGAGAGAAGACAGCCCATTACATGGAAAGACCTACCCCGAAAATAAGCCCTACTGTGTTTTTTGTTGCCAAAATTAATACAAGGTCTTATTTTTGGGGAAACACAATAGCTCACTTCCAACCCACCTATACTCACTTTGCAGCTCACCCTGCCACTGGGTTGCTTCATAAGAGCTGTTACAAATACCCAGTTTTTCCAGGTATGAGGGAGCATGTGACCTCCTCCCATGATACAGTCCTTGGGCCTGAGCAGCCTATCACCAGTAGCGATGAGCCGAACACCCCCGGATTCGGTTCGCACCAGAACCTGCGAACGGACCGAAAGTTTGTGCGAACATTCGAACCCTATTAATTACAATGGACGCGAACGTTCGAAATCAAAAGTGCTAATTTTAAAGGCTAATATGCATGTTATTGTCATAAAAAGTGTTTGGGGACCTGGGTCCTGCCCCAGGGGACATGTATCAATGCAAAAATTTTTTTTACAAACGGCCGTTTTTTCAGGAGCAGTGATTTTAATAATGCTTAATGTGAAACAATAAAAGTGTAATATTCCTTTAAATTTCGTACCTGGGGGGTGTCTATAGTATGCCTGTGAAGGGGCGCATGTTTCCCATGCTTAGAACTGTCCCTGCACAAAGTGTCATTTTTGCAGAAAAAAAAAAAAGACTGAGGGAACATAGAAGAGGAGGGGAGGGTCTAGCTAGGATTAAACCAAAGGTGGACAAAGGTACAAACCAAGCTTTTTTTTTTGCTGAGCTAAAATACAGCCCAATAATTGTAATGTGCCTATGCACACAGGTGTGTAAACAAGCGCTGTACATTCTTCAGTAAAAAAAAAAAATATAGAAAAATCAGCATTTTTGGTCAGTAATTTATGCCTCATGCATGCAAATACCCCATTTACATATTGTGCAGAACAAGAACGCAAGAATAAGTTTGCGTGCATTTGCACGAAAAATGCACAAATTTGCGCAAGCGCATATGCGTGAAAATACGCACAAACACATACAAAAAAAAAGTAGATTCTCAAACAGGAGTATCTTGTGCAAGAGGTCTCAAGAAGTTATGGGTTTACAATAGATTACTGTCTATTTTAAGCCCATAACTTCTTTAGGCCTCTTGCACACGATACTCCTGTTTGAGCATCTACTTTTTCAGACTTTTTTTTGTATGTGTTTGCGAGTATTTTCACACATTTTCATTGGTATTTGCTGAACTGTTTTTTGTTTGTTTTTAGTATAAAAAAAGGCAGCTTTCCCCCACTCTCCAGTGGTGGACTATTCCTTAGCATCATCACATCCAATTCAATGGACCCTACATTGGTCTTAATGTCAGGACTTTAGACCACTGGAGCATAGGACAGAAGTATAGCAACAGCAGGAGTAGCGGAGGATTGGATAAATCGTTTGTTACACATTCCTGATATGTGTTTGCTGTACCATGTACTTGTATGAGAAAGTATCCTGTTCTCTTAGTATTGCTTCCTTTATGTGTAATCCCTGGTGTTCTGCCAGCCCCTCTGCTTTCCTAGTAAAAACTGACCACTGAGCACACCGTGGTCAGTTCTCTAGCTATGCTGGGAACTCCACCTGCTCTCCTCCAATGACCAGACTTGTCCTGACACAACCTTCCTACAGAGCTCAGTGTGTTGCTTCTTCTCCTCCCCCCAGCTCTTATGTAGCTGAGAACAGAAGGAATGTGATCACTTATAAAAAAGGGAAAAAAGTTATTTATAATGTTTTTTTTTTTTTTAAATATCTATACAAAAATGTTTTGCCTTCCATTTCTATTTTAAACTGAATGGGTTGTTTTACAAGGTGATCATTTACAATCACTTTAAGTAGACCTTATTTTGTATGTCCCTAGACCTAAATAAGCAATTCACTTTTGCAGTGTGGGCATAGCAAGTTTCCGTATTTGGGCTTTAACCTTCCAATGTCTGTGCAAAACCTGAATATTACACTGTGATAAAGATGAATGTTTCTGAGTGTTGGAGAACTGAGAAGTCCCTCTCCTTTGAAGGAATAGAAGGCTTATTTTTCGAGGTCGTTCGTCTTTGGTCAGTCCACCTGCCTTCCTGTTTCTCAATTTAGGCATTCCACATCCTGTGTTATTACTAAGGGAAAACAGAGTCTTCACTCAGGTCACTGTGGCTGTGGCTGAACTCTGGATTATTCCTGGAAAGGTTTAAACTACAACCATGTGGTTTCACGAGCTGCTTTATACTAACGTAAAATATTTCTGCTACAGAGACAAGAGTGCATAGGAAATATTAGTCCTAAGTCAGCAGCCATATGAGAATACAGCTATACCAAGTGAATAAGAAACATAATGTGGAAAGGTTTATTACCCCAGTATTTGAGGATAAGAACAGTATAATGGGAGAAACAGAACAACTATAGCTAGTTATGACTGTTGAGAAACATGGCCATACATTGTACAAATTGAGATTGATTTCATAAAAGCAAATAGGCTTCACTTTGCAAGGGAATGTTAACTTAGCAAAGTATTTTTTTCTTGCACGTAATTGGATGAAGTTGGCAGAGCTTCACCTCCATGAAAATTCTCTTTCAAAGCGAGCAGCCTATTTACTTTTAGTAAATCATTACTATTGCTTAACCACTTACAGACCGGAAGATTTTCCCCCTTAATGACCAGGCCATTTTTTGCGTTCCGGCACTGCGTCGCTTAAAACTGACAACTGCGCGGTCGTGCAATGCTGTACCCAAACAAAATTTACATTCTTTTTTTCCCACAAATAGAGCTTTCTTTTGGTGGTATTTGATCATCTCTGCAGTTTTTTATTTTTTGCGCTATGAACAAAAAAAGAGCAACAATTAAAAAAAATTAAAAACAATATTAAAAAAAAAAAAAAAAATATTACAAAATGTAAAAAAAACAATCCGTTTAGGCCAATATGTATTCTTCTACATATTTTTGCTTAATAAAAATCACAACAAGCGTACATTGATTGGTTTGCACAAAAGTTATAGCATCTACAAAATAGGGATATATTTATGTCATTTTTATACATTTTTTTTTCCAAACAGTTGATTTGGCCACACCTAATGTTTTTGCTATCTCTCTGATGGGTTTGTTCAGTTTTTTCAGCCTAATGATGGCTTGTTTCACTGATAGTGACAGCTCTTTGGATCTCATATTGAGAGTTGACAGCAACAGATTCCAAATGCAAATAGCACACTTGAAATGAACTCTGGACCTTTTATTTGCTCCTTGTAAATGGGATAATGAGGGAATAACACACACCTGACCATGGAACAGCTGAGCAGCCAATTGTCCCATTACTTTTTGTCCCTTAAAAAGTGGGAGGCACGTATACAAACTGTTGTAATTCCTACACCTGATTTGGATGTAAATACCCTCAAATTAAAGCTGAAAGTCTGCAGTTAAAGCAAAACTTGTTCATTTCATTTCAAATCCAATGTAGTGGTGTATAGAGCCAAAAAGATTAGAATTGTGACTATGTCCCAATATTTATGGACCTAACTGTATACAGATGCACTGATTCCTGTGTAAATGACACTGGCAGTGAAGGGGTTAACCACTAGGTGTCAGTGTAGGGGTTAAGTGTGTCCTGGTGCGTGTTTCTAACTGTGGGGGGTGTGGCTTTGTGTGACACGTCACTGATCTCTGCTCCCGATGACAGGGAGCAGAGATCAGTGACACTGTCACTAGGCAAAATGGGGAGATGCTTGTTTACATTAGCATCTCCCCATTCTTCCTCTCCGTGAGACGATCGAGTCCGCGGGACCCACGACCCGACTCACGGAGCTTGCCGTGGGCGTGCGCCACCGGCAGGCCGCCTCTTAAAGGGCAATGTACAGGTACGTGATTCTGCCTGTAGGTGCCCTTCTGCCGCAGTATATCTGCGTGAGGCAGTCAGCAAGCGGTTAAGGGGTTAAGTGTGTTCCCTGGGAGGTGTTTCTAACTGTACGGGGGTTGAGCTGACTGGAGGAGGAGACAAATCGCTGTTCCTAATCACTAGGAACAGCAGATCTGTCTCTAAGACCCCTTTCACACTGAAGCGTTTTTCAAGCACTACAGCGCTAAAAATATCGCCTGTATAGCGCCTGAAAAAAGCGGGTCCTTTAACTCCAGTGTGAAAGCCGGAGGGCTTTCACACTGGAGCGGTGCGCTAGCAGGACGGTAAAAAAAGTCCTGCTAGCAGCATCTTTGGAGTGGTGAAGGAGCGGTGTATTCACCGCTCCTATACCGCTCCTACCCATTGAAATCAATGGGACACCGCGGTAATACTGCGGCAATATCGCCGGCAGCGGCACTTTGCGGGGGTTTTTAACCCTTTTTCTGCCGCTAGCGGGGGTTAAAACCGCCCGCTAGCGGCCGAATACCGCGGCTAAAACGCTAAATATAGCGCTGCTTTTCCGCCGACGGCCGCACCGCCCCAGTGTGAAAGGGGCCTGTCAGAATGGGGATCTGTTTGTTTACACTGACAGATCCCTGTTCTGGCTCTCGTTCCTGCTGGCTGTACAGTGGGTGCACACGCCTGCTATGGCTCCCTAAAGGCGATTTGCGTGAACGACCTGCTGCCGTATAACGATGGGGGCTGGTCGGCAAGTGGTTAAAGTGGTTGTAAAGCTTGTTTTTTTTTAATAAATAAAAATAGCAAACGTGTCTATACTTACTTGCTCTGTGCAATGGTTTTGCACAGAGCAGCCCCGATCCTCTTCTTCTGGGGTTCCCCGCCAGTGCTCCTCCTCTTCATCGGATGCCACTGAAATTGATTGACATCAGCGGGAGCCAATCTCTCCTGGTGCTATCAATCTATCCAATGAAGAGAGAGACAGCGTCAGGAACCGCTGCACTCGTGCACATCGCTGGATCGGATTGGGCTCAGGTAAGAAAAATGGGGGGTCTGGGGGGCAGCTGCAGCACAGAAGGTTTTTCACCTTAATGCATAGAATACATTAAGGTGAAAAACCTTAAAAGAGAAGTATGTTTTTTTTTTCCTGAATCATACTTACCTAGGTGGATGCTGCATCTGTCCCCCGGCGCCTCTACACTGAGAACTGAGCGATCAAACACAGCCGATCTCTCAGTTCTCACAGTTCCCCCGAGCAGAGAACTGCTGACTGTCAGTCACAGCTCTCTGCTTTGCTCCCTCCTCACTCATTGGAGCGCTGAGCTGTAGAGGGGGCAGGGGCGGCTGACTCAGCCTTTCATCGGCTCGCTAAGAAGCTGAGCCGGGTGTCCGTCCAGGGACCTGACGGATCCCGACTTCCATTGTCATGATGACGCAGACCCTGTACTGACTTCTGTTATGTCAGCAGAGTGCGGACTTCAGCCTGCACTCTGCTAAAAATGGGTCACAGGAGTGCAAACTGAACTGCACTTTTGTTATCCACAGGAGAATTATAGCCAAACAAGGTTCGGCTGTACCTCTCCTTTAATTAAATGGAAGGGTTTCGGGCAGGAGGAGAACTCCTGGGAACCTGAACAAAATGTCCATGCCAAGGAACTTATCCATGTCTTCTTCCGCAGCCACCCACAGAAAGAAAGCCAATTGGGCATCCAGAGTTTGCCCGCAAGGAGGGAGCAATGTCAGGGACGTGTTGGCCATAGCACAGTTGAAGCTCCAAGGCAAAGGCCAATGGCTTTAGAACCACTTTAAGATTATGAAGACGTAACCAAAAAAAATGCAATGAAATGTCACTTTGTCCATTTAGGACACACTATCCATGTATACTTAAGCTGGCACACACGCTGGTAAAAATTTGAAAATTTTTATTTTAAAAATATCCTTTTGTATTGCAATTTTTTTGTGTAGTGTGTGATGTTTGTTTTTACCGCTTTGCTGAGAAATTTCAAAGAAACAGTGAATGTGGTTTTAATTCAGGAGAGTCCATTCACTCCATAACCAAATGTTAAAAGCACACTTTTTCAAGTAGTTTTGAATGCTTTTAATCAAATCATCTAATGTACTGATGATAATTCTTGTATGAATGTTTGTAAATCTACTAATGTATAGCTAGCTTTATCCATCAAAGTTTCCTTGTTGCCCCCTGCACTGCCAGAGTCCTCACTAATGGAGGGCTTTCAAGTATAGGGGGCCCATGACCTCCCCTAAGTGAGGGGCGCTACAGCAAGGAGGTGGAACGGAAGCATGGCTTGGGAAAGGTCTCTTTAATTTGGAAAGGGCAAAGCCATACCCATACTTATTTTCATAACGTATTTTCACAAGTCTTAACAACACAGAAGCAACTTTCACTTTAGTAAGAACTTCTGTGTCATAATCAGTTCTAAGCAGGGGTTTGACAACCCAAATCTATGCAGGGCAAAGCTACAGTAAATGAGGTCACATCATCTTAGCCAACCCCACTCCTTGTATGATCATGGAACCCCAACTCCTGTAATGTCATATAGACCACCCCCCTACTATCAAGCAAACCTCTCCTCCTGAAATGGAAATGTCAGTCAGGCCTCCTTTCCCTGTAATTTCACCCAGAACCACATCACAATCTTTCTTAAGCAGCTCCTTCTATTGCACTCTCACACACGCCCCACCTCCTGCACCATGCCTGCAGCTCCCTAGCTCTAAGCCCAACTTCAACTACCCACCCTCTGTACCTGCACTCCCCTTCTCTCACCACCCTATGTTCCAGCATTCTGCTTTCTGTCACCACTCCTTGTGCCACCCCCCTACTTTCATCTACAGCACACCCTTCTTGCACCATTGCACCTGTGCATGCTCCCACCCTATCTCCCATGCTGCCTCCCTAGCTCTCACCAATGCACGTGTACAGCTTTTCCCCTCACTCAATGCCTGCAAGCCCCCTCCTCCGCTCCCACCATAGTTCTTGCACACTGCCCCCCTTTTCTCAGAACCATGCCTGCACCCCTAACACCACTGTACCTGCAGACCCCCCTCTCACTTGTAGACCCCCCTTCTACCACCAAACCTGCACCCTTCTGCTCTAACCACCTTGCCTGTATCTCACTCATAAATCTGGACCTGTTCATTCTTCTTTCCACTCTTACTCCATGCCAACAACAAGCAATGCCACCCCAACATTGGCCCTGTATTCTCTCTCAAAAGCCACACCTACACCACAGTACCTATACTCCTCGTTTTGCCAATGCATCTGTACATGCTTCACTCCAATCTCATGAACACAATTGCATGACCACTACCACCACCTAGCTCGCAGACCCATTGCTCACCCCATATTTGCACAAAGGATCCCTTTTAACAATACATATGTACACACAAAACACCCTTCTCACTGTCATAGTCCTTCACCTCCCTGCCTGGAACTCCTTTCAAACCTAGCCTGTGCACCCTTCCTTTGCTCTCAACACCCCTCCTGAAATCCACCCCCTATGCTCCCAGCACCACAACCCTGCCCTCATCTCCTATTCTGAGTTCAATGGCTGCACCTCTCATTGATTATGGTTTGAACCCAACTGGCTGGCAGCAGGATTGTTGAATGATAGGATGCTGGCAGCTGCCTGTATTCCAGTAGCCAATGAGGTTCTATGGCCGCCTGTATCCTAGCAATCAATGCCGCTTGTGGCTTCGAATGGGTATCATTGATTGCTAGGACGCTTCTGGTTAGCATACTTGGCGATCTATCTCACCTCTCCTGTGAAACATTATACTCCGTTAACTACCCAAACCTACTGCAACAACTCTGCATTCTTCTTTGATCAAAAACAAAGATCCCTGGTTGAGGCACATAGAATCGGTGAAAATTACCCTCATCCCTGAACTGCTCTTTTCGAGTGCCTCCAGTTAAAGTACACTCACATACTCAGAGTGGTCCAAAACCAAATTCCCTTCTTTAGTTGGGGCAAAGATAAACCTAGTATAAATCGCAAGAATTTATACCAAGCTAAATGTCGAGAAGGCCTGTCCATCCCCTACTAGGCCTAGTATATCCCACGGCAAATTACCCAACCTTTTGGCATACCTCACTGTTTCTAATCCTCCATTTTGGGTAACTATAGAGATACTGAAAATCAACCCTGTCTCAGGAGAGACTCTACTATGGTTTCCCCCATCAATGTGTATATGGATTTTTAACCCCATCATTAGCCACTCTTGCAGGTTCTGGTATATGAATGTCCTCTTATGCCCAACTTGTGGCCCTAGTTCACAACCCCATGTTTTTCTCTATAGAATCTTTAACCTAATCTCTCTAACTGGGGTCTTCAGTTTCCCCTCCATGCAAAATTTACACAAGGCCACAGGACAAGAAATTTTCAGAAAGATTTAAATCAAACACTTTTTTTACCCAAACATATAACAATCATTATCCCTTTAGACACTGACAACATTCAAACATATGTAGCACCCTCTAGTGGGCTAGGAGTGATAGTACAATTTGTAATGCCGTGTACACACAAGCGGAATTTCCGACAGAAAAAGTCAGACTGAAGCTTTTCTGCGTATATTATGATCATGTGTATGCCTCATCGGACTTTTTTTTTTTTCGAAAATTCTGACGGACCTAGAAATAGAACATGTTCTAAATATTTCCGACGGAACCAATTCCTATCGGGAAAACCACTCGTCTGTATGTTGCTCCGACGGACCAAAAACGACGCATGCTCTGAAGCAAGTACGAGACGGAAGCTATTGGCTACTGGCTATTGAACTTCCTTTGTCTAGTCGCGTCGTACATGTTGTTGTACGTCACCGCATTCTTGACGATCGGACTTTGGTGTGATCGTGTGTATGCAAGACAGTTTCAGCGGAATTCCGTCAGAATTCCATCGGATAAGCCTTCAGAGTTTATTCCGACAGGAAAATCGGTCATGTGTACGCGGCATTAGAGTAGGTCAATTTCTGGCAGCCAAGCCTGGGTGTGTTTTTACCTGGGTTGGGAGTGGCTCAGTTTATTTGTAGCTGCTGACTTTTATTTTTTTTTTTTTTGTAATGGATACTCCTCTTTAAGTAAAAAAAAATAAACTGAAACATTAAATCCCAGCCAATCTTTTTTTTCTCTAGCACAAAAAAGACATATAATTGTGTATAAATGTGAAAAAAAATTTGAAAAAAAAAACCTAAACAAACAATAAACTTTACTATAGCTTTTAGATCTTTTGGGGCTGCTTCTTCCACTAGTCAATCGAGGCCTATTACCATTTTCAGGCGTCTTCCTTATTTTTTTGCTTATTTTTTGCATTATTATCGATTTCTATGGATATGGACTCTCAGTCTCTTTTCTTTTAGCATGGCTAACACCAAATTTCTCACCCCACTGTATTAGTAACAGTACCATATAGTTTTTTCCATTATCCTGAGATTCGATTTTGCACCCTTTATGGAAGTTATATGTTTTAGAGACCTCGAAGGAAGCATCAGGTTTCTCCCCCATGTGACCACAGACCAGGATTGTACAGGAGTCAAATATTAATGCAGGAATGAAGGCTTGAGGGGCTGGAGGGCATTATCCTTAGATGTCCATTTTTTTTTTATAACTGCTTGCTTTACTCCTGCGTTAAAAAAAATTTGAAAAAAATAATATAACAAAAAAAAAAAAAATCAGGTGTCAGCCAAAATTACTTAGAAAGCTCTTGTTTCAAGCTGAGATTAATAAGACTGGGCTGTTGTTGCCAGTGTATTTAAGCAAGATAAAAATCAATTACATTTACAAGATATGGTGTTGCTTATGCTTTCGGTGGTTTAGCAAGGGTCTTTCTCTGCAACATGTTTTGCAGGATACAGGTTTTTCTACTGAGCCTGTAGCTGCTTTCTGAAGATATTATTTATATAGCTGGGTACACACTCGTACAATTTAGTTTATAATTTTTCATATTAATAAAGTTTGTTTGATTTTCTAATCAGTATGGGGTCAAATTAACATTCGTTTTTGACCGCAGTGATGAGTAAATTTGAAGGAACAGGATGGAAAATTTTTCTCAAACTAACCAATTTCTAGCAGTGTATGTCTTTTTTTCCAAAATCGAATAGTGTATGGTCAGCTTAAAACTTTCCAAACCTTTTTGTTTTAGGGAAACTAGAAATGTTTCACCTGATTTACCTAAGGCTTCATGTACACGTTTTTACAACCTCTCCTGAACGATTTAACTTGACATATAGAAACCCACATTTAAAACGTCAGTTTTTTTTCAAATTAGCAAAAAATTAAAACCTGTAAACGAAACGCTGCTAAAAGCAATTTACCGCGTTTAGAAGCATTTAGAAGCGCTTCTGAAAGCATTTTTTTGCGTTCCAAAAAATGCTTCTAAAATCAACAGACTAGAAACAACTGTAAACGACCCGGTGTACATGTACTGATAATATAACATAGAGGAGAGTTCGAAAAAAACTCCCAACTGCTCCTAAACGTCCGTTTACCAGCAGCAGTGTGTATGAGGCCTAAGGCCCCATGCACACGAAACGCTGTTAAATGCGCATTCAGAGGCAGTTGGACACTTTTTTCAACTGCTTCTGAACTCATGCAATGTTATCTTATGTGTCCATGTACACAGTCTATTTTTTTCCCGTTTTTATTCAGTTGCGTTTAACCTTGTTTTTCCAGAAGCAAAAAAATGGGTTCCGACACTTTGCTTTTCCACGTTTCAGATGCAAAACATGGCTAAACGCGGCACTCGCGTTTAGCCGCGTTTGCGTTTATAAGCGTTTTTAAAGGACCCCAATTTTTTGGACCAGAAAACTCAGAAATATGATTGTAAACCATAAAAAATACTAAAAAAATTGGTTTAAAATGTCGTAATTACTTTAGCTAGTTCATAGAGCAGTGGTTCTTAACCTCAGTCCTCATTACCCTCCACCAGGCCATGTTTTGGGAATTTCCCTTAGATAAAATAGCTGTCCAAAATACCAAGCCATTGACTTAGATTTAAAGCACCTGTGCAAGATAAAAGGAAAGCCTGCAAACATGGCCTGGTGGGGGGTAATGAGGACTGAGGTTAAGAACCACTGTCATAGAGCATATATACTCACTGATGCAATGCCATGAAAAACTCTAGTTTTTTTAGGTAGCTTAGACAATGAGGAATGCCTCCACTTCTTTGCCCCAACCCTTCATCCAATTTATAATCTAATCAGTGACTTTCTCATATTGGTGTCCATGCATGTCGGACCGGGTCGTACTTTTTCTAAGAGCAGATCAAATGTGACAATGGACATACGGGTAAAATTAAAAAACTTGTTGGGGTAGGTACGTAGCTGTACATACATGTTTGTTAAAGATCAACGGACATTCGCTGTGCCATCAACGGATGGGTCCAATATCGACGAGCTCTGACTCTGGACCTCTCACGCAATTTGCGACGACGTTGCTGCCTCATCAAGGGCAACATCAGGAGCATTTCCTGACATATATTCAATATGGGATCCATTTCCAAAACAAAAAACACAGAAAGAGAGGCAAATGCAAGTGTACAACTGCTCTCTCTGCTGCTGCTCCTCACTCTGATCAAAATGGCAGAAATAGTTAATAATACATGCTTTCTGAGCTTGGGGAGGGTGCATATGATGTTATCTTTACAAAACGCTTATAGACACAAACGTGGTAAAACGCGGCTAAACGCGGCATTAAAACGTGGCAAAACGCGCGTTTTTAAACGCAGGTTTCTGCTTTTTAAAACATGGGTTCAGCAGAGTTTGCATCGGCATCCCGTGTGCATGGGGCCTAAGGCTTAATGTACATGGGACATTTTTACAACCTCTCCTGAACGATTTACTTGACAGATAGTAACCCACGTTTAAAACGTCCATTTTGCCGCGTTTGCGTTTAGAAGCGTTTGAAAAAAAAGATTTTTTTCAAAATAGCCAAAAATGTCAGAGACTTCGGCCGTCTGAACTCATTTTTTTGCCTTTAAAGAAAAGCCTATAAACACAACTGCCTAAAAACGACATTAAATTAACCTGTGTACATGTATACATAAAATAACATTGGATGAGTTCAGGGGCAGTTGAAAAAAGCCTCTGAACAACTGTTTACCAGCAGCAGTGTACATGAGGCCTACAAGTTAAGTTGCCCCTCCCCCATCTTTTTCTTCCCCCCCCACCCTTTTTCCCCCCCTTTTTATTTATTATGTATATATATCTTTTGTTTTTATTTTCTTTCTCTTTTTCCTTCCCGCCTTTTCCTCATGTACCCCTCTTTCTCTACTTAAATCTCCCTTTGAAGATATATACAACTAGACATCATAATCACCTTTGACTCTCTGCTCATAATCTAAAGTTGTTTAATCCGGGTTCAGAGTGCCTCTATCTGATTGAACTGTAATCGCATATGTATTGATAAGACAGGCTCACTGAGCCATGGATGTATATGCTAAGTTTGTATCTTCTCAATAACATTTTTATGCAACAAAAAAAAAAAGTGGTGGGAACCTGAAATAAAGATCATTAAAGCGGTTCTGCACACATTTCATTTAGTAAATCTCTTTGCCTTCCAAATCAGGCAAAGAGTACTAAATGAAATGTGTTTTTTTTTTTTTTTTTCACTTACCTTGATAATCGCTGACTTCCTGTCCTCTGTCTCTGCGGCGGTGGGCGGGGTCTCTGCGTCGATCGTCGTCAGGCCGCACTGTCTCCTGGGATCTGGTGTCATTGATCCCAGGAGTCTGTGCGGGCATCTTCCGAAATCTCGCAAGATTTCGGACACATCTTCTGAAATCTCGCGAGATTTCGGACACATCTTCCCGAAATCTTGCGAGATGTCGGCAGATGTGCCGACATCTCGCGAGATTTCGGAGAACGCGAGCTGCACTTTGCCGTTACTGCGCACGCGCGAGCTCAGCGCAGTAACGGCGGTGCATGCTGGGCCATCTAAAGTGCCTGTGGGGTTTCACATGCCCACAGGCAAGATGGCCCCCAGCAGAAAAGCATAATCTAAATAATTTTATTGGAGGAAAACTGGCTGCGATCGAGATGGAAGATGGAACACGTGAGTCCCCCAATTTACCTCGTAATCCTTGGCATATTCCCCCAAAAAAAAAAAAACACAGTGCAGAACCGCTTTAAGATTCTTGCAATTGTGATTTGTTTTGTATTTTTCATTTTTCTTCTAAAACAAAGTTGCCTTTTTATGAGATCTGGCTTCTCCAGATAATCAGAAAGTTTATGCACTGACATAATAATTGGACTTAAACACAATTCTCGATTCACCTTTCCAGAGGCTTTATAGGATTTAATCCACGGCTGTAACTCAGTTTGATGTGTCTTTTCAATCTAGAGAAAGCTTTCAAAAATAAGCCTTAAATTATTTAGCTGCATTCAATCATTCCACTGACATAAATCAAAATAAAAATGGTTCCATTTTGAAGAACAAGGGAAGCTGGAAGTGCCAACAAAACATTACAGATTGCATTTTTGGACAACATTGAAAATTGCAGACACTGTACATTTTCTGCATCATCTTGTCAAAGATGCCAAAGATTAAAGTTTGAGGAGTGGAAGAGAATTAGCTGGTAATGAGACAGGCAGAACAAAAATATTTGATCTATTCGCTCTTTTCAGTAGGAATCCTGCCATAATATATCTGTAAACCCAGCATTGTAAGTTAAAAACAGCTACTAAGAGGCACCTACTATACCTATTTTTTATTCCTGAGGTTCACACGGACCTCAGGAGCCCTTGAATCCAGGGATACAGTTCATGCTCTAGAATGGACAATTCCTACATCCCAAAGTTGTATTTTATTTAGTATAGGTACCTATATGTTATATATTCACATCAGTCCCTGCCCTCAAGGAGCTTACAATGTAAGGTCCCTATTGCACATTCATACATACACATACTAAAGCTAATGTACACAGGTGCCAATTAACCTACCAGCATGTCTTTGGAGTGTGGGAGGAAACCCACAAAAGGTACATGAAGAACATGCAAACTCCAGGCAGGTAGTGCCATGGTTTGGCTTTGAACCGGCAACCTTAGTGCTGCTAGGCAGAAGTGCTAGCCACCTAGCCACCTTCCTGCCCTATAGAGAGTTTAATTGCAAGGAGGAGTACCAGAGCTCTGACTTCTGATCTGAAAGTCAAAATTTGCATATTGAGATGCCTGGGAGAACAGTAAGTATGGACATCACCGAATGGCTGCTTTTAACTTGTTATGCTGGCATTATATGTATTCCATTATTGCAGATTTACCATACTTTAAAGCTTTACTCCTCTTATGTTTGTCTTCACAAATTCCTCTGTTTCCTTTTATCAAGATGCTAATGAAATATATATAAATAAACCATTTTCATACCTTATTCTAAATCTAGTGATGTCATCACTGGGTTTCCATTCTTCTCTCTGCTGCAATTGCAGGCAGATCATGGTGGGGAAGGAGGGGGGGGGGGGGGGGGGGGGGGGTAATGGAGCATAGCACATAGCTCCCTAAAAACAGCGCAGCACCATACCTGAGTACTGAGCTCTGTTACAAGAAGTGGGCTGGCTTATGGGTGAAGTTGTACAATATCAAAATGGCTTGATGGGTGGATATCAATCTGGAGAAGTGGTAGTTCCTAGGCAGAATATATTTTCAGAGCTTCCATGACTAAAATAACCTAAATCCAATGAATGAAGGAGGTAGGCAAGGAACAGTCAGACTGGGGGGGAGGGTTAGATGATTCTAGACATCCATTGTCCAGGAAAAAAAGGTGAGCTCTATTTAACTTGCTGCAGCTTCTAATGCACACTCTGAGAAGCTCACTGTGTGCAGTGATATCAGAGTAAGCAAATACAGTACAGGAGGTGAGCTTGTACAACTATACAAGGCTGAAGCTAAGGCTGAAGTTTAGCTTTAAAGGATATCTGTACATTTACATGTTGTCCCTCCCTCTCTAGCAAACCTTAAGCCTACCACATACATGCCCACATTAAGGGAAAGTTTGTTGTGGGGCCAAAGGCAACTGCATAACTTCTCCACAGATAGTATTCTAGCCAGCCTTTATTACAATGAAAAGGCCATCAATTGTTAACCTCAACAGTTCGTAGTTTTTCTATAGGAATGAATATATACTGTGCATGTGTGCCCAGCTGGGACACTTTCCATGGAGAAGCTTGAACGTGGGGTGCAGCGCGGTTGACACACTCAGTCCCAGTGCAGTGAAAGAACTTGTATTTAAATAATGCAGAAACAGTTCCTAAATAACCCGGTGGAATGGCAGCCTGACCAGGAACACTCACAGTTCCAACAGTGTGTATAGAGCAGACAATAGCCAACTGTCAGCATCTGTAGAGAGGAGAAGAATGCGGCCTGGTCATCTTGTGCACAACAGGCAGGTGTTCAGAGAGGTTGCAAGTCATATGCTTTTCCCCCTCGTCAGGAATCTTTTCCTGCTGCTGGTGCTGTCCCTAACAGGTGGGGTACCTGTCCCTACTCTACCAACTCTCCGGGGCCTTAAAAAGGCTCTATCTAACCTAAGATGGCTGCCAGAGTCACATGGGGTGGCAGCATCCAATGGGATGCTTCTCCAGTGACCCAGAAAATCATAGAGGAACTATGTTCCTCTTGACTTCCTCTCCAACTGCAGTGCCGCTGTGGAGAGTGCCACCTGCAGTAGAGACTATAGACTGCACCTGCCTACAAGCTGTGTGGCTCTCAGTGGCCCCACAGCAAAGATCTCCATGAATCATGGACAGATAAATGTCAGACTTATGCCTTTTGCTGCTATGGACATAAGGCTTGCGTTGGAACAAGACCACTTCTAGCTGGCCAGGTTAGTAAGCCTTATGTCCATGGCAAACCTCCTTCTGCTATAAGCTCATGGTCACTTCACCAACCACAAACTTATACCAGAAGTGTGCACCAGCCTCTGCAGAGTAAAATAATAGATTTGATTAGGGGTTGATAAGCCGCTAATCGCAGCTATTCATTCAAAAAGTGACCCCATTGCTAGAGCGTCTCCACCACAACTGCTGCCCAAACTGTTTCTCTGCGCTGTGCACCTGAAAACTCCCTTCCAATCACCCCAGATGTCCCTCTCCTCCTCATGTCCACTGATTCCTCTCTGTGTCCACCGACTTTCATCATGTTCTGTTCTGTGGCCTCGATCCCCCAGCGACTTTACCTGCCTGTGTTGGCTTCTCCCCTTTTCCTGCCTGTCAGTGCATTGGAGGAGGATCAGACCTTCAAGGTTGGCAAGTACGCTGAAGGTGGGATTAGTAAACATGTTTTCATTTTTACTGGTCCACTGAATGAATATAGGAATGCTCAGTACAGAGCACCCTGTATTCATGCATAATGGTAAACAACAGTCACATGTTTACTATGTCTCCTCTTTGTGAATGAGCTCAGAGTGCTTTGTACGAAACAAAAGAGCACAGGGCTGCAGAGGAGAAAGAGATTGGTATTTCCCGAAAGCCATATGACTGTAAAAAATGTAAAATATATATAATATTAAAGATAATATACAGTAATACCATTCTTTCATTGGGGTCCTAAAGAAAACTACACATTCCTGGGTACAAAACCCTTGACATCTGGGATCTCACCTTAAAGCTTAATACCACCTTAAATCTACTCCTAGCAGTGACAGGGTCCCACAACCTCACCAAATGTAAGTTATGATTTTTTTTTTAAATCAATCTTTTTTATTGAATTTTCAAAACTTACAATACATGAAGAAGGGGGAGCTAAGTTATGATTTTGAATACTTCTCAATCACTATTATTGTAATTATTAGCTCTACATACTTGCTACAATATAAGGACTCACCCGCCTCTCTTTGGTGCATACTCCATGTTGTCCCCTTGGCCATTATCCTACTTCCTCGGTTATACCCCACCACCACATGACCACTACTACTTTGAAGGTTCTTTTTGTTTTCTTATACAAGAGGGTGGGGCAATTTGAAACAGTTTAAACTGGAAATAGGTTTTAAATCTTGAGCTTTAGTACATACAGTAATGCACACTGGATTGAGATACACACAAGTCTTTCATTATGTTTAGGCTTGCCTGCCACCATTCTTACCATTGTCCCACTGCGTGCATCCCCCCCCATCCACCCCTCTATGTGAACCTGCTCCACTGCACATTTTAATGAAATCAACCTCTAAAGAACAAGGACCAGCCTTTTCACTCAAGTCTCACCCATTAAGGAATCAATAAGGTAAATTGCTCAGCGGACAGATAAATGTAATGAATGATCTCAGCTCGGATTTACCTGTTCTTTAAGGCAGAGAAAATTCATTTGTTTAAGAAGAAACCCTATCTGCAGATTGCATACTTGTATGAAATATGGTTTTCAAGCCTGAAAAATACAGTGTTTAAGTGAATTGCCTCTGGTTTTATAAACTGAAGGGAAAATCTATTTTCTTTAGTCATCTGCCTTTCAAATGTTAACCCCCTCCTGGGCTCTTTTACAATCAGAAATACATTTATTTTGAACAAATTAAAATTCTTTGCAAAACTAATGTGATTAGATATTCTGGCAGGTATTATATATATATTTAAAGGGTAAATATGCTTTCAGATAACTGAATCCTAACTGACTCCCCTTCCCCTCCCCATGTTAACTATACCCCTTGTACATATCTCAGATAAGTGAGTGACCCGCTCCAGCCTCCGGGAGCCACATGCTTTTGTAAGCCTGCCTGCAGGGCTGTGCATGGTCCAGTATTGTCCAGCACTCTGGTACTCTTCTCTGGATCCTTCCAGATGAGAAGAGGACTAGCACTGGTTTACTGGGTCACCTGATGATCTAAGTACAAGGGGGAGTAGTTTTCATGGGCAAAGGGGATGGCTAGGATTAGAGTATAACTAAAGGCATTTTTTTTTTGGATAGAATAGGGAAGGGTAAAACTGCTAGCAGTATTTTTTTTTTTCACCATCTGTGTCCCATTACAGAGATTCCCTTTTGCTCGCTGTCCTGTAGACTCAACAGGAAGTGAGAGGATATCTTTCCAATGTAAGGAAAATCCCATTAGTTTTCATTGTCATCCATGTTGGATGACCTACCTACGGATTAAGACTTACCCTACAGGCAGTGAAACCGGAAACTTGATAAGTATACCACTTTATTGGATCTGTAACTGTTTGTTTGGCATGTGTTTTTACAAAGAGCCATACATATACTTCAACAATTTGTAATCCAACACGGAACCTATGGACAGGTCACTATTGCTACTTGCCATCAGCTGGATACATTTCAGTGCGAGAGAGGTCTCCCGGGTAACAGCTACTGGGGATAACACTTCTGTACTTAACCCCAATTGGATCTTCACAAAAAACCTACAAGCCTGGAAGTTTACCTCCCCTGGACCACTGCATTTCTCTTTTTTTTCTTTATTTTGGCCACCATAGATGTTTTGTTTGTCTTTGAACATACAGTTGGAATTCATTATTTTACAGCACAGCCATGATTATCTGGCCCCATAATAAGTACACACTGCACAGTGTCAGGAGCATCTAGTGCTCCTGCTCCTTATTCCAGTATCTGGGTTTTGGCTATAGCACTCTCCTTGTCTGTCTGTCCACCAGCAAGGTGATTAATGTGATCAGTCTCTGGGTGGAAACTATACCTGTTATAAACCAGCCAAACCCTTGCATGCTTGTGATAGAGAGTGATACGTGTATGACCTTAGACCGGATGTTCTACTTCTTGAACTCAGTCTGCCTTTTACCTGGACTGTCATTGAACCACTCTGCCTATCTGCCAACCGCAAAGACCTGTTGGCTTTGCTCAGTTTGTGCCGGCCCTGGCATGGTGGCCAGGCACTATAGCATTGTGTATAAGTCCTGGGGCAACCAAGTACTGGTAGGCCTGCTTGCCTTATGGGAAAGGGGGTTGCTATAGGCGAAGAACACAGTAGGCAGTTATAGTGTCTGACCACCTGTGTTGGGGTAGATGTGACACACATTTATACCATCCTTAAAACAGTATCCCTTAAAACAAATCCCTGACAACTCAATTTATGGGCTGTATGCCCCTTCCTATTTTTCCACCCTTATTTGGACTTGGTTAAAAGAGGGGGAACTACATCCTATTTTTCTTTTTTTTTTCTTGTATTTTGTTGGGTCAAACACAATAGTTTTTTGGATATGTAAGGTAGATTATAGATCTTTAACATAAGTGTAGTTTGTCTTATGTGGTACCATTTTATATGATGCAATTCTTTTTGATAAAATGAAATATTTGAATGATTCTAATGGATCCAGCGAGTCAAGATATACATATATACAGTATCTCACAAAAGTAAGTACATCCTTCACATTTTTTTAAATACTTTATTATATCTTTTCATGTGACAACACAGAAGAAATTACACTTTGCTATGATGTAAAGTAGTGAGTGTACAGCTTTTATAACAGTATAAATTTGCTGTCCCCTCAAAATAACTGAACACACAGCCATTAATATCTAAACCGCTACCAACAAAAGTGAGTACACCCCTAAGTGAAAATGTTCAAATTGGGCCCAATTAGCAATTTTTCCTCACCGGTGTCATGTGACTCATTGGCGTTACAAGATCTCAGATGTGAATGGGGAGCAGGTGTGTTAAATTTGGTGTTATCGCTCTCACTCTTTAATACTGGTCACTGGAAGATCAACATGGCACCTCATGGCAAAGAACTCTCTGAGGATCTGAAAAAAATAATGGTTGCTCTACATAAAAATGGCCTAGGCTATAAGAAGATTGCCAAGACCCAGAAACTGAGCTGCAGCATGGTGACCAAGATCATACAGCGGTTTAACAGGACAGGTTCCATTTAGAACAGGCCTCACCTTGGTCAACCAAAGAAGTTGAGTACACGTGCTCAGCATCATATCCAGAGGTTGTCTTTGGGAAATAGATGTATGAGTGCGGCCAGCATTGCTTCAGAGGTTGAAAGGGTGGGGGGGTCAGCCTGTCAGTGCTCAGACCATACGCCACACACTGCAGAAAATTGGTCTGCACAGCTGTTGTCCCAGAAGGAAGCATCTTCAAAAGATAATGTACAAGAAAGCCAGAAAACAGTTTGCTGAAGACAAGCAGACTAACTACATGGATTAATGGAACCATGTCCTGTGGTCTGATGAGACCAAGGTAAACTTATTTGGTTCAGATGGTGTCAAGTGTGTGTGGCAGCAACCAGGTGAGGAGTACAAAGACAAGTGTGTCTTGCCTTTAGTCAAGCATGGTGGTGGGAGTGTCATTGTCTGGGGCTGCATGAGTGCTGCCGGCACTGGGGAACGACAGTTCATTGAGGGAACCATGAATGCCAACATATACTGTGACATACCGAAGCAGAGCACAATCCCCTCCCTTCCAACATGATAACGACCCGAAACACACTTCCAAGAGGACCACTGCCTTGCTAAAGAAGCTGAGGGTAAAGGTGATGGAATGGCCAAGCATGTCTCCAGACCTAAACCCTATTAAGCATCTTTGGGGCATCCTCAAATGGAGGGTGGAGGAGCGCAAGGTCTCTAACATCCACCAGCTCTGTGATGTTGTCACGGAGGAGTGGAAGAGGACTCCAGTGGCAACCTGTGAAGCTCTGGTGAACTCCATGCCCAAGAGTGTTATGTCAGTACTGGAAAATAATGGTGGCCACACAAAATAATGGGCCCAATTTAGACATTTTCACTTAGGGGTGTACTCACTTTTGGTGCCAGCGGTTTAGACATTAATGGCTGTGTGTGGAGTTATTGTGAGGGGACAGCAAATATACACTGTTATACAAGCTGTACACTCACTACTTTACATTGTAGCAAAGTGTAATTTCTTCAGTGTTGTCACATGAAAAGATATAATAAAACATTTACAAAAATGTGAGGGAGGGGTGTACTCCCTTTTGTGAGATACTGTGTGTGTGTGTGTGTGTGTATATATATATATATATATATATATACACAAATTATACAACACGTAAAATGGTTCCATGACACATGTTTTTATGTGAACTTCACAATTGCAGTAAAACTTAGTGGGGTGGTTTGCAAAATATATGCTTATTGTTGTTGACCATTTACAATTACAACATTTTTTGTAAGTAGAAAGTTACCCTTGTGAAACAACATGCATTTTGAGACTTGTTTTTCTCTCGCAGGTAGTAATGAACAATAAGGAGATTGCAGCATATAGGGATGCTGAATCAGGGTATTGGAAAACAGACACAAGGTCAAATATAAGTGCACAAATCAATGTCAACTAGCAGGGTCCAAATGTGAACCTGGGACTGCATAATGTTTTAGGTGGTAAAGGGGGGTTTAGGACATATAAGAGATAAGTTTTTCTAAATACTGAGTAAATGTGCCTAGTGGAGGGCTGGCAAAGAAACCAACAAGGCACAAAAGGATTTTCCCAGCAAGGGATGGGTCTCAGATGGTGGCTTCCTTCGATGAACATACTAAATGACTAATGAAATGCTTACTCACTATGCATACATGCTGTGTAATCATCATCAACAAAGACAATGATCTGTACAAGAGAGACCTGCTGAACCATCATGAGAGTTACATATGCAGCATTGCAAATAATCTGATCTTATAGCCCTTAAAGTGATGATAAACTGGATTTAAAAATAAATTTATTACATAGCACCGTGCTGGTTACAGTTAAGACTCCTTTTTGTTAGCTTTTTGTTTTTTTCTTGTGTAAGAAGGTAGACATCATTTTTGGCTTCTGGTTTTCCAGATTTTTCTCTTCTAAAGCCACGGTGATCTATATTCCTGTTATATTATATTTCCTCCTCTGTTGTCTCCTGTGATAGAATCCCCGACATCTTCCACCTGCTCCTACAGCATCACTCCATGCAGGTGGCTGCACTAGGGAGGTGTTCCTCCTTCTATTGGAAGATATACTCTATAAGGAGTGATGCCATAGACACAGGTGAGAAGTTTCTGGGCCATTCTGTTGCTGGTGGGTTGTCCTCATGAGCGGGATCCCTTTTTAAAAAACTTTATTCATGTATGTACAGTATTCTTAACTCAAAGTCCCTTCTATTGTTCTCGGCCTCCTTTAAATCTCCAAATTTTCTTTTTTTTGTTGCTGTGATTCAACTTTCTGTTAGAGGGTGGCTACAGTCCTTCTCCATGCTCCCACTGTATGTAGGAACGTAGCAACCCTCTCTTGCTTGCTCCTCGAGGACTATGGGATGTGTAGTGTGCATAGAGCAGTACACATGATCGCAACTAATGTGCACTTTAAATAAACGGAAGTGAGGATGAAAAGAAGAGGCTCCAGTCCAGAGCTCACAGAGGATATTGCAAGAAGGCAGGAAAACACCGTAAGAAACAATTTGATGAAAAATAGATTACAAAGCCATTAAGTAGTGGATATATATGGACTATTTTTGGAGAAGGATATTGTTTAGTGTCATTTTAAAAATGTATTCCAATGGACAAACAGCCCAGGATTTTCCAGTGCACCACTGAGGGGACACATAAATAACAGACAACCATTATGCTTGATTAGGGTAGATCAGCGCTCACCACCAAACCTGACCATATACACAAGTATTCCCCAAACTCCACCCCTCCATACCTCATAAGAAAAAACACACAACACTTAAGTGGAGTTAAATGGCCAAATCGGCCTTTTATTAAACATACGCTTTACTTAAATAACAAACATAATAAATATCTCAATCCAGATAACAATGATTTGAGGTCCTTGATGGTACCATATGGCCAAAACGTTGTGTCTGTGGCACCAGATAGCTAAGTTGTGACCCCAGCCACCAAACACAGTCTCGGGGCCTACCCAGCTGACCTGAGACACCCACTGTTCTTAACACGAATGACCAGATTTTGAGCCCAGTCAAGGACCTTCAACCGCCAAAGAACAACAATTAAATACAAAACATGAGTACCAGAAAACAAAACTAAGGGCAGGAGGGAGGGATGTTCATCCTACGATTTCTGCTCTGCAATTGAAACTAACCACTCCTCTTCAGCAATTACACTTTCCAGCTCCTCCCAATCACCCAGTTTCCTGGACCAATAAGGTAAACATCAGTGTTGGCCACACAACTTTGAAATAGGTAACCCCTTCTGCTTGGTTCTGCTTGGTTCTCCTTCCACCCTGTCTGTCATGTATGCCCTCTGCTGAATATGTTCCTTCTCAGCTCCAGGCATATCTTTCTTACTGTATTCAGCCTTATCAGGCATACTTATGATTTTTTACTAAAACTAGAGTGCAAAATCTGGTGCATAGAAACCAATCGGCTTTCATTTTTTTTTTTGTCAAAGCTTAAAGTGGAGGGACACCCTGAAAACAAAAACTTTCAAAAATGTTAGTAACTATTTCAAATGAAAAAAAAAAAAAAAAACATTTTTTTTTTTTTACTTACCAGAAATGGCTGTTGCTAGGCAGATTGTCCTAATCTGCCTCCTCCAGTGCCGCGGTGATCTTCTCTCCTTCCGTCTTCTAGTGAATGGGGCGCAGTGTGTTATGGGAACTGTGTCCCACAACACATTGCGTTCCCCATTCAAAATTTTTTTTTTAGCTGCTGACTTTTAAAAAAAATTTTTTGAAGCTGAAACACCGCTTTAATTGAACAAGGTGAAGTTAGAAGCTAATTGGCTACCATGCACATCTGCACCAGAATTTGCACTCTCCAATTTTAGTTAATCAACCTCAAATAGTATGTAAACCCTAACAATGAAATTATCTTATTTACTCCCTTTTCATCTGCTAAACATACCATTGATAGTCTTTTGTTACATCTGTTTTATTAGTGCAAAAATACTTTTGCCAAAAATCTTGCTAGCTAAGAACATTCTGTGCCATCTGCCTGTGCACAAGGAGGCATTGTGGAAATGAGGAGGGGAGGGAGATGAGGAGAGGTCTGTGTGGTTGATTTACTAAAACTGGAGAGTGCAAAATCTGGTGCAGCTGTGCATGGTAGCCAATCGGCTTCTAACTTCAGCTTGTTTAATTAGGCTCGATGCACATCTATGCATGTTGCTTTTGAGTGTTTCTGCAGTGTTTTTTGCGGTGCTTGCTGCGTTTTTGGACACACGCGTTTTTACCGCGATTTTCCGCAATTTGCGTTTTTTTTACACTGTATATAGCTGGTTGCTAAGGAGGGGGCTGGGAAGCGGGCTGCGCGTCCTTAACAACCGATGAGTCATCAGTTGTCAGCGGGCTTCCCGCTGAATGTAAAAAAAAAATTGCCGGCTAAAAAAAAAGAGAGAAAAAAAACACGTGGGGTCCCCCCAGGTCCATACCAGGCCCTTGGGTCTAGTATGGATTCGGAGGGGACCCCCATGGCAAAATTTTAAAAAAAAATGGCGTGGGGTCTCCCCAAAATCCATACCAGACCCTTATCCGAGCATGCAGCCCGGCAGGTCAGGAAAGGGAGGGGACAAGCGAACACCCCCCCCTCCTAAACCATACCAGGCCACATGCCCTCAACATGGGGGATGGGTGCTTTGAGGCAGGGGGGCTCTGCGCCCCCCCACCCCAAAACACCTTGCCCCCATGTTGATGGGGACAAGGGCCTCTTCCCGACAACCCTTGCCCGGTGGTTGTTGGGGTCTGCGGGCGGGGGGGTTATCGGAATCTGGAAGCCCCCTTTAGCAAGGGGGCCCCCAGATCCCGCCCCATGTGAATGAGTATGGGGTTGTACCCCTACCCATTCACCTAAAAAAAAAAGTAGTGTAGTGTTAAAAAATACAGTTTTTGACAAGTCTTTTATTAAAAATCTTCTTCTTCTCCACTTCTTCCTCCGGTCTTCCTCTATCTTCTCGGGAGAAGATGGAGGAAGACTGAAGGAAGAAGCGGGGAAGAAGAAGATTTTTAATAAAAGACTTGTCAAAAACTGTCTACTGTATTTTTTAACACTACACTACTTTTTTCACATGGGTTGTTAAAGGGGGCTTCCAGATTCTGATAAGCCCCCCGCCCGCAGACCCCGACAACCACCGGGCAAGGGTTGTCGGGAAGAGGCCCTTGTCCCCATCAACATGGGGGCAAGGTGTTTTGGGGTGGCGGGGCGCAGAGCCCCCCTGCCTCAAAGCACCCATCCCCCCATGTTGATGGCATGCGGCCTGGTATGGTTCAAGGGGGGCACTCGCTCGTCCCCTCCCTTTCCTGATCTACCGGGCTGCATGCTCAGATAAGGGTCTGGTATGGATTTTGGGGGGACCCCCACGTCATTCTTTTTAAAATTTTGGCATGGGGACCCAAGGCCTGGTATGGACCTGGGGGGGGGACCCCACGCTGTTTTTTTTCACGATTTTTTTTTTTTGCCTGGCTTTTTTTTTTTACATTGAGCGGGAAGCTAGCTGACAGCTAATGACTCATCTATTGTTAAGGACGCGGCGGCTGGCTTTCTGGCCCCCTCCTTAGCAACCAGCTATATACAGTGTAAAAAATAAAAAATAAATAAAAACGCAAATCGCTGCAAAATCGCGGTAAAACCGCGGTACTTGCACTTTGGATGCGGGTCCATTGAATTATATTACATGCAAAACGCTGAATTTTGCGGGGAAAAAAGTCCCCGACCCTTTCCAAAAACGCAGAGGCACAAAAATGCATTGATTAGAACATGTTCCATAGGAACCTATGTTAAAAAAATTCCCTGCATTTCTGCAAAATGCATCAAAAAACGCATTAGTGTGAATTAAGCCTTAGGCTTTGACAAAAAACATGGAAGCTGATTGGTTTTTATGCAGAGCTGCACCGGGTTTTTTATAATGCCTCAGAAATGAAGAGGGCCAGCTGATGGTCTATTGTTAAAAAATTGTAATGTTGTAAAAAATAAATAGTGTTGAAGACCTTTCTGTGAGGTATTCAGTGCTCACCCCCCCAACCAAAAGATCAGGAAAGTGGTGCTGAGTGATCCAGATTGAGTGGCATTCAATAGTACAAAATGTGAACTAAGAAACACAAATCTGAAGAATGGTGCACTAAAGGGAAAAAATATTTCCCAAATTACAGCAGCCAGCACAAAGTATAGGATACACCATAAAACAGAACTATAATGCCCAATTAAATGCACCTCTTATCCAATTAACCCAGTGCATAAAGCAACTGATAAAAGTAAACACATTATATAAATAAACAAAAGTGACAAAAAAATTTAACAATTCATATAGTGAAAATGTGCAAAGTTTCACAACTCCCAGAAAAAGCCCTCAAGTGAATACAGCAAATATAGCACAAACTCCCAATGGAAAGACTTCTACAAATAATAGGTGGATCAGTAGAAATACCCCGTGTCCTCCACCAGAAACACTCTGAAGCTTACCAGAGTGTGTGTGACTCTCACTAGAGAAATCAAACAGCGCTTTTTGTAATGAATCTTCACCCAGCTCAGCAGCTAATATTGTGGTCTTTCATTTCATCACACTCAGGCATCAATCATTTAAAAGAGCCAAATTACCACTTCCCATAGTGTAAATATGGGAATGTAAATTTATTGAAATCAGTAAAAAAATGTACAGATGTTAGGCATTAAATCGACAACCCAGAATCCCGGGCAATGCGCATGCATGCGTAGTAAAGTCACGGCTTCCGGCTCCTACCAATGCGTTTCATCAGCGATGACGTCATCAAGGTCAAGTGGGCTGCAGACTGCCATTTTAGCAACACTTCACCACAATGGGCACACTCGCTTCATGCTTACAGCTTCACCGTAAGGCACTGACCATTCCCTCTGACGACTGCAATATGCTTGGCTCCATTTTTACTGCATAAGGCTAGGCTCCCCTGCTTTTTTATTTTTTATTTTTAATAAATTTGCAAAGATATTAAACAAACTTCTTTCATGTTGTCATTATGGGGTCATGTTTGTACAATTTTGAGGAAAATTTATTTAATCCATTTTGGAATAAGGCTTTAACATGTGGAAAAAGTGAAGCACTGTGAATACTTTCCGGATGCACTGTATGTAGAAGGGTGCTACATAATGTATAATGTTTATGGATTTATCACATTTACACTAAGGGATTTTAACGTATATGAGCACTCATTTTTATTTACAGACTTGTCACTATTATGTTTACACAGCAGCATGTACATAATCTGAATATGGTCCCTTTCAATTGGAGTGGACTCCAATTAGATCCGTTTGCTGATCCCCTGCAGATCAGATCAGAGTGGGCGGATGATAGGCCCGTGTCCACCTTGTCACATTATGTCTACACATCAACATGTATATAATCTGAATAATACTGTATGTGTAATCCTCCAATGCTAACCTATATAGAAATATTAGTGCAGCTAGCTGAAACAATTTTTTTTTCACACACTGCAAATTGATGCAAGAGTAATCAGGTGCCGCACTGCTACTTTCCACAAAACTACTAATGTTGAAGTGCTAAAGTAAGCATGTGACAACATATACAGTGCAAATAAATACTGTGATAAAACCTAATCAAGATACACACACATCTCTAAAAAATGTATACCTGTTTTTATTTTTATGACTATCTTGATACTGTTACACGGGTATAGTTGTCAGGTTTATCATGGTATTTGCACTGTATATGTGACTATTATAGTATTTTGCATGGTTAGTGTGGCACTTATTTACTATTGCACCTATTTACTTTGTATCAGTATATTTCATGAAGCTAATATAGGAAGTGCTCTTTATGTTTAAAAAAAAAAAATTTCCAACATGATGGACAATATTTAAAAATATATTATTTATCTGTATTTCAATATTTTTTAGGTGCGTATGTATTGTGACTGTGTTACACAAGTGAAATCATTAAGTTGTATAAAGTATTTATTTGCACCATGGTTTACTTTAGCCCATACAACATTAGTAGTTTTGTACATAGGTGTGCACACCAAAGGTCAAAGCCGTGGTGAACAGGGGGTGTGGCCAAATTGTGTTTCCAGTGGGAGGGGCTTTCAGAAAGAGCATCAAAACTGTAGGACATACAGGTGCATCTCAAAAAATTAGAAGATCATCAAAAAGTTAACTTATTTCAGCAATTCCATTCAAAAAGTGAAACTCATATATTATATAGATTCATTACACACAGAGTGATAGATTTCAAGCAGTTCTTTGTTTTTAATTTTGATGATTATGGCTTACAGCTAGTGAAAACCCAAAATTCAGTATCTCATAAAATTTGACTATTACATAAAACCAATAAAAAAGATTTTTATTACAGAAATGTTGGCTTACAGAAAAGTATGTCCATGTACAGTATAGTATGCACTCAATATTTGGTCGGGGCTCCTTTTGCATGAATTACTGCATCAAAGCCGTGTGGCATGGAGGCGATCAGCCTATGGCACTGCTGAGGTGTTATGGAAGCCCAGGTTGCTTTAGCTTGTCTGCATTGTTGGGTCCGGTGTCTCTCATCTTTCGCTTGACAATACCCCACAGATTCTCTATGGGGTTTGGGTCAGGTGAGTTTGCTGGCCAATTAAGCACAGTGATACCATGATCATTAAACAAGGTGTTGGTACTTTTGGCAGTGTGGGCAGGTGCCAAGTTCTGCTTTTAAAATTAAATCAGCATCTCCATAAAGCTGGTCAGCAGAAGGAAGCATGAAGTGCTCTAGAATTTCTTGGTAGAGGGCTGCGCTGACTTTGAAGTTGATAAAACAGTGGACCAAAACCAGCAGAGGACATGGCTCCCCAAACCATCACTGACTGTGGAAACTTCACACCTCATGCAACTTGGATCCTGTGCCTCTCCACTCTTCCTCCAGACTCTGGGACCTTGATTTTCAAATGAAATGCAAAATGTACTTTTATCTGAAAAGAGCACTTTGGACCACTGAGCAACAGTCCAGTCCTTTTTCTCCTTAGCCCAGGTAAGACGCTTCTGACGTCTCTAGTTCAGGAGCAGCTTGACAAGAAATGTGACAGTTGTAGCCCATGTCCTGGATAAGTTTGTGTGTGGTGGCTTTTGAAGCACTGACACCAGCCGTAGTCTACCCCCTGTGAATCTCCCCCAAATTCTTGTTGGCCTGGGCTTCACAATTCTCTCAAGGCTGTGGTTATCCCTGTTGCTTGTGCACCTTTTTCTACCACACTTCTTCCTTCCACTCAACTTTCCATTAATATGTTTGAATACAGCACTCTGTGAACCTAAAGCCTCATACACACGATCGGACCGTGGACCAACTTTCCCGTGGATTTTTGTCCAAAGGGCGTTGGCCCCAAGTTGGTATTGCATACACACGGTAGGACTGTTTCAGCCAACTTTCACCAAATCACTTGGTTTTTCTGCTCTTTACCGCCACCTTTGGTCAACTTCTGTATTGTTGTCTGATCTTTTGCATTGGTTCTGCATTGGTTTGTACAAAAGTCCGTTGGTTTTGTGTACACACGGTCGGACTTTGGTCCATCGGACTTTTGTTGGCAGAAAGTTGGTCCGTTCGCACAGCCGACAAAAGTCTGATGAAACCTGGAAAAAGTTGGTCTGATGGAGCGCA
The DNA here is from genome assembly GCA_028564925.1 of Lithobates sylvaticus. Taxonomy (NCBI): domain Eukaryota; kingdom Metazoa; phylum Chordata; class Amphibia; order Anura; family Ranidae; genus Lithobates; species Lithobates sylvaticus. The sequence goes on from CM053029.1 coordinate 101,869,578, forward strand.
CACACGGTCGGATGTTGGTCCAAACCAGCTAATTTGCATGTTGGTTGTCAAAAAGTCTGATCGTGTGTATGGGCCTTTAGTCTGAAAGCCAAGCTGACCTCTGAAGTCTCCGTTATTTCCTACAGACCCTGGAAAACTGCCTCACTACTGACCTCTCAGTCGAATTTTCATCAAGATGACACTTTTAAAACAGACATTTAAATAAAGCTGCACTCCAGGCACCAAAAATATCCTTGCAAAGTGGTCAGGGTCCAGGTGCAGATTTTATACTGTGGCAGTGCTACTTTAATGTGCCACTCCAATGTTCTTAATGTGTTTTGATACATTACATACCACACAGCTCAAGTCTTGATATTAACATATTTGCATTTGTTTGAGCGGTAAGCGACTAGCAAGCGAAGTGCTTGTGTCTAGTTCCTTATGTTAAATTGTAGCTTTAAGATCAGCTCTTCAAAAAAAACGGATTTTCAACACAACAAAGACATTGCAATAAAATGAAAGTGGATTACAGAGCAGCATCTGCTGTCATTGTTACCTTTCAACTGAAACCCTTGGAAGTCATAAATGGCAGGATTTAGTGTGCACAGACAATTCAGTCTATAGAATGACAAGGCAAAGTGTAGGGTCAAAGAAGGTATGGTAGGGATTGAGGGCAAACGTGTCTGGAATACAGCTATCCCAGAACTGGATCTGCACATAGGAGGGAGAAAAATATGACTTGTGACTCACTTCACCCATCTTCCTCTTCACTACAAAAACACTAACTATACGTAGGTTTATAGCTTATGTCCTCATGCATTGGATCTGTATACTCTATGTGGGAGGGTGAGAAACCGGAAAATCCACAACTGTCTGGGAACACTCAGGTCTATTAAAGAAGATGCCCACACAAAAACTGTGATGAGAAGGATACAGCTGCATGAAGACCATATTGGTGTGTGTGTGTTATGTGGCTCTTATTTCTCAATGGGCCTCTTGCATAAAAGGGATATTTTCATCCAATGGCAAATGTGTCCGATTTCCCCATCACCACTAATAGCAAATAAAGCCACCTGTATGTCAATACGATCAATCTTCCCTGACCAATGGTTATTTCAAAGTGCATGGTACATTAGACCAGGGGTCTCCAAACTTTTCAGTTCAATTGTTTCACCAGAGTGTCCCCATACATCAGAGTCCCCATTAGAGTCCCCCCTTACCTCAGGGTCCCCATTAGAGTCCCTCCTTACATAAGGGTTTCCATCAGAGTCCTTCTGTTAGGGGAAAACAGAGACCATAGACTGATCTGAGGACCTGTGTGAACAGCCACTGACCCTAGTTGCAGGCCAGTTTAAATCTTGCAGTAGGCACAGGAGGTCAGGACACAATACAGGGGGGACCGCAGGGCACATTATGGGACACATTACATGGGGGCAGCAGGGCACATTATGGGGCACACAGCAGAACTTGGGGCACATCAAGGGGCACACAGCAGAACATGGGGCACACAACAGAACATGGAGCACAAGGGGCATACAGCAGAGTACAGGGAACATTACAGGACTCACAGCAGAGCATTGGGCACACCATGGGGCACACAGGAGAACATGGGGAACATAATGACACACAGCAGAACATGGAGTGCACAGTAGAAAATGGGGAACATCATGGGGTACACAGCAGAACATGGGGCACATCAAGGGACACACAGCAAGGCACATTACAGGGCTCACAGAAGGGCATGGGGCACATGGCACATTACAGGGCTCACAGCAGGGCACGGGGCACATTAAGGGACACGCAGCAGGACACATCAAGGGACACACATCAGAACATGGGGCACATCAAAGGGCACACAGCAGGACATGGGGCACATCATGGGGCATACAACAGAACATGGGGCACAAGGGGCATACAGCAGGGCACAATACAAAACATGGGGCACATCAAGGGACACACAGCAGGGCACGTGCCACATTACAGGGCTCACAGCAGGGCATTGGGCACATTATGGGACTCACAGTAGTACATGGGGCACACAACAGAAAATGGGGCACATCATGGAGCACACAGCAGAACATGGGGCACATAGCAGAAAATGGGGAACATCGTGGGCCAAACAGCAGAAAATGAGGCACACAGCAGGATATGGGGCACATCATGGGGCACACAGCAGAACATGGGGCACACTGCAGGACATAGTGCACATTATGGGGCTCACAGCAGGGCACAGGGCAGATTATGGAGCTCACAGCAGCACACGGCAGGGCATGGGGCACACGGCAGAGCACATCACAGACATACGGCAGGGCATAGGGCACATTACAGGCACACAGCAGGGTATTGGCACATCACAGGGCACATGGCAGGTTATTGGGAACATCACAGGGCACATCGCAGGGCATGGGGCACATCACAGGGCAAATGTCAGGGCACATCACATGGCACGTGGAATGGCATGGGGCACAAGGCAGGACACATGGCAGGGCATAGGGCATGGGGCACATGGCAGGGCATGGGGCACATCACAGGGCATGGGGCACATTACAGGGCAGGGGGCACATTGCAGGGCACATGACAGAACCCCGGTTGAGAGACACTGGTCTAGAGTTATGTACAGTATCTCACAAAAGTCAGTACACCCCTCACATTTTTGTAAATATTTTATTCTATCTTTTCATGGGACAACACTGAAGAAATTACACTTTTCTACAACGTAAAGTAATGAGTGTACAGCTTGTATAGCAGTGTAAATTTGCTGTCCCCTCAAAATAACTCAACACACCTATTAATGTCTAAACCACTGGCAACAAAAGTGAAAATGTCCAAATTGGGCCTAATTAGCCATTTTCCCTCCCCCGGTGTCATTTGACTCGTCAGTGTTACAAGGTCTCAGCTGTGAATGGGGGCAGGTGTGTTAAATTTGGTGTTATCGCTCTCATTCTCTCATACTGGTCAATGGAAGTTCAACGTGGCACCTCATGGTAAAGAACTCTCTGAGGATTTCTACATAAAGATGGCCTATGCTATAATAAGATTGCCAAGACCATGAAACTGAGCTACAGTACGTTGGCCAAGATCATACAGTGGTTTAACAGGACAGGTTCCACTCAGAATAGGCCTCGCCATGGTCGACCAAAGAAGTTGAGTGCACATGTTCAGAGTCATATCCAGAGGTTGTCTTTGGGAAATAGACGTATGAGTGCTGCCAGCATTGCTGCAGTGGTTGAAGGGGTGGGTGGGGGGTCAGCCTGTCAGTGCTCAGACTATACACCGCACACTGCATCAAATTGGTCAGCATGGCTGTCGTCCCACAAGGAAGCCTCTTCTAAAGATGATACACAAGAAAGCCTGCAAACAGTTTGCTGAAGAACCATGTCCTGTGGTCTGATGAGTCTGATGAGACCAAGATAAACTTATTTGGTTCTGATGGTGTCAAGCGTGTGTGGCGGCAACCAGGTGAGGAGTACAAAGACAAGTGTGTCTTGCCTAAAGTCAAGCACGGTAGTGGTGGTGTCATGGTCTGGGGCTCCATTAGTGCTGCCGGCACTGGGGAGCTACAGTTTATTGAGGGAACCATGAATACCAACATGTATTGTGACATACTGAAGCAGAGCAAGATCCCCTTCCCTTCGGAGACTGGGCCGCAGGTCAGTATTGCAACATGATAACGACCCCAAACACACCTCCAAGACGACCACTGCCTTGCTAAAGAAGCTGAGGGTAAAGGTGATGGACTTGCTAAGCATGTCTCCAACCTAAACCCTATTGAGCATCTGTTGGGCATCCCTAAATGAAAGGTGGAGGAGCTCAAGGTCTCTAACATCCACCAGCTCCGTGATGTTGTCATTGATTAGTGGAAGAGGACTCCAGTGGCAACCTGTGAAGCTCTGGTGAACTCCATGCCCAAGAGTAACCCTCTAGCCACACAAAATATTGACACTTTGGGCCCAACTTAGACATTTTCACTTAGGGGTGTACTCACATTAATGGCTGTGTGTTGAGTTATTTTGAGGGGACAGTAAATTTGCACTGTTATACAAGCTTTACACTCACTACTTTACATTGTAGCAAAGTGTAATTTCTTCAGTGTTGTCACATGAAAAGATATAATAAAATATTTATAAAAGTATGAGGGGTGTACTCACTTTTGTGAGATACTGTATATCTCAGGACTGGATAGACATAAATACACATCCTTTGCCAGGTAAAACAGCTCTTATATACAGTATGTATTTCATTTGTGTATTTAGTTGTTCAGTTTTATGTATTCACACTTTTTCTGTTCTCTACATGAAGGAAATTTCCATAATAAGCCAACTAAAGGCTCAGACAGACAATGACACAATGTTTCCCAAGGGAAGTGAAGAAAAGAAAGCACTATTTTAATCTGTAGAATGAAATTTGAGCACACAGATGGCTTTTACAGCCTTGGCACCACCAGCAGTCATGCCCTCACTTACCAATTAGCCTTTACACCTCTCATCAAGTGGGATTATCACTACACTACACATATTGACAGCACAGGGTATAATTTGGAAGTATTTCCAACATGTTACCACTTGGAAAAAGAGATAATAAAACTACCCCTGTTTGGCAATGGGGTTATTTCCGCCTCAAAACAATAAGAAATAACCACGCTCCAATTATAGTTCAGAGAACATGATTTTGAGGTGACCTGACCTTCACACCTACTACGTTTTCACAGCAAAAAGTATGTGAATCCCCTTAAAATGATTTGGGCCTGGTTCCAACCTATTGCATTTTGTTGTGCCTTTTCAGTTTTTTGGAAAGGGTTAGTGACTTTGCTCGCAGCAGATTGCATCGTTGGTTTCATAGACTTTGATGGAAACACAACAGAAACGCATTACAAAATCAGTGCTTGCGTTTTAGATGTGTTTCAGTTGCGTTTTTGCAGGTTTCTCCCACATGACAACAAACACCTCCCAAAAATGCATTAAAACGCATGAAAAGTGCATGTAAAAAAAACGCAAAACTCACCAGGAATACACATCAACTGCGACCTGCATAGGTGTGAACCTAGTATTAGTTTAGATGCTTTCAGGGAAAGGTACTATTGCTGCTAAAAAAAAGATATTTAAGACAATGTTCAACCTTGTTGCAACAGTTTTGGGAAGGTCCTTATCTGTCCCATATACAAACAGAAAATTGCAGCGCTAACATGACAAAAAAATAAAGTCCTATAAATATTACTGTCCAATTAGAATATAGTCCAATCATGAAACTGGTAGATCACTCCAAGGAAAATGTGAGGGATTAAGACATAACAACATATATGAAAAAACACCTTGATAGTGAATATTAGACATGTGCAAACTGAAATATTTTGTTTCAGAATTTTGGTTTCGTCCGAAAAATGTTTTTATTTTGTTACTCCCAAAATTTGTTTTTATTTAATTTGTTTCATTAAAAAATGCATTCGCACGAAAATCTGAATTAATTAAGGTCGAATCTGTCAATTGAAGGCTTATGTTGTCTGTCGGATGTTCTAAGAAGATTCGACAAAGCAGCTAAACTGTAGGACGCTGCGATCGTACATTTCCTGTCGAATGCTCCGCCCACAGGCTATAGTAGAATTCTAATGTTGTTTGACTAGTAATAATTATTAGTTATTATTACTAGTCAAACAACATTAGAATTTTTCTGTAGCCTATGGGCACAGAATTTGACTGTAAATGTCCGATCGCAGCGATCGTATGCTTTTAGCTGCTTCGTCAAATCTTTATGTCGTACGGTATTACCGCAGGTTCGATAGACACAGATCGCTATTGTCACCATCATGTCAAATCTTCTATCTATCTATATTGAACTGTTGTCACAAAGATACGAAAATATAATGGATAAAAAAATAAAGCATTTTTTTATTTTGGATTTCGGATTCTGCGCGTTTGTTATCGTTTTGTTATGAACACGAAAATGCATTTGGACAATAACGAATGCGCAGGTCTAGTGAATATCGTATAAAAAGGTGAAACGCCCAGGTGCGCCACCACCATATAATATGAGACAGCCGCTCACCAGAGTAAATGGACTCTTGATTACAAGAGTCATGAGCACAGTATGATAGAATATCCTTAAGAAGTCATCAACTCTCTTTCCTTTGCAGAAAAATGGGAGACCTCTATGGTTTTTCTTTGGGGTCCAATGGGAACACTCATGTAGCAAGGTCCCAGGCCTCCTTTGGTCTAATGTGAACCTCCAGAGCCAGGGATAGCTGACATCCTCCTGTATGTAGTGGGTTGCAAGGCATAGTGGGTGCAAAGATGGTGAAAGTCATTGGGCGCCAGGCACTTCTTGAATTCAAAAGAAAGTTTATTTCTCTTAACAAACTTTTCTGGGGAAAGAGGGTTAGGGCCAGGACACCCTTAGGTATTTGCAAGTTCAACTGGCAGACTCAAGCCTCGTACACACAATAGGATTTTCCGTAGACAGAGCATCAGACTTTTGTCTGAAGGGCGTGTGCCGTGAACTTGTCTAGTTATTATTACTAGTCAAACAACATTAGAATTTTTCTGTAGCCTATGGGCGGAGCATTTGACCGTAAATGTCCGATCGCAGCGATTGTATGCTTTTAGCTGCTTTGTCGAATCTTCGTGTCGAAACGTATTACAGCAGGTTCGATAGACACAGATCGCTATTGTCACCGTCATGTCAAATCTTCTATCTATCTATATTGAACTGTTGTCACAAAGATTCGAAAATATAATGGATAAAACAATAAAGCATTTTTTTATTTTGGATTTCGGATTCTGCGCGTTTGTTATCGTTTTGTTATGAACACGAAAATGCATTTGGACAATAACGAATGCGCAGGTCTAGTGAATATCGTATAAAAAGGTGAAACGCCCAGGTGCGCCTCCACCATATAATATGAGACAGCCGCTCACCAGAGTAAATGGACTCTTGATTACAAGAGTCATGAGCACAGTATGATAGAATATCCTTAAGGAGTCATGAACTCTCTTTCCTTTGCAGAAAAATGGGAGACCTCTATGGTTTTTCTTTGGGGTCCAATGGGAAAGGTATCCAGCAAGATGCCACATCTGCAAGTGCAGGAATGTTGTCTCCTATGTCTTCAACAGTTCCTAACTTGAAGTTTAACAGTTCCTTTATCTTCCACTACAATCTCTCCTTGTAGTTCCTCAGCACACTGAGCTCCCGGTCGCTGGACCCACTGATTCACTGTCACTGAATCCCTTGAGCTCCTTCAATCTTCACGGTAGTATCTCCCTCAAGCGTCACCCCCCGCTTCTCTGCTGGGTCCCTAGCTTAGCACTCTAGATACCTCTCAATCTTCACCCATGCTGGCCTGCTCAGTCTCTAGCTTGACACACAAGGCTGCTCTGCAAGCGTCACCTCTGCTGGCTGGGTCCCTAGCTGGGTCCCTGGCTTGATTCCCACTGCTCCAGTACTTGCTTCAGTTACTCACTGTGGTCCCTGGTAATAAGGCAGATAGTCCCTTACTGACAACAGCTTCCCCTCTACTTCCGACCACGACAGGTTCTCCGGCCGGCAGAACCGTCACTTTTGGTTGGATTGCCAGTTGCAATCCCAATCCTGCGATGCTCTCTTGCTTCTGGATAGGCCTTCAGACAGCCTAGCAGCCAAATGTGCCCGGGATAGGCCCAATCTCTGGCCTAGCAGCCCAGGCAATACAATACACATCCACCAGACAGCCATCCAGGTGGCACAGAACACAGATCACCTGATTCCACCCAAATATATAGGATCTCCCAGCAGGCCAAGGGATCCAAGAAAACCCCTGCCCATTGGCTGATATACCCATAACCTGACCTTGAGTTGCCCTTCTCTTATATAGTAACACCAAGTACCCAGCCACCTAGTGGTAGAAAAGTGCAACAAGGCCAAGCTTAGGGAGAAATCAATAGATCTCAACAATCAACCAGGATAACAACTCCTGGCAAGTAAATTTGTGAGGAGCAATCCTGCCTAAACTCCAGGGAGCTACACTCACAATCACAGATGAATCAAAGAAACTCCCATAGTGTAAAACCTTATAAAATTTATTAAAGATAAAAGATACCAACTACTTACATAGAGGCAGTTAAAAAGGAGCATATATGCCGTCCCAGGATTCAAGCCGACAGTCTGGTGGGATCGGCATGGTGGACGCCGCCCAACGCGTTTCGTGAAAGATCATGTCACCACGTCATCTGTCCTTCCATTACTGTACCCCTGTGTACAAAGCCAGCTCCATAAAGAAATGGTTTGATGGGTTTGGTGTAATGGAACTCAAGTGTCCCATATATTAAACACCTGGGATTAACTGAAATGATGAGCCAGGTCTTCTAATCCAACATCCATACCTGACCTCACAAATGTTCTTTTGGCTGAAAATTTATGAATTCCCACAGACACACTCCAAAATCTTATGGAAAGCCTTCCCAGATGAGGGAAGGCAGTTAAAGCAACAAGGAAGGGGGCAGATCTATAATGTTTATGGTTTTGGAAAGAGTTGACCAACATATACAGTAGATGTTATAGTCAGGTGTTAAGTTAAAAGAGAAGTATGTTTTTTTTTTGTAGATTCATACTTACCTTGGTGGATGCAGCATCAGACCGATGCTGCATCTGTCCCCCGCCACCTCTTCAATGAGAACCGAGCCACGAACACCGCCGATGGCTCGGTTCTCTCACCTCCCCGAGCGGAGAGCTGCTGACTGTCAATCAGCAGCTCTCCTGCTCTGCTCCTCTCCTCCTCCTTTATTGCTTCCTCTGTGTGAAATCGCTGGTGTTCCTGCCAGACCCTCTGCTTTCCTATAAAAACTGACCACACTATGCAGGAGAACACACCATGGTCAGTTCTCTAGCTGTGCTGGGAACTCAGCCTGCTCTCCTCCAATGATCAGACTTGTTCTCACACGCCCTCCCTGCACAACCTTTCACTGGGAAGCTCAGTGTGCTGCTGCTTCTCCTCCCCACAGCTCTTATGCAGCTGAGAACAGAGGGAATGTCATCACTTATACAAAGGGAAAAAAGGTATTTATTAGTGGTGCACCGAATGGAAATTTTGGTACTGAAACCGAAAATGCAGGATGCACTTGGCCAAAAAACAAAACCGAAAATGACAGTTTTTTAAAATATACATATTTTTACATATAATTGTATTATATTCAACTTTTTAATTAATATCATGAATTTAAATGAATATGAATTTATTGTCAGCCTTTAGCACAAGAAAAAAGCTCAAGAAAAATGTATCCCTTTAAATTCTATGTATGTCTGTTACGCTTCCGCTGTGGTGTCAAAAATCCTGCTTGCTCCATTTTTGGTCAGTTAAAAAAATGCACCAAAAATGCACCTCCCTGTTGAAATGCATTGAAAATGCAGCAAGAACGCACAATAACGCACCCGTGTTACATTTTTTGATGCAGTGTTTGAGTCACATGACCTATGAAAAACATACCATAAGCACAGTAAAATCGTGGCAAAAACGCTTTTGGCACCATTATCGGCACCTTTTACTCTTATCGGCAAAATGCCGGTAACACCACTTGCAGCCGATATGTTTTGGCTACCGAAATTTCGGTGCATCTCTAGCATTTATTATGTTGTTTTTTTATATCTACAGAGAAATGTTTTGCCTTTCATTTCTATTTGAAACTGAATGGGTTGTTATACAAGGTGATCGTTTGCAATCACTTTAATGCAGACGGACAAGTGCGAACGTAGAGTTAGGGCCCATTCACACCTTTACATATTGATGCCTGATGTGTTTTACTCTGAAATTAACAGATACAAATAAAAATGCATGTCAACAGGCCTTTCCAAGAGTTTTGACATACTTTGCAATTATATTACACATCAAAATGCATTCATGTTGCCCCTATATAATAGTGTCCTGCTAGTGGACGCTCTTCTTGTTCTAGTCAATCGAGTGGCATAAACCCGTTTATACCATGCAATGACATTGGCGGTACGACACTATTAGGTCAGATATATAGATTTATATAAATTTTGCAGATTGCTCCAAAGTCTGGGGGACTTTCGCTGGAAAATGTGCCAGCGGGTGGAAGCCCGCTCATTCCTCCCCTGCACAGTTGAGAACCCTTTTGGGGTGCGAGGAGAGGAGAAAGGGGATCTATAACCCTAGAATCTCTCACGAGTTAACACCAAAACATAGCAAAATTAACGTAGGTTAAAGTGGAGGGCCACCCTAAAAAAAAAAAAAATAGCATTAATATCCTTTAAAAAAAAAAAACATTTGAAAAAAATTTTATTTTTTAACCTTATCAGAAATCCCTGTTGCTAGGCAGTCTTCCTAATCTGCCTCCTTCCTACTCCGCGGTGATCTTCGGTCTTTTGTCCTCCTCCGCGTTGTCTTCTGGGTAATGGGGCGCGCTGTGTTCTGGGAACTGTGTGTTTCCCTAACACAGCGCGTCCCATTCACAAAGCGCCGCGCGACTCGCGCATGTGCAGTAAGAAACGGGCAGTGAAGTCGCAAAGCTCCACTGCCTGTTTCACTTAGTGAGGATGGCGGCGCTGGGACCGGAGAGCCGAGGGACATGTCGGCCTCGGCGGCCGATATCGCGGGTGCCCTGGAAAGGTAAGTGTACTTATTAAAAGTCAGCAGCTAAAAAAAAAGTAGCTGCTGACTTTTAAAAAAAAATTTTTACAGCTGAAACACCGCTTTAACATGTCTTATCTATAGATCCTCGTCATATATCATTGTACTGCTGTATACCCCTTTTCTTGCATTGGTATGTTTTGTATATTCCTTAAAAAACAATAAAAACATTTGAAACAAAATGCATTCATGTGTTGATATTCATCATAAGACGCATTGGGGTGTTTGATGGTTTGAAAATATTTTCCCTTGATTTACCTTGATTTCAACTGAAAAGGTATCAAGCAAAAAGCAAAAGATAAACAATACAATTATAATCTAAAATAATAATCTATACTATACCTAATATAAACTCACTGATAATCCATTTTACTTTTACTTTAAATTTCCTTCTTGCAATAGGCAGCATAGTATGTAAAAAAAAAAAAGCACTGTATCACCTAAGCTACAAAGGAAGCTACAGACAGAGGACCACTTATCTCTCTCATTAAATGCTGCTTAATTCTGCATTTCCGTCATAGGAGTATCTGCAAGATAAGCAGTTCCTGCCTTTTATAGCGTAACTACAACATAAATCCATCAAGGATTAAAGCTTTGCGTATTTCTGATGTTTAAAAAACAGCAACTACAATGAAAGTACATTCTGCTATATATTCCATTTTATTGTAACATAATATCCTGTTTCTATCTCTGACATCTAAGCAGCAAACAATTGTGAGATTATTGTTTAAAAATAGAACACCTTGTGACATCATGAAGCGGATTTTTATAGCCATTAGGAAGGGACATATATTACAGTTGTGTACTTTTTTTATTAATAAAATAATCTGACTCAAGCGGCTCATTAAGGATGAGGAAATAAATTAGTCAAACTGTAAGTTGCAGATAATGTTACCAGGTGTCCAAAGATGGCAGAGCCCAGTACTGCCAGCAATGCAGCCAAGAAAATCAGTGGACAGTTGGAAATTTAGTCTCCCGAGCGCATGAACCACAGCGCATGGAATAGATGTATTGCCATTTATTCTGAATGGCACTGCAATGCACATATATACAATGTAAACAAATACAGCAAAAGCACAGATATCAATGCTACGTGTATTGTAGTTAGCTGTCCTGCCCCAAAGACCTGCAGGCACGTTTATTCTTCTGCTGAGGTTGGTTAAAGGCCCATTCAAAGTGAGGTTGCATCAATGCATGAAAAAAACATGCATGTCTCTCTAAATAGAGAGGATAAATATTCCGCTACAGGCAATAACTACTGAACAAGGCTTCCTGCTCTGACAAGCTGGGGATTTGTCTCTGTTCTCTAGGAAAGGCTCTGACATTAAGGGCTGACAGTTGCGCTGCGATTTCGCAGTGCTGTTTTGATGTACATGTGCTGCAATTAGCTTCTCCCCGCAGACCCGGTTACCCCTTTAGTAAGGGCTCTTACAGAGTGGCCTTTACCTAGGCCAGCTGAGGCCCTAACCTCCCCACACCTGCTGTAACCATCCAAATCGCCATGGAGCAGACCCGCGCCACATACAGGGTTAGTTTATTTTGCTCGCTTTGAACCGGCCCATGCGACTCAAGCAACAAATATGTCCAACTACTTATCTAGCATACAAGTTTCAACCCGCTGCAGTCACACTTTCAAGTGATGTCTATCACGCTCGTCCACCTCGGGAGGGGGGTATACCACTGGAAATACGTTTAAGCGTTCAAAAATAAAGTCTCAGGATGTTTATGGCGTCTGTACTGAGAGCTGGTGGGAGGTGGGTCAAGGAGGGGCACAATCTCGCATATACCGTCCAACCTAATATTGCTCCTTGTTCAGCCCATAAAGCATTTTCTGTTTTGAGGCAATAATCCTAGTTTACACACATTTCCTCCATGCATAGAGACTCTCCCTCTCCAGATAGATAATCAGGCACAGTGAACTTTTACGAAGGCTCTTCAGAGGGATTTTTAAAGAATTTAGGTGAAGCTGTTGTCTTACCTTCACTTAGGCGATCTCTTTTTCTTAATCCTATTTTAAAAAGCATACTCACGGACCGGGGGAGTCGTTCCTGATGGGTGAGGTTTCCTTCTGCTGTTTGTTTTGCTTTCCAGCTGAGGGCTGAGGCTGGTCAATGCGCGGGGATGAGCGGCGGGGGGGAAGGGCAGGGGAGAAGACAACCGGGCCGTGTTCGCGGGGAGCGGGCCGCTGCTGCCAGAAGTTGGAACCGCAGCAGTGGCCACCTCATGCACTCCTCACACCCTATCGGACGGGGCCGCGATGTTCTAGGCTCCCCGGGTGGGGGATGCGTCATCCACGAGCTCACACCCGCTCAATGAGGTGCCGGCGTTCTCCTCAGCCTCGCTCCTGTCCTCGCTGGCTGACGGGCTCAGGCCCCTCCCTCCATGCTGATCGTTACGTCAGCACGTCCATTGTGCAAAGGGCATTTACTCTGTATCTGACTGGGTCTGTGTTGGATCAATTTGTCAGTGCTAGCTGGTCCTTGGAGATGTAGTTCTACAAGCAAGTTTGTGCTGGAGGTAGAAGAGGAGAAGTGTATATATCCTGGATGTATATAGTTTGTGTCCCTGAAGATTTCTCTACTGATTAAGTGGGCATCCCATATTAACCCTAAAGGCCCATACACACGATGATCAGAAGTAAAATTCCGCCTGACAAACGATCTGCCGATTCCGTTTTTTTCATCACACAAAAGCTAGATGTGCAGACTATAAAATTTTTGTCGTGCGTAAACTCAACGTCCAATTTTCATTTAAATAGTATGGTTTTCGTACGAAAAAAATCGTAAGCGGAAGACTACGCATGCTCAGAAACGAAAGAATACATACAAAACTAGTCAACACACTACGTCACTGCTGAAGTTGTATTCTGACGTACGAGAATTTTTGTATGGTGAGTAACCTCTTCACTTTCGACAAAAAAACGATGTTCGGTCGTCCGAAAATCTGATTGTGTATATGAGGCTTTACTCCATCCAAGTTCAGATCCTCCAAAAGAAAGAAAAAAAACAAAGCTGCAAGGACTGATTCCTGTCTCCAGAGTGAGTGCAAAATGTGTGTGTCTGGCTGTGCAGGGTGGGAGATACCCATATTCACCAGCGGCTCCTGCAGGGGTAGCACTACAAAGGGATGAATGAATGAATGATTTGTATAGCGCTGCAAATGCGAACTGAATCGCCTCAAGGCGCTTGGTCCATCCTGTGTCCTGCTTTGTAGAAGAGGTGAGTCTTGATTTTTGTTATGAAGGCCCGATGGTTTTCTTCCATGCGGATGTTGGTGGGTAGAGCGTTCCATAGCGGGACTTGGGGATGAGGAGGCGGTTTTGTTTAGTTGATCGGAGGTTGCGATTGGGTCTAGTGTTTTATTTTCTCACATAGGTATTGGGGAGCGTTTCCTTGTGTGCATTTGTGGGTGAGCCAGAGGGTCTTGAATGTGATCCTATCCTTTACCGTTAGCCAATGTAGGGTCCTCAGGGATGAGGAGATGGATTCCCAGGTTTTTTTTCCCCGTGACTAGTCTTGCTGCCGTGTTTTGGACGACTTGTAGATGAGGTGGCAACCCTACACCAGGCCGGAATACATGTTCGGGGGAACTTGTTTACACCTTGACCTTTAACTCTTGACTAAAAAAAAACTAAACCTTGCATCGGAATTTCGGAGGCCACAGCAATAAATCCAATTTTAGGAGGGGAAACAGGTTAGAACAGTTTTGGTTTTAAATTAGATTTTTTTTTTTTTGCATATAGGTTCACTTAAATTAAATATATTACCAAAGCCTCTATAAGAAGCAGGCTGTTATTTGATGAAAGCAAAAGATCTTAAGTGAAATCTTGCAGCCACTGGCAGTGACAAGGTTAAAGGTACGTGCAGCATCAATGGCAAATCGAATTCTGAAGGCTCTGATTCTGTTAATTTCATTAATACGTGCTCCTTGGGGAGCAGCCAGTAGGAGGGACGAGAATAACACAATTAACAGCAATTAGAACATCAAAACGAGGGGCAGGTGCCTTCACAAACCTGGGCGCACACAAGCTGCTCAAGTAATAGTCCAGTTTACAATGTGAATTTAGCTTTACATGAAGAACGTTCTAGATGCATAAATCAATAGAATCAAATCACAAAATGCCCTTATTCATAAGCTTCTGTTCTGATTACATAAAGTACCAGACGGCACATACTAACAAAGACGCCAGCAGAACTAAAGCAAGTAGAGGTTTTTGGTAAACAATTTGCCAAAATTTCCTTTGCCTGTCTGCTATCAGATTGCAATGTGCAATGCAGCACATCCCTTTAAACCCGAACACACAGGTTCTGAGACTAATTTAATGCAGATAAGGCACCAAGTGAGTTTAATTACCTTAATAAGCCACAGAACCTGTGTAATTAATATGTGTTCTGTTTTAAAGGGATGAGGTGGCAACCCTAGTTATGGTGCCCTGCAATGCATCTGGGTTAGAACTGCTTTGCCTTAGTACGCACTAACGTGTAAGCAGGTTTCCCATTTCTAGTACACATGAACAGCACGTGCAGTTGAGCCCCCACCTACAGACTCAGCTTCAGGGCCACCCATTGGTCCCAGTGCCCAAGCTCAGACCTTGTCCACGTGCATGGATGCAGTCCGAATGCTACACTGACTCTTCTTCCTTGTAATCCCTCAACGCCCAGAGCATCTCTTACACAGACCCAGTGATTTGTCATGGTCCAAGTTAGGGCTCGGGAAATCCAAGCGAACACCTGGGACTTGTTTTACACAGGAGTCTGGGTCACCTGGCACATGCTGCATGAGGGGGTTCTCTCACACTGCCAGGAGGGTGATTCCTGTCCCCTATAACTACCTGCTCCTGAAGCTGACCAGGCTTGCACAGTTAGGGCTCTTTCACACGGGGCGGATCAGTGCAGATCCGCCCGTGGATATCCGCTTGCTCAGCAGGGATCGCCGGAGCGATCTCCACTGAGCAGGAAGATGACAGGTCCGTCTCTGCACACAGCACAGGGACGGACCTGTCACAGCGCCGCTCTCCCCTATGGTAGATCGGGTGACGACGGACCGTAGAGTCCGTCGTTATCCGATCCGCTCTGCAGACGGATGGAAAAATTTGGTTTTCCTCCGTCTGCAGAAGCGGACCATAGCGGACACGGACGAGATTGGGTGTCAGCGGATGTTCATCCGCTGACACCCGCTATCCCATAGGGATACATGTATGTCCGTTTTGCATCCGAAAACGGAAGGATGAAAAACGAACATAGGGTCCGTCCGTGTGAAAGAGCCCTTAGGCTTGATTCACACCTATGCATTTTTAGTGCTTTTTTGTATTTTGCAGATTTGCTCTACAGAACGTGTTCCATAGGAAACCATGGTAAATGGACAGTAGTGCAAAAATGCAAAAAGCACAAAAAATGCATAGGTGTGAATCAAGCCTTAAAGCATAAGTTCACCTTTGGAAACATGTTAAATGTTCCACTCGTTTTTAGGGTGGAACATGTAACACGTTCCCAATGCTGCAGCCACTGCCCGATCCCCCGCCTCC
The DNA here is from genome assembly GCA_028564925.1 of Lithobates sylvaticus. Lineage (NCBI taxonomy): Eukaryota > Metazoa > Chordata > Amphibia > Anura > Ranidae > Lithobates > Lithobates sylvaticus. The sequence goes on from CM053029.1 coordinate 101,885,690, forward strand.
TCTGTGGCAGCAGTTTGGGGAGAAGTTTCCTGTACTAGCTATCACATTTTTAAAACAGGGCAGCCGTGCGCTGCTCTGCCCACACAGTCGCTTCATTCATTCACACAGCTCTTTGTGTGAATGAACTACAAGCCCTGACATCCTTTGCGGCTGTCGGCTTGTAGTTCTCATTGAACTACCATGGTGCTGTGGAGCGCTGTGGTAGTTCATTGATTTCTTCCTGTCATATTGTATCTGCTTGCCCGTACGGGATGTACGGCACACAGATACACTGGCAGATCTGCTGGTGACCTGCATGGCACCAGCAATGTGCTGATCGCTGGTACAATGCTTAACAGGCCCCCCCCCCCCCTCAAAAAAATTTACATGCATTTTTGATACAGTCCAGTACATTTTTTCCCCTTCTTTTTTCATGTGTTTCAGTGTTTGTGGTGCGTTCCGGTGCGTTCCAGTGCATTTTTGATGCAGGAAAAATGCAGCACATTGTCCTTTTTTTCCGGAACTGGAACTGCAAGCACTGAATTATGCCACTAAAAACCATATAACCTACTTTCCATGCGTTTTTGAAGCAGACTGGACTGCATGTGGTGTGAACTGGCCCTTATCATTTTTTTCTAAAACGTGAACTTATCCTTTAAATCGGCATTAAACCCAAACCCAAAAATGTAATATATTGCAGCCTACCAATCATTAGATGTTGTGGCTGCATTACTTCTCTTTTTTAGGCTCCCCCCCCGTTTTTACCTGGTGATATGGCCATTAATACATCTCCTGTATTAAAGTGCCCCCACCCTGGTTAAAGAAGCACAGGGGGCAAAATTAAGCTCTTCAGCCTCATGTACACAAGATGTTTTACAAACTCTCCTAAATTCTTTTCCCTCTGGCTGCAGCATTTTGGCAGAAAACATGCCGGACGCTTGTAAAAGTGTGTAACGTGTTAAGGTGTGTTTAGTCGCATTTACTGGCATTAAGCGTTTGGGCGTTAACTTATTTCATTGGCCAGAATAATAATTTATGAACATAGACAAGTGAATGGCAAAGCAAACAGAACACACATTGGTCCGTCTGCTCCATCCTCAGTCATGTCATGATGTGCTTAAGCCCTCGTTCACACTGCAGGCAGGTTTGAAATCCTGCGAGTTCAGCCAAACTCGCAGGATTTAACCTGCATTTCAGTGAGAGTTCGGGGGTGATTTGAGAGACATCCGTGCGGGTTTATGCACAGATGTCTATTGAAATCGCCCCCCAAGTCACCAAAAGTAGTGCAGGAACTACTTTTGGAAATCGGTCCGGCCCCGCAAAGTCGACGTTGCACCAATTGGGACAGTGCCATTGCTGGCAATAGGCTGCGATTTGGCAAAATCGCTTTGATATGAACTAAGGGTATTGTGTGGTCCTGGACATTCTTTATTTTCTGGTTAAAGTGGTTGTAAACCCTTTACAACCACTTTAACCTACAAGTAAGCCTAGATTAAGGCTTACCTGTAGGTGCAAGAAATATCTCCCAAACCAGGCCAGTCACAGCGCCAGAGCCGCGATACCCGGAAGTCATTCCGGGATAGACGGCATTGGTAGGAGGCGAACGAGGGCTGATTCAGGGGCTTCGATCTCAGGTAAGCAATTCATAATACTAGCTCATTATGCCTTTGTCTTGCAGGGTGTATTTATTTTAATTTTTTTTCCTTCTCTTTTCTTTAGCCTCTTTAACAGGGCTATGGCCAGGAATATGTGAGAAGGTGGGCCTCAGGATAAGAATGTGACTGACACAATATAACGGTATTTCCAAAGTGACAGGTATGTGAGCATCCCATCTGAAAAAGAAGCGGGCAGGACCTGGGACAGCTTGGTGGGAATCCAGGGCTCTTACATGCACGTCGCACTTTCTCGCTGCTGTAGATGACCATCGCGACCCCTAAGCTCATCTACTCAGTGGAGAGAACAATGTAAGTGTGCACGGCTCGAAAGAAGGATGGCATTCCCTCCTGTATTGCTTGGGGAGACTCATCCTATTTTGTTTTAAAGAACTAACCTGTTAACTCCTTCCCCAAAACCTGCAGTATTAAAGAAGTGATTCTAAATAAAAAAAACAAAAAAAAAAACAAACATGTTATAGTTAAGTGCTCTGTGCAATAGTTTTGCACAGAGCAGCCCTGATCTTCTCTTTGGGTACCCCGCCAGCTGTTCTGGCTCCTCCTCCCTGCTGAGTGCCCCAATAGCAAGCCTCTTGTTATGGGGGCGCTCAAGCAGGCTCACTCCTGAGCAATGACTTTGCACGGGTGTGTGAAACGCGTTTTCTGAAGCCACAGGAGATGTGTGTACAGTGTCCTTATTTTTAATGCATCTGAAATAAAACTACAATTTTTATTCCTCTATTCTTCTATTCCCTGGTTGCTTCTTCTCTACGCTCTGGTTGCAGACCAAGGCTGGCACCCAGCAATTGTTATTGCAGGGGAGATGTCATATTTCTCCTGGAGTGGTGCAACTTTTGTGCTTTATTCAGACTCACTCCTGAGCCACACTCCCGTGAATGGACATTGTCCATTCACACACAGAGCATGGCTCGGCCCCACCCCCACTCTTTCCTCATTGGCTTACTAGCTGTGATTGATATCAGCAGGAGCCATTGGCTCCCACTGCTGTGTGAGCCAATGAGGAGAAAGAGACCCAGGAGAGCCACTGCTTTTATGCTTTTATGCACATCGCTGGATCGAGATGGGGCTCAGGTAAGTGTAAGGGGGAGCTGCACCCAGAAGTTTTTTTTTTTACCTTCCTGCATAGAATACAGGAAGGTCAAAAAAACCTTCTGCCTTTAGAACCACTTTAACTCATAAATCTTTTTGCTTGGACACAATTAGTATAGTTAGTCAGTGTGTGCAGGGCTGCAATATATCTCTGTTCAGTGCCAGGGCTGCATTTAGCATTCATGTTGCCAATGCCATAGTAAATAGGAATAACTCTGACCTTCATGCAGAACCCATCATTTTTATTACCAACCAAATTACATGATTAAAATTCTGAAAATTAAAACCAAAATCCTCTTTTTAAAGTAGTATATGTCTATGTTTATGAGATCCCACAGGCTTTTATTCTGTGTCATGCAGAGAAAAAGATGACTGCCTATTACTTCCATAGCTCCCAACTGTCCCAGATTTCAAAGGACTGTCCCTCAACAAAGTCCCTCTGTCCCTCATTCCTCCTCATTTGTCCCTCATTTTGTTCTGATCTATATAATTGTATATAAAATGCACTTTTTTTTTTTTTTAAGTGTTTCACAGTGCTAAACCTTTCATCCAATTTCTAAATTGCTGCAGTTGTAAATTTCAAAAGCCAATATAAAGGAATAGTGGTGGTAAAAAAATAAAAATAAAAAATTCTCGTGGGTTTAACTAATCATTTTTTTTGTATAATTCTCCTTTAAGGGGCGTGAGAGGGGGTGTGTCTTATGCCTGCATACTTTTTTCTTATAGGTGTCCCTCTTTTCCATCTCAAAAAGTTGGGAGGAATGTAGTTGATCTACAAAGAGTCTTGTGATCCCTCCAAGCAGATGTATTATTTCTTGGTACACACATTAAGGCCAAGTAATAAGTAACCTGGAAACAAACATGAATTGGGAATTTTGTGATGTAGGGAACTACACACCTATCTGCCGCAGCTGCTGTTTCCCAGGATGTCCACATAGGAGAGTACAGCCGCTGTCACTGAGATCAAACTTTACACATCTCATCTCTTATCAATTCAGGACAAGTCCGAGCTGTGAAGGGGAATTTCCAGTTAATGCAACGTTTGTTTCAGAAAAAAAAACATGCTACCATGTTCTAATACACATGCTGATAAATGGGCCATAATGCAAAATAATTATCAAGTTACTGAAAAATATGGCAGAACCCATCCACTCTACTCATTCTACTGCCGTGTACACACGATCGAAAATGCCACCAGCAAAACTCTGATGAGAGCTTTTTGTCGGAAAATGCAACCATGTGTATGCTCCATCAGTCTTTTGCTGGCGGAATTCCAGCCAGTAAAAGATTGAGAGCAGGTTCTCTATTTTTCGGTCGGGAAAAGTTCCTATCCGAAAATGCGATCGTCTGTATGCAATTCGGACAGGCAAAAAATCACGCAAACAAAGCCCTCAGGCTTTCTTACTGGAGTGAATGGAGCAGCTGTTTTAGGGCAGTTTGCAGGCACTATTTTAACGCTATACCACCTGCAAAACGCCCCCAGTGTGAAAGGGGTCTAACCCATCCACACCCCATTTAAAACAAAACACCTTAGGTTGTAAGCTTCTTGAGGGTAGGGACTGATGTGAATGTATAATAAATATGTAAAGCGCTGCGTAAATTGATGGTGCTATATAAGTACCTGTAATAAATAATTAAATAAACTTAAAAAAGAAAGTCACACTTCAACGCCCTACCTAGGGAAAAAGCAGCGTAAAACATGCCTAAAACTTTATTTTGCAAACACGTTTAGGTGCGTCAAACGTTTGCCCATTAATTTAAATTTACATTTTCAGTCATATATTAATTTATTCTGGCCATTGAAATGAATGAACACTAAAAGTGCGTTTTTGATGGCCAGTGTGCATGAGGTCCTAAAGTGGAATTTCAGTCACTCCACACCACCTTCGCTCACTCTCTGAAGGCCCCCACACTTTAAAAGAAGGATAAATATATTTTTTCCAAGGGTCCTCTGGCTGGCCTGGTGACGTCACGGGTCCTACCTTCTTCGTCTTTCGCCCAAAACAGCGAGTAATTATTACTGCAGCACAGCTCACAGGAATTGGGTTAGATGACACAATTATATATGGTACTGGTGACATCTAATGGCAGAAAATAATTAATGCAGGGGACAGCTCTAGACTGAAGGCGAATATTGCATGAAAGCTTCTTGCCCTCCCTCCTTTTTGTATCTGTACATGTCTTGGGCTAACCTTTTTTTTAAATGCCTTTCTTGTTACTACCACATTTTAGGGAGTGACATCTGGGGGTGGGGGGTTAGGTAAAGACATGTGTCCATTATAGAAGTTGAAGGTTGCGGTGAGAGCTCCCCAACTCCTCAATGGCAAACGGCTGTTATTTCTTTACCATTGTTTACAACCATGCCCATAATTTAATATGGCTAAGCCAAATAGACCTGTGCCATCTCCATCAGTTTGGGCCATTCTCCTGTCCTAAGCCTCCTGCCTTCTTTATACACCAGGAAACATTTTTCTCATCAAAACTGCCCCTTATAAAAAGTCCATGCTTGAAGAAGCAGTGTTTTTTTTTTGCTGGTTCTACCAGTCACTAAGCTAGAGCAGAATTAAAATATCATTCCCATGAGGCTTCTCCTCTTCTTCTGCACATCATTGCTGACAGGTTTCAGTCCTAAAGAAAATCTATGTAACTCTGCATTCCTTGTTTCCCTTCGTATCTCACATATAATCGGCAGCCACATTAAGAGATTTTGTAACCAAAATGACAGATTTTACATAATTGCCTTCCTTTGATCTCCCAAGGGAGTCACATACAGCCTAATTATTATTTTCATTGTTGGATTTGCATATTCAGGACTTCAGGTGCATCTCAACTTGTACAAATTTTTTTTTAGTATAATATTTTTCCATATTTAAAGTGATACTAAACACACCCTGTTTAATTTATATTGTATCTTCTATTTCTGTACGTGGATGATGGCACTGTAATTATTTTAAGTACCTTTTTCCTAATTGATATACAGCTGTCACATGACCCAGATCTTTCCCACATGTTCAAAATTTAAAAAAGCAGCCTTTGGAATACAGAGTAAAAATAATTAAAAATATCAATAAACTGTTTTAAATTGGCATAAACATATGTATATATTTGCAATCAAATCTTTATTATGTAGCACCCTCTGGTGTGCTAGATGTAAATAGGTTAGTTGTTAGAGTAAGTAAATTGGCTTGGCTGAGAGCCAGGCCTGGGTTGAATCTGGGTCAGGGCTGAGTGACTCAGGGAGCAAGCAGTACCTCTGGTAAGTGGTAACTCCCCCTGCTCTCTGGAACCTTGGAGAAGCTTCCAGAAGTAGAGGGTGGAGTTAAGGAGGCTCTACTTGGAGTATTGATGAGAGCCCCACTCAATTCCCAGCAAGATGGGCTGGCAGCGGGCAGGTACCTCATAAATACTCATGGGTCATGCCAGCAGGGTGCAGTCGCATGGAAGATGGATAAGGAATGCTGGGGAGGCTGTCGTGGCCCTTGAGGGTGCCCCCTAGTCTGGGGTGGGTGACCTCAGGCTTGGGGCTCGGGTGCTAGAGGGATCCTCTACAGCACATAGAGGAAATCCTTCCTGGAGGCAAGGGAGAAAGGAGGGGACAGCAGGAGCAGGAGCATGTCAGTACATCCAGGAGTTCTGCTGAGAAGTCAGGGGGGTTGGTGAGTGAGCAGTCAGGGAGGATTGTGGACAGAAAGAGTGTCAGTCTGGGAGGACTGTGGAGAAGTAGCCAGGAGGGCTAGTGAAAGGGGCAACTGCAGTCAGGCGGGTTGGCAGGGCCAGAAAAGGTGGTGCTGGGATAAGTAGCCATAGGAATGTAAGCTGGACACTGACTTTTTCTACACACCCAAAGGAGCGTCGGGTTCCTGTCTATAACAGGCTTTTACTCAAAATCTGACTGAGTGCTGTGTCAGGTTAACCCTCAGTGTGCCAGTGAAGTTCTGCAAGCAAGTGTGCTGGAGGAAGTGAGTGTATATAGACTGTATATAGTAGAAGTTGTCCCTGGAATTGCTTTGAAGTCAAGTGGGCATCCCATAATTCCCAATCCCTATCCAAGTTTTAATCCCTCAATAAAATAACAAAACAAGCACTGGACTGTTCTCTGACTTGAAGTGCCCATGGAAATTTGATGTGCCTGGTTGTGCAGGGTGGGGGATATCACAATTCACCTGCAGCTCCTTAGGGGGTGTGCTACAATTATTTTGTGGAAATAACATGGTGTGGGTGGATTTGTACTAGTCACAGGCTGTGTCATGCCCCTCCAGCCTGTGAATAAGAGGTTAAGCCTCCATTAATCTACATGTAATATCCCACCCCCATTGTAATTAGCTGGTTAGTGGGCATGGAGAAGGAAGGAGGGAATGGGCTCTAATTTACCACTGAGTATAACCCCACATGTGTGACCCATGTGTAATGCTCAGCATAGGAACTCACTGAAAACTGAGCATGTGCAGAGTTGCTACCACAGCTGCCAAATCCCTAGCTAAATTGGGGACATGAATTGGTGGAGATTCAGCAGTAGGATTGACCAGGTTTTTTTGCAGAATACAGAAAACAAATCTCATAGTGACTGAGTAAATATGAACAGCATGTAATACACCATTTATTGATAGTTTTTATGATGTGGGTTCAGTGATACTTTAAAGCATGGTCATATAAATGTATATTGCACTGTTGGTTAAATCTGGGGTGTTGTATTATCTGATCTAATCTGAACAAAAACTAAAGCACAGTATATTTGGAAAGGTCCAGATTCAAGTAAAAACATAAAAACCTTTAGTCCAAGATGATTAAGAAGAATAATCTACTCAATAATAATGTTTTTACTACATGACTAGAAAAAGCATGAGCAGCTCAGATCACAGGCCGGTATCTGGGTGCCGGGATGATGGCCTCCTGCGAGTGAGCAGGAGTGACATCATTGCCTGCGGGCCAATGAAGAAACCCAAAGACTGGCATACAGGAGAAGATGCTGGTGCTGGACCGGTTCATAGGTAAGTATGGAGAATTTAGCTCTTTAGACTGTAAGTCCTTAGATCAGTTGCATAAGTCCATGTCCTGGAACCCCAACTGGGTTCCTGCCATGGTTGGTAACATAAAGCAAGGTAACAATCACATACTCAGCATGGCTTCTGTTCCCTTCCCATACATGAAGCGACTTGCAATGACTGGCCCCAACACGTGGTTCCCTTCTTTTTATACATTTGCCCCAGCAGAAGGTAAAAGCCTGTGAAAACCTGACCAATAGCATTAACCCTCAACTCTCAGGAGGCACCAGCTCAGCAGAGCACCAAACAGTGCAACAGTTAGAACAGAAAAGCAGAAAAACACTGTGATTATTGCTAGCTGCCAGTGATAATCGCAGGGCTGGTTCTACCCAAGTTGATAGATCGATCAACTTGGTACATTCAGCCTGCCCATTAACAGTTCGAATCTTGGCCGGTTCCTGCTGAACCAGCTGAGATTCGAACTGTGTATGGTCGGCCTTAGTCTGATCATTGGGAAGAGGAGACAGAGGAAATGCTTTCCTCTGCCCGTGGCAGACCAATGACATCTCAACCTAGCAGAAGTCACCTAAATGGAGCTTAGGACCTGCTTTTTTAATGATAAGACATACGTTCTTAATTTTATTGTTGATTTATATTGTGACATATCAGGAATGTATTCGCTCAGATTGGAGGGTCCATTTTATGGTGCCTAATAGACATTAGATGTTAGTCTCTTGCTCTGGCTGTTTTAAGTTGGATCAAGCCAAATTCTAATGTCAATATGGTAGCCAAAAAGGTCCTGAAAAGAAAATATTTATATTGTCCTGGAAAGGGTCGGTCCTACCTACATTGGCTTACTGGCTAAAACTTGTTAACAACTCTCTATACAAACTTACTTTTCAACTTTAAAAAAAACAAGTGTTCCATAAAATCTAGGGCAGATGGATTTCTAACCCCCTTACTTTAACTTCTATAGATCCACAGCTTTAATGTTGACTCTATATGGTTATGATTACTGTAAACCATGTTATGGATTATGTAACGTCCACTTATGTGTCCTAGTGACTATTTTAGTAATAAACAATTAAGTACACTGTCTCATGTTATTGTTTAGCATTTCTTTTTTTCTTGAGTTTTGTACATTTGATTTCTTTTGTATGAGTTTTTTTGCTTGAAAAAAAAAAAAATCCTTTAAAAAAAAAAGGCCCTGGACAACTGTTAAGAAAACCTTGCCTGCTGTTTTTGCCCCTAGGATAATCCTGTGCCAAAACTATACATAAGCATGCACTTGCCCTCTTCTTCCTCAATGGCCAAAACACCAAAGTTCTTAAAAAGTCCTTAAACAGTAAGGCAGAAACTGGCCCAAAAAGACAGTAGGAGGTGAATAGTGCTCACCTGCCTGACTGCGCACTGTCTATAGCCAGCTTAAGTTTTCGGTTCATATCATTTGAAAAAAGTCCCACTGCCAACTATAGTGCCACTTTAAAAGTAAGCTACACTTTTCTTAATATATTTGCAACATAAGCCATTTTATAAATCAAAGAAAGCTATTTTAAAACTATCCATTGACATCAAGCATCTTTGCAAGGCTAACCTCTTCTCCATTTCCCTTTCCCTTCTTGTTAGGAGAGCTTTCATACAGGAACTGGCCATTGTAAACAATGCCATATAATTATATTCAGCCTGTCTGCAGCTTACACTGCACAGTGTAGATGGCAGTACTCAAAAACCTGCACAGGACATCTGTCTGAACTATGAAAACTATGAATTTGTGATTTGTTACCACTAAATGGAACTTGTCATTTATAGTACAAGCACTGTACAGTTGGTATAGTTTGTATTCATGTGCTGCCCAATGCTCTAAGCCCATTCCCACCATAATAAATCTGGCACTGCCCAGCACTGGTGAGGGGGCTCTGATGGCGACACAAGTGTGGCATTCAGCACTGGTGAACTGGTCATTTATAAATGGCCAACAGGGACTGACAGCTGCAAATGTGAGAAAATTCATTTTTTATTTATTTTAAAAAAACTAGTGTGCACAATAAGGCTTTAAGTAATAAGTAACCTGTGAACAAAGGTGAATATTTTGTTGAGTGGGGAACTACACATGTAACTGCCGCAGCTGCTACTTCCCAGCGTGTTGTCCAAGTACAGACTATCACGAGATCAAACTGCATACACCCCCTATGACCTCAGGACATGTCAAAGCTGTGAAATTCTGGTTTATGCAATGTTTGTTTCAGAAACTACCATGTAATACAGTTAAAAGAGGAGTATGGCTGAAGCTTTTTTGGCTGCACTTCTCTGGCACTGCCCAGCACTGGTGAACTGGTCATTTATAAATGGCCAACAGGGACTGACAGCTGCAAATGTGAGAAAATTCAAGGGGTGGGCACAAGGGGTGGGCAAGAGGGCTGGCTGCCCTGGGCACTGTGTTATCATGTGAGGTTAACGGGCACCACAAGGAGATTGGGGGAGGGGATTTGTGTTGGGAGGGGGAATTTGGGGAGCAACAGGAAGTAAGAACTGCTCTAGGAGGGGAAATTTGGGGAGGTGTGCTAGGAGTGGTGATTGGGGGGGGGGGGGTATTTGTGTTGAGAGGGGGGATGGGGGAAGAGGATGTGTGCTAGGTGGGGGGATTTAGGGGGGGTGTTTGTGCTAGAAAAGATAATATGGGGGGGGGGGATTTGTGCTAGGAGGGGGAATTGTTTTCGGGAGGGGGATTCATGCTAGTTTTTCTGGGGGAGGAATTGTGCTGGGAGCGTATGCGGAATGAGAGGATCTGAGCTGGGGAGGATGGGGGGGGGGGGGTTCAGCAGGGGGATGGATTTGTACTGGGAGGAGGGGAGATTTATGCTTAGGGGGTAAGAATGCAGATTATTGCTCAATTTTCTTTATTTATTTATTTTGGGGGGGGGGGGTTGCTGGCACATAATGCTCATATATCTTGTGGGGGGCGCAACTTGGCACTGCTTGTAGGTCACAGGAGTACACTTACATTTGTACTCCTTTAACCCAAAGTTAGCTTAGAGCAGGCTATTGCTGCTATCAATGGGAGAAAAACAAGGTGCGCCAAAAACTAAGTGCAGCAGAAGATGCAACGAATGGTATATTTATTAAAAATCAGCCAAATGGCTACTCACACTAATATAAAGATCAATAGACATAAAACAGTATAATAATGTGGTCGCTCAGTGGGTTCCCGGTAGATGGTGGTGTGAAGATGTTAACACGAGAGGAGAGGAGAGGAACAACTGGCCGGACATCCATCTTGTCGTCTCGGAACCAGCATGGAACACACTCGGAGTCGCATCAGAAGTGACATCAGAACATCCAATTCTTCATCAGATCTAAATGGCTATTGATCTAAAACCATTTGGCTGATTTTAATTAAATATACAATTTGTTGCATCTTTTGCAGCACTTAGTTTTTGGCGCACGTTGTTTTTCTCCCATTGTTCTTCCAGAGACTGCTTCGCTCTCAAGAAAGCTGCCACTAATACTGCATACGTATACTTCCTGGACTTTGTAGACTTTTAGTTGTGTTATCAGTATGTTTCGGTACCCTCTTGTGTGCCATTCTGTTTTTGTCTTATTGCTGCTGTCATTTGCTGGAGAAGAGCTGCTCCAAGCTCTGGAAGGATCCTGACAATATTGTTGTGATCCACCCAGCTGCCTGATTGACAGTTGGCTCCACCTCTCAGCATGCAGCTGAGAGCCAGCTGCGCCTGCCTCCTCTGCAGCCTGGCACTCCAGTGATCAGGCTGAGAGCTGAGCGATCAGAAGTCATGTGTGTTCAGTTCTTATGTGTGATGTGTGCCGATGTGGGACAGTGACCAGACAACAAATAGGGGGTGCCACTCAAGGCTCCAGTCAGGTCCTCTCCTGTAGTACACCACTGGGAGTGCTGGCAAGGACATAGCCCATCCCAGCTCCAATGATACAAAAAGGGTCCTATGGGTCACAGACAGCAAAAGGTAAAACAGTCATGTATGAAATGTTGAAATGTTTATATGTAAAACTAAAATTGCATATATAATAAAATAAATAAAAAAAGAGTTATACTCTTAACTACTTGCCTACCAGGCACAAACACCTCCTTCCTGACCAGGCCATTTTTCAGCTTTCAGCGCTGTCGCATTTTGAATGACAATTGCGCGGTCATGCAACGCTGTACCCAAATAAAATTTTTATCATTTTTTCCCCACAGATAGAGCTTTATTTTGGTGGTATTTGATCACCTCTGCGGTTTTTATTTCTTGCGCTATTAACAAAAGAAGAGCGACAAGTTTGAAAAAACATAATATTTTTTACTTTTTATTATAATAAATATCCAATTTCTTTTTTTTTTTAAACACATTTTTTCCTCAGTTTAGGCCGATACGTATTCTTCTACATATTTTTGGTAAAAAAAATCGCAATAAGCGTATATTGATTGGTTTGCGCAAAAGTTATAGCGTCTACAAAATAGGGGATAGATTTATAGCATTTTTATTATTATTTTTTTTTTTACTAGTAATGGCGGCGATCTGCGATTTTTATCGTGACTGCGACATTGCGGCGGACACTTCGGACACTTTTGACACATTTTTGGGACCATTCACATTTATACAGCGATCCGTGCTATAAAAATGCATTGATTACTGTATAAATGTGACTGGCAGGTAAGGGGTTAACACTAGGGGGCGCTGCAGGGGTTAATATGTACCCTATCTTGGTGATTCTTACTGTGGGGGGAGGGGACTGACTGGGGGAGGGGACCGATCGGTGTCCCTATGTACAAGGGACACACCATCGGTCTCCTCTCCTCTGACAGGACGTGGATCGGTGTGTTTACACACACCGATCCACATCCTGCTCGATTACCGGGCAATCGCGGGTGCCTGGCGGTCATCGCGACCGCCGGGCACGCGCACCAGGGCCCCAGCTACGCGGCAGGCACGCATGCGCGCCTCCCGCGGCGCGCGCGCCCCCCAGTGGCCAAAAAGCGAGCGCCGCCACAGTAGCTGCACCGTCCCGCCGTCATTTGACAGTGGGCGGTCAGCTAGTGGTTAAACAAAGTTTGCCTAATACCGCGTACACATGATCGGAATTATGGTCGGAAAAAGCTCTGATGGTTTTCCCGACGGAATTCCGACGGAATTCTGCTCAAGCTGTCTTGCCTACACACGGTCACACCAAATTCCGACCGCCAAGAAAGCAGTTACATACACCATGTACGACGGGACTATAAAAGGCAAGTTCAATAGCCAGTGCGCCACCCTTTGGGCTCCTTCTGTTAATCTTGTGTTTATCTCATGTTTGTAGAAGTTTGGTGAGAGACGATTTGCGCTTTTCAGCCTCATGCTTTTCAGATCTGTTCGTATCTATTCTTCAGTGTGTGTAGTCAGTTCGCATTTGTTTGTCAGTGCGTGCTATTTATAGTAGTACCGTATTTGATTCTCAGTGTGTTCTTGTCCGCTCGTTTCTGATTTTCAGCTCGTTCTTTCAGGCCTTGCTGTTTTTCAGTGCTTTCTGTTTATTTCGTTCTGACCAGCAGACCGTTTTGAAGCCATGTTGCGGGTATGTGCTCGTCGTAGAGTTCGTGCTGTGTGGTGGCTTGGTGTTGGGCTTATAACTTTGACACAAGCCCAATCCATGAACAGGGTGGGGAGGAGTTCATGGACCAAGAATTGGTTGCTCCAGAGTGACCAATTCTCTCACATGCCTCTGCTGCGTGAGATCCGGGAGAATAACCCTGATGATTTCAGGAACTTTCTCAGGATGACGGACCCCATTTTTCATCTTCTGTTGGCTTTGCTGTCCCCTTATATAAGCAGGCAGGATACCTGCATGCGGCAAGCCATCACTCTGGAGCAGAGGCTAGTCGCCACTTTGCGGTACTTGGCGACTGGGAGAAACCTGCAGGACCTCGAGTTCTCAACAGGCCTCTCCCCCCAGGCTCTGGGGATCATTATACCAGAGACCTGTTCTGCCATTATTCAGGTCCTGCAGAAGGACTATATGAAGGTAAGTTTTCTCCTTTAAAGAGGAAGTAACCCCCCCCCCCCCCCCCCCCCAAAATTATATTTTTTAACTCATTGTGTGTGTTGTAACATACACAAGCATGCTATCTGTCCTAAATAGAAAAACGAGCGCTGTAAGTACCTTTTTGTGGTTATCTTTTTCGTTTTGTTCATGGTCTCGGCTGCTCCATTTTTACTGTGGATTACAGCAGCCTATGCGGACGTCATTTCCGTCCTTACTGCGCGGCCCTGTCGAAATCTCGCGCATGCGCCGTACCGTCATAACCAAGCCTCGCTCTCGATTGCCGTTACTACAGCAACAGAGAATTGAATGGAATGACGATATGAGAACTGCTGGCTTCCTGTGTCTCTCTCTCTCTCCTCTAATTCACTCCCCTGTGTGACGTGTTGTTCAGTCACAAGGGGGAGTGTCAGGAAGAGGCTGCTGAATGATTTTTACATCGCGAGACTTCTCCTCTATGCCATTCAGAGGAGAATGTCTCGCAGTTCACTAAGCAGACAAGCCGGACATAGAAAAACGGCATTGCACATATGCCGATCTAGCAGCTACACACTGCGCAGGCGCGCATGACGTCATTCTAAATTAAAACAGGCATATCATCTGAAGTAAGCAAGTAAGTGCACTTTCACAGGCAGCAATCAGCTGCCTGTGTTATCTAGTTTAAGAAGATCTAAAGTTGTATTAGAGGGTTTACTTCCTCTTTAACATAACATTCTATGTATTTAATGATTGCTAATGTATTGTATTTATTTCATTATTCCCTAATTACCATGATTGTAATATGCTGTGAATGTCCCCTTTGTCCTCATGCATGTTGGATCTTTTCAATGCTCCTTTTTTGTTCTTCATGCATATTTGCCTTCACTAACCTCCCCAGCATGCTCTCCTGGGCCCATATACACCTAGTCTAGTCACTTAACAAGGTATTTTGTCAGCTCCATTGTAGTGCTTTACCCTAAAGACCCCCTAAAATCTGTCCAAATGTTATTTGTGTCCTTAAATTCATGAGGAGTGTCAGAGGCTTTTTTTGGGGGGGGCCAAAATAGTTTGTAACCCTCCCTCCCCCCAGACGTTAAGTCAGCTGATACCAATCCTCTATCTGCTGACCTTGCCAAACCCATACACACTATACCTACCTCTTTTGTGGTCAGATTTATGGATGAATTCACCAGTTTTGTTCTCCTATTATCTTGATACGTAATTGCAGAATCGAAAAATGTGCTTCCATTTTTAAAAAAGAATATGTTTTTATTATGCCACTTCTTACTCGATTTTTTTCGCGTTTTGCATTGAATTCAATGCACGTTAAGCAGCGCTAGCTTTCAGCCACGTTTCTCTGTCTCTATTCAAAAATCAATGGTTCCCTATGAAAGCCCATTGATCATCAAGATGATCCGACTTGCGGTGCAACTTGTGTGTTGAGAATCTTGAAGGGGAACCTTTTTATAAAAAAATTTGCGTAAGGTTCCCCCCCAAGACGATACCAGGCCCCTCGGTCTGGTATGGATCTCAAGGGAACCCCCCACACCGAAAAAAATGGCGTGGGGTCCCCCTACGATCCATACCAGACCCTTATATGAGCACGCAGCCTGGCTGGTCATGAAAGTGGGTGGGGATAAGAAAGCGCCCCACCCCCTCCTGAGCCGTACCAGGCAGCATGCCCTCAAAATGGGGGTGGGTGCTTTGGGGCAGGGGGGTTACATGGGGGATCAATGGACGTGTTTTGGGGGTGCAACCCCTTCCTCTCACCTACTTGAGTTTTGAGGAAGGGGTTGCAGCCACAAAACGTGTACATTGATATCCCCTGATGGCAGATAGCACATGTTGACACACTGTGTGCATCTTCAAAATTTGGCTTTAGAAAATGTTTACAAAATTTTTAAAAGTTTAGAAAAAATTGTGCCAGTTTTTTTGGAAAAGATTCAATCAATCATGTTCTTAAGTTTTTGTTCAATCTCCAGAGTTTTTTGTTTTATCAAGTCTAAATCCCGACTATACCACATTATGTCCTGTATTAGCCTTTGGGCACTGTCACTGGTGAAATGATGTGATTGTTCTTCCACAACCTGTATATCACCTAAAAATAAAAATACACACCATGTATTATAAATATGCAGGCATAAATATATTACCTGAATCTGGGGTGTCAGACACTCACCTGTTGTGGTTTCAATCTTGACCACTTCTCCTTCCTCCACTTCCTCAGCTTGTGACCTCTGTTCCCCTTCTTCAGGAGGTGGGGGGTCCCTGGTGACCTCATATTTCCCCATTCTTTGCTCCCCTATGAGAATGAAACAAAAGGTATACTTAGCACACAGATATTTGAGGCAACAAATATGAATGTGAAACATTGCTTGGAAGTGGGGTACAATTGTCTGTTTGGGCAATGTTCCAAGCTGAAGACATGATTTATTCCCTTACTAAAGCTGGAATACTTACCTTACTTACAATTCAGGCCAAAGCGGTGTGCAGTACCACGTTTGGTCTGAGGTGGGGGGGCGCCGGAGCCAAGCAATTCCGAACGTTGACGATCGGCGCCGCTTGGAAATGCATGGAAAGGCCTGAGGTCAGCTCGGCTGATCTCAGCAAATCTCAGGGACAAAGGGGATTGCCAAGGTCAGCCGAGGTGTCCTCTGGCCTTTTCGGACGTTTGCGAGACCCCCTGGTGCCCCCCGCCTCTAGCCGCACGCTGTATTGCATGCCATTGAAGTCAATGCAGAACAAATTATTTTCGTTTCCATTGACTTCAATGGGAAAACTCTCTTTGATATGCGAGTACTTTGGATTACGAGCATTCTCCTGGAACGGATTATGCACGTAATCCGAGGTTCCACTGTACTTCAATGCCAGATGGCCACAAAAACTCTGCTAAACTACACATTCCAACCATATGCAAGGCCATGAAACTCACTTGGCTCCACCATTATACACATTTTGCTATATGGTGCTTTCTTTAAAAGGGACAGCCCTCTCTAAGGCTTGACCTTCCCTTTGAGGTACAGTGGAACCTTGGTTAACGAGTAACGTGGTTAACGAGTGTTTTGAAAGACGAGCAACTTTTTTTTAAAATCCTGACTTCAAGCTAATGTGGTGTGCCGTACCGCATTTGGGCAGAGGTGCGGGGGCGCCGGGGACACTCAGAACCATTCGGAGCAGTTCGGAAATATTCGGGACCACTCGGAAACACTCGGAAATACTCTGTTCCCGAGTGTTTCCGAGCCTTTCCGAGGGTTTTCGAGTTCAGCCGAGCTGTCCCCGAGTATTTCTGAGGCTCTCCGGCCCCCCCACCTATGGCCACATGAGGTATTGCATGCAATAGAAGTCAATGCGGAACGAATTATCTTCGTTTCCATTGACTTGTATGGGGAAACGAGTGCTTTGGATTACAAGCATTCTCCTGAAACGGATTATGCTTGTAATCCAAGGTTCCACTGTATTGAGGGTGTCTGTCAATTGTTGGAGATGTGCACAAACACAGTGAAAGCTTGGAATAAGAGTCATTGCTGCTCATTGTTTAGAATTTACTAAACCTGCAGCTCAACACACTACTCCCACTACCAAATAGAGTGGGGGGTCTGACCTGCCTGCAAGTAAGTATCCTATACAAAATATACTGTATGTGTAAAATGACTGGGTAATGTGTTTTGTTTTTTTAATTATTAAATCTTTTACACACATCAAATGCATATACCGGGTACATTTAGGCTACCCATTTGGATTACTATCTGCGTTCGTAACCAACGCAGCTTAACCAATTCGCTTAAAAAAAAAAAAAAAACCCCACAACAGAATTGTTGATTTATTAGCCATAACTAGAGCTCTCTCATCTATACTTCAAGTGCTAATGAGGACAAGCAGCTCTTCAGTACAAACACATAAATTCATCAACCTACGTTGTTGCCTTAGGCTGATTATGTGTATGTAGTTGTAGGAAAACAGATGCATGACACCAACTAAGCATTAGTCTTTTGATCACAACAAAGTCAATGATCACCATTGCTTCCACAATGCAAGACGAGTCTACCTTTTAAAGGCCTGGCTCCTGTAATTAGCTGTTAGTCACACAGGGAATTGTCAGTGATCAGAGTAATAACCATTGACAAGACTGCATTACAGGTAACTTGGCTGTAGTTTGTCTGCCTATTTTTCCTATTGTTTTGCTGTGTAGTTGAAGTCACACACGTTTCAGTTGTATAGTCAGCAATGAATCTGTAGACGTCACATATCTATCGGGGTTGCCAACTCACTCACTTTTTTTCTGGACAGCAGCCCAAAAAATATACAACCAGCGCAGAATTTTTAAGAATACATTTTACATGAAAAACACACAGCTTTTAGGAGGCAAATAAAATATAAGTATTCAAGAATGCAGCGAGGTAACATGTGATTAGGACAATGTGCAAGCTTAAATAAAAAAAAAAAAATCTGTATTTTTTTTCAAAGACTTAAAGCTGAGTTGCGCTTAAAAAAATAAATAAATTAAAAGTCAGCAGCTTAATAATCGGACACTTACCTGTCCCCGGGTCAAGCGATGCGGGGGAACGAAGCCCCGCTTGTCTCTCCCTCCTCTCTGCAGCTGCGGCATTGTTACTGTGGGCGCCCGGCTGTGGCTTCACAGACGGGCATGCATTGCGCAAGCACGAGCCGCACTGCGCAAGCGCGAGCCGCACTGCGCAAGAGCGAGCCGCACGGCGCGCCTCGACTGACCGGGCAATCATCTGGGACCTGTGACGTGTCCCAGATGATTGCCAAGAGGGAGAGGTGATCTCCCTTCAGGTGCTGCGGAAGGGAGGGTATCCCCCCCCCCCCCAAAAAAATGACATGCCAAATGTGGCATGTCAGGGGGTCTCCTTCCATTAAAGCGGAAGTTCCATTTTTGGGTGGAACTCCGTTTTAAGTACTGCCACGTGGAGTCTGACTTTTTTATTAAACCGAAAAAATGTGTGAATAGTTGGCTACACCGTTACTTTTTCTCGCTCTAAGAATAATATATGTGTCATTGAACCTCCTGTTTAAGCTTCTTCACTTGAAGATGGCTGAGTCGGTGCATAAGTTAAGGGACTTAGGGGTTGATTTACTAAAGGTAAATCCGCTTTGCACTACAAGTGCACTTGGAAGTTCAGTCACTTTAGATCTAAGGGGAAGCTCTGAAATGAGGGGAAGCTCTGCTGATTTTATCATCAATCATGTACAAGCCAAAATTCTGTTTTTTTTTTTTTTCCTTGCATGTCCCCCTCAGATCTACAGCAACTGTACTTCCTAGTGCACTTGAAGTGCAAAGTGTATTTGCCTTTAGTAAATCAACCCTTTAGCATCAAATAAATGCTTTCATCTTAAAGTGGAACTGAAGTCTTGTCTATTACAGGCAGCAAGCAGGCAGGCTATTATCGCAGAAAAGACATGCAATGTTTCTTCTACAATAATATGCACCTACCTGTCTGCTCACAGTGATCCCCAACATGTAAACTGTGTGTGAGTCACTGAAAGTCTATCTGTGACAGAGATGCAGGGAAGTATTCGCTGTTCACTCTGCGTGCTTCTGTACCAACATTCATGACCTGGAAATAATATCTGACACATAGTGCAGACGCAGTGCAGGAGTGAACACCAGTGTGTATTAGGCTGGTTTTTAGATATTAACCGGTTCCCAACCAGCTCACGTAGATTTACTGTGGCACAATGGCCCCGTAAACACACAAATCCCTGTTCTGTCAGGGGAGAGGAGACATATTGTTTGTTCCTACTAAGTAGGAACAAGGATATGTCTTCTCCCCCAGTCAGTGCTATCCCCATACAGTTAAAACACACTGAGGGAACACAGATTTAACCCATTAATCGCCCCCTTGTGTTAACCCCTTCCCTACCAGTGACATTTACACAGTAATCAGTGCATATTTATAGCACTGATCGCTGTATAAATGTCAATGGTCCCAAAAATGTGTCAAAGTGTTCAATCTGTCCATCGCAATCTCACAGTACCGCTAAAAATCACAGATCACTGCCATTACTAGTAAAAAAAAAAAATAATAAAAAAATGACATAAAAATGCCATAAATCTCTCCCATTGATTGTAGACGCTATCATTTTTGTTCAAACAAATCAATATACGCCTATTGCAATTTTTTTTTACCAAAATTATGTAGAAGAATATATATTGGCCTAAACTGATGAAGAAATTTGTTTGTTTTTTTATTTGGGGGGATAGTTATTAAAAGCAAAAAATATTGTTTTTATTTTTCAAAATTGTTGCTCCTTTTTTTTGTTTATAGCACAAAAAATAAAAACTGCAGAGGTGATCAAATACCACCAAAAGAAAGCTCTATTTGTGGGGAAAAAAAAGGACTCCAATTTAATTTGGGCACAGCATTGCATGACTGCGCAATTGTCAGTTAGAGCGACGCAGTGCCAAATTGTAAAAAAAGTGCTCTGGTCAGGAAGGGGGTAAAATCTTTTCGGGGCTAAAGTGGTTAAACATAACCTGTACCTCCTCATATCAAATGTCCCTATCAGAGTCACCTCTTACTTTAGGAGTCCTCATGAGAGTCCCCCTTTACACCAATTGTCTGCATCAGAGTGCCCCATACATCAATTTCCACCCTCAGAGTGCTCCTTACATCAATTTCCACCCTCAGAGTGCTCCTTACATCAATTTCCACCCTCAGAGTGCACCTTACATCAACTGTCCCCATCAGAGTTTCCCTTTTACATCAAATGTCCCCACCAGAGTGCCCCCTTACAACAATTTTACCCATCTGAGTGTCCCCAATTCATCAAATATCCCCTTTAGAGTCCCCCCCCTTACATCAAATGTCCCCAACATAGTGCCCCCTTAAATCAATTGGCTCATTTATATATAGCATATCAACTGACTCCATGAGAGTGCCCTTTACGTCAAATGTTCCCATTAGGGTCCACCTTACATCAATTGTCCCCATGAGAGTATCCCCTTACATCATTTACCCCCATCAGAGTCTCCCTTACATGAATTGCCCCCATCACAGCCCCCTTTACATTAAATGTTCCCATCAGAGTCCCCCTTACATCAAATGTTCCCATCAGACTGGCTCATGGATCGGTGAATGCATTCTCAGAGACCTGGGGGGGGGGGGGGCATAACCAAACTCTGGGCGAGCAAACCCACTCCAGCACATCCCAGGGGTCCAGAGATTTGAAAGCCACAAGGTTTGCTCAGGGATAAATCAGAGCTATTCTGACTGGTCACATGCGTGCACATCCCAGCATCCCTAAGGAAAGAAGAGAAAGAAGACTGTCTTTCAGATCCCTAGACTCCTGCAGCATCTGCTGGGGCAATAAAAGCTAATCATCTATGGAAATAAGTGCAGAGGGGGAGGTTGTACAGTGTTAGTTTACCTTTTAATTTTTTTGTGAAAAGGTGAATTTACATTTGAAATACCCACAGAAACTGTTCCCTTTTTTTATTGTTGTTCTCTAGAAGTTCAGTAAGGAGAAGATTTTTTTTTACATTGCACCCATGGCGTCCTTCTATTTGCACTATATGCCAATATCAAATAGGAAAAACAGTAAAAGCGTTGGGGTGGAGCTTGGCAATTCAAACTGCAGGTGATGCCTCTGTTATTCCCGAGGGGCATCATGGGGATTGGTGAACGTGCAGGTAGTTGGTAGGGGATAGAGTGATACTAGCACCTGCTCATTCTGGCTATTTTATATAGCACTGTTATGCACTAAAATCATTCAAGTGTGATATTTTTATTGATATGGTTATGAAATGTATTGGAATTTGTGATGGCTATATATGTAGCTGGAGGTGATATTCAGAGGAGAGTGTACTGTGATGGGACGTCTGAAACAGTGAGGAGGAGGGAGTGTATGCAACCTAGAAAAAGGCTTTCCAAACTTTCTAAACAAAGGGCCAGTTTACGGACCTTCAGAATTTAGGGGGGCCAGAGTGTGGCCACTTGGAGTAGAAATTGTCCTGGCATCAGTGGGAGTAAACAATGCATCTTTAGCATTAGGGGGAGGCATAGTGCCCCATTGTAGGAGTCATTGGGAGAAATAGTGCCCCATTTTTAATATCAGTAGAAGGAATTATGCCCATTGTTGGTGTCAATGGGATGAATAGTGTCTTGTATCAGTGGGAGGAAAAGTGCCCAAAAGGCCAGATAAAGGCAAGCAATGGGCCCCATCCGGCCCCTGGGTCGCAGTTTGGAGACCTCTGACCTAAAAGATTGAGGTATACAGCACTACTGCCTTTCCAAAGTTAAAGATGCAAAGGAGCGGGCGAGTGCTGTTTAACTTTTTGGTAGACAAATTCAATTTTTTTGGTGGAGTAATAAAAAGGAAAATTTGCCACACTTTGCTAGAGGACAGTTCTCATGGTTTGAGAAGAATGAATAAAAAATTTTCTGACAAGGCTTAATTATATTTTGAATCAAGAATTTTTTTTATCGTATTTGGGGATTATCATTTATTTTACAATATATTTATATTTTATCATTTATTTATCATGTTTTGCTGGAATTTTGGGAATAATATTTGTAGCAGCTGAACTGGGATATCTAATTATATAGAGCGTGGAGCTGATAAATTAATTTAAACAATTACGTTAGTACTAATAGTATGTAAACCACCCAAACACATTAGACACATTTTGTGAGGGTACACATTTACATGTGTCTCAGTAAACAATACCATATGGTCCTTTGTGTGTCAACAGTGTCACCATTATCACCTAAAGTGTAACATGGGAAATAGAGGAGACTATGAATGCCTCGTCCTAATAATCTAGAAACAAAAATTAGGTAACAGTGGGAGAAGAGCTCCCATTGCCTATAAGAGCGGACTATAACGGCACAGTACAGGAGGCAATACACCAAATTAAAAAAATATATTCTTTATTTACGGTATTCAATGTTAAAAACAATTTAAAAATTGACTTGTTTTTAACATTGTATAAATAAAAAATAAAGATTGTATCCATTTGCATTATTAACTTATTTTTGCATTAGTTAGTTTGTACAGAGCCAAGGGAGATGACATCTTCTTCTGAAGACAGTGTCCCTCTTTATAAGGTCCTTGATATTATAGTATTTTATCTCTCACACACTCTACATGATAGTCTTTATGCTAAATGTAGTGATATGTTTTTTACACAGCTCTCACAAATATGTTTATAGCCTAAACTGGCTACACATGGTTTAAATGTCATCCGATTTGTGATGAATTAGCTGTATTTCAAGCCATGGATGGCCCTGTTGGCCACACCTAGGTCAACCAACTTAAGCCTCATACACACGATCGGACCTTGGGCCAACTTTCCCGTGGATTTTTATCCAAAGGGCGTTGGCCCCAAGTTGGTATTGCATACACACGATCTGACTTTTTAGGCAACAAACATGAACGTAGTGACGTCTCAACGTACTGACGACACTTCAAAAGAGGACATTCGAATACTCCAGCGCCACCTTTGGTCAACTTCTATATTGTTGTCGGATCTTTTGCATTTGTTCTGAGCATGCGTGTTTGTACTTTGTACAAAAGTCCGTTGGTTTTGTGTACACACGGTCGGACTTTGGTCCATCGGACTTTTGTTGGCAGAAAGTTGGTCCGTTCGCACAGCCAGCAAAAGTCCTATGAAACCTGGAAAAAGTTGGTCCGATGGAGCGTACACGTGGTTGGATGTTGGTCCAAAACAGCTAATTTGCATGTTGGTTGTCAAAAAGTCCGATCGTGTGTACGGGCCTATAAGATGAAAAATTGAAAAAGCTAGGTGGAAAATTGTAGGCCAATTTCCTGGTCTGCAATTTGGGATATCCAAGCAGTTGCAGGGGATTACAATAGCCAGCAGCAAAGATTCTTCCATCCATGTTATTTAGCGTGAATGGATGAATCTATTCGATTTCTCATGCTCCTTTCATGGGCTAAATGAAAAAAATCCATGCATGTATGGCTGGCCTTACAGTTGTGGGACCCACAGTGCTGGCAGTGACATTGTGAAGAAGAGTGGAACTAAAGGATAATTTCCACATTTGCTGGTTTAGCTTGTGTCAATTGAAGTACCCAAATAATATCTATGGTGCCTTGTACACAGACAGATAGATAGAGAAACATTGATGTAGCAATACGCTCTTACCAAGAACTGTAATTATATTCCCACTCCAAAACCTATTATAGGATCCAAACTTTCAGGGCATGTGTGGAATCTGATTGTTAGCTGAAGAGAAGTAACAACAGTTCTTAGTTAAAAATAATAAGGAATGGAGAGGGATATCATATTTTTTATTATAATTATATAATCGTAGGCTAGATCCTATACATAGATACACTATATACCGTGTAGATAAATAAATAGAGAAGGAGAGGGAGTCACCCTGGAGCATGTATTTTTTTATAAGCTGTCTGCATTAGAGAAATTTACATTTTCAATATTTTCCAATTAATCTAAAAGCCAGGCTACAATTCCATGTGTTTCTTAATTTAAACTGCTATGGCTAAATGGAAATGACTACATGAAAAAAAAACTCTAAGCCTGTGATGTGAGATCACCAGTGAAACTAATGTTCACCGATAACGGGACTTGGTGCTACACAGATGAAATCTTTGGCTAGTACATTTAGGCTTAGTTCTTGGCTACTACAGCCTGGGTACCATTGATGTGAGGACAGCATTCTAAAAAGCCCAGCACTGTCTGCCTGAATAGTAAATGGTCAGGGTAGTAGGAGTATTCCTCAGATTATCTTGGTTTAAATGAATTTGTATAAAGTTCAGGCATCTTTATCCGTCTATTAGTTACTGTAATATGGTTAAAACTGACCATACATGTTAAAAAGTGACATTAAATCTTAATTTTTTTTTTCAATTTAAATAATAATCATGTCATACATACTTGCTCTGTGTAATGGTTTTACACAGGGCAGCCCTGATCCTCCTCTTTTGGGGTCCCTTGCCGACGCTCCTGGCTCCTCCTCTTTGGTGAGTGTCATTATAGCAAGCTGCTTGCTATGGAGGCACACATGCGTGCTCGCTCCCGAGTGGCCCTGTCTGCGTCTATTGACAAAGACTAGGCGGCTCAGCTGCTGCTCACATGCACATCGCTGGATCGGGATTAGGTAAGTATAAGAGGGGGAGGGGGGGGAGATGGGGGGATCCTGAAGCACAGAAGGTGTTTTACCTTAATGCATAGAATGCATTAAATTAGAACTATAAGCAAAACTTTTTTTTTTCATTTTGGATAGAGTAAAGGAGGGTTATAACCCCTGTCAAATAAATTTTTTCGCCATCTGTGTCCCAATGAGGAAATTTTCCTTCACTTCCTGTCCTGTAGCCAAACAGGATGATAGCTTCCCTAGCCGGGAGAAGACAACGGCCCAGCAGGAGGGCTTCCCGCATCAACACTGTCTGTGTTGATGGAGGATTCAAGCCAATTTCTTTCCTGCAGCTCATGGTTGCAGGAAAGTAATTTGCGCCGTGTATGGCCAGCATAATGGTTATGTGACATGATATTCAGGATCCCTGGATGTCACTCTTTACAAGCATTTGCAACATACATATATTGTTAGATATGAACAATCCTTGCCCGTCAATATTAAACAATTTTTTTCTTTTTCCAAATGTCAGAACGTTATTCCTCAACACTTTTTTGGGGACAACCCCACTTGCTCAAGAGGATGGAGGAGAACAATAAATCTGCAACATGCAAAAGGGTTGCTTATTCGACAACACAATATTTTTTAATTATATATTGAAACATAATACTTGACACTTGAAAAGGGTAAATACTAACTGCAAATAAAAAGTAGATTATGATATTTTAATATAATCAAAAATGTTGTTTGTTTCTTTTGCATGTTGCAGATTTAATTTTCTCTCCCATCCTCCTGAGGTAGTGGGGTTATCCTACAAAATATGTTGGGGAATGAAGTTCCCTTGGATATTTTCAACAAGATAAAACATTTTATCCTTTTCAAATCTAACAAAACATGTATGTTGCAAATGCTTGTAAAGACAAATGTCAAGGGATCCTTATTATGGGGTCTTTGTAAACTTACAGGGTTTTGCAATGTGTAAAAAAGGTAATATGTAATGTGTAACAAAGGTATTAATACATTTTGCATGATTTTTAAGGTAACATACAGGATATGCTTGGGCACCTAAAAAGTCTATTTTCAATAATATTGTATATAATGTATCATAATTGGGATGTGATGCTTCTGCAAACAACCCACCAATGGATTGATTGAATTTGTCTCTGCCTAGAGTTTGCCCCTTTGAAAAAAAGTCAGCTATTGCAGTTCCAATATTTTATATTCTCATGGGTTTATTTTAGGGACACCATAGTGCAGCAATGAATTTGGCCAGCTGGGAGAATCCAACACAATGTACATGATGTCTAATATTTAGTGAAAACAGAAATGAATTCCAAAGGGGATCTTTTGTAGATCCAACCACTCTCAAATGTCCTATCCTTATAGAAACCCTTCTATCAGGACAGCTGATTGAAGAAGGCAATTTGTCAGTAAAATCCTTTATCAGACAGTAGCTCTTAGTGGCCTGACATAAATTGCCTTACAAAGACCCCCTTTTGTCTTCTAAGCCCTGTGTTTATGTGGCCTTTATCTCCCATAGAACTTGCGGTCTTAAACTGCCCATAACGGCAACTGTGACTAATCCATGTAATGTATGTGTTTCTTAGGGGTATTGAAGTCAATCTCACTGCAGACAGACGGAGCTTTCATGATGGCAGACTAATCAATTCACATCTCTAGGAAGTTTTTAAATCTCAGCTTTTAAAAGGCCATTATCCCGCAGTAATAAAACTCATGTAAAAAAACAATGGGATGTCTACTTGACAGGCATTTTTATGCAGCAAAGTTTTGCTGCACCAAAAAGAACAATTGTGAATAGGCTCTCATGGCCCGTTCACAGCTAGATGTACAGTATGTGATACCACATTTGAAAACAAGTCAGCCATTGCAGCTCCAATATTTTATGTTCTCATGGATTTATTTTAGGGACACCATAGTGCAGCAATGAATTTGACCAGCTGGGTGTCAGGGCTCCAGAGTTGGGTAACTCCACAATGAAATCCATAGACAGGTGGGTCCAGGGCCTCTCTCCATTGGGTATGGGTTGTAGGAGGCCCACTGGAAGGTGTCGTGGAGTCTTACTCTGAGCACACCTGGAACAGGCAGCTATGAAGGCAGTTACATCAGTATGTAGACTAGCCCACCAGAAGTGTTGGGAAATGGCCCAAAAGAGTTGATTCTTCCCAGGGTGGCCAGCAGCCTTGGGAGAATGGTAAGTCTGGAGCATGGCAGTACAGAGACTCTCTGGGACAAAACAGCGGTCACAAGGTTTCTCAGGAGGCACGTGGACCTGAGCAGCAAGAATTTTGTCACCCAATATGCTAGAATACGATCAGGAGGAATCACAGGAACCGACTCCATCTTGGAAATGGAGGAAAATTGTTGTGACAAAGCGTCAGCCCTTACATTCTTAGTACCGGGTAAGAATGAGACAATGTAATTGAAACTTAACAAGAAAAGAGCCCATTGCTCCCTTCTGGGGGAGAGGCGTTTAGCCTCAGACAAGAATGTGAGATTCTTACAGTGGCGGTGCGTGCATAGAGGGCGCAGGAGCGCCGCCCCCCCTCTCCTGCACCGCTCTATCACCAATAGATAGATTCATGCATTGCATGAATCTATCTATTGTCACCGCTGCCGCCCCCTATTCAGGTGTCCGGCCCCTGATCGGGCGCCGGGCATCTGAATTACAGTGGGGGGGGTGTTGCTGGAAGCGCCCCTATTAGAGCTGTAAGCTCTAATATGGGGACCCTATTAGAGCGGTGTGCTCTAATAGGCTTCCCTAAGTGTAAACAGCGGGCGCACGGCTGTGCGTTCGCTGATTACACAGTACTGTGTTAGGGAAGCGAATACATCGCTTCCCTAACACAGACCCGCCTCTCAGCCAATCAGGTTGCCAGGTCTGTTACCTGTCACCTGATTGGCTGAAGTCACAGGCGCTGTGATTGGACGCTAGGCGTCCAATCACCTAGCGTCCAATCACAGCAGAAGAAGACAGGAGGAGCGCGGGAGAAGACATCCGACGGAGACATCCGACGGAGACACCGCTCGTCGCCTGACGCCGTCACCAGCTGCACACCGGGACAAGGTAAGTGCAGAGGGCAGGCAGGGGGCACAGTGGCAGCACTTAAGGGGCACAGTGGCAGAACTTGGGGCACAATGGAAGCACTTAAGGGGCACAATGGCAGCACTTAAGGGGCACAATGGCAGCACTTAAGGGGCACAGTGGCAGAACTTAAGGGGCACAGTGGCAGAACTTGGGGCACAATGGCAGCACTTAAGGGGCACAGTGGCAGCACTTAAGGGGCACAATGGCAGCACTTAAGGGGCACAATGGCAGCACTTAAGGGGCATAATGGCAGAACTTGGGGCACAATGGCAGAAATTGTGGCAGAACTTGGGGCACAATGGCAGCACTTAAGGGGCACAATGGCAGCACTTAAGGGGCACAATGGCAGCACTTAAGGGGCACAATGGCAGCACTTAAGGGGCACAATGGCAGAACTTGGGGCACAATGGCAGCACTTAAGGGGCACAGTGGCAGCACTTAAGGGGCACAATGGCAGCACTTAAGGGGCACAATGGCAGCACTTAAGGGGCACAATGGCAGAACTTGGGGCACAATGGCAGAACTTGGGGCACAATGGCAGAACTTGGGGCACAGTGGCAGCACTTAAGGGGCACAGTGGCAGAACTTGGGGCACAGTGGCAGAACTTGGGGCACAGTGGCAGAACTTGGGGCACAGTGGCAGCGTTTGATGGGCACAGTGGCAGCGTTTGATGGGCACAGTGGCAGCACTTGGGGCACAGTGGCAGCGTTTGATGGGCACAGTGGCAGCGTTTAATGGGCACAGTGGCAGCGTTTAATGGGCACAGTGGCAGCGTTTGATGGCACAGTGAGGCTGTTTGTTTGCGCCCCCCCAAAAATTTTGAGCACCAGCCGCCACTGGATTCTTATGGTCAGTAAGAATGAGAACCGGCACAGTGGTACCTTTGAGAAGATGTCTCCATTCTTTCAGGGCTGTAATTGCACTCCGCAGGTGACAATTTCTTGGAAAAGTAGCCACAAGGATGCATAGCGCTCTCAGAGGTAGGATGTTGTGACAGAAGGGCGCCAACTCCAGTCTCAGAAGCATCAACCTCAAAGCTAAAAGGTAACGTAAGAACAGGATGTGCCAACACAGGAGCAAAAACAAAGGCAGCCTGAGACTCTCAAAGGCCTTAATGGACTTTGGAGACCAACTCTGTGGGTTACCGTCCTTTCTGGTCATATCAGTCAAGGGATTGACCAGAGACGAGAAATTACGAATAAACTTCCGATAATAGTTGGCAAAGCCAAGAAAACGCTGCAGAAGATGTAAACCCACGGGTCAGGGCCACTGTAGGACTGCTGAAATTTTCTCTGGGTCCATCGAAAAACCAGCAGTGGAAATGACCTGTTCACAATGGAATTTACAATTCTCCAATTTACAGTAGAGATTGTTCTCTATTAGTTTCTTAAGCACATGGCAGACATCTGTGTGGTGGCTCTCCAGGGACTTGGAAAATATGAGGATATCCTTGAGATAAACCACCACACATAACTGTCACATATCTCGGAGGACATCGTTAATAAATTCCTTGAAAACTGCCGGGGCGTTACAAAGGTCAAAAGGCATTACGAGATACTCATAATGGCCTGTTCTGGGATTAAACGCAGTTTTCCACTCGTCGCCCTCCTTAATCCTCACGAGATTGTATGCCCCTCTCAAATCAAGCTTTGTGAAAATCGTTGCTCCCTTGAGGCTGTCAAATAACTCCGTAATCAACGGAATCGGATAGGCATTCTTAAACGTGAAACGATTGAGACCCCTATAATCAATACAAGTCTCAGTTCACCAGCAGGAGACGAGGATTTGCAGATGAAACCTTGAGAAAGTGTGTCTGCAACATACCCCTCCATGGCCTTATCCTCCAAGACTGACAAAGGGTAAACCCAGCCACAAGGGGGTATGGCAAGGTCGCGAGCTTGCCGCTCGTTCGCTACACACACAGTATTCATTGTTGTAATGTGAGTACCGTTTTTTAAAACATTAAAAAACAGCTTTTATTCCTAAATTACTACACTATATGGGTCCCTTGTCTTCCTCTTCCATACCTACACCACATGATATATGCTGAGCGGTGCCTACCTGTAAGGATATCTCCAGACACACCACCCCATAGGCTCCATACACCCTGGATTAAGAGGACCACTGGACAGGAGACCCTAGAGAACCATCCCCCTGAGGTCTTCTTCCCCCTGTGAGACCATCTCCCAGATGTCTACATACATGCTGCTTACCTTACAGTAGTAAGGTAAGAAGTTAGGACACCCACGGGTGTTGTTAACACCGAAGAAGCACAGCACCAGTATCACCTATGTGCAAGCTATATCACCATCTGTAGACCCACATTTGGCACTACGTACCACTGGAATCTCCAGATCTGAATGCCTTTGCACCCACTTGCACCACGCCGCACAATTGCCATATGAACTTTCCTATGAGGATCGATCGATTCACTCATATACGTTGATTTTATTATTTTAATAATTTTGTCACAATCACCTTCATTTGCTATTCTCCGTGTTATACTTGGCCCACCATTTGGTTGTTCACAATTCCAGTCACATCACTATGGCAGTTCGTTGTTTTTAGCTATTCATGCACAACAGCCACCTGAACTATTGTTTTCTGATTCGTTGCACAATAATCTTTATTTCCGTTTTTATTGATGCATCACAGAGAGTCACTGTATCTATTTATTTTATCAATGTTTTCAACAATTGTTGCACTACAGTCACTTTATTTTGCATAATTTTAGTTCATGAAGTTCATGCGACTTTTATGCGATTGCACTACAGTCACAGAGTCACTGTATTTATTTATTTATTTATTGATGTACTGATGTTTTTAGCTACTGTTGCACTATAATCACTTTATTCTGCATAACGTCAGTCTAGCAGCTCCATGCGACTTTCCATGCAATTTTACTAGTGATATCAGTTTAGGAGCGACACCATCTATTGATTTTTTCCATTCCATTTGTGGGTATAGTTTGACCCTTTCGGTGTTCGCTGCACCTCTCCCATCTCTCGTTTCACCTTTTCCATATTAGCGCGGGGATACTACATCTCTACTTTATGGGAATTTCGCTTGCTTTCTCCTCTGCGTATCACCCGCAGTCTAATGGGGCCACAAAATGAGCCAATCAGTCCTTGGAGCAATTCCTACGTTGCTATATTCCTGACCATCATAACCACCGGTCAGACCTCTTACCGGGGGCGGAGTTTGCTCAATAGTGCCTTGAATTCTGCTTCCCACTTGTCCCCATTTATGGCAAACTATGGTTTCCAACCTTCCATGTTGCCTGACTCATTTGTTCCGCAGAGTATTCCTGTATTAGAGGAGCATCTCCGTGGTCTTCGTTCCACTTGGGCACAAGTCCAGGAGGCTTTGCAACATGCTAATGATAGATACAAACTCCATGCTGACTACAGGCGCCTGCCTGCGCCTTTCTACCAGGTTGGGGACAGGGTCTGGCTGTCATCTCGCAACCTCCAACTTCGTGTTCCCTCTCTGAAGTTCGCACCTCGGTTTATTGGGCCTTTCCGTATTGTTCGCAGGATTAACCCAGTGGCTTACGCATTAGACCTTCCTTCTAATATGCGTATCTCAAATGTATTTCATGTCTCCTTATTAAAACCTTTGGTCTGCAACTGCTTTACCACCTCTGTGCCACGTCCTCACCCTGTACAGGTTGAGAACCATGAGGAGTATGAAGTACAGTCCACTGTTGACTGCTTTAGGTTCCGTGGGCGCATACAGTACCTGGTGCATTATAAAGGGTACTGTCCGGAGGAACGCTCTTGGGTCTCATCCTCAGACGTACATGCCCCTGTCCTCCTCCGTGATTTTGATACACATTTTTCCCTCAAGCCTGGTGGTCCTCCAAGGGGGAGGGGTCGTTGAGGAGGGGGTACTGTCAGGGCTGGCTCAGCCCTTCCTTCCTCTGAGCTGGCCGCTCAGGTGTCAGCTAATTTCCAGCTCCTATCTCTCCACAGTGACTCACCTGTTGATGATATCCGGCTCGTCAGTCCTACCTACTTAAGCCATCCAGCCCAGATGATCTCTGCCTTCACCTTGGTCAACATCACAGAGACTATTTCCTGCGTTCCTGTTAAAGACTTGCTTGGCTGACATTCGTTCTGGCTCCAGATCCTGCTTGCTGTTCCACTATGCTGATCTCTGGCTTCCTGGCTTTCTGGCTTGTCTGACTATCCGTTCTGGTTACCGAACTTTGGCTATGTTTTGACTACGTTTGTTCTATTTACTTTTATTATTAAACAAGTGTGATTTAACTGTACTTCTGTCTCGGTCTGATTCATGGTTTCTGACACTGGGAGAATCCAACACAATGTACATGATGCCTAATATTCAGTGAAAAAGGAAATTATGAGTTAATTCCAAAGGGGATCTTCTGTAGATACAACCACTCTCAAATGTCCTGTCCTGATAGAAACCCGGCTATTGCAGCCGGTAGCGATAATCGCAAGAGAATCCAGCAGGCTGGTTGTACCCAAGTTGATTGATCGATCAACATTCAGTCCATTAATGGTTCGATATTTGGGCAGTTCCTGCTGAACCGGCCAAGAATCGAACCGTGTATGGCCGGTCTTATGCCCTGTAAACACGGTCGGAAATTCCGACCACAAAATCCGACAGATTTTGTCCGAAACTGGTGTTGCATACACACGGTCAGACAAAGTTGTCAGAAAATCAGATCGTTCGGAACGTGGTGACGTTCGTTGCGTAGGACAGAACTACGTAGAGGCTAGTAGCCAATAGCTTTGGTCTCATAATTTGATCTGAGCATGCGTGGCACTTTGTCCGTCGGAATTCTCTACAAACGATCGGAAAATGTCTGATCGGATTTTTTTGCCGGAAAATTTTAGATCCTGCTCTCAAATTTTTTTCGTCGGAGTTTCCGACGGAAAAAGTCCAATAGAGCCCACACACGTTCGGATTTTCCGACAACATAATCCGATCGGACCTTTTCCGTCTGAATATCTGACCGTGTGTACAGGGAATTAGGCATCACGCTTATGGGCACCAGGTATCTTATGACATAAAATTCAGATGGGTTTCTTCTGCTGGGAGCCACAGGTTCTTTGTACAGCCTCCCAGAGAAATCAATGGCTGTATGCAGGTATACTCCAGTACCTGCATGTACACCTCTGGACGTAGACAGTCTGTGCCCAGGGTTGTACATCTGCATGTGTGTGTGTTTATGCAAGTACCGGTGTATACTCACGTACAGCCACTGATTTCTCTGGGTGGCTGTACAAAGCACCTGTGGTGTTCCCAGGTGGGAAAATACACTCAGATTTGATGTCATATACCTCCCTTTAGGTACCGACAAGCAAAAAATATACAATTATATCAGATAGTAGATATGACCACATTTCTAATTCATGAAAAGGAATGTACAGTCTTTTTATATATTTTTTTTAGAGATATATGAAAATGAGATCAGCTTGATATAAATAATTTTACTGAAGCATGTTTTAAAATAACCTTATTTCTATGTAATTAGATTTGAACAGGGGGCAGCCATCTAGGCTCATAACATATGCCGTCTCCTCTTCATGTTTTTCAGTGCTACACTATAGTTGTGATTTACCGTTTCCTCCCACAACGCAGGCCAATGAGTCAGCCAACTCACTGAAATGAGTGTAATCTTTGTGAGTCCATATCTCAACAGTTATCAACAGAACAACAAAGTAATTGCATTAACGTTAACCATATATTGTCTGAATGCACCGAACCTGTAGAAAAATGGTGCTTTTGATTTTTTAATGTCCCATTATAGTTGCGCACACAAAAAAAAATATCTTCCAAAACTCATACTAAAATTGATCAATTCTGATGTGCTGATGGCCTACTGTAGGCCATCAGAACATCAGAATTGATACATTTTTAAATATATATACCATAGTTTGTAGACTCTACAGTATAACTTTCACACAGACTATAATATACACTGATTTGGGTTATTTTTACTAAAGAAATGTAGCAGAATACAGTACATTCTGGCCTACATTTATGAAGAAAGATTATTAATTTGCAAATTCTTATAACAGAAACAAAGAAAAAATTTGTTTTTTTCTCAAAATTTTCTGTATTTTTTTAGTTTATATAGCAATATAGCAAAAAAAAAAAAAAAAAAACACAGTGGTGATTAAAAACCACCAAAATAAAGCTCTATCTGTCTCAAAAAAATATAATAATTTGATTTTGGTACAGTGTTGCATGACTGAGTAATTGGCATTCAAAGTGTGACAGTGCTGAAAGCTGAAAATTGGCCTGGATAGGAAGTGGGTAAATGTATTGAAGTGGTTAAAGTCTTTTTTTTTATTATTTATTTATTATAGACTGATCATTTCTTTCTCAGTGGGCAAACATACAGAATCAGCAGGGGATCAAATACTTTTTCCCCTCATTGTATGTCATTTCATGAGGCCATAAAATGCCAGGACAGAACAGATACCCCCAAAGTAAACCCTTTTTTGGAATATAATTATTATTATTTTTTTTTACATTCTTTGACCAGATCAGTATAGTTACACCGTAGTGACACTGTACTGCTCTGAGGAGGGGATTTTTTTTACTTGCCACAGCTATCACATGGTATAGGTCAGCTGTGATTGGCCCCTGTACCATGTGATCACTGTGATCACAGTAGTACACAACGAATTTCTATGAATGAAAGCCATTGTTAACTATATTTGAAAGCCATTGCTAACTATATTTGAAGAAAAAAAATCTTCAAATATATTAATAGTAAAAAGTTCAGGTCTGAGCATGTAGGCCCTTTACAAAATAATTTAGAGTGGGTGACTAGGGACAAAGAAAAGGCAAATGTATAAATGCTTTCTTTAGTTCTGTGTATACAAAGGAGCATGGGGGAGCTCATGTCCATAATGGGGGTGGTATTGACACAGCACCAAATGATCCACAATGGCTCAAAAGTGATATGGTCCAGAAATATTTAGACAGAATAAAGGTGGATAAAGCACCTGGACCAGATGGCATTCACCCAGGGATCCTAAAAGAATTGAGCTCTGTATTTTCAAAGGCACGGTATCAAATTTTTAGGGACTCATTAATGACAGGAATAGTACCACTGGATTGGTGTAGGGCCAATGTAGTGCTTATATTTGAGAAAGGAACACAGTCTTTACCAAGTAACTATAGACCTGTTAGTTTAATTTCTATAGTCGGGAAGATACTTGAGAGTTTAATAAAAGACCACATAGACAAGTTCTTGCTGGAAAAAAATATTTTAAGCAACAGACAGCATGGATTCAGAAGTTGTCAAACAAATCTGATTTCTTTTTATGAGGAGGTAAGTAAAACCTTGGACAGAGGCGTGGCGGTGGACCTGGTATACTTGGATTTTGCAAAAGCATTCGAAACAGTTCCCCACACACGACTAATGTGTAAGGTAAAGTCTACAGGCTTGAAAAGCTCAGTTTGTAAATGGATAGAAAACTGGCTAAAAGACCGAATTCAGAGAGTAGTGGTTAATGATTCTTACTCTGAATGGTCTAAGGTTATCAGTGGTGTACCCTAAGGCTCAGTGTTGGGACCCTTACTTTTTTATATCTTTATAACTAGGATCTGGGATTAAAAGTACCATTTCTGTCTTTGCAGATGACACCAAACCATGCAGTGAAATAACGTCTTTACAGGATGTCTCCAATTCACAAGCCCACCTCGATGTACTGTCCAATTGGGCGACTATGTGGCAGATGAGGTTTAATGTTGATAAGTGTAAAGTTATGCACTTGGGGGCTAAGAATATGCATGCATCATACATACTAGGGGGAGTACAACTGGGGGGATCCATAGTGGAGAAGGATCTGGGGGCTTTGGTAGATCATAAGCTCAATAGTAGCATGCAATGCCAAGCTATGGTTTCCAAAGCGAGCAAAGTCCTTTCTTGTATTAAGAGAGGTATGGACTCCAGAGAGAGATATAATTTTGCCTCTGTACAAATTAGTAAGACCTCATCTGGAATATGATCGCGCCGCAATTTGGGTGCCATTGAAAATAACGGGGATCGGAAGGGTGTCCTGCGATTTGCGGCGATTCGGAATCACAGGCAAGATCGCTGCAAAACAGAACACCATGGTGTAAATGAAGCCTAATGAGACATTAGGGACAGAGTTGTCTGCCTCCTTCTCCTCCAGTACCCAGCACTGCACTGAACTCAGAAGTGCTTATGAGTGAGCACTTATAATTCACTTTCATTCTGCAGGAGATCAGTAAACATGAGCGTCATGTTTACTGATCTCCCTGCTCTCCAATGAGACTGACAAGAAAAGACAGAGCTGGTTCTATTGATGGTAATGAAAGCAAAGCGCCTTGTTAGCAACCATTAATAATTAGAGGTGATGGTCCTGGGCACCAAATGACTGTAAGTTTTATATTGCTTAACCAACCAATAATTTAAAGCCTGTAAAAATGCAGCCCCTACTGTCTACTGACCTGGTGTGCTGAAGACAATGCTGCTCTGCCATAACTACTGCGGCAGTGACAGTAAAAGTGTTAGGCAACTTTGGGCAGTAAAAGTTTTAAGCCACTTTAAGATCCCGCTAATGGGTAATCTACAAGTCTCTATATGTAAATGACATTAACAACAATATGGAAGAGCAAGCTTATACATTTGTGAAAGTCATGCTTAAAATGACCATAGGAAAAATACTGAAACAACAACTCTAAATAACCACTGAAAATACGTTATACTTTCCCTTTAAGATTATGATAGAATGTGTGAATAACCTACAGAACAGGTTTTAAATCTTCCAAAAAGACAGCTACATCCCCGTTATGAATTACATACATCTTTCGGTTACTCTCTTGATTTATGTACATGGGCGTTAGAATATTAGGAGCGAGACAACAATATCATAAATTCACTCTGACGCATCATAACTCTAAAACCAAATAAAAAAATAATAAAAAAGAAAGGGGCCACGGTCTTTAAAAAGAATCTACATTGTTTTGTGTTTTGTGTTTTTACCATACAAGCACCTGTGATGAGAATAATACAAACTATTATTATTATTATTATTTACAACATAAGGGCAAACAGTACAATTACAATATAATTCAATACAGGAGGAATCAGAGGGCCCTGCTCATTAGAGCTTACAATCTAGAAGATAATCTTATGTGGTAATTATTATTAGAGTGTTATTTTTAGAGTGTAAGTAACCCCAACAACAAACCTCTCTCTTCTATTCTAAACCCTTATCTTGTAAATCAACACAGTTAAAAATAGAAATGCAAGGCAAAACATTTATATATACTGTATATATACATTCTTTTTTTTTCTTTTGCTGCAGGTGATCACGTGATCTCTGTTCTCAGCTGCGTAAGGGGCGAAGAGAAATGGGGATAGAGACTGCAGGGGGGCATGTCAGCAGGAGGCTTGTCCATTGGAGGCTTCCCAGTGAAGAGATGTGCAGGGGGGTGTGTCAGCACAAGGCTTGGCCATTGGAGGACATGAAAACTGACCATGCTTGGATGGATGTGCTTCTATGCCTAGAATGGTCAATTTATAATAGGAAAGCAGGAGGACTGGCAGGATCACCAGGCTTGGAATTTGCATGTTCTCCCTGAGCCTG
Source organism: Lithobates sylvaticus (assembly GCA_028564925.1). NCBI lineage: Eukaryota > Metazoa > Chordata > Amphibia > Anura > Ranidae > Lithobates > Lithobates sylvaticus. The sequence goes on from CM053029.1 coordinate 101,923,218, forward strand.
CGTGGGTTTCCTTTGGGTAATCTGGTTTCCACCCACATTTCAAAGACATGCTGGTAGGTTAATTGGCTTCTGTCTAAATTGGACCTTGTATGTGTATGTATGAATGTGAGTTAGGGACCTTAGATTTTAAGCTCCTTCAGGGTAGGGACTATGGATGTTGAATTTAATCGCAGCATCGATGCATTGCGATCCAGCCATCCGCATTTCAGCATCAATGCTACGACCGGCATAATCGATTTTCGGATGATGTCATCCGTGCGCCACGCTGTGCCCTGCCTCTCCGAACGGAGCTGAAAGCAGACGAAAGGCGATGTGCCATGCCTCTCCCAATGGAGCCAAAAGGAGCCATGGGTGTTAGCCGCATTCTATTTTCCCGTCTCCCGCTGATGTCACCCCCAGCCTCCCGGCATTGTGTGTTGAGCTGGCTGCTGCTGTAGGAGAGGAGACGAGACACATGGAGCAAGTGTCCCTGACTCCCGGTCCCCAAAGGAAAATCACTGCTCCAGGTGAGAAACTCCAGGCATAATGAATAGTGTGAGACTCCTCACACGGGTGCAAGACACTCTGCTTTCTCATCACTATCTGGCCCAAACAAACTATTTTCTTTACTAACGAATTAAGCTTTGTCAGCACTGTATAAACTGTATACACTGCGTTCCAGCAGTACCAGGATTTCCTTTCTGCTGCCAAAACTAAATCGAAAACTGCTCAGCCATTCACAGGAAGCCTTATCAGTGATTACAAGGCTTTCTGTGATTGGCTGAGGTTGAGAGGTGGGTAGATGATGTCACAATCTCTACCTCAGTCAATCAGAGGAAGCCTTGTATTCACTGCAGCAGCGCTCATCTCAATTCAATCACTCAATTTTGTTCCTGGGAACAGCATGGAAAGTCCCCGTACCGCTGCTGGAACACATCTCTGTATACTGTATGTAGCTAATGCTACATACAGTTTGTACAGCACTGACAGTGGCTGCACTATTTAGTAAAGGAAACAGTTTGTTTGGGTCAGCTTGGTCCAAGCTAATTATTTAAAGTCATATTATTCCTGGAGTTAGGCTTTAAGCAGAGCCAAAATTCCTAAGCCCTGATGAAGGGGGAGTCTGTTGGGCCTCGAAATACGTTGTTTTTTTTTTTTTAATTAACTTTTTAATTAAAAACTTTGGACTCATGTGTTATGATTCCAGAAAAGATATATATATATATATATATATATATATATATATATATATATATATATATATATATATATATATGATATATATATGAGTGCATCTTGCTCTTCAAAGGTCTTTTAGCATAATGATAGGTAAAGGATACTGTTACGTAATTATATTTCTTCAGATTATTACGCATCACTATTTTACACCTTTTAACACCTCAATGTTCTCTTAGATATCTGCTGATCTTTTCTTGGATCTGAAACCTAATCTTCAATAATAAAAATATTGACCGTGAAAACTTTGGACTTGTAGATGTTTGTTTGGCACTCTCATTGGACTGTATGTGTTTGGCTATTGTATTCATTAAGCCTTGGAATACAGAGGTGTTGCTGGACAACGATTGCATCCGATAGGAAGCAGTTATTGTTCAGCCGAGTTGATTTTTAAATTCACTATTCTCGAGCCGAGTGGTACTTGCAAGGCCACCCACGGCTCCAAATCCAGCCGATGCAACAGGAATCGCCCAAAACTGGAGCCATCTATAGGGGCCATTAAAGTGGAACTAAACTGTATCTGAGCACCACAAACTGAAAACACTATTTTTTAGCAAATGCACCAATCCATTCATAACTCCATTTGAGAAATCACTTTAAAAAATAGCCCCCTAGCATTTCTACCTATGACGATCTTGAGTAAGGGTAGATGATTCATGAAACATTTACTTCCTGGAGCCCCTCTGCCCTTAGCTCAGAAATAAGGGCATACTTAGCTGAGAAATCCTCTCCTCCCCTCCTCCAGGTGAAAGAAAAAAAAATGGACTCTAATGCCCCGTACACACGGTCGGATTTTCCGACGGAAAATGTCCTATCGGACAATGTTGTCGGAAATTCCGACCGTGTGTAGGCTCAATCGGACTTTTTCCGTCGGATTTTCCAACGGACAAAGTTTTATCTCCTGCTCTCAAATTTTCCGACAACAAAGTCCTGTCTGACTTTTTCCGATCGTGTGTAGCGAATTCCGACGGACAAAGTGCCACGCATGCTCAGATCACATTACAAGACCAAAGCTATTGGCTACAAGCCTCTACGTAGTCCCGTCTTAGGCAACAAACGTCACCACGTTCAGAATGATCGGATTTTCCGACAACTTTGTCCGACTGTGTGTATGCAACACCAGTGTCGGACAAAATCCGTCGGAAAAAATCAGATGGATTTTGTGGTCGGATTCTCCGACCGTGTGTACGGGGCATTATGCCGCGTACACACGAGCGGATTTTCCGTCGGAAAAAGCATCCAAGGAATTCCGCTCAAGCATGGCTTGCATACACACGGTCACAGAAAAGTTCTCTGAACTTTCGACCGTCAAGAAACGTACAACACTACGACGAGCCTAGAAAATGAAGTTCAATGATTCCGAGCATGCGTCGAATTGTTTCCGAGCATGCGTAGGAATTTTGCGCGTCGGAATTGGTACAGATGATCAGAATTTCCGATCAGAACTTTTTCCAACCGAAAAATTGAGAACCTGCTCTCAATCTTTTGCTGGCGGGAATTCCGCCAGCAAAAGTCCGATGGAGCATACACACGGTCGGAATTTCTGACCAAAAGCTCACATCGGACTTTTGCTGGCGGAAAATCCGCTCGTGTGTATGCAGCATTTAGGCCTAGGTCAGAAACCAGGAAGCAAGTGAAGAAATGTAAAAAAAATAAAATAAAAAAAAAGTAAAAATTATATACCCGCCTATCTATTTACTAATGCTAGCAGCATAAGGATTAAAAATAGTTTAGTTCCACTTTAAAAAGGGCAGCAATGGCTGCCTACCCTTTTCGCTCAGTGCGATCTTATGTACCAATCACATTCAGTAGTAGAATCTACACATTGAAAGTTCTCATGAGCAGAACCCACAGAACCCTTTTGTACTGAATTGTATTGTAACTATTTTATAAAAGTGTTGGGGCCATACAAATCCTGTATATTAATAATAATAATAATAATATGAGAACTGTAATTTTGGAATAGAATTTTTTTTTCAGGAATCTTAAATCAGACATAACTTTGAGATGAGAGTTACCTCAGTGTGTTTCACAGAACATGAACCCTCTGGTCATGAAGAGGTTAAGGCGCATAGGATGTACCGACGTGTCATTGGCCTGACAACCCTAAAGCCAATTTGGTTAGTAAATGAAGTTACTTACCTGCTGTTTTCTTTTCTCTGTTCAGAGACTTAGCTAATGAATTTCCCTTGCACAGCACTAATATGCATCTTCTGAAAAGATGGCGGCCTTTTGTTCTCTTTTTAACTGACAACAAAATCAGTTTGCTTTGTAAACAGGCGCAATTGTAATTGTTTACATAAAAATGGATGGCTACAGGAGAGAATACTTACTGGCCAGGATCGTGCCATGACATGTTCCAGTGAGAGAAGTGAAGAGATTCAGAATGTTGAGTTTTGTTACCGTATTAGTGCACTATATTGAGACAAAGGTTTGCCCTCGTTCACATCGGAGCCATTTGTCATGAAAGCCTCTTGACCCCATAGGGAAAGAGAGCCCTGACTGTTGGGGGCATGTCCAGGGCGGGCCGAAGTGACCAAAGGGTCTTTAAAGATTGGTGGGGGGTGTGGGTTGGGCTGGGCCTGAGCTCGACAAAAGTGCCGCGCCCAGAAAATTCTGGAGCCTTCTGGAAGATCCGTTGGGAAGAGCTGACCCTGTGTTTTGCTGACCCTGTGCCCCAGCCATGGACACCGAGCTCCTTTTGGCCAAGGTCCGTGAGCTGGCTCTCCAAGGTCAGGCTGACTGGCTTTTTTCTCTCCTATCCCCTGGGACTGCTCCACCTGCCCTTCCTGCTCCTCACACCCCCCCTCCCCCCCCACCTGTGGAACCCCCTGTTGAGCCTAGGGCCCGGAGGCGGGCCCGCCCGCCTTCTCGGCTGAGCCCCAGTTCCAGGGCCCCTGCGGGTCAATCCTATGTCCCCTGCTCCCCTGACCGCCCTGCTACACTGGGTGTCTGCGCTCCTTCAGCTAGGAAGCGCAGCACCTCCTCCCGCCATCGTCGGGGCCCCACTCGGCGGTCCCCCCCCCCTGCCTCAGGCTGCCGGCCTCTCCTCCCGTGCGGGCCGCTCGCGGAGCCCTCGTTCTATGCAGGGCTCCGTTCGGGCGGTCTCCGGCACTGTCCCATCCACTGACACTTTGTTGCACTATGGCCAGGCTGGAGCTGAGGCGCTCCCTGGTTGTGAATTACCCGCCGCCTTACCTGAGCCCGCTCCCGCGGCGGGCGGGGGATTGGCGGCGGTTGGAGATCCCAGGTCCTCGGCGCGGAGATCCTCCGGGAGGCGGGGGAAGCCACGGGTGCGCATATCATCTGCGGCCGCCCGCCCTGGCCTCCTGGAATGTGGTTCCGCTCTGCGCAGTGACCTGGAGCCGGCTACGCTGCCCCCAGTGGCTCCTTTTCTCCCTGCGCCTGGCTGGGCGGGAGAAACCACTGAGGGGGATCATACTGCCCCTGCATTGCGGCATGGAATGACCCTGCCTGCGCCCTGCAGGGCGGGGGAGTCATTCATGCCCAATTTTTTGCCCCAAATATATGTGGACATACCCAATCTCCCTGCGCCCGGCAGGGCGGGAGATTCATGGGGTGCCACTGCCTCTGGACATAGTATGCTGCCTCCCCCAAACCTCCCCGCGCCCTGCAGGGCGGGGGGGCTGTCCCGCCATCCAGTGCCCCATATGTTTTTGACCCCCCTGCGCTTAGCGGGGCTGGGGTCCCCTCCGTGTCCATGACCGTACAGCCGCCAGTGCGGAGTCTCTCTGCGCCCTGCGGGGCGGGAGATCCGCTGTTGTCACCCGCATCTCATCAGCCTGGGCTCAGGGCACCATGTCCCCCTGCACCCGGATGGGTGGGTGGTCGGCGTGGTTCTCGGGATATGTATAGTGGCCTCCCCGCGCCCAGCGGGGCGGGCGACGTTTTCTCGGCATCAGCGCTCCACCCTCCTCCGACGCCCTGTGCTCACCACCAACGCCCTGCGCCCAGCAGGGCGGGTGGTTTTTGCTCCGCTCAAACATCCATTCCCTCCCCGGTTCATACATACCTCCCTGCGTCCAACTGGGCGGGGGGTCCCCGGGGGCCAATTGCTTCTACGCAGCAGCCTGGTCTTCCTGCGCCCGGCAGGGTGGGAGGCTCCTTACCCAGGCCTGGGCTGGCGGCCGCAACCGCCCCGGGTCCATCGCATGATGCCTGCAGACGATCTTGTGCTTGTCCAGCCGCTGTCCTTGGCCATTCGGACTCGTCAGGGTTGGTGGTCGGACCTCCTCCCCTGGACCTTGCCGTCCGTCAGCAGGGTCCTGCCGCCTCTTCGGTTCCTCCAGGTGACGGTCGTCACGGACCCCTGCCTTCCATGGCCGTTCCGGCACCGGATGTCCCGCTGGGTCCTGCCGCTGGTCGCCCTTCATCGAACTTGCCTCTACATCTCAGTGAGTATGACTGTAATTTAATTTGGGGTAGGGCGACTGAAGCTTCCGTGTCGGACCCGCCGGAGGACCGTATTGCGTCGGTCGTGAAATCTGTCCTTTCCAGCATGGGGGTGTCGGGTCCAGCAACTGCCCCTCCCCCCATTTCTGGTGGTGCTTTGTGGGCGGTCTCGCCTACAGGCACGCACTTGACGGAGGAGGTGAAGGACAAGATTTGGCGCCGCGAATTCGTCGATTTTATCGCGCTCGTCCCGCCGGACAGGGAAACAATAGACAAATCTCGGCGGATCGACGTATCTACCCAGGGTGACAAGTCAAAACAGCTTCCACGGACGTTTGGAAACTGGCTTCAAGGGTTCTGCGCTTACGCGGGTGTGCTCTGCGAGCGGTTTCCGGAATTAGCCACTTCCCTTTTTTGTTACCTGGACCTCATTTGAGGTGCTTACAAAGTTTATGGCGGACAGTGTTGGTTTCACTACGACACTCAATTCCGGCAAAAGATGGCGGCGCGCAAGGAGTTTTGTTTCAATTGTCAGGATGGCAGCCTGTGGCTGTTGCTCATGTGCCCCCACAGGCCTTCGTCCTTTCAGTCCCCGGCCGGCACTTCCCCCGGAGCGTCGGCCGCTCCGAAAAAGGGTGTTTGTTGGTTATTCAACGAAAGCCACTGCAAGTGGTACACCGCGTGCCGTTTCAAACACGAGTGCTCGGGTTGCGGTGGTGCCCACCCCGCCAGCCGGTGCTTTCGGAGGGGTAAGCAGCCAATTCCCAGGCCAGGCGCAAAGCCTGACCTTTCTAAGCCAGAGGTCGCCGGTGAACGTCTCAGAGATGCTTCCCTGGCTAGACCGGTACCCCCTTCATAGGGAGGCGCTGATTCTGCGCGATGGCTTGGACCGTGGCTTTTGGATCCCATTTTTCCCATCGGACACTCCCACCATGGCGCCCAATCTAAAGTCGGCCGTGGAATTTGAGGCCGTCGTTGCCGAGAAGCTCCGGAAGGAAACTGAATTGGGACGGATGGCTGGCCCATTTGACCTCCCCCCTTTTTACAACCTGAGGGTATCCCCCCTCGGTGTGGTCCCTAAAAAGGCGGAGGGGAAATTCCGCCTCATCCATCATTTGTCGTACCCTTCTGGCTCCTCGGTTAACGACGGCATCGACAAGGAAGAATCCAGGGTCCACTACGCCTCTTTTGATGGGGCGCTTCGGTTAGTGAGGGCTGCCGGTAGATCGGCGTTGCTGGCCAAGGCGGACATAGAGTCAGCCTTTCGCCTCCTCCCGGTCCACCCGGACTGTTTCCACCTCCTGGGCTGTTACTTTCAAGGAAGCTATTTTTTCGACATGTGCCTACCCATGGGTTGTGCCATCTCGTGTTATTTCTTTGAGCTGTTTAGCAGCTTCCTTGAATGGGTGGTTGCCCAGGAGGCTGGTTGCCAGTCCTTGTTGCACTATTTGGACGACTTTCTCTTTGTGGGCCCAGCGGACAGTGGTCGGTGCCAGCAGCTGCTTACTGTTTTTCAGGACACTTGCCGGAGTTTCGCGGTTCCACTGTCCGCTGATAAGACTGAAGGCCCGGTGACTGTTCTGGCTTTCCTGGGAATTGAGATTGACACGGAGGCGATGGTCTTTCGATTGCCAGAGGACAAGCTAGCCAGGCTCCTTTCCCTTGTCCGCTTGGCCAAAGGTGCCAAGAAATTGCAGTTGAAACAACTGCAATCTCTTTTGGGTCACTTGGTTTTTGCCTGCAGGGTTATTCGGATGGGGAGAGCCTTCTGCAGGCGCTTGGCATGGGCCATGAAAGGGGTTTCCGCCCCTCACCACTACGTTCGGATCACCAGGCCCATGCGTGCCGACTTGGGGATTTGGTTGTCATTCCTTCAAGCCTACAATGGCCAGTCTTGTTGGCTAAGGGAGGAAGTGCCGAACTCACAGCTGGAGCTATACACCGATGCAGCAGGCTCCTGTGGCTTCTGCGCTTTCTTTCAGGGGATGTGGTCTGCTGAGCAGTGGCCGGCCTCATGGGCCCGCTTGGGCTTGTTGGGCAACCTCACCCTCCTAGAGCTCTTTCCGATCGTTGTAGCTGTTGAGCTTTGGGGTGAACGGTTGCGTGACCATCAAGTGGTCTTCTGGTCTGATAATATGAGTGTGGTGCAGGTAGTGAACAAGCAGTCAGCCAGTTCCCCCCCAGTAGTTTCTTTGCTTCGGTTTTTAGTTTTGAAGTGTTTGCAATTTAACTTTTGTGTTAGGGCTCAGCATGTTCCCGGAACGGCTAATGATATTGCTGATGCTCTCTCCCGTTTACAGCTCGATCGTTTCCGCTCTCTGGTTCCGTCGGCCTCCCTGGAGGGCCTTCCTTGTCCGGCCCACTTATGGAACCTCGTTTCGGAGGCCTGCTGAATCTCCTTCGGTCGTCGTTGTCTGCGCGTACGTGGGCGTCTTACTGCAGGGTTTGGCACGAGTGGTCGCACATTTCGGGCGGTGAGTTTTCCATTTATTCTTCTTCTGATAGGCGCATGGCTTTGTTTGTCTATTTGGTTCACTTACTGCAAAAGGGTGTTGCGGGTTCCACTGTCTCCTCGTCTTTATCGGCGCTGTCCTTTTGGTTTCAGCTCCTAGGTTGGGAGGACATTACTAAAGCGTTCCCGGTTCGACGGATGCTGCGGGGTTGGAAGCGCGCTACTCATTCCCCCGATTCCAGGCGCCGGTTTCCCTTCAAATCCTATCGGGCATTCTTTCCACGTTGCCTTCGGTGTGCTCTTCGGAATTTGAGGCCCTCCTGTTTCGCGTGGCGTTTTCTTGGGCGTTCTTCGGCGCTTTTCGCGTTAGCGAACTAGTTTCGAGAGCCACGTCAACGGTGGGCGGGATCCTGACGGCGGACGTCGTTTTTGCAGAGCATTGCGTGACTGTCCTGTTACGTACTTCGAAGACCGACAGCCTGGGTAGGGGCCGGAGGGTGGTATTGTACCCTTGTGGTGGCCCCTTTTGCCCGGTATCTTTGGCCTCTCTTTTCCGATCTGCGCGCCCCCCTTCTCTAGCTTTTTTCGTTCATTCCGATTCCTCCTCGCTAAGCAGGTTTCAATTTTTAAGCGTTTTTCGTCGATGTCTCAAGGTTATGGGACTTCCTTCGCGTGATTTTTCTACGCACTCGTTTCGCATCGGTGCGGCCACCGCAGCGTCTGGCATGGGTTTTTCCGATATGGAACTTCAGCGTCTGGGTAGATGGGAATCATCTCGTTTCACGTTGTATGTTCGTCCACATCTGTTGTGTTAATTTTTCAGGTCCTCGTCCGGTTTTGGTGTGGATTGTCGGTGACTCCTTCATTTACTGGGCCGCTCGCCGTGCGGAAGTCCGAACCTACGGGAGGAATTTGGGTTTCGACTATGACCTGGCCAGGGTCCGCTGGCTCGGGCTTCGCGGGTTAAGATGGTCCCAGGTCCTTCCGGAATGCCTGCAACTCCGTGCACACGTGTCTGGTTCCATCGTTTTGGTACTCCATGCTGGCGGCAATGATGTGGGCTTCCTGCGTTCTGTGGACCTGATTTCTGCAATCAAGCAAGACATTGCCTACTGTTTTGCTGTTTTCACCAATTTGGTCCTCATTTGGTCGGAAATTGTGCCTCGTTCGGTGTGGGCGCGGGTGATCCCGGGCCCTAGTTTGGAGCGCTTTCGTAGAAAGGTTAATGCGCAAGTTTCCAAATTTGTTCGACAGCTTGGGGGCTTCGTTGTTCGTCACAGAGATTTGGAGGGTGATAATTCTGACCTTTTAAGACCGGATGGTGTTCACCTCAATGACATTGGCTTAGATATCTTTAATCTTGGTCTACAACGGGGTGTGGAACAGGTGCTGGCTGCGGTGGGGCGCCCGCCAGTTGTTCACTGACAGGCGGGTGGCGGTTTTTTGACCTTGCCAGCATAAAATGGCTGCTGTTGATGGAAATGGGAAGCAGACGGCCTGTCCAGCACTTATGGTAAGGACAGGCCTTCCCCCCTTCTTATCTCCTTCCCCTACGTTGGATTATGTGCTCACAGTATAACTGTGACAGGCACTGTTTGAAAAGTTTCATTTGTTTGAACTATTCATTGGTTATATGTTGGACTTAAAGAAATTTACTATTCATTGGTTATGTGTTGGATTTAAAGAAATAAAAGCTGTGGCCTTGCCCTTTCCAACTTAGCAGTTGTCAGTGTGTTATTTATTGGTATGAAGGGGCAAGGGTTAAAAGAAGGTTATACAATTAAATTATAGTTCATAGTACCTGGACTAATTGCACCTCAGCAGTCATGAAAGCCTCTTGACCCCATAGGGAAAGAGAGCCCTGACTGTTGGGGGCATGTCCAGGGCGGGCCGAAGTGACCAAAGGGTCTTTAAAGATTGGTGGGGGGTGTGGGTTGGGCTGGGCCTGAGCTCGACAAAAGTGCCGCGCCCAGAAAATTCTGGAGCCTTCCGGAAGATCCGTTGGGAAGAGCTGCCCACCCTCCCGCCCTATAATTTTTTCTTTGGTACGTCACAGCTTGCTGCGGTTTTTTGACCTTGCCAGCATAAAATGGCTGCTGTTGATGGAAATGGGAAGCAGACGGCCTGTCCAGCACTTATGGTAAGGACAGGCCTTCCCCCCTTCTTATCTCCTTCCCCTACGTTGGATTATGTGCTCACAGTATAACTGTGACAGGCACTGTTTGAAAAGTTTCATTTGTTTGAACTATTCATTGGTTATATGTTGGACTTAAAGAAATTTACTATTCATTGGTTATGTGTTGGATTTAAAGAAATAAAAGCTGTGGCCTTGCCCTTTCCAACTTAGCAGTTGTCAGTGTGTTATTTATTGGTATGAAGGGGCAAGGGTTAAAAGAAGGTTATACAATTAAATTATAGTTCATAGTACCTGGACTAATTGCACCTCAGCAGTCATGAGATTTGACATGACAAGTCGCAGCCTAGTGCCGGAAATGGCACCGTTCCAATCGGAGGACGCCGACTTTGTGGAGCAGCACCGGTTTGCAAAAGTATCTCCTGCGCTACTTTTGGCGACTTCGGGTGCTACTGCAATAGACATCTGTGCATGAAGCCACACAGATGTCTTTTAAGACGCACCCAAAGTCACGCGGAAATGGGGCTTTGAAATCGTGCAATTTCAAATAAAGTTGCCCGATTTCAAAGCCGTGTTCAATGTGGATGAGGGCTAACGTAGTAGTAGTGTAAAAAATACCATTAAAACCTCTGTTGTGGGTGTTGGCATACAAAATATATGGGTTTGAGTAATAACTCATGAGCAATAATGCACTGCAACAGTTTGAATGCAGCCTAAAAATGTATGTATGTTGTATGTAATGTATGTATTAAAGCAGTGGTCTCCAAACTGCGGCCTGAGGGTTGGATGGGGCCCTTTGCTTGCTCTTATCTAGCCCTTGGGACATTATTCCTCCTACTGTAAGCAGTAGTGGGGCACTATTCCTCCCAATAACACCAACAATGGGCACTATTCCTCCCACTAACACCAACGATGGGGCACTACTCCTCCCACTGACCCCAACGATGGCGCACTATTCCTCCCACTAACACCAACGATGGGGCAATATTCCTCCCACTGACCCCAACGATGGGGCACTATTCCTCTCACTGACACCAATGATAGAGCACTGTTCCTCTCACTGACACCAGTGATGGGGCAATATTCCTCCCACTGACACCAACGATGGGGCACTATTCCTCTCACTGACACCAATGATAGAGCACTGTTCCTCTCACTGACACCAGTGATGGGGCACTATTCCTCTTCCTAACACCAACGATGGGGCACGATTCCTCCCACTGACATGAATGAATGGGGCACTACTCCTCCCACTGAAACCAACGATGGGGCACTATTCCTCTCACTGACACCAATGATAGAGCACTATTCCTCTCACTGACACCAACGATGGGGCACTATTCCTCCTCCTAACACTAGCGGTGGGGCACTATTCCTCCTTCTAACACCAACGATGGGGCACTATACCTCCGACTGACACTAACAATGGGGCACTATTCCTTCCACTGACACCAACGATGGGGTACTATTTCTACCCCTAATACCAAAGATTGGACATTGTTTACTCCCACTAACACCAGGACATTTTCTACTCCTGCTGGCCACAGTCCAGCCCCCCTAAAGTTAAAAGGACATTAAAATTACCCTTCGTTTAGAGAGTTTGGGGACCCCTGTTTCAAAGCATGCATTTTAATGCACATAAACACAGGTACGCAGGTTAGTCGTTGTTTTAAATGGTGCTGGTTCACATATGTGTAATGTGATGATTTGAGTTATGCATTGTAGGCCTCATGCACACAGGACACTTTGACCATCTCTCCTAGATGCCTTCCCTCCCGGCAGCAGCGTTTTTGAAGAAAAAAAAAATGCTTGATGCTTGTAAATGAGTTTCAAGCGCTTAGGCGCATTTAGGAGCATCATGTGCTTGAGCGTTAATTCATTTCAGTGGCCAGAATATTTATAAGCGCTAAACAACGTGTCAAGGTTTTTTATGCCAAATCTGGGGGGGGTTCTGCCTGTAAATGTTCCTGCCTCTAAACTCCTCTAAAAGCCAATGGGGGGTTATTTACAAAAGGCAAATCCACTTTGAACTACAAGTGCAAACTACAAGTGCAAATTACAAGTGCAAAGTGCACTTGAAATTGCACTTGGAATTAAAGTCGCTGTAGATCCGAGGGGACATGCAAGGAAAATAAAAAACAGAATTTTAGCTTGCACATGATTGGATGATAAAATCAGCAGAGCTTCCCCTCACTTCAGATCGACCCCTCAGATTTACAACGACTGCACTTCCAAGTGCACTTTGCACTTGTTGTAGTGAAAAGTGGATTTGCCATTCATAAATAACCCCCAATGTGTGTATGGATTCATAGGCTAACATGCAGGGGCAGAAAAAAAAATCTCTAGGCACCCCAAAGCGTTAAAAACATCCAGTGCCCATGAGGCCCTAATGGGTCAAATGGTCTTATGATAGGGCCTATTAATGATAATGGCAAAGCATTAAAGCGGTTGTGCACACATTTCATTTAGTAAATCTCTTTGCCTTCCAAATCAGGCAAAGAGTACTAAATGTGTGTTTTTTTTTTCACTTACCTTGTAATCGCTGACTTCCTTTCCTCTGTCCCTTCGGCGGTGGGCGGAGTCTCTGCGACGATTGTCGTCACGCCGCACTGTCTACTGGGATCTGGTGTCATTGATCCCAGGAGTCAGTGCCGACATCTTCCGAAATCTCGCAAGATTTCGGCCACATCTTCCGACATCTCGCGAGATTTCGGGCACATCTTCCGAAATCTCGCGAGATTTCGGGGACATCTTCCGAAATCTCGCGAGATTTCGGGCACATCTTCCGAAATCTTGCGAGATGTCGGCAGATGTGCCGAAATCTTGCGAGATGTCGGCAGATGTGCCGAAATCTCGCGAGATTTCGGAGAACGTGAGCTGTACTTTGCCGTTACTGCGCACTTGCGAGCTCGGCGCAGTAACGGCGGTGCATGCTGGGCCATCTGAAGTGCCTGTGGGGTTTCACATGCCCACAGGCAAGATGGCACCCAGCAAGAATACATTTTTAAAAAATATTTTAAAGGATGAAAAATGCCAGCAATCAATTAAAAACATGGAACACGTGAGTCCCCCAATTTACCTCCTAATCCTATGCATTACATAAAAAAAAAAAAAAACAACACACAGTGCAGAACCGCTTTAAAACCTAAGACTGTTAACACCTAAAAACACACATGGAAAGGTAAGAATCCAAGCTTAGGACCTATTTACACTTGCATTTTGCTGATGAAAATGCATTACGATTAGTCATGGTAATGCACAGTAGGAGTTTTTCCTTTAAATAGAACTCTATTTTTGTAACATGTGACCTGCCTTCATAATTGATTACATATTTCTTGTAGAGTTGATAAAATCCTGCTGGCTCAGGCAGTATGTCTAATCACCTCCTATGAATTATCTATTAGGTCAACATTAACATAAGCAGTTTATATAATAAAGGTGAGGCCTGAAATGGAAAACACTCCGGTGCCAATTTATAATGTACAGAAGTTTTTAAAAGATAAAATACAAAAAAAGCATTAATAATCCAGAAAGTAAACGCAGCCATATACTACTATCCAGTTGCTGCTAGATTAACCACTTCAGCCCCGGAAGGATTTACCCCCTTCATGACCAGAGCACTGTTTGCGATTCAGCACTGTGTCGCTTTAACTGACAATTACACGGTCGTGCGACGCTGCACCCCAAACAAAATTGACTTCCTTTTTTCCCCACAGATAGAGCTTTGTTTTGGTGGTATTTGATCACCTCTGCGGTTTTTATTTTTGGCGCTATAAACAAAAAAGAGCGACAATTTTGAAAAAAAATGCTATATTTTTTACTTTTTGCTATAACAAATATCCCCCCAAAAATATATAAAAAAAACGAATTTTTTTCTCAGTTTAGGCCGATATGCATTCTTCTACATATTTTTGGTAAAAAAAAAATCGCAATAAGCGTATATTGATTGGTTTCCGCAAAAGTTATAGCATCTACAAAATAGGGGATAGATTTATGGCATTTTTATTATTTTTATTTATTTTTTTTATTAGTAATGGCGGTGATCTGTGATTTTTATTGTGACTGCGACATTATGGCGGACACATCGGACACTTTTGACATTATTTTGGGACCATTGTCATTAATACAGTGATCAGGGCTATAAAAATCCACTGATCACTGTGATCACTAGAACATGACAGAGATCACTGCTCCCGATGACAGGGAGCAGTGGATCCCTGTCATGTTGCTAGGCAGAACGGGAAATGCCTTGTTTACATCTCCCCGTTCTGCCACTCCGTGACACGATCGCTGGCCCCCAGCAGACATCGAGTCCGTGGAACCCGCGGGCACGTTCATGGGGTATGTGGCGTGCACGCGCCCAGAATCCTTCGATCTAAAGGGGACGTACCTGTACGCTTATTTGCCCAGCTGTGCTTCTGTGTCGCCATATATCATTGTGCACTGGTCGGCATGTGGTTAAGGGAGCGGAGACCTTTTCTTTCCCATCACTTTCCGTCCTGATCACAGAAGAGAATAATAATAAAAAAAAATAATGATAATAAAAATAAATCCTAACAGGGGTCCCAACCACTCATCACTCAATCAAAAAAAAAAAGAGATACACTTTAAAACTAGGTTCACATTTCTGCATTGCAACACACAAAAAGCATTTGCAGATGTGCAGTGGTGCCATTACTCTTATGTATCACATGCCCCACCCAATTAGATTGTAAGCTCTTATGAGCAGGGCCCTCTTAACCCTCTTATATGTTATTGTATTGTAACTGTACTGTCTCCCTTTTATATTGTAAAGCACTGTGCAAACTTTTGGCACTATATAAATCCTGTATAATAATAATAATAATCTTATGGGCACGCCAACGTACCTTGCTAACAAAGTATTATGCGTTCTGGTGCGGTTCAAGCTGTGAAATGCACTTCTTTTTTTACAGTTTTCGTTTATTGGGCTGCCCATTAAAATAGGGTGACCAGACATCCCGGTTTCCGGGGACAGTCCCCGGATTGAGGATACTGTCCCCAGTTTTGTCCCCAGATTGGATTTGAACAGGGGCTGGGGCATTTTCAAAGACAGTCAGTGCAGAATAAAAATAAAATCTGATTTACACCCCCCCGCTCTGCCACTCCTCCTAGCTTAGGGGGTGGGGGTAGAGTTGCCACCTCATCCCTTTAAAACCGA
Source organism: Lithobates sylvaticus (assembly GCA_028564925.1). Taxonomy (NCBI): domain Eukaryota; kingdom Metazoa; phylum Chordata; class Amphibia; order Anura; family Ranidae; genus Lithobates; species Lithobates sylvaticus. Next base: position 101,938,611 of record CM053029.1, read on the forward strand.
ACACATATTAATTACACAGGTTCTGTGGCTAATTAGAGTGGTGATTAAACTCACTTGGTGCCTTATCTACATTAAACTAGCCTCAGAACCTGTGTAAGTCATATGTGTTCAGGTTTAAAGGGATGAGGTGGCAACCCTAGGTGGGGGTGTATTTTTTTCATTATCTGTGCTGGTCTGATCTGATGATCATGTGCTGGTTGGAGTGGAGAAAATATTTCTTCAGTTTCGGGTGCATGCCCGTTCTGCTCCTGCTCGCATGTTCTTCTGCCTTGGCGCAAGACCTGGCCAGCCACCTGTCCATCTCCTTGCCTTCCCTGGCGGAGTACCGTATATACTCGAGTATAGGCCGTCCCGAGTATGAGCCGAGGCCCCTAATTCACCACAAAAAAATGGTAAAAACGTATTGACCTGTGTATAAGCCGAGGGTGAAATATGCAGCAGCTACTGTAAGTGGAAAAGAGTCAGCAATGTCCATCTGCAGCTGCATGTCCCCTGTACAGACCCCCGTGTCCCCATTGCAGCCTACCTGTGCCGATGTGCCGATCCGCCGACCTGCCGGTCCGCCGGTTCTGGGTTCTGGGTCCTCGGTCCTGTGTCCTTGGTCCTGTGTCCCTCCCTGTACGATCTGGCAACCGATGCAGTCCCGCTCTGTCCCCCCGTGTAAGGCGCCATTCCAATAATACAAAAACTGCGCCTCCTCCTCCTCCTCGTCCGTGATAGGAGGAACACTTTTTTTCCCAGCAGTCAGTGTGCAGTGTTCCGCCTATCACGGACGTCCTCTCATCCTCGTCCATGAGATGAGAATGACAGGATTCCGTGATAGGCGGAACACTGCACACTGACTTACTGCTGGGAAAATTAGTGTTCCTCCTATCATGGACGAGGAGGAGGAGGAGGCGCGGCATTTGAAAACTGCCGTCTGTCTGCATGACACGCTGTTCATGTAGGCAGACGGCGGTGACTCGAATATAAGCCGAGGGGGGGACTTTCAGCCGTAAAAAAAGGGTTGAAAATCTCGGGTTATATTCGAGTATATACGGTAATCTTCCTCTGCTTCCCACCCAGTAGTAGCCAGGCCCGGAGAGTAAGACTTGACAGGTTGTGAGGCAGGCGGCGACGGGCAGGGAGTTGCTATTTAATTTTATTTTATTAATTTTATTTTATTTAAAAAATCACCTTACATTAAAATGAACAGGCTGCCCTACATACGTGAAATCGCCCTGCATCCTACATGTGATCCGTGAAATCACCCTGGATCCTACATGTGGACCGTTGCATCTGCATAGGTGTGAACAGGGCCTAAGAACTAGTCACTTTTAGGTTAGGTTCACATTTGGAACATGCCCAGATGTGTTCCTCCAATGCACAAAAACCAAGCATACCTTTTGTAGACATGTGTTGGTGCCATTAATACCTAGTGGCACCCTAACTTGCCATCCACTTATCTAGGGGGATGCAGCATTGGTCCCCCAGCGCCTCTAACACTGACAACCGAGGGATCAAACAGCGCCGATCACTCGGTTCTCACAGCTCCCTGAGCAGAGAGCTGGTGACTGTCAGTCACAGCTCTCTGCTCTGCCCCCCCCCCCCCCCCCCACACTCACTGGAGCGGTGGGCTGTGGAGGGGGCGGGAGTGGCCAGCTTAGGCTGTCAGTGGCTCGCTGAAAGGCTGAGCCAGCTGCGGCCCGCACAGCCATTACTTTGAGCACTGCTGTACTGCACGGGTGGACTCACCTATCGGCACTGTGGGGCCCCATGAGATGCTCTGCAACACTAGCACTGGAAGCATCTGTAATAGGACCGCTCACAGCATGCTGTTCCCTGCGGGCCCCTTCTTCTCTCCCATCCACCCCAGGTGCTTGTACATGATATCATCCGGGACAGACGAGAAAAGTGGAGAGGCCGGCAGAGAGCAGTGCGCCATGAGAGGTCTTATTGCAGGCATCGGGTGAGGCTGTGTACTATCGCCATCAAGGGGAGCAGAGGCAGGCAGTACAGATGTAGGGGGCCCGGGCCCCAACAGGATTGTAGGAGGCCCCATGATACTCTCCTGTCCCCCCCCCCACGCTTTCCCCCTCTGTCCTTCAACCCCCCACTGTGTCCCCCACCCCCCACGCTGTCCCCTTCTGTCCTCCACCCCCCCATGTCCTCCACCCCCCACAGTGTCCCCCTGTGTCCTCCACACCTTACAGAGTTCTGCAGCCCCCACAGTGTCCCCCTGTGTCCTCAACCCCCCATGGTGTCCCACTGTGTCCTCCATCCCCCACAGTGTCCTACTGTGTCCTCAACCCCCCACTGTGTCCTTCACCCACCACTGTGTCCTGCACCCCCCCACAGTGTCCCTCTGTGTCCTCCACCCCCACTGTGTCCCCCTTTCTCCTCCCCCCCACTGTTTTCCCCACCCCCCCATGGTGTCCTTCACCCATCACTGTGTCCTGCACCCCCCACGGTGTCCCTCTGTGTCCTCCACCCCCCATGGTGTCCCCCTGTATTCTCCACCCCCCCCACACAGAGTTCTGCACCCCCCACAGTGTCCCCCTGTGTCCTCAACCCCCCATGGTGTCCCACTGTGTCCTCCACCCCCCATGTGTCCCTCTGTGTCCTCCACCCCCACTGTCTCCTCCACCCACCACTGTTTTCTGCACCCCCATGATGTCCCCCTGTGTCCTCCACCCCCTACGCTGTCCCGCTGTGTCCTCCACCCCCACCACTGTGTCCCCCTGTGTCCTCCACAACCCCCCTCCCCAGCCAGTATATATACTGTTTTTGTGCGTGTTTGCAAAATTAAAGTGGTCCGGTCTGCATTAGGTCCAGGGCCAAATTTTTGTCCCAGTCCAGCCCTGCCCTGGTTGAAAGATGATCAGGATCTCACGCCACCCAAATGTGATAAGCAAGGTAGAGTTGAGTTTGAGGTCCACTTCACATAGGTCTTGGCTCTGGTCTCACCCACCTTAGTGGTTTCCAACTTCTTGAATTGCATTCATCCTGATATAAAAAAAAAAAAAAAAAAAGATCCAACAGGGAGAGTAGACCCCCTTGCAATGGCTGTAGCAGGTATGCAATGTGAACACACAAGATGTAAAGAGCTGCGGAAATTGTTGGTTCTATATAAATGCCTACAACAATAAATAAATAGGACAGAAAGTGTGTTAATGTTGGGATCATCAGGCGAAAGTAAAGGAAAAAATGTGGAAAAAGGAAAACGAATGCAGCCACCACATCTAAGCACTGGTGAGCTGAAATAAATTACAGATGTTCCTTGGTTTAAAGATGATAAATTATATGTTCAGAAGAATAACAGGGTAGATGTTGACAATCAGGGTATCAGGTGACATCATAAACAAAAAAAAGAGGTCTTTGGTCACTTCAGTAAACCAGAATCAGGTTACCAGCCCAGCATGACCCCCTAGTAATCACCCCTGACTTGAACATTCAGCTGTTCCCACATTGGAATAAAAGGTGGAGGAGCACTATTGGTGTTGATCAGTCACAGCTCTCACTAGTAAAGCCGTGGGTGGGTGTTGGCAGTAGATGGTGCCCAAATGTACAGCTGACTCTCCAGGGGGAACAGAAGGTGAAGATGTCAAGCAGAGCAGAGGAGATCCAGAGGTCCAGCTGGTCTTACCATTAGAGGAAGGGCTTTGGTGGACAAAGAAAGGTATGCGATGTGCTTCCATAAAGTGAGCATGACTATGGTAAGCCAGAATGAACACTTATATACAGTAAAGATCTGTAAGAAATAAATAAGTAAACTTGCATCTAAATTATATTGCACGCACTATATTTCAACAAGGGATCATGAAACAGATTTGTCTATACTATATTTATACAGACATTCACAAGTCTGACACAAGTACCATACCAATAGATTTTTGAATCACAGATGTTTACTTATGCCGCATACACGCGATCGGAAATTCTGCCAGAAAAAGTCAGATGAGAGCTTTCGGTCGTAAAAAGCGACCGTGTGTATGCTCCATCCACCTTTTGCTGGCGGAATTCCCGCCAGCAAAAGATTGAGAGCAGTTTCTCAATTTTTTGGTCGGAAAAAGTTTTGATCGGAAATTCCGATCGTCTGTACCAATTCCGATGTGCAAAATTCCTACGCATGCCCCGAAACATCGAACTTAATTTTCTCGGCTCGTCGTAGTGTTGTACGTCACCGCGTTCTTGATGGTCGAAAGTTCAGACTTTTGTGTGACCGTGTGTATGCAAGCAAAGCTTGATTGGAATTCCGTCGGAAAAAACATCCAAGATTTTTCTGACGGAAAATCCGTTCGTGTGTACGGGGCATTAGAGCAGATTCACAACAGAACACATAGTCCGTTTTCCTGTGCGGTTCTTGCGCATTCTACTGCAGAGCTATTTTGTATTAATTTGAATGGGGTGCATGCGCTACTTTTGCAAATGCACCACCCAAATTGTATTCTGATAAATTGTTAATGGCACCCCAAACACAGATCGCAGACCCAGTGAGTTTGCAGGCACCAGATCGCATGATCCTTCAATACCATGCGATCTGGTGCCTGCAAACTCACTGGGTCTGCGATCTGTGTTTGGGGTGCCATTAACAATTTAGCAGAATACAAAGGCACTGCATTTTGAACTCAGTGCGGAAAGAGCACAGGGAGCGCGCCTTTCCTGCACCGTGTTCTGGTGTGAACCAGATCTAGGAGGGAACAATCCACTAAAGCGGTATGCCAAAAACTAAAATGTAACTTTTATTTTGTTTTATAATAAAGTCACCAAGAATATTTGAATGATCTACCCATTTTTTAGGAATAGATGTGCAGCTAATAAAGAGTACAGTACTGGTATCTTTAAGGCCTCCTTAGACACAGGTAGTCCTGCAAGCACCGTATGGCCCAACAAAAGTCAACTTAAAGTAGAACTATTTTTTTTTTTTTTTGCATAGCTTTAAAGAGGGTTATAACTCCCATAAGTTTATTTATTTTTTTTGCTATCTGTGTCCCATTGGGGAGATTTACCTTCACTTCCTGTCTCATAGCCAAAACAGGAAGTGAGCGGAAATCCCTGCACATTAAGGGAATCCTTTTCCCCCTCCCCAGGTCACCAGAACTAGTGTCCCCATTGGAAGATTTCCCCACTATTACTTTTCTGGGGACAACCGAAAATTTGGAGATTTTTTTTTACTTTCACTGATAATGGTAAACAGGGAAATTAGAGAAGGGGAATCTCCCCAATGGGAGCACACATAGCAATATTAACCTGACAGTTAAAAAAATGTTGCCTTTGGTTATACTCGACTGATCCGGGTTGAAAATGATCAGCTGAACGGTGACTGCATCCTAGCACCATTGTATTCAGGCGCAGTGGATCCTTGGCATTGGCTGCAAGTGGAGATTCCATGGATAGGAAAACAATCCATTTTTGAGCCATATATGGCGGCCTTTTGGCTGGCTTCACACATTACAGCACCATTCATTTTAAATGACACCTCAATGCACCAAAGGGGCACACCAGCTTTGCATTACACTGCAACACACTACCGTATGCTATTGTCTGCTGTGTCAACAATGAAACTTGCAGGTGGGATTTCTGGTCCGTAGTGCATTGGCAGCCCTTTTAAAGGAATAAGATGCCTTAATGCAATGCACGTTAGTACTCAACATAACATGTACATTAATACAACGCATCAGGCTGCAGAGATGTAAATAGGGCCTAACGTTATATATGTGTGCAGGACTTAGACTACTTATTGCCCGTACAGCTTACATACAGCAGAATACAGAAAGCCCTGGTTTCATCATGGTCGATACGCTTGGCATTGGAACCAGGGCTTTTTTTCAGCAGGAACTAGGGGGAACTCAGTTCCACCACCTCTGGCTCATGTCTTCTGCTCCCTGCTCACCACTATCACTTGGTAAAACTGAAGTCTAGCTTCTGCGTCTACAAGTGGTAGCTTATCTCAGGTGCCCAGGGTTCAGTGCAGTCATGGGCAGGAGAGGGTGAGTGGTAGGCTGCACCCTCTGTGGTCTCCATTTTTTCCTTGGTGACCAGTTGTTGATGCTCCTACTGCATGATCTCCCTTGTAAGTGACTGTAGTATAGTATAGTATGCTGGGAGGTACTACAGCCGGATAGGAGTTTCAGCTTAATATTGCAACCAAGGTAAGACATATGACAGATGGTGGAGCTTTTAAGGAGAGGGGGGAAAACAAGGGCAGTGGAGGGAAGGGGTTGTATGCAGAGGGAAGAGCTACTATTTGATGCCATTTGGCAGGTATGTGTGTGTGGCGGGCATGGTTGAGTTCCTGAACCTATTCTCTGAGAAAAAAAGCCCTGTTTGGAACTGCTCAATTACAACAAGCCAAGGCACAAGAATGACCACACTCAGAACCTAACCCCCAATTCTGATAGATGTGGAAGACGGTAGGGTTCAAGAATTCAAGTATTGTAGTCATTCCATGGATAAACTGTCTGCTTTACACAAGGCCTGCTGAGCATTCCATGAGACACAGCAATGCAGTGCTGGTCATGATGCTTTTTTTTTTATTTGCGTACTTAAATTTTCAGGACAACCTTTCAGGGGTCAACTTCCTTTTTCCAAAGTCAAAGCAAAACTGATGAGAAAAAAAAAAAAAAACAGAGCTTTGACAATCATTTGCTTAACCTGACATAGACGTCCAGTGTACACTACAAGACAACTGAATGAAAAAACAAAACAATTGCCGGCAATAAAAATTTTTGGAAAAAAACTGCGTGGGCCCCCCTCCCCCAACCCTTTGGGTCTGGTATGGATTTCCAGGGAGACCCCATGCCAAAAAACAAAACGTATGGGGTCCCCAACCCGGAATCCATTCCAGACCCTTATCTGAGCATGCAGCCTGGCAGGTAAAATAAAAAAAAAAAAAAAAAAGGGGGAGGGATAGCGTGCACCCCCCTCCTGAACCATACCAGGCCACATGCCCTAAACATGGGGGGTGCTTTGGGTTAGGCGGCTCCTCCCTAAAGCACTTTATCCCCATGTTGATGAGGACAAGGGCCTCTTCCCCACAACCCTGGCCTATTGGTGTGGGGGTGACTTATCGAAATCTGGAAGCCCCCTTTAACAAGGGGGCTCCCAGATCACGCCCTCTCATGTCATACTCATTTACCAAAAAAAAGTGTCCAAAATCAAATGAAAACACACACAGTTTTTGACAACTCCTTTATTAAATAAACAAAACAAAAACAATGTCCCCCCCGGAGTAGATCTATCACCAGTCATGATGAAAGCTGGCCGCTGACCCGAGAAAAAAGGTTCTTGCTGTCGGACAGCTCCGCCGCCTCCCACCGCTAAGTTAATGATGGGTGGGGCCACCCCTTTTGACATCAGCGATTGGGGCATGTTGGGTTGATGATGTCACAAGGGGCGTGGTTACTCTGTGGTCCCACCCCTTTGTTTATTTAGTGTCCCCACGCTGTCAGACAGCGGGAGCCTTCATCGGGTGTGGATCTTTTTTTTTACTCGGTTCAGCAAACCCTGGGGGGCTCAGGGACGTTCCATATTTTAGTACAGCTAAATACCTACTGCCCCTGAAATGCTCCGCCGGCTCAGATGCAGAACAACGGCTTCCTCAAATATCTGGGTAGGAGAGCAGGCACCATATGTATGTTACATGCAGTTCAGGCACAGGGAGGAGTGGAGAGCAGATGTTAGATGTACTAGCAGATATATACGCTAAGGCTGCATTCACACCTGAGCGTAGCTTTTCAGGCAGAAAATTGCGCGAATTGCGGCGTTTTTTTGCGGCGTTTTTTACCGCGATTTGCAGCGTTTTTTACCGCGTTTTGCCGCGAATTTTGTGCAGAGCAAAAGGTCACCAATGTAAAAAGAATAAAAACGTCCAAATCTGCCCGATTCGCGTGACAAAAAAGGGTCCGGAACTTGTTTGAGCTTCAGGCGTAGGGCTTCAGGCGTTTTGGAGTGGAGATGTGAACCATCTCCATAGAGAATAATGTATTTTTTTTCCCCTCTAGCGTTTTGTAGCTTCAGGCTTCAAGCTACAAAACGCTCAGGTGTGAATGCAGCCTAACAAATTGAAGCCACACTCTAGCTCACACTTTTTAAGCAGTTACAGCAGACTGTTTCTTTTTTTCTTTTTAAGATAAAGGTTTTGCGTAAATAAATAAAAGCTGATCATTATAAGCACCCCTGTCAGTGGTAAGGCTGCATTCACACCTGAGCGTAGCGGAACGAGCGTTTTTACCAGCGGTTTTACCGATGTTTTGTCGCGCGAATACCGTCGTTTTTTGCACATTTGCATACGGCGTAACAGCCGTTTTTCAACTTCGGCGTTTTTCTTGATAGCCAATAGGAAAAATTATCATCACTGTCATCATTTGTTGCTATGTTCTATGGGGATACAAACGGCCAAATCTGCCCGATTTGCGCGACAAAAAAGGGTCCGGAACTTGTTTGAGCTTCAGGCGTTCGGCTTCAGGCGACATGGAGTGGAGATGTGAACCATCTCCATAGAGAATAATGTATTTTATCCCCTCGAACGTTTTGTAGCTTCAGGCGTAGGGCGGCTTAGGGCGACAAAACGCTCAGGTGTGAATGCAGCCTAAATGGTTTGTCTCATCTCTGTAACTGATACATCTGAATGAGAACTTCTTTTGAAATACACCAGACTTACTGGCCAGATCACCAGATGAAAATAAAGGAAAGAAAGCCTTAGGGCCCTTTCACATGGATGTGTCCATGTACGGGCTCCGCAGGGATCGCTCCGTAGATCCCCGCTGAGCAGGCAGATGACAGGTCCATCTCTGCACACTGTGCAGGGACGGACCTGTCAGAGCACCGCTCTCCACCACGGGGGAATCGGATGAAGACGGACCGTAGAGCCCACTTTCATCTGATCCGATCGCCAGACGGATGGAAAAATAGGGTTTTCATCCATCACACTTTAGCGGATCGGAGTGGGTCGGATGTCAGCTGACATGTCACTGCTGACATCCGTCGCTCCATTGACCTGTATCGAGCGTCCGTTCAGATCCGCCTAAAAAAACTGACAGTTTGAAAGGGGCCTAAAAAAGAAAACAAATGCAGCCATCAAAAATTGGTATGCTGCAATATAAGAAATGTTTGCTTTTGGGCCCGTTCACACGCCTCTCCGCCAATCAGGTGCTCGGGTCTTTTACCTGATTGGCTGAAACGACAGGCACCGCTATTGGACACCCAGTAGGAGGAGAGAACGGGAGATGAGGACGGCAGGAGACGCATGGAGGACCCCGTCACCTCGTCGCCATCCCCCGCTGCCCCACTAAGACAGGATAAGTGCCGGGCAGATGGCGAGAGTGCGGCGATCACACTGGGGGCATTCAAGGATACACTGCCAGCATTTGATGAGCACACTGGCTGCAATTGAGGGCACAGTGGCAGCGTTTGATGGGCACAGTGGCTGCATGTGATGGGCACAGTGGCAGCGTTTGATGGGCACAGTGGGGCAGCGTTTGATGGCACAGTGGCTGCGTTTGATGGGCACAGTGGCTGCGTGTGATGGGCACAGTGGCAGCATTTAAATAGGAAGTAAAGCCTCTTTTAAAAAAAATAATTAAAAAAGGAACCTGCAAGGCAAAGGCATAATGAGCCAGTATGCATAGCATACTAGCTCATTATGCATAACTTACCTGAGAACGAAGCCCCCGAAGCGACCCTCGTCCACGACCTCCGCCATCAATCTCGGAGTGACTTCCGGGTCTCGCCGCTCCATCGCTGTCATTCGCTGGAGCGGCGATGACGTCATGCGCACGCGCATGCGCACGAGAGCGGCATATCGCCGTGATCTCGGCATGCTCAGTGCACCTACACACCGCTGTCTACGGCGCATGCGCCATAGACAGCGATGCCTCTTTTTTTCTAAATATCTCCTAAACCATGTAGGTTTAGGAGATATTTATTGGACCTACAGGTAAGCCTTAATTTAGGCTTACCTGTAGGTCAAAGTGGTTTGTAAGGGTTTACAACCACTTTAATGGGCACAGTGGCAGCATTTGATGGGCACAGTGGCTGCAATTGATTTTTTTATTTATTTATGCCCCCCCCCCCCAAACTTTTTGAGCATCAGCCACCACTGCTTTTTTTTAATATAGTGTGTGTATATACATAAACACACACATATATATTATACATATATATATATATATATATATATATATATACACACACACACACACACACACACACACACACACGTGTTTGTGCTGTTGGGTGCACACCCTAATGCAATAGGCTGCACAAACCTGTGGGTGGCAGAAAGGGTGCAATGGTCAAATGCAACTTTTCCAGATCTGTTCTCCTGCCAGAAATTGGCCCCTCATTGGACTAATTTTTTTTAACTTTGAAAAAAAAATTGTGAAGGTAAAAAAATAAAAAAATAAAACTTTTAAAAAAAACAACTGTATACAAATACACAAAATGGAGAAGAAAACAAACAAATACAAAGAACAACAAGTTAAACTATACTACCCTGACCCTAATATTTATATTGCCCTTTTTCAATCATAGCAATAAGTGCTGCTCTCATCACCATATACTGTATAGAGGTCACAAAGTAGCAAATTAGGCTCATTGCTTGCAATTGCAAAGATCGGGCTGTTTATGGCCACCCACCTCTGTATCTCCTTTATATTGTAGGTTATGAGCACAGAGTTTCAAGAAAAAAAAAAATCAATCAATTATCCAACCCCATCACACACTTGAAAGGATCCACCAAACTGCAATGTGCCCCCCCCCCCCCCCAGCTGCTGTGCTCTGTATGTCACTGTGTGGCTCTGCAGAGCTGGTACCTGTCCTCCTATTCAGCTGCTGTCTGGGAATAGAGATCGCCTGGTGTGAGTTAAATGACATGTAAACTACAAACCCCAGTGTGCAAAGGGAGAAATCCGAGAGGATAGGAGGGGTTTTTGTAAATGAACTCTGCTTGGGAGGGGTTGCAAATTCTTGTAGGGAACATGGGGGATGGGACAGCTCTGTATTGTTAAGTCTGAATAGGAACTGACTCACTTCTCCATGCTCAAGGAATCTTTGCACATTTGGATAGACACAGACCTCATGCACACTTTCAGGAGATCTGGATCTACAGTGCTGGAAGCCTTCAGAACCACCCCTACAACGATCTTGGAGGGACATATAGAGAACCTGAGGATCAAAGCAGCTTCTCTCTGAACCCTGCAACTTTTATTTTATTCCATAACTGGATTTCTCAAGGTGTTTGCAGGGAGGAAAAAAAATCCACATTCTTGTTCCCCCTCTTTAGTCCACAGATGGTTTAAATTAATCGTTCTTCCTTTGCCTCTACATACTTCCATCAAGGGGATTTTGTCTACCTTTTTGTCCTTCCCTTTTTTTTTTTTTTTTTTTTAAAGGCTTACTTGTTTTAAGTTCAAGAAAGGCGATCTTTTTTAACCTGATCTGTTTTATACACTTTTTAGAAAGACTTATAAGGACTAAGAAATACGAATTTTGGGAAAAAGTCCTTGTGTGCGTTTTTTTGTTTTTTCCTTTTGACTATTGAATAGTTTTTTTTCCTCCCCTTGTAATCTTGACATCAGCAGAAGGATTAAAGTGGAAATCTACTTTGGAAACTAAAGGATCAGAGATTTCAAGTGAGTAAAATGATTTTGTCACATTGTATTCTCTGTATGTTGTTCTTGTGCTTTTGTAGACTTTTTTTATTTTTTTTTTATTTTTTTGTTTTTCGATTTACATTGTATTTTCTCTTTATCTAGTTCAGACTTGTTTTTTTTTATTATTATTATTATTACATTGTATTTTATCTTGAGCTAGTGCAGACTTGTTTCATTATTTATTATTATTACATTGTATTCTCTTGAGCTAGTGCAAACTTGTATTATTAATAATATTTATTTGTTATTTTAGTTTAGAGCTTTTTATGGTGCTGTATTGAAAAATACACTTATGGAAGGTATGCATCTTTTTAATGTGGCCAAGGAAAATCAGCTAGAACCATTCTGAACATATGTTTTCTGTTGCAGCTTCCTGCCTGGTTCAGTGTATGTTTTCATACTTGTACAATAGTCAACTTTAATGCCTCCCCCTGTCCATCCAATCCCACCACTTTACAGCATTTCCAAAATGTTCTGAACTCAGAGAATTGCTACTTTTTGGGACCTAAATGCATCATTGATGTGTGATCATTTGTATAGCTTGTTATTGTCATGCAGGTTTTTGTTATGTTTTTAGGCTATGCAAAGAGCTAAATTTGGCTTCAGGAGTGCTTAAATATTTCATATGATCCTCCACTTATGCATTTTCTGTTTGGTACTATTTATTTTAGTTATTTATTTCTTCTTACTTTTATTTGTATTTTTTACATATTTATGCCTATTTTTTTTTTTTTTTTATATATATATATATATATATATATATAATATATTTTTTTTTTTTTTTTTTTTTTTTTTTTTTTTTTTTTTTTTACATATTTATATCAAACTGCCACCAATTTTTGAGATGCCGTTCAAAGATAGGAAAACTTGACCCCAGATTTTTCATGCCTTTTTTATTTCTCCTGTGGTCATCTGGGATCCTACAGCCTTGATCTATTTAACTTGCTTGTACTGGTTTTCAGTTGGATAAGTGACCCATTTCAAACTGTGTTTCACCAGAACTACAAGTCTCAGCATGACACACACACATATGTATAACAGCTGCTGAGTTTAGCCAGCCTTCTCGTCTCCCATTCACATTTGGAGTCTTGCTTCTGATAGTGTTTTGTAGTGTTTGCACTCTACATCATTTGTTGCTGTATGTTAAGCCCCCAGCAAAGGATTATGTACAGCCAGGCTCTTATTTCTTTAAAGGGACTTAAGGAAAAAAGTACATATTTGTTGATGGTAATCTGTGTCTCCGGGTCCTGTTCCCAGAGTGGGGGAGGGGAAACTTTGTGCCCCCTCTACCCAAGAGCCGTTTTGCTTTTCTCTGCCCCCCCCCCCCCCCCTTTTAAATCTGGTTCCTGCAAAATCAATTGGAAGCCCTAGCCAAAGCAAATGCCATTTGTTAGATCACAGTAAAATGAATTATAAAAAGTGTACAGTGGACTGAGTTATTGGGTCTTTCTTTAAATAATAAGCAGGTTGGTGGCTTCATGATGCTGAAACTTAAAAAAGACAGATCATTCAGACCCACACATTCTTGTGTATGGTTAATGATCAAGCCAACTTTGCTCAAGTCAGGTTTGACATTCCAGCCTTTCCAGACCATGGGTCAGGCCTGTTTTTGCCAAGACCTGAACCCTTTCACTAGAGACTGGTGCATGGCACAGAATAGGGTGGTTGTAGGGTTGCCATCTCATCCCTTTAAACCCAAACACCTATTTAATTCCACAGGTTCGGAGGCTGATTAAGGTGGTAATTAAACTCACTTGTTGCCTTATCTGCATTAAATTAGCCTTCAGAACCTGTGTAATCAGGGGCGGACTGACCACTCTGGCACTTCCCGAGGGCCCAGAGCCACTAGGGGGCCCCATCAGGGTTGCCAGCCTCAGTAAAACCAGGGACAGTATGTAAAAATCTGTTTGTTTTTTTTACATCTGTTTCTGAAATGTCCCTTACCGACATCCTTTTTGGTCTAAAAATCCAGAGATTATAGCTGCCCCACCTCTCCAGTACCTTCTCAATAGAAACATGTCTGTGTATACTGTGTGTACATGTGTGATTGTATACTGTGTGTGTGTGTGTGTGTGTGTGTGTGTGTGTGTGTATACTGTGTGGCCCCATAATCTCAGATTGCCCGGGGGCCCCATGAGTTGTCAGTCTGCCCCTGTGTGTAATTCAAAGGTGTTTGGGTTTAAAGGGATGAGGTGGCAACTCTAGGTGGTTGGCATAGATATTTAAACCTGCCAGGTACTTTGGGGCACACAAACTTTTGAGCAGAATGGTTTGGTGCAGCAATTCAGTCTGTTTGAAATGTTCCCCCTCTTCGTACCCCCCCCCCCCCCCACCCCACACACCTGGCCGAGTGTTTGAATGCTTGGAAGAACACGGGACCAAAGTTACAGGCTGGAGCTCAGTGTATCAAGAAACATTTTCTTAATTTCGTTCTTATTCATCCAATGCCAAGCTGCTTGCCCCTTCATACTAATACTGATTTGTGTGCGCTATGTGACTCGTCTCCTACAACTCAGCATCCAGACTTCCTAATCTTCTAATTTGCATTTTGATACATGAGTAAACGCAGGTGCAAGGCAGAGAGGTCTCAAAGGCTCAGAAACCTCTCATAATTAAAAAATGTAATCTAAGACTGGCCATACACCTATAGATTATCTGCAGATTTTCTATGGTCAGATGGAAAAAGTAGGAGATTCCCCATCCACACAGTTTAGCGTACATGGAGAAATCTGTTGCACTTTTTCCATCTAACCATAGAAAATCTGCAGATGATCTATAGGTGTATGGCCAGCTTTAGTAATCTGGCTGCGTTTCACAGGGCAGCAAATCAGTTTACGGCTGTCCACTTTCTAGTGTAGGTTATAAAATGTAAGCTTGGACTTGATTGGTTGCTCCTAAGTGTCACATTCCCTTTTTTTTTTTTTCTTCCATTTATGTGCATACGGTTGTTGTAAGTACCAACTCTAGACCCACTTGGGCTACCTGTAAACATCCCAGACCTGTTTAGATCTAAGCATGTGTTTTTGTAGCATTAGGTATGTGCGTTTCCTTGCTATGTTGACATGCATATTGATGAGTGATTTCAATGCACTTTTTATTTTGGATAAGGTTAACGGCCATTGACCAAAACTCTGTAATACTTTTTGCCAGATGTTGTAGGCATTTTGATGCCCTTCCATTAACCCATATGGGCTTCCCAACATTCAACATTCCATGTTTCTCTGCATTTTAGTATATTTCAATGCATCATACAGATGGGAACAGACACGATTTTTATTATGGGGAAGTTTGGCAAATGCATTAAAACGCAATGGTGTAAATGGGCCCTCAATAATTGTCACCCGATTTCAACCACTTACAGTCAGAGCCAATAAAATCACATTTATTGGCAGTATGCATCCATTGCTGACATTCCCCCTGGCCAGCCAAACTCTCATATCCATGAGTGGCTTTAGCAAACCCTACTATTTATATTGCTCTTGAAATAACACGTTTCTTTAAGGGTAAATTGCAGTCACAATTGACAAAGCCTTAAACTGCATATAGGGAACCTACAACCTACCAGTTTCATTTGGGGATGGGTGTCATGTGCCTGAGCAGCCGACTGCATTTTGTCAGAATCAGAACTAATTTATTATTATTAATTTATTTTTTTCTTTATTGTAAACTTTTTGTAATGCACATGAGAGATTCCTAAACACTGCAGGCTCCTTTTCTGCCTCCCACAAACAGCTGGAGTGTCACTACTAGGCGGTTCCGCACAACCGCCAATCATTTTGAGAGTTGCTTGGCAGATCGAATCTGGTGATACAGGAAGTTGCACATCCCCCTACTAAACATGTGTGGATCTCCTATGAACTCTAGCCGCACTGGATAAAAGAGATCTAAAATTAAAGTGGTTCTAAAGGCTGAAGTTTTTCGTTACCTTTTCAGTATGCAGCCCTCCCAATACTTACCTGAGCGTGATCCAGTGACGTGCACGAGACCCTCCCTGGTCATTGTCTCCTGCTGTCAATCCCAAGCAGTCAAGGGGCATTGTCGAGCCCCGTTCTGTGTGTCTTATGGACACACAGAACGGGGCTTGGGAGAAAACAGGCACTAGTGTCCGCATAGCAAGCAGCTTGCTATGGGGACCCTTGGAGAAGAGGTGGATCTAGGAGCACCTGAGTGGGACCAAAGAAAAAGTGCATCGGGGCTGCTCTGTGCAAAACCATTGCACAGAGCAGGGAAGTATAATATGTTAATTTAAAATAAATTGCCTTACTATTAAAGGGTTTGTAAAGCCAAAAATGTTGAGGGGGTTTGGATAGAGGTAAGGGGTTAGGGTTAGGAATTCTATCAGGATTCAGAATCCTCTCGTTCTTCCTACCAGGGAAGATTCATCTTCTCTTATTAATGTTACTGGGAATGAAAGTGAAGGAAAATCTTAAATTTTTGAGTTGTCCCCAAGAGTTGAAGGGGAATCTTCTGATGGGGACATGCATATGATAACAACTCCTGTCTAATCCCTCACTTTGGGACAAACTACAAAAACCTGAGAGGTTAAACCCTTCTCACTTCATGCAGAACTAAAATAGATGTTGAGCTCAAGGATCCAAAGTTCTGGATGCAGAAAACATAACATATCCATGGGAAAACGACAGGTCCCGACAGCCTTTGCGGTTGTCGGGTTGTATGTATTAATGAACTACCACGGCTCTGTGGAGCGCTGAGGTAGTTCATAGAGTCTTCCTGTACGATGTTTGGGCCCACAGATACTGACAGGTCTGAAGGAGATCTGATCACTGGTGCAATGCTTTAGAGGCTCCAGAAACGAAAAGTAGTAAATGCACATTTTGTTTTTATCTGCAAAAAAAATGTGCATTTTATAATTTTTTGTTAAAAGTTGAACTTATCCTTTTAAATCATGGCTAAATAGACTGCATAGTATTGTCCTTTTGAAATATATTGTTAAAGCCCTTTGTGGCCAGAGATCATGGGCTGTAAAAAGTACTCTTTCCGTAGCCAGTTCTGTTGCTACATTTATCACTAGCGGCACCGAATAATCTTGTTCTCTCTAGCTACAAATAGAATCCTGTTCTATTGTCTCCAGGCGTGTGTTACAAATGGGCCTGAATTCTAGTAAATAATTTGATTAAACAATGGCGTTCTACATACGTCGATGACTTTTCTCCCGCTTATCTCTCTAGTCATGACTTGGCTGACGTGAAGGTGTCTGTACAAGAATAAAAAATAAATAGAAAAACCTTAGGGTCAAGGCTTGGGGGTACCTTCCTAGTGACGTTGTTAGAGCACTACTTTTAATTGTCTGACATAAGCAGATGTTCTACAATTTTTATTCTCTGTTAAGTCAAGCCGTCTATTTCTTTTTAAACACAATCGATAACTTTAATGCCAAGCCTCCCCCTTGGATGGAAGAGTGCAGAGTGAGTAGAGGGACGACCTCACCAGTTTACTGCTGCTCTTTCAAAATCCAGTGAGAAAGCTGGGGGAGGAGAAAACACTACTGTACTCTATAACTGCAAATGGCGTCATCCACATTGTAGTCTGGTGGACAGTCTGTGGAAATCCCCAGAATGGAGGGCCACAAATACAAACCTTTTGTGGGAGGTAAAGCACACTCCCATATGAGTGATTTATCTTTTTGTTTTTTTAGCTGTTTCCCTGGAGTTAAAGTAGTTCTAAAGGCTTAAAGCAGAACGCCATAAAAAAAACAGTGGGGCTGTGCCTGCACTGCATGGGTTAACTGCTCATTTTGACTAGGGGCGCATCGAAAGGCTATTCTTGCCCGATCCTTCAATCCTCAAGAAAACGGTGCTACCCCACATCCAGCGGTGTATTGTTCCTGCCATCCTTGTGTCTAGAGCCAGTCTGTGGGCGCGATGACGTCAAGAACAGTTCATTCACAAGACCGCTAGCATGCGGTGGGGGGGACATAAGCAGCAGGGTCTGGTCTTGCACTCAGAGGATCGCCAGATTGGGTAAGTGTATATCTGCCCTGTAATACCCAAAAATTTGCAGTTAACCCATGCAGTGTGGGCGCAGTCCCACTGCATGGGAAGATGAAATATTTGCCCGGATTTCCTTCTTCTTCCTTTTTTTTTTATTTTTTTATTTTATTTATTTATTTTTTTTATTTTTATGCATTAAGGTAATAACCCCTCTGTGCTGCAGGACTCCCCGTTCACCCTTACTTACCTGAGCCTGATCTCGATCCAGCAAAGTGCCCGAAAGCAGCGACTCTCTCCTCTCTCTCATAGGGCAGATTGATAGCAGCAGAAGCCATTTTCTCCCGCTGCTGTCAATGGAATTTTATGACAAGGGAGTGGGGATCGGGCCGAGTTGCGCTGTCTGTGTCAATAACCGAGCCTGCAGGTGTGCCATAATAGGAAGTGGCTTCCTGTGGAGAGACCAAGAGAATTGCAGGGGACCCCAATTATATTGTACAGAGTAGGTAAGTATAACATGTTTGTTGTTTTAAAGAAAACATTACAGTAACTTTTAGCTTTAAAGGAAACCCATAATGAGAGAGTCAAGAGCTGCTATTAGCAAGCCCTTTTCTGTCACCTACCCCGAAACAAGTATGCATACCAGAAGAGTCGGACAAGAGTGAAAAGTCCTTAATTGCATACTTGTGCTAGATCTGTGACTCAAAGAATTGAAGACGGGTAAAATGATAGCTAGACCACTAACATCTTCAGAAGATGTTGACAATGGCAGCCTCTATATTCTGTGACTATAGGATTCCTCTATGTCCACACTCAACAGATCTTAGGCCAAGTCAATGCTGCAAAAAGACAACTAGTGACTTTTTGAATGTTTCTGTTGGTAACCATGAAAGTGGATGTTCTTTAAAGTCCTACAGTTAACTGACTGGCGTCTGAAATAAACTAAAGCAATGAATGTGATCCTTTATTCCCATTTTATAGTTGAGCTACTGAAGGAGGCAAGTGATGGAACCACAGGTGATGTCGATGCACGGGCCTGGCAGGATACATAAACGGGGCATCAGTGGAAGAGTGCCGGAGCTGCAGTCAACATTGCTTCCCTGCCTCCAAGCTCTTCTAATGATAATGACAGAGTACAACCAATGTAAGCAGCATGGCTGTAAAACATATTGACACTTTTGGGTGCTTCAGGAGAGAACAATACAATGTGACTTTTTTCATATAGAGTCTTGTTTTATAGCTTCAGTTTATATCGAAGTGTTTGTTTAGCAAGTTGAACTGGTTGTTTTGCTCACATCAGTACCCAATAGGTGACGACCATCTGGTTTAATTGCAAACCTTTGAAGTCACTCTGTTAGGGAGAAACAGAAGGGTAGGTGTCAAGAAGCTGTAGGCCACATGACCTGAAATAATTTTTCCATGTGTCCTCCAAGACCCTGGAAAAATTACTTTTCCAGATGTAATCTGTTTGGCCTCGTGCACACTGCACTCTTCTGAACGCCTTTTCTCCTGATGAGAGAAAATCAACGTGAGAAACGAGCTTAACGCCACATTTTTGCAAACGCATTTAAGCGTGTCCAACGCTTCAGCATTCATTAATTTTTTGACCACAATATAGGTGTGTGTTTTTTTTTTTTTTTTTCTTCTGGCCATTGAAATGAATGAACGCTCAAGCGCTTAACGAGCCTAGTGTTAATGCACGTTTTGAGTGTGTTTTATGCAGAAAAGCTTGTGACTTTGTTTTTTTTTTTCAGCGTCTAAACACTCCTGCCTCCAAACACCTTGTGTGCATGGGCACATAGGTTAACATGGAAGGGCATTTAAAGACAGAACAAAAAAACAAAAGCCTATAAATCAGGCATTTTCAAGCTGCAGCGTTTATGAGCCCTATAAAACAAAATGGCTAGAACACTCTTTAATGTAACAACTTACCTTGTTTGTTTCTATTTGAGTCTATTTCCAACAGTCTTTTACCATCATGGTTTAAATTGCTTAGTAGATACATCTATGTTTTAAATGGGCTATAGTATGAATTCCTAAGCTTGTTTTGGGTTACATATTAAATGTATGTGGTGCCTCATGCTTATCCCATTATTATCCTCTTTAATTTACTGCACTATGTTTAGTGCTGATAATTTAGCAAAGAGCTTACTGGTTAATATTGATCATATGCAGAACTGTAGTTCTTAACCCTTTTTAGATGCCTGACTGAGTTTGGCTTCAACATTTCTGAATCGCAGATCCAGAACAAACATGCAGCAAATGAAAGTCAGAAAATGTTTTGAATTTCATATCTCTATGCTTGTTCCATTTTTTTTTTTTTTGGTTTCAAAGTACTGAAGCCAAAGCATCGCTGACAGCCAGACGACTAGCACTTTCAAAATAAGCAGGGCAGCCAACATATTCCTTTTTAATTACAAGTGCTCTTTTAATGTGGTGGTTTAATTTTTCTAGCTTTCTATTGAGGGATGAAAGGGAGGAACTGGCTTTCGTGGCCAGACTTTTCATTTTACTGGAACTGATTGTCACGGGAAGAGGGGCTTCAGTTATAACCATGTGTCAAGAGAACAAAGGGGCCTGTACTACATGACCTGCAGACCACTGAGCATGTGCCTCAGATGTTTGTAGAAATTTTCATAAGAGACACTCCTGGTGCTATCAGTATATATACTGTACGGTCTCTGATTGCAGAGCTATGAAGGAGCCATGGTACTCTGCAGAAAAATGTGGGCAATGAGGAGGACATGTCTGACTTAAGAGGGTCTCTTAAAGCCACTAGAGAGGGAGTCAAATGCTGCCTCTCAAATTTAAAGTAGTCCTCTTCCATCCATACCGTCTCTGTTATTGACTTTATTATTATTATTATTATTATTATTATTATTATATATTTTTTTTTTTTTTTTTTGTATTTTTTTTTTTTTTTTTTTTTTTTTTTTTTTTTTTTTATACTAGCTCTCTGTGAGAGCTTAAAACCTAGTACACATGGGCCAAATGTCGGGTGACATCAGCCGGTTCAGTAATAATCAGCTGACATTCAGGCCTGTGTGTGTATGGCAGCCAGGCCAGCTTCTGTCAGACGAGCATGCTGGAAAACCAGCAGCCGATCAGCGCTCTCCTTCAGTGACAGCGCTGATCGGAGTGTTCTGGTGGGGGGCCGTTCCTCTGTCAGAACCCAATAGAACAGCAGGGGAGACATCGCTATACTAACAACCCCAAACTGCAAAAAACGGTTAAACATTTAGGTCTCTCTTCTCCTATCGTTGAGCTAATTATGGAACTAGGCATGATAGGGTGTTGGTAATTATCTTGTTGACAGAGTTACATATTGCCTAAGGTTTCTGTATGAATAACTAGATCAAACTTTCCCTTATAAAATTAATGTTTTCATCGCTCTTATTGCTGAGGCCGCTGACCACAGGGCTGTAGCTTCTACAGATAACCTACTTATTAACTCTGTTCTCTTAGTTATGAAGCTGGATACACAGGAGTGTTTTGCCTTGGAAATGCACATGAAGGTAAAGAGTCATTGTAAATTTCTGGCAAAGGCATCACGAAGGCCAGTCAAGTTCCTCCACTAGTCCAAATCATTTAGTGGGTGGGGGGGGGGGGGGGGGGGATTATGGTGTTGGGTTGTTTTTTCAGGGGTTGGGCTTGGTCCCTTAGTTCTGTGGGCACAGTTTGGGGATGGCCCCTTGCTGTTCCAACATTACTGTGTAGCAACTCACAAAGCAAGGTCCATAAAGACATGGATCAGCGAGTTTGGAGTGGAGCAACTTGCCTGGCCTGCACAGAGTCCTGACCTCAACCATTGGGATGAATTGGAGCAGAGACTGCGAGCCAGGCCTTATCGTCCAACATCAGTGCCAGACCTCACAAAAGGGCTTCCGTAAGAATGGTCAAACATTCACATAGACACACTCCTAAACCTTGTTGACAGCCTTCTCAGAAGGGGGGAAGCTGCAAAGGGTCGGCCAACTCAATATTGAACCCTACGGACCAAGAATGAGTCCATTAAAGTTCATGTGCATGTAAAGGCAGGTGTCCCAATACTTTTGTGTGTGTGTGTGTGTGTGTGTGTGTGTGTGTGTGTATATATAGTGTGCAAGATGTGTGAGAATCGCAGGAGTAACTGAACAGGATTTCTTTTGGCTGGAAAATGCATTCCATGAATGCACATACAAACAGTAGCTACATGATTGGAGCATCACCTTTTTATATTTCAATTTATTAAATGCATTTTAACTTTAAAAAAGGTTTGTGGAATCGGTCAGAGTGGTCTTCCGCATGCTTTATTTGTTAAAATAAGGTTCTACTGATAGAGGATCATTTTTTCACTTAGGAATTCAGCAAAATTTAGGTCATCTTTAAATTTATACCAGTCACAAGTGTGCACAATTTTTAAGCGTATGATGAAAACGTGTACAAGCAGGTAGTACTTTCAGTGTGAAATTGATCAGCAGATCCACTGAAATCGCATATAAATTTTTTTTTTGCGTTATAAAAAAAATAAGTCAAGCCTCGCAACCCCCCCCCCCCTCTTGTGAAATCTTTCATAAGCAAGGAAGCCAACCATTGCATTAAAGGACCAATAGTGAGGCAGGAGTGGTGGTAAAATATAAATAAAACTTCATCTGTTTACATCTCTGGATCCACTAATCTTTTACACCTGTGGTTTTTACTGAAGGAAACTTCTGCTTATCCATATTTTATCATCATTGGCCCAATTGATTTTGACAAATGGGCCACTGACTTGTGTTATATTTTTTTTATTTAGTATCTTTTCGTTTGGACTCTTTCTTTCTTTCTTTCTTTCTTTCTTCTTTCTTTCTTTCTTTCTACTTATGAAACCACTTTCTGTAATTACATTTCTTTTACTGGGATCATTTATTGGCTGCATTACAAGTGTGTGTGTGTGTGTGTGTTTGTGTTTTTTTTTTCTGCTAATTTCTGGCACCAGAAAACAGACTGACACTTGTTAAACTGTTAAAGTTGGTGAGCTAAGTGGATTTGAGGGAATAGTGTATATTATATTTCAAGTAAAAGTATTTATTTATATTTGTTTTTATTTTCATAGTTTATTGTATATGTAGTAATGTGTAAGGCGTCGTTTACACCTATGCAGGTGTGAGGGTGCACAAGCATTTTTTGCGTGCCATGTTTAGTGCAGCCTATTTCAATTGGCTGCCCTACACACACAAAAATCACAAGTGTGTTTTTTTTTTTTTTTTTTTTTTTTCCTTCTTTATATTGAGCCGCACCCATATGCATGGTACTTTGTTGCTCACATTATCAAGGTGCATTGGGGTGCCATTAAGAATGCAGGAGGGAGGTGTGATTTAAAAGGGGCATTACCAAAAAAAGCTCTGCCAAATGGCTCCCGACCAGCGCTCTTAGTCAATGGCTGGGAGTGCTAACCGGAGTGTTCTGGCGGTGGGGCCCGCTGTCAGAACAAAAGAGAACGTCAGGGAAGATCGCTGTACTAACATTGTAAACTAAGCTGTCAGTTTTATTTTTTTTTTTTTTTATTTTTTTCAGCCCTCTGGGTTGAATGGAAAAAAAAGGAGCAGTGATGGGGTGTGTGTGTGTGTGTGTGTGTGTGTGTGTGTGTGTGTGTGTGTATACCATGGGCTGCTGCTTCACGTGGCAATCTCCCCTTCTTTCCACCTCTAAAGCCACTGGATATTGCCCTAAGCAGCTCTTTTCCAGTGCTGATGTAAAGAGTTGAGCCACTCACCCACTCCCTTGTGCCCTCTATTCTATTTAGAAACCTTGTACTACTATTCTTCCACAATGCAAGGTGTTCTGTGAATGGATGGCGGAGATCCTGTCATTCATCTGCTCCTCCATCTACAGAACGCTAGGAATTGGGAGAATAGGAATTCAAGCTCTCTGGATGGTGTAGAGAGAAAGAAGGTGGACGAGCGTCACAACTCTTCACACCAGCAGCACTCAAAGATGGGCACTCAGGACAAGATCTAGCAGCTGTAAATTATGCATAAAGAAGGGTTTTTACAAGCAAACGGCAGTCTGCAGGACATGGGAGATATATATATATATCTATATATATATATATCACACACACCTTTACATTCCACATGTATGGGAATGTTGAATGCCTTGTTCCCCTCTGCATGCTGTGGCTCGTTCCTTCAGTCCCTACATCACTACTCATCCTGTAGTGGTGTGAGGGCTGGAGGAAGAAACCACAGTACACTGCAGGGGACAATCTGACACATCTAGAAGTTCTTGATGCCATGGAAGCTTCGGCCAGTGAAATCCCTATAGGCAGGTGATATTGGTGGCAGGAGGGATTAGTATTAACACTTTTTTTATTTTATTTTTTGCTTGGCTTTAGTTTGGGACATAAATGGCAATAGGGTCTCTTTAAGCAAGGATACAGAGAGCCATCCTACCGTTTCTAAAACAAGATTTTAAGTTTTTTTTTTTTTCCTGACAGGTTCCCTTTTTAAAAAGGCAAGTCTGTGTAGTGAATAGGAAATATGTTACTGTGCTGTGATTGTAGGCTCAGTAATATCGCCTCTATTATGTCACTAGATCCGAGTGAATAGAGAGGTTGAATAATACAATAATTGCATCCACTGGGTTGGGAAATTGCACTTGTCAAAGACTTTCATGGAATGAAGATATGAAACAAAATCGTCTGCAGTTACAGTGGTATAGCTCAACCTGCCAGGGCTTCTGAGCTATAGTATTGTACCCGCTGCTTCAGAATTAACATCCCCTATAAGTCCCTCTGTATCAGACATGCCCACCCCTTTACCTCCTGTACCTAAAGCCTCCCAGTCTCTCTTCTCTGCCCTCTCCTTCAGGATTCCACATCCACTAGTTACTGTATATTGTGGCTTGCCAAAGACATCTGTATGTGTGACTTTCCTTGAGCAATTTAGGTTTAAAGTGATGGTGATGCAGAGGGCAATTGGATATGGATGTCCCTGGGAGCAGGGGCAGTTGTCACTGCAAACTTTGCTACACCTGTTCATAAGCCACTGTGAAATGGTACTTAACGGCAACCATTTTCTGTAGACCATTGCATGTGGATAAGGTGCACATCTAGTGAAAGCGTTCTTCCTCCTCCCCCTTCTTAGCAGTTGAGAGAAGTACGATACAAGCTTGAGGATAGATTTTCCAGCATTGTGGGATGTCAGTATAGGAGTTCTGCTGATTGAATTGCTTGGTCTTCAACCATGTAAAACTATTGTAGACCATATATTCATTTTTTTATTTATCTTTACTCCAAGCTTGCTAAGATCTCAAGATCCACAAGGTGTGTGAAAGGTGTTGGCTGACCTTCTTGAGAGTAATTCATACAGCTATCAAAGGGAGAACTGTCCAGGTTCCTTGTGGCTTGAAAATTGTGCTGACTTTCTGCTGAATTCTATGATGCCCTAGATTTGAAGTTAAGTTAAAATATATTTAGCAATACTTTTATATTTTGACAGGGGGGGGAGTAAGGCCGTTCACTCATGTCCACACTAGCCAACAGGGATAGACATAATTTCCTCATATTAAAACTTTAAAAAATAGAGGAACACTCACATTTTGAGTAGATAAAAAAGCGCTTGTAAGTTCACGCAATGACCTCAGAGACTCGTGCTGACGCGTTTCGTCTAAGGAGACCTCATCTGGGGTGTAGACATGCCGTGGTCATTGCATTTAAATAGATATTGCACCCCAATAACAGGATGCACACCTGTGCCGAATTGGCATTGAAATGTAATCATTTCCTGGTTCTCGCTGATGTCATTGCGTGAACTTGCAGTCTGTTTTACAAGCGTTTATTTTTTATCTACTCAAAATGTGAGTTTCTCTATTTTAATATCCATTGTTATGTGGATTTACACTGTAGAACTTTTTGTTTTAATTTAATTTCTTGTGAGCACACTGGAAAGAATTGGTCAACCCCAAATAATGTTTATATATTTAATTTTTTTTCACTTTTTGCCATCACACGGTCTTATCCCATAGGACCGTTTCTACTTGGGGACTTATACCCATTATCTTACTTGCAATCGTCTTTGCTGTGCTGGCTGCTGATTCAATTTTTCTGCTGACAGCGTGGTATTTTTCACTTTCAATATTGTGTGTGTGTGTGTGTGTATATGTGTGTGTGTGTATATATGTGTGTGTGTGTGTGTGTGTGTGTGTGTGTAAAATTATATATATATATATATATATATATATATATATATATATATATATATATATATATATATATATATATATATATATATATATATATATATATATATATATATATATATATATATATATATATATATTTTCACACACACACACACACACACACACACACACACACACACACACACACACACACACACACTTTTTTTTTCCACATAGTTAATCTGGTTGAAAAAAGACCAGTTCAAGCAAGTTTTTTTATATATAATATTATTACTTTTTATTTTTTTTGTGCTAATTGATGTAAACGTTTTTTGCAGTTAAGAATTTATATGATGGATAGTAAACATCACTTGCAACATTTGTATAGTGGATGCATGTAGCCAACCAGACTCCCGGAAATGCAGAATTCCCCAGGCAGCTGCAATAACCCCTATATTTCCCTCATTTAATGTCTCTGTAATAATCATAAACATGAGGGGAAACAGATGTCCCTCTGGAATTGACCACTGGTCACCGGTTAAGATGTGACTAGTTTATGCATCTCTTGACGCTTGACATGCCCTGCAGTAAATTGAGGAAGTTTTGTCTCGGTCGTACATTTTTCAGTTTTTCCAGGCCTGTCTGCGATTCCTTTTCCTTTTCCATATATCACTAATGTTCTGCCTAAATTGGAACCTGAAGAGTGTGTGGCGCTGGTCCGTTCTGTGGAGCTTAATTTTAAACACCTGTGTGAGGAAAAAGCTAATTTCATGCTGGTTGTAGCATGCAGTCAGATTCCGTTGTGTTTGCAGTTCAGGTTAATAAAGGTCACCTATCTGGTTGCTATGGACAACAGCCCCATTCTCTCCCCCCCCCCTCCTATTCCTATAAGCTAAAATAAATCTCTAAGGAAGCAGAAAGGTTTGGCTGTCTGGAGCTGAGATGAGGTAATTGATGGAAGCGTTTGATATATACAGTATATCTTTGACAGGTCATTGAATGCAAATATTTTACAAAGCTAAAAAAAATATCTGCCCTATTGCCGTACATAGCTTTTGGTGGGTCCTATCTGCATATGTCTGGTGAGATGCGTCTGATCAGTGTCAAAGCCAAATAAATGATCAGATCATATATTTTTGTACTACCATGCTGAATGCGTCAAGCCCAGCGGGAAGTGTTTTAAGACGTTTTTTTTATTTTATTTTTTTATTCCAGGGCCTATTTATACCTAATATGTTGATTAATGAGGCTTTCGAGTTTTGGTAACATAGGTGCTAGTTACTGGTACACGCATGCTTCTTCTGAACCAGGGGAATATGTAGGTTCTGGATTTGCAGCAGTTTTGCTATAGCATGGAATTTAGATTCCATAGAGCATTGCTGGGCTGTGGCATGGATTGCTAATTTAACCATAGAGTATTGTTTGAGGCTATATCCTGCCATCATTAAAGCATACTCCTGGTTCTTTGAGGGTGTTTTTTTATATTCTGAAGTTTGTTGGAATGTGCACGGATACCAGTGGGAGAGAATATGCTGCTTTGTAAATAAGCACTCCAATGCCTCCTGAAGAAGTGGCTCAAGTCCATGAAACGTGTGGGCCTAAAGAAATGAACTATGTTTTGGATATCATGTTTTCCTCTATCACACTGATGGCTTATTTGTTTTCAGGATAGTCCATGACATTGTGTGAATTAGGATACAAAATCCTTTTTCAATATTTAATAAAAAATGTGATGTGTTGGTTTTTTTATAAAAAAAATTATTTTTAGACATGTTTTACCTCCCAAAGTCCCAGTTTCCATTTTATTTTATTTTTTTATTTTATTTTTTTTGTCTTTTGCTACTATAGGGATGTGGCACTATTTATTTTTAATATCCGTTGGCTCATATGTTGATATGTTTTGGGGCCCTTAATGTGTCAAGGAACTGAAAACTGAGGGGCGAATGGTGTGTTTTTTTTTTTTTCCTTGCATGTGTATGAAAATGAATGTCATCCCGCATGTACATGTGTTAAGTAAATAATCTGCAGTGAAATGCAACTGCATAGGTCTAAAGCTTTCCTAAAGGCAATATTAAACAATATCCTTATTCTCCAAAAATAGCCCATACACATCAACTACTTAAAGAGGAAGTAAACTTGTATTTTTTTTTTTTCCCGAATGGCTGACAGGCAGGGTATTTGACAGAAGAAACCCTATTGGTCTTGCTGTGCATTATTGCAAAACCCACCTGGGGGGGGCTTAAATTTAAAAAATAAAAAAGTGTATGTATGTATGTGTGTGTGTGTGTGTGTGTTATATGTATATATATATATATATATATATATATATATATATATATATATATATATATATATATATATATATATATATATATATAAATTTTTTATAATTTTATTTTTTTTAAGGCGCACATTACTTCGGCTTTAACAGCCCTGTAATCTTTCATTAAATTGTTACTATGTGTGGTGTGTGTTGTTGTTGTTGTTGTTGTTGTTGTTGTTGTTGTTGTTGTTGTTGTTGTTTTTTCCTGCCTCTGTCATCCACCAACTTCCCAAACATTCCTTTTCCCCCTCCCTTCTGTTTTTGCTTGGAATGAGCAGCACAGTGCTCTAGCAATGCTACACATTCCATAGTCCATCTTGGAAACCAGCAAGAGAGGGTGGTTCCTACATACAGGGGGACCATGGAGAATGAACATGGCGCCACCCTCTAACAGGAAGTCTGATCACAGCAGCAGTTAAAAAAAAAAAAATAAAGATTTTGAGGCAGCCGAGAACAATAGGGACTTTTTCTTATTTAAAAAAAAAAAAAAAAAAAAAAAAAAAAACTTTTTTAAGGAAGAAATAATCAATGTAAATATTTTTGCAGAAACAAAATGTGCATTTACTTCTTCCTACAGGAGCCTGCAAATCATTGCACCCACTATCAATGGAAGGCTGGTTCAATGTTATTGTGGGGGGAAAAATGAATTCAACCACCACAAGGCAAGCTGCAATACATTTTTAATATTTGTTCTTGGGTTTAGATATGCTTTAAAGTATAATTCCATGCAAGCAGCTCATATACAGAATATAGTTTCCACACAGTGCTTGGCTCTCTTGCCATGCTGCTTTAGTCAGCAGGGTGAGCACTATTTGTTGTGGTAGCTTTCTGTATCCCCAATGTGGTCAATGAACTTTGAAATGACCGTACGATGAGGGGTGTGAATTACAAGGCTGGCTGAACTACATTACAAATCCATTGACGGGTAAAACAGTCCTCCGTATATGTATTCTAGCTGAGTAGAAGGGATTTGCCCTGACATACTGAGACGTGTATGTGTTTACATTGTGCGTCCAATAGGATTCTGTGGAAGGGCATTGTAAACTCATGAATAATGCATCCAGAACATATCTATTTGCTCATGTGATGTATATTAGAAATGCACTGTAGAAAATGAAATTGCAGCCCAGGAACGCAGTCCTCTCCAATATTAAAAGCATGTGGCTGAACCCCCAAAGGTGACGGCTTGTATGATTTTCTTGACATGTTGGCATGCATTTCCCGTGGGGGCTCACATATATTTCCTTAAATGTGCACATATAATACATACTGCATAGTCATTGTCACCGAAATGTGACACGTTATCGCTAACGTTGTGTTTTTTTTTTTTTTGATTTGATGTTTTTTAAAATCTATCAAAGGTATTGTACAGAGAATGCACTGAGATGTATTGAGTATACATATAGTATCTAAATCCCAATCTTAAAGTGATATTGAGCCTAGGTTCACACTGACAGCGGGAATGAAATGGTGCGAGTTCAGCTGAACCATTTCATTCCCGCTTGTCAGTCCCGACTTCAGGGGTGATTTTCAGAGACATCTGTGCGGGCTTCTGCACAGATGTCTATACAAATCGCACCCCAAAGTCACCATAAGTAGTTTGTGTACTACTTTTGGGAATCGGTGTGGCGCGCAAATGCGGCGTCGCACTGATTCCGACGGTGCCATTGCCGCCGACTTGGCCTGCGTTTTGACATGCCAAATCGCTCCAATGTGAACCAGGGCTAAAGGCTTTTTAAAAAAAAAAAAAATTATATTTACCTGCTATGTGCAAGAATATTACCTTCCCTTTTAAAAGAGGCAGCCTGCTGCCAGTGCTGTCTACTCCTCCTCCTTCCTCCAGTTGCCTCCTTAGCAAGCCATAGACACACAGAGCACAGGTAAGCCACGCCCTCACAGGAGTTTGACTGACAGCAGCAGGAGCCTATGACTCCTGATGCTCTGAGTCTCCTGTGAGACCAGGAAGTGGGAGGAGAGGTGGTGGAGGAGTCAGGTGAGTGTTTTAAGGATTGGGGGGGGGGTGGGGCGGCTGGCTAGAACAGGTAGTGGAGTGTCCTTCCCCCCTTTTTTTTTTTTGCATGTTTCCTATGCAGTATAGTCATAAAGTTTGGGTTAGATTCCCTTTGGGAGATATTCACTTTCATACATTTCAGAACACTCACACGCTTGCGTTTTTTTTTTTTTTTTGCATGTTTACTATGCAGTATAGTCATACAGTTTGGGTTAGATTCCCTTTATTGCATTTGTGAAATGCATAGAAACTTTGTCTTTTGTATGTGTATATTTATTATTTTTTTTTTTTTTTTACTTTATAACCGTGGAGAGAGGGGAAAAAAATGTATGGGGCACTTTAATCCAAGCAAATACAATAGTGTTTTGGATGCCTCTGCCACAAGATGTAGACAACGAGTATGCTGCAAGTTCCAGCTGAGTGGCAATCCATTTCCTTTTTTTTTTTTTTTTTTTTTTCCTGGGCCAAATAGGTCTGAAATTTGCCCTAGAGCCATGTCAACATCTGTTTGACTGATTCACATTCCATTTCTCATTGTTGACTGAAAATATTGTAGTGTCCTACACTAAAATCCTGGAATCCCAGCACAAAACCTCCAGTTTATCTAACTGCTGGAAATTCCTTTTTGCCAAAATCGGAGATACCATGCCTTTTTTTTTTTTTTTTTTTTTTTTTTTTTTTTGAATTATTATTTTTATTTTTTAACCTTCTAGTTTGCATCTTTAGCATAGGAAGTTAAGTGAAACATCCCCAGCGGGAAGACCGCAAAAAAATAAAAAGGCTGTGTTTTACCCTTCTCTCCAGTATCAAAAACATAGCCACAATTTTTTTTATGTGTACACTTTTGTTCATGGGAGAGGTAAGAGGGGCAAGAGAGGTGTGGCCCTCGGGGCCTCCACAGACTTTTTTGGCGGGGGGTTTATGTTTACTGAAGCCAGTGAAAGAAAAGCACTTCATAGACCGGCTTCTATCATTGAAAGCATTTGCAAAGGCAAAATGGTGTTTTTTTTTTTTTTTTTTTGTTTTTTTTTTATAACAAACCTGTCCTACTTATCTGCTCTGTGTAATGGTTTTGCTCAGATCCTCCTCTTCTCAGGTCCCCCGCTGGCTCTCCTGGCCCCTCCCCTCTGCAGAGTGCCGCCATAGCTAACTGCTTGCTGTGGGGTCTCGGGGATGTTTGCTCCTGAGCTGCCTCTGTGTGTCTGAGAGAGAGAGAGCATAGTTTCCTCCTCACTGGCTATAATTGACCACAGCAGGGGCCAATGGCTTCCACTACTGTGCTTCAGCCAATGAGGAAGTAGAGGCCCGGGAGAGCTTCTGCTCTCATGCACATTGCTGCTGAGGGGGGATCTGCACACTGAAGGTTTTTTACCTTCATGCATTGAATGCAACCTTCAGCCTTCACAACCACACTAGTGGTTTTGTTTTTCTTTTAAACCATCTTACTTTTATTTTTTTATTTATTTATTTTATTTTTTCTTTGGTCATCGATCCCCCCCTTTTTTTTTTATTTTTTTTTTTTTTAAGGTGGGTGATTTTTGTATTTTATTTTTTTTTTTCTGATCTTTTATAATGGATCTTGCTAAGAGAAATAACAACATTTTTAAAGCAGAATTCCACCCAAAAATTGAGCTTTTCGGAATTCTCCCCCCTCCGGTGTCACATTTGGCACCTTTCAGGGGGGAGCATATACCTGTCTAATCCAGGTATTTGCTCCCACTTCTGGGCATAGATAGCCACAGTATCCATGGATATCTACGCCATGTCCGGCGCCTCCTCAGCCCCCCCCCCCCCCCATTCCACGCTGTCTTCTGGGAGACGCACAGGACTCAAGACAGCAGGGACCAGTGGGATTGCGCAGTGCGACTCGCGCATGTGAAGTAGGGAACCAGGCTGTGAAGCCGCAAGCCTTCACTTCCTGATTCCCTTACCGAAGATGGTGGCGCCTCCACCCGAGAGCCGGGGGATAGATCGGCTTTGGATGCCGGCATCGCAGGACTTGTTTTCTTGTGAATGTTGTATTTACTGGTTTGTAATAAAAGGCTTCTATGGCCATTCTACTCCAAATAAAATGTGATTAAAATATTTATTTTTATTTTTGTGTTTTTACAGGTGTGGATTGAGGCTCGTCTCCCCTCGACACTGGAGACCTCATGGATTCCTGTACCCTGCATTAGCCAAGTTGGGATGTTCTCTGGAAGGTCCTTGTTCCTCTGGGGTGTCCTGCTTGGCGCTGCTCTCTCAGCTGCCCGGCCCCCTTCCACCTTGCCAGACCAAGGTAGGACTTTGTTTTCATGTGCTAGTAGTGAATCTTGATATTTAGACTATGTGATAATTTTTGAACTGTGATTTCTGCAACACCTTCTTCCTCTGAGAGGGACCTTTTATCCAACTTTCATTATGGCATCTCTGTTGCTTTTGTTAGCTGAGTTGAGGTCCCACACTGAACTTCCTCTTTCCATCCTCATTGCTTTTCCTATGTTCAAATCTGATAAACTATGGCCTGGACTGGAGCCTTGATCAGATATTGCTCCTCGGAGGACTTGTAGCAACGTAGACTACTGTAGCGCTAGAGCAAGCCACTAAACCCCCACCATTTAAAAGGCTTGTACATGGAAATCACAAAGTGTACCTGTTAGCTGTGTTTGATATTGATAGCATCTTGTGGAGTGAAGCAGTATTCCTAAAAATTACAGTTTTAGTTAATAGCTAAAGATGATCCGAAAGTCCAGTGCATTGAGAATAAATTGACTAAATATGAGTCAGTACTCAAAAAAATCTCCTTCCACTGTATGTAAGTGACAGGTTCCCATCCCACATGTTTTGGTGTCCTTGTATCGGCCTTGATTTACCATTACCCTTGTTCATGGCACATTGGTCTGCATTGCTATGTTTTTTATTGGAGTGCATCCAGGCTTTTTTTGCTCCCACCTTTTTTTTTATTTTTTATTTTTTTTTTATGTATTTTTTTATTTTTTTATTGCAGGTACATTTTATATAGCTAGACCTAGCTATAAAGGCACCTATTTTTATTCAAAGGGAGATTCATTTCCCAGTAGCTGCTAATATGGAATGAAGTAGGTTCTCAGCCCAGAGGCACAAACTTAATCCAGCGCAGACTTCCTGTCCTGCCTTTGTCCCAGCAAAGAACTTGTCTTTCCTTTCCATAGCCCCAGGCTGTCTGCACTCCTCTTCTGGGTAAACAGCATGCATACCTCTCTGGCAGCCTGGTGTACATGGAGCAGAACACAGCCCCAGGTTACTGATTTCTGTATGCACCGACACAGATAGGATTACATCTAGACACAAGATAATGTGGGCATGAAAAGCGGGAAGTAAAAATGAGTTATAATGTAAACATGTCACCTGTATTTAGTATGGCGAGTGATCTGAGACCATGCTTCAGTGTGTCTCTGTAACAGTGTGAACACTGCTTTCAGAGCCAAGGATGGGCAATAGGCCGCGTGGGTATTTTTTATTTTTTTTGCTTTTCTTTTGCTATGTTTATTCCTCTAATTGTGAGGAAAATCTTAGGGCATCGAGTATAGAAGCATGCCAAGACTATACAAGTGTATTTTCATTCCCAAGACTTCTAGCTTTTGTGCCTAAAATAATTACCTTGTGGTTCATAGTGTGGTTCTGCTGGTAGAACTTATGCAATCCATGCCCGAAATACTGGTTTCTGTTGCGAAAAGTGTTGCTGTTCACTTGTTCACCTCCTGTTTTTTTTTTGCAGGAAAAATTAGTCCGATTTAGTGTACTTACCCACACAAGGCACTTTAGAGTTTTCTGGGGGGTCTTTAAGTTCGTCTCTTGTGGGGGAGGAACATGCATTCCAAAAAAAACGGCTTTCCTAGATAAGACTCCCAATGTACAGTATATTGCTTCCTTCCAGACCAGAACCTCCTTATCTGTTCTAGAGATCTTGTCTGTACATCGCTGGCAGGACTCTCATTTAGAGAGTGTCTGTATGTGAAGTCCCATCTTCCACAATGCAACAACAAATGATAGCTGCCAACATTTAGAAATCATTGCAATGGTCAGGATTTGTTTCCTACCTAACCAGTGTAACTTAGCAAATCGGAGGAAGGATTGCATCCAAGAACCGCAGATTACATTTCATGTTATAACAGGTCTTAGGAACCCCTTATTGCATGTTTGAAACTCCTAAACAGATCCAATAATATCTGTGTAAAAGGAAAACCTTAAAATAATAACTTTTAAGTTACAATAATACCATTCCCCACCATTATGGTTAGTTTTGCAACTGAAAATCAATAGTGCTACTGCTATCGCTAACCAAAGATTTGTCTGTCAACAGTTATAGTGCATCTGTACAGCCAAAACCTTCTTTTCTTTTTTTATTTTGGCATAGGGTAGGGCATGATATTTTGCCTTTTTAGGTCTGTGTTTTTTTTATTGGGGACATTTCCTCTAAATTCCCAGCCTATAGACAAAACATTCCGTGAAAGGAAATTTTCTTCCAAGTGAGGGTCAATCATCTCTTAGCTGTCAGTGCAACAGTGGTGCCCATTAAAAGATGTCTCCTCTATTCCTTTTTTTTATTACCACCCATATAAAAGAAAAATAAAACTGACAAAGTTTCTGAACCCCCGCCCCCATCCAAGACTAGGTTTAGCTAGGGATGTATTTTAAAACAAACTTGTAGGTGAGATTAAATGCTTAAAGCGGTTGTATACCCACAGGGAAAAAAACCCAAAAACCTGTAAGGCAAAGGCATAATGAGCTAGTATGCTCATTCTGAAATACTTACCTTTTTAGAATGAGTCGGTATGTAATCCCGGTCCACGCCAAGGGAGCTGACATTTTGCCCTTGCTGATGTCAGTGGCTGCATCCAGCGCATGCGCCGCTGATGTCAGGGGCTGCATCCAAAGTGAATATCTCCTAAACAGTAAAGGTTTAAGAGGTATTCATTTTAGTCTTATTATAGACTTATTACCTGCAGGTAAAAATCATCATCAAAAAAATTTGTATACAACCACTTTAAAAAAAATGTTTTACATTAAAGTATAACTAAAGGCAAAACCTTCTAATAGATGGGACATTTTCCAATGGGGACATTAGTTCTGGTGACCTGGGGGTCCCCAAGGACTTCCCTTAATTTGCAGGGATTTTATCCCGCTTCCTGTTTTGGCTATGGGACAGGAAGTGAAGGTAAATCTCCCCCAATGGTATGCAGATGGCAAAAAAATAAAAACTATCCAAAATAAAAAATAGGTTTGCCTATGGTTCTACTTTAAGCTTGTATATTATGCTTGAAAAGGTGCATGAGTGCATCATCAACTTTATTAGATATCCCTTCAATTATAGCTGTAGCACCCCCCTCAATATCTTGTATAAATGCCTGCCTCATGTGACAGCACTTGGGCTTGGAGGGAGATGTCTACACTGGCCATAAACCAAAAGGTGGGGTGCTCCAGCAGCAGATTAAGAGAGGGTTCCAGTAAAGCGGACGGTGCATTTGTGTACTTTACGCAGCTTACTATACAGGCTTAGGTTTAGTTTAAATGATTTTAAATAGTGGTCAAGTTTTAACAAATTTCTGCTAGTAATAGTTGTTCAATAAGTCACTCAGTTTTGCCCCCCACCCCTCACCCCAATAAAGTCAGACTTCTGACCCCAAAAAGCAATGAACAAATAAAACGCCTATAGAAAATGGTTGGACAGTACATCATCTTGATTTATTAATACTTTTGGGTTGTCACAACAGGTCAACCCTACTTTACCCTTGTTACTTCTCACAAGACTGCACACCTCCTCCCAAAGCATGACATCATTTTATGGATGATCCCAAGCCTGTCCTTTTTTTTTTTTTTTTTTTTTTCTTCTCGATATTTAATAACTTATGGAAGTTTTATTGCACTCCTTAAGATGATTGAATCTGAATTTCAGAAATGCCAATCAACTGATTATACAGTTTATCAAAAATTGAATATAGGAATCTTCCCAGCAAAAAAATTTCCAGAGACAAATCTAAACAGCCTAGTGCTACGGAGAGCAGATTTAAAAAAAAAAAAAATTAATATTTGTATATACTATATAAAATATGAAAAAGACATGGGACTATAAAAAGAACATTGCGAGACAACAAATTGGCGTATAATATTAGCAACATGGCATATCAATTGGCTACTGGTATATAAGCTAAAATTATTGTTGCTGAGCCAACAAAATATCAGATCACCTCTGTAACACCTGATACCTTTTGGGAACTGTTACATTTGCGAACTTCTATTTCACTTTAGTGGGCAAATTGCTTCTGGTGAAGCACATATTACAGGCCTACTTTTTCCACTACCACTCTATTTTACTATGCACAAAAGGTTCCAGAACATTAGACATTTCTGGTTAAATATTGGTATTTTTAATCCAAAGTCTCTAAATGTCTTAACAGGTAATGTTGCCCTGTCAGCATTTGATTGCAGAGTCTGAAGTGTAAACATTTACTTATACTTAGTACGGTTTAACCTTGCTGAGCCGCCATTGTATTTAGGAGGTACAGCAATGCTTTTTTGTTGTGGAATAAAACATCAGTGAACCGTTACAAGATACACTCCAGACATAGATTATAGACGTTCCTGAATTTCTCCAGATGAGAATAAAGCGCCACAAAGGAAATTTGAATGCTCAGATATGGACGTTAAGATGTGTGTTTATTTCAAAAGAGAATACAAGAATTTCCTGTAGTGCCAATGCGTTCCTGGGGTCATTATGCACACCTTCATCTGGGCTTTTAGATGTATGCTCAACTGAAAATGAGGTATGCAGTTATTGAGCCATATGAATATTATATAGCACAGTATAATATAGATTTCTGCCTAAAATAGCTGCTGGCATGATGTGCTTCAACACCATTTTATCTAATTTTCAGTCTAGCCTACATCATATACTCTAAAGACCTGATGAAGGGGGGTGCTTTCTGACCCCCAAAACGCTTGGGTTGTATATCAAATTCTTTTATCCCAAATTTAGAATAAATTCATCTGGATGTTCTATGTCCAAGCCTGGAACTAGGTTCTTAGATGCAAACCAAGGAAGTGGAGATCCATTGACATGGAGAAGCTGCCATCACATAATCCAGATACATTGTCTAAGCACCATTTTATAATATTGGGATTATCCTAAATCCCCAGTGCTTGCATTCAATTTTCCTCAGACTGAATTTGTCCTCGTATGTGCCTGCTCCTTGGAGACCAGTTAAGCTAATCCATAGATGGATGAAATTTCGGCAGGTTCATCAGGGACCTGCCAAATTTTTTGGTACAGTGACTTTTATTGAAATAAGTATAACATCTTGACAAATGTTCACCTGCGCAGGGGTGCAGTTCAGTGAGCATAGCAATCAATTAACTTTTATAGGTACTAGCTGTTTACTGGGCGACCTTATGTGATAACCCAAAGGTCCCTATAAGTCACCAGAGGATAAGGGACGACTAAGTAGGGCCCAAGGTGCACTGTATTATCAGAGTGGAGGGTAATGTATGTACTGGTCCGATGGCTACCCCCGCCACGGGTCAGGGTGAACATTCGGCAGAGAGATGGAAAAAAAAAAAAAGGTTTGAGATGTAGCAAAGGTGGTTGCTTGTCAACAAGAGGTAGGCCCTAAATCCGAGGATCCAGGTTCACCCTAGAGCAGTGATGGCGAACCTTGGCACCCCAGATGTTTTAGACCTACGTTTCCATGATGCTCATGTACTTTGCACTGTAGTTAAGCATCATGGGAAATGTAGTTCCAAAACATCTGGGGTGCCAAGGTTCGCCATCACTGCCCTAGAGCAAAGGAGACCAAGGGCGACCATAGGCACAGTCTCGGTTGCAAAAAGAAGGAAAGAGAATCGAAAAGAGGCAAGTAAAGGTCAGGATAAAAAGAAAGGAAGGAGGGAGTGTGTGGCCATCTCCATTTGACAAAAGTAGATCAATAGATTGACTTCTGTCAACAAGTAACCTGGAAAACCTTTATGCATCGGAGAATGCAGCCGCTGATCGGTCTGATGTCCCAGCAGAGGGAGATTCTTTCATCCATCTTGCTTGTGTGGTTGGAGAAATCTGTTCCTTTTTTTTCCTTTAGACAAGCTATCTATGGCCAGCTACTGCTCCTTAACTGTGCAATCTGCAAACTCCAGTGTGTGCTAGGCAAAATTGAAGTGTGGCTGTATTAGATGAGACCTTGATGGAATGCCTGGTTAACCAGACTGACTAAACCTAATTACAAATCCTTTGATGTTCTTTTTGCTTTCTATGCCAGTGAAGGTGATCACCAGGATGACTAGAGAGGGTTAAGCCATAAAAAACAAACAAAAATTCAAGTTGGTGCCACACCACTCCTAAGAGGTCCAGATATAACTTAATTAGTCAGGAGGATCCAAAGTCTGCTAATTTTTGGATTGTCCTCCTGACTTCTATTGGAAAAAAGTTAAATCTGGACCTCTTGGCAGTGGTCTGGAGCTTCGATTTCCAATTTTATTACATTGGACTACAAGCCAAGGAGACCGAGGAGATCCTTTATGGGGTGTAAGAGCCACCTGCCCAGGAACTAGATTGATTACATCAACATAAATACTTTAAGATGGCAATGCCAATAGGATAACATTACGGGTCCAGGGCTATTTTTTTTTCCACTTTCTTTCTCTATATATAAAAAAAAAAAAAAAAACCTGACCGGGGGTTCTGTCCCCTCCGTAATCTCTCTTGGAACTCATTCACACTGGTACTGTCAAACGTGTGTATGTATGTGTTTGTGTGTGTGTGTGTGTATATATGTATATATATATATATGTATGTATGTATGTATGTGTGTATGTGTGTGTGTGTGTTTGCATCACATACTAGCCCATTATGCAAGACTTCCCTTCGAACAAAGCCCTCCATCGCTGCGCTGTCAACGCTGAGAGGGCTGACCTCTTCCCCCCCGGTCTTCCTTCCGGGTTTGTGTCCTCTGGCTACATGAGTGGCCGAGGGCGTGATGACGTTTACTACACGTGCTCTAAAAGTCCGGCACTGTAAGAGCGCATGCACCGGTCATGTCACTGGCTGCATGCACTTTGAATATCTCCTAAACTGTGCCAGTAGGAGATAGTCACAGTACCTACAAGTAAGCCTTACTATAGGTTTGCCTGTAGGTACAAGTGGTAGACTATGGTTTACTACAACTCTAAATATGCTGCAACTGTATGCTATACCAAGCGGTACTCACATTTAGGGTCCTATGCATTCAGGGACATTTGCCTGGAATGCAGAATACCTTTTGTAAGAACAAATACAGCCCTAAAAGTCACTCAGTACAGCATCCAGATGCAATGTATCTAAGCCGGTCATAGTTTGGACAGGCAGCAGGATTGGACACTTCACCCAATCCTCCCTGGTGATGGAAATGCGGGCAATAGGCGCACAGCAGCTAATCGCCCAGTGTGCATGTAGCCTAAATGTGGCTAAACATAGGAACATCTAATGCAGGAAAAAGTGATCTGGGTGACATAAAATGTGTGTGTGTGTGCTTCTCAAATGACTTTGGCGTTTAGAGAAGCTA
This sequence comes from Lithobates sylvaticus, assembly GCA_028564925.1. Lineage (NCBI taxonomy): Eukaryota > Metazoa > Chordata > Amphibia > Anura > Ranidae > Lithobates > Lithobates sylvaticus. Next base: position 101,978,216 of record CM053029.1, read on the forward strand.
CATACAGGACTGCCATTGTGAATGAGGCCTAAAACTAACAAACGCATGTTTTTGGCTTTAGATACATCTTCACAACCATAGACCAAGCGGAGGTCTTTTTAAATCCTAGCGAAAACCTCTTTAATGTGGCTCTTTATGTATGTATGTATGTATGTGTGTGGCGTGGATGTTATTTTTTTTTTTCCCTTTTTCCTATCCCTTTTTTATTAGCTAAATACTAGTTCCATGGGATTTCCTGATCAGTGAAAGCTCTGTGCCAAAAGAAAAATAACTTCCACTGATGTGGGGATTGCAGGCTTGTGTGCCTTTCCATTCAGGCGGCAGCTTGTGTATAGAATGAGAGCTCTGTCACACACACTCTGCTGAGAGGAAGTAGATTATCATATATAAACAGTCATTTTGACCCATACACTTCATTAGCCAAAGGGCCATCGACATTTTTGTACTGCTTCACGCAAGGAGCACTGAGGAAGCTTTTGTGTCTGGGCTTGTGAGGGAAAGGGGGGAGGGGAGTGCCCGCTTCACAAGAGGGGTGAGGGGCAAAAAATCACACTTAAGAAAAGCAAAAGGTCAGAGGCCAACTGGAACAGCTGGGGCCCTGCGTAATGTGTGTGTGTTTGTGTGTTTTTTTTTTCCTTCAGGAATTAATCCTCCTTCTGAAGAATAAAATGCTCACCGAATTAAAATTCTAAAGCGCTCACCCATGTAACACCTTTCTGACCTTCTTTTAACCAGATAATTTACAAATAAAGTGCAGTTTAGCTTATTTTTATTATTCCTTTTTGTAGGTTTAGATTGTATTCTGACCTTTTTTGATTTGTATAAAAGTTGATATTAAAGTAGACTTTCACCCCCAGGTCATCTAAGGCTCTTTGCACAGCCGCTACCCTCTGCAATATGGATTTGCACTTCCTTTTTTTTTTTTTTTTTATTTTTATTATTATTATTATTATTATTATATTATTCAGGATTTATATAGTGCCAACAGTTTACGCAGCGCTTTACAAAATAAAAAGGGAGACAATACAGTTATAATACAATAAAATACAAGAGGATTAAGAGGGCCCTGCTTAGAAGAGCTTACAATCTAATAGGGTGGGGGCAGGTGGTACATACATACATACATACATACATACATACATACATACATACATACATACAGAGACCTGGCCCCACCCACCACCGTTCTCACCTAGGCAAGAATGACGTGTTCTTGCTGCCTCGGCCACCCGGGATTCCACATCACATATCCCAGGAGGCTGCAGGAAAAGGGAATAGCGGCAATCGGTGGGCAGGACTGTTGTTGCAATCGGAGGCCGCCTGCCTGGACCCAAAAGAGGCAGCTTCCTTCCAAGACACAATACACTACTGCGCTATCTCCGTGCCAATCCTGTGGTCATAAGATATAATTTAAGCAACTGATTAAAATAAAAGGTTCCTTTCAAGGAATGAGGAAGACCGAGATGGTGGTACAGAATCCGGGCTGCTGCACCTGATCAGCGGGTTGCAGCAGGACAATGTTGGATCCACTGGGCAGGTGAGTATCTAAATCCAAGTTAATGCTGCATTACGGGTAAATGAAACTTAAAAAAAAAATAATAAAAAAAATCAGAGGAGCAACTAAAGTTCCTCCTGAAGAGAAGTATAGGATTTCCTTTTTCATTGGAACCATACTTGCCTAGATGGATGCAGCATCGATTCCCATGCTGCATCTGTCCCCCACCAGCTCTAACGCTGAGAACCGAGTGATCAAACACAGCTGATCGCTCAGTTCTCACAGCTCCCCGTGAGCAGAGAGCTGGTGACTGTCAGTCACTGGCTCTCTGCTATGCTCCCCTGCGCTCACTTGAGCGCTGGACTGTGGAGGGGGCAGGAGCAGCTGGCTTAGGCTCTCAGCAAAGCTGAGCCGGGTGGCGGTCAAGGCATGTGAGCAGATCCAGACCATATGGACCAGCCTGGACCGGCTCTGTGACTTCAATCTGCTGTCTAAAAACAGGTCACAGAAGCGCAGAACAAACTGCACTCCTGTGATCCACAGGAGAAGTACAGCCAAATGAGCTTTGGCTGAACTTCTCCATTAAAGCAACCTGATCAGGGTTCAGCAATACTCTTTGAAAGAAGCAGGTTTATTCTTCTCTGTCCAGCAGGCGGTTTGCTTAGAGCGGAACTGAAGTTTCACTGTAAGCAACAGCGAGCATGCAGGCTTTTATTGCAGAAGAGACATGCATGGTCTCTTCTGCAATAAAATGCCCCTATCTGCCTGATCGCTGTCTCCTCCACCGCATGCACAACTCAGTTTCCATTGCTGAGCCAGTCTGAGTGCTGGGATGACGGCCTCATGTGCATGTATAGGAGTGATATCATCCCTCGCCGGCCAATAAAGAGGCTCAAAGAGCTGCACTCAGAAGAAGATACTTGTCCAACGGTCTTGAGCTGGTAAGTATTAAGTCTATAGTTCTGTAAGCATCACTCCTCTGCTCCAATACCATCCAATGTATCAAGTACAGTGTTTCGCAACCAGAGTGCCCTGACATCCTAGTTTGCCATTTGAGTTTCCCTGGGGTGCAGCACACACAAGACTCCATTTGTCCTGGATCAGGGATGGATGAGAGGACTGTGTGATTGGGGGAGGGACTCTGTAGTGTTGGGGACACTCTGATGTGATGGAGGGTGCCCTGTCATGGGGATAAGTGAGCTAAGCCATGACTCCGTCATTGTAAGACACGGCAATGGTGTATGACCAGTAGGTTGGACGCTACCCCACCCACCAGGGATAGTGGATCATATTGGAGCGCAGATCTTGCAAGAGATCTGCCAAACAGGTAATTGCAAACCTGGTTCTTTCACAGGGTATTCCTGTTTTTGAAGTTATTTTATCCCCCTGACAAGGTCACTTTTGTCTGTGATGGTGCGAGCAGCCAAGTGTTTTATTTCTTGTGTCAAGTGCCTCTGTTTTGTCCTTTGTATAAACATTGAGGTGTGAACTAGGGAGCCAGCAGGCCATTCAGTCTGCAGACATTCAACCAAAACTGAAATGTTGCTTTTTTGGCCAAAACTAATAGAGTATTTTATAGCAATTGCGTTTTTTCATTCTACAGTTGCCAAACAACCAATGTGGTACCCTCATAGTGCTTCGTGTACAAAGGCTGCAAAAAAGAATTCTGTACCCTGCTAGTTTTACATTTTTAGGTAACAATTTGCCCAACAGTAACTGCAAGCAATCATTGGCAAACACTGTTTTGGTATTGAATACAATAGCCAGCAGGGGAGATTCCTTTAGCCAAGCCATTTTAACTTGGATGGGGGAATCGACTGATTTTGCTGAGAGAAATGTAAAGGTGTATGGATAGCTTTGACTGAACCTTCAGATCACATCCATATTCGCAATTCACAAAGCTTTACACAGGGATAGGGATGCTTTTCAGCCAAGAGACTGTCATTTTTACATCTCATTGAAAATTTGTGCGCACACTTCTAGGGCTCCTTCACACAAGCTGGTAAAAGCCCAGGATTGCATACGGCTCCTCTACCACCTGCCAGATGCTCTCTGAAGAGCAATCTGCATTTGGATTGCTCTTCAGAGACCAAAGCAAGTGTGAACAAGCCCTACAGTAGGTGACTGTTGCCTTCCTCTCCTGATATTGGCTGCCTAATGCCCTGTACACAAGGTCTGACTTTCCGACGGAAAATGTGCGATTGGATTGTGTTGTCGGAAATTCCGATCGTGTGTGGGTTCCATCGGACTTTTTCTGTCTGAATTTCCGCCACACAAAGTTTGAGATCTGGATCAACAAAATCCGATCGTTTAAATTCCAATTGTGTGTAGACAATTCTGACGCACAAAGTGCCATGCATGCTCAGAATAAATTACGAGACTAAAGCTGTTGGCTACTGGCCTCTTTATAGTCCCGTCGTATGTGCTGTACGTCACCTCGTTCTGAACGATTGGATTTTCCGACAACTTTGTGCGACCGTGTGTATGCAAGACAAGTTTGGCCCAAAATCCGTCGAGGAAAAGATCCAACAGATTTTGACGTCGGAATGTCCGACCGTGTGTACAGGGCATGATTCTAATGTTGCTGGCCCTACACGCAGGTATGGATGTGAGACTTGACTTGGTGGCTGGTCTTTAGCAAATACAACTCTAGCCACAACATGTATTTAGTAATCTGGAGTGAGGAAGGTGTGGAACCCATGGTAAATTTTTATAACTAACATTCAATACCCTATCCTGCACTGTCACCCACAATCGATTTAGTCATCATATAAAGGGATTTTATATTCCACCTAAAGAGTAAATGATGGCTACTATCCACACAGACTTTCAGCAAATCAGACTTAAAACCACTCTTGTGCAGATAATTGATACCTTCTATGGTTTCTTTAGGTCTGCCATAGCTTTGCCAAACTGAACTCTCTACAATTCTTTTTATCACTCCACATCATTACTGGCTTTAGAAATAGATTAAAACAGATCTAGCCACTGACAGGTCCTCTAAACACCTTCTTCTCCTATGCACTCCCTTGCTGTGTCCTTGGAAATTCCCAGTACTTTGGGTATGGAGGCGCATATGACCATCTCCTCTTTCTCCTAAGAAGCCGTGTTGGGGCCTAAGTGGCCAATAATCCGGCCCAATACTATTATGTGGGACGAGAAAAGGACTAGAACCATGTAAGTTCCATGCTGGAGGGATCTGCCTCAGCAGGTGTACAAGGCAGCACTGGGGTATTTATCCTTTGTGGGGGGCCAAAAGGGCAAAGTGACAGGTTCCGTTTTAAACTCTCCAAACAGCGTATTGTATAATCATCTTTATATTCACTAAACAGCTGTATGGTGCAAATAGTCTAAATTGTGTAGGCAATAAGGTATTTTTTTTTGTCCAGTAATTGGTTATATTTACAGGTAATCGAAACCAATGTTTCTAAAGCTTTTTTCAGTCAAAGCACTCTTTAAAAATTATGGACAATCTTGAGACACCCTTTTAAGAATTATGGACAGTCTTGAGGCATCCCATTCTAAAATGTAAAAAATATTCTAATAGTTTTATGTAATGCAGCAACATCCACAAGTCCAAGTAGGACACCCAAGGTTAGAGGTGATTTATTCTTCCAAAGTAAATATGCTTTTGCAAACTGGTACTGACTAGTATTCCAATGTTTCTCCATCACTCAGCTAATGTGACCCCAACACTGATGGAGAGGGACAGGGGAGGGTCAAACAAGGATGCTATGCAGGTGACTGACATCCTCCTTATCAACTAATGATGCCATTGGTCATTAGGCTGCTGGCAGCTAGAATGTTGTAATGGTGCACAATGGAAAACCTTTGACTTGGTGTAACTAAAAGGCATCCTTCATCCACACGCTGGCTTGTATAGGCATTTTGTCAAGGCACCCCGGAAGAAGCCCCAAGGCACCCTGGTTGAAAAAGGCTGATCTAAACACTGCCGTAAATTTTAGAAATGTTTAGTTCTTGGATTGTGTATTTTCCTAAAAGGTTGAATGAATTTGAAAAGGCAGAGGCATTTTTGTATCGACGACAAAAACATAGGCAACAAGTATTTTTTTTACACAGAATTGTTTTTTTATTTCCTTATGTTTGCGTAATGCTTGTAAATGCATTCTTGAAGATTTGTGAGCCTTTTATTAACCCGGCTGAGAGGGTCAGCAGGCTCCTGGATTGTATGTGCAGAATTAATGAAGACCTCCCCCCACCAGTCACGCTCACAGCAGACAAAAGGGTGTTTGCCTGTCCTAGAGGTATTTCCTGGGCTCGGATGGATGAAGGATTTGAATGTTTAATGGGAAAACAAATCAACTTGCAGGGGAATAGTTAACTAGTGATAGTTTTGGGGATAATCCAAAAAGTAATTACCAGCATGCAATTAAGTGATATTTATCCCAGCATGCATGTAAATAATGAGGAATCATTTGTAAACCTGGCACTCCGTTTTCTGTAGGCAGATTGTATCTGGAGCATGCTACTTCCTATATGGATATTTGTAAAAAAAAAAAACAATATGGGGATTTAGTTGAACTGGTACAGAGCTATGATGGGCAGTAAATCACAGCGCCAAATCGGAGATCAGCAGCTGAAACTATTCATACTAGTAAAATGATTTCCGGGGGCTTACCAAGTGGTCCTTGCCTATGCACTTTTTCCTGTTTTAAAGGTCAACTATAATTGATTTTCTGCAAGTACACATTAGGTTGAATTATTATTATTATTATTATTATTATTATTATTATTATTATTATTATTATTATTATTATAATGATGGGTCACGTTCAGTATGTTTTTATTAAGGCCGGGTTCACATGTGTGGCCACGGGTTCATGCCTGGGGTCTAGTGCGTGTCTGTTCACCGGTTCAGGTACAATTTTTAGATCTGAAGTTTTGCCTGAATTCACACCTGAACCGGACCCAAACACACACAGGACCCTTTTGGAATCCGCTCCGCAGCTGCCCCGGACCTGTATGAACTGTTGAGAGCCAGTCACACTCACCTGTCATGTGAATTGGATGCTGGGAAACTCTTATTCAATTCGCACATATGTGAACCCAGCTTTAAGGATTTAATTGTCATAGAAGAAGACATACTGAATTTTTACACAGCTCACATTACCATGGGTTTAACAGGACACATGGAAAACTATTTTTCTTTATGTGCCCATGCGTTGAACCGGCATTAATCAGTGCAAATCACAACAGCTCAACGGACATGGTATGATTGACCCCTTAAACTCCCTTTCATACTTGCGTGTGCCTTTTCGTGTGTTGACTTGTTTGGACTCTAATTGTCCATTTACGTTCAATAGGCCTGCATCGCTGGACCAAAAACATATCCGCCTTGCTGTTTTCCAGATCACCAACTGTGTTAACACATGCATCACAATGTAGAGGGAAGCAGTTACATTGGTTTTGTTTGGAAAATACAGCGGCATGTATTAGTGCATGCACATTGCTCAAATTAAGTGTGACTGGTCCTGTTCTGAGGTGTCTCCTGCTTTTAACAGTAATGTGGAAAGACCTTCATGTGGGGTCCGCTGACATAGATCAGCTTGGATTCAATGCCAGTCTGCATATTTCAGAACATCTCTATAGCTGGCTTTACACCTTTTTAAAATGTGGGGCAGAATGAGAGAAATCGATGGGTTCCCTTATCCAGTGTAGATGGAGGAATCTTCCCCTGCCTACTAGCAGGACCCACGGCTGATAAATACCCGAATAGTGACTACATCTGGTTGGATTCAGTCAATGTTTGATACTCTTCCACCTGACAAAAGGGGTCCTGACAGGGCCACCTGCAGCTCCATTTTTGGCCAACTTCAGCATGCTAGTGGGCTAGGAAGCGACCAGCCTTTTTGTGTGCATTATCAAAGATCTGCTGAAAGGTGGATACCCCTGCAAGGCTGAAATGAAAACTTTTATAGTAGCCAAAATCTGTACTAAAGCAGTGCTCCGAGGGGGTTGTCTGTATATAGTAAAAGTGTGGACCATAATTCCCTGTTGGGTCCTACATCTTCCCTATATGATTCACATACACACTTACAATGCTATCTTATTTTGTAGCCTTGTGAGAAACGTGACTTGCCTTCTGGGACAGAAGTGCTTCTTCTAGATATATAAGGATGGAACCACTTGCACTTGCCCTGGGTCTGCTTGTACATTAACATGGTCCCACCAATGACCTAAATCTATAGAGCGATTTCTTTTTTTTTTTATCAGGGATTGTCAATATCCTTATGCAACAAGCTTGATGTTAATTTGACTGTGTTTTGGCCCTTGATTACTCACTACTTTTTGATGGTCAAATTATCAACAAGCTTCCCTGTTGTTGAATGTGGATTAAAAGGTGTTATGTGGCTGAGTGCTTTCTCTTTTATTTCTGCTCTAATATGTGGGAAACTTCTGACCCCCATCCCAGTACTGAGGTTTTGGGATTAGGGTACCCACAGGCCTTTTTTGTATGCTTCAGGAAGTAGAAGGGAAAAATTTAACTAGGCCCCATTGGTGTTTCCATGGAAACCAGCCAGCGCCTGCTGCTTAGAGCCATTCACTACCTTTTGTCCTAGTTGGGCATTGTTTAGGGCCTTTATGGCTAACTCTCCATCAGCATCAGCTTAACTAAAGTTTTGCATCCCATGCTTTGCTGTATTTGCATTTGAAAGCAGCCATGTTTTTAACTTTTTTTTTTTTCCGTCCTTTTTTTTTCACTTTAAACATGTATCAGTTTCCCCTCGTGTTTATTTTTTAGCATTCCTTCCACATGTGGTATGTACAGGTCTGCTTTTACTTTTCTCCTGTTTTTTTCTCTCGTGTGTGTGTGTGTGTGTGTGTGTGTTTGTGTGTGCTTTTATTTTTTTCTTCTCTTTCTAATCCATTGCTGCATTAATTGCTCTTGTGTTAAAATGAAACCCTAAAATTAGCAGTTTTTTTTTTTATTTACTCAAGAAATCATAGTATTAATGCTAGGGGATGTTTAAAACCATTTCAATTTTATCTTTTTTTTTTGTAATGGAAATATACTTTAAAAAAGTACATTTTTGTGTTTCTTCAGTCTAATAAATTAAGTGTTTCACATTAAAGAAATATATATATTTTTTTGTTTTCACAAATCTGTGGGTAATTTAATTCGGCAACCAATCGGAATGTTTCTTATGGAGACCACACACACTTTTTGGTGTATGTATGTATGTGTGATATATATATATATATATATATATATATATATATATATATATATATATATATATATATATATATATATATATATATATATATATATATATATATATAATTACACTTGTGTGTAACTTTTTTTTTTTTTTTTTTAATCTGATCAAAATGAATGAATCAAAAAATCTGAACACAGATGTGATCGATAACTTCTGATCGTAAGTTACTGTCATGTCTTGACCATCAATCGAAATGCTACACATAAAGTAGTGGGTATTGGTCAAACGGGTTGTCGCCTATGGAACAGCTTTTACTATCCAAAGAGATCAACAGCAAAATTAAATCAATAGTTTATCAATGAGTGTATGGCCACCATACACCTATACTACACATTTGAAATTGGGTTGTGGTAGTTTTTTTCACACCATCTCCGCTTTCAATCTATTATTACAAATGCTCATTTCTCAAGATGTCTTTTGTAACCAGGAAATGGTTTCCATAGAATTTTCTGACCTGCGTGAGGAGTATACGCTGTCATTCTGATTTAATTTTTAACACTTTAGAAATGAAGGTGACGGATGTGCGGAGACATTTTTTGTAGATTGGGTTGACTGTTTGCCCCATGGAATTGAAAGGTTAACGTGGCTCTAAGATTTCATCTTGTTTTCTGCTACTTTGTTGGGAGGTCAAAGGGAGGAGGTAGAAAGGATTTAATTTCAAAGGAAATCTTATTTCCCACCTCAGAGAATCCAGTCGCATTTACACAAAAGCTTCAAGCAGCAAACAGGGATGGAAAGGCGCATAGTATCCAAATAGATGTTGTATAGCTATCAAAGAATTTGTTACCTTATCGCAGGGGTCTCCAAACTTTATAAACAAAGGGCTAGTTTGCTGTCCTTCAAACTTTAGGGGGGCTGGACTGTGGGCATTGGGAGTAAAAATATTTGTTATGTTATGGCATGTGAATATCAATAGGTAACAAATACAAAATAGGTGTTCTCCCAAGTTGGCTAAAAAAAGTGGAAATGCACTTTGCTCATGTGACATCACAGATCAGGTTACATCAGGGGAAGTGCACAGTAGCACCGCATGACTCCCAGGCTAAATTGCAGCTGCGCCATTATGACCCTTATTTCTATGCTAGACACTTACTCCAAGGATGCATCCTAATTCTTGGACAGTAAGGGCCAGTTCACACCACATGCAGTCCAGTGCGGTTTTTTTTCTGCATCAAAAACGCATATAAAGTAGGTTATATGGTTTTCACTGGCATAGTTCACACCAGTGCTTGCAGTTCCAGTGCGTTCCAGTTCGAGAAAAAAAGTAGAACATGCTGCATTTTTCCTGCACTGGACTGTACTGGAACGCTGTAAAAAGCATCAAAAACTCACGGGAACAGCCATGTTATTTAAGGTTAAGTAAAAAAAAAAAAAGGGGGGGGGGGATGCACTAGACGGCATCAAAAACGCACTGGAACGCATAAAAAAAGCAAAAAAAAAAAAAAAAAAAAGCATCTGGAGCGCATCCGGACTGCATTTCTATGGTGTGAACTGGCCCTAAAACAGAGTCCACAAAGTAATTTTGTGTTGGGGCAGACTCCCTTTACACCTGATTGCTATGACCAAAACCTCTGTTTTATATACGATAATATATGTGTGTGTATTATATTTTGTGTGTGTCTGATTCATTTATTAATGTATTTCACACAACATTCCCCCTGAATTTACAATTTTTTCCAATTTATCCCAATTTAAAAAAAAAAAAAAAAACGAAGTGTGAAACTTGGGTAGAATGTATACATAGACACCAGTGTGTTGTCTACAGAGACTGTGTACTCTTTACCCCTTCCTGTGAAGAACCGAGTTAAACATTATCAAACTCAGAAAGGGTAATGGTTGAGGATTCTTGTTATGTGTAAGCTAAGTTAATGAAGTATTATGGTGGTTAGTGAGACAGAAATCCTCTGCTTAATCAGCTGCTGTGATTAGGGGCTCATAAAGTGAAGTGCATTGCAGTTCAGGAATGTCCTTATCACAAACCGGTATGGTGTACAGTATAGTACATTTCTATGTTTTTTTTTTTTTGTTTTTTTTTTGGTGGCTCTGAACAAAGCTGTTAAAACCTTGTGTTGGTGTGCATTTTACATACCAGAGCTGAAAGAGTATTTGGCCCAAAGGAGTTTAAACAATAGTATGTTAAATAAGTAACCTACTGACATCGGAATTCATAGTTGCTGTACATATACACTCGCCGGCCACTTTATTAGATACACCTTGCCAGTGATGTATGTAAATCAGTTAAAATAAACTGAGTTACTTAATGCAGTTACTTTAGAGGGTAACGAGTAATCTGATTACTCTTCCCCTCATGGTTACGCTGTTCCCATTACTTGGGCGGCGTTACCGCAATTACTTCTACCGCCCGGGACCAGGTAGACGGGACTAGCGAAGGAAGTGAATGTCGCTGCCTCCATCGGCGAGATTGATACCTCGTGAGCCCCGTCTCCTGCTATGGACTTTGGGGGGACCCCCACGCCGTATTTGCGGCGTAGGGGTTCCCCTTTTAATCCATACCAGGCGACGGGGCTCGCAAGGTGTCAATCTCGCCGATGGAGGCGGCGACATTCACTTCCTTCACTAGTCTCGTCTATAGAATATTTAAAAAAAAAGTCAGTTACTTTGCTGAGTAACTACGCAATTACTTTTTGGGATAAGTAATTTGTAACTTAACTAATTTACTTTTTTAAAGTAAGATGACCAACACTGCACCTTGCTAGTACTGGGTTGGGGCCCCCTTTTGTTTCAGAACTGCCTTAATTCTTCCTGGCATAGATTCAACAAGGTGTTGGAAACATTCCTCAGATTTTGGTCCATATTGACATGATAACATCACACAGTTGCTGCAGATTTGTTGGCTGCACATCCATGATGTGAATCTCCCGTTCCACCAAATGCCAAAGGTGCTGATCACTGTGGAGTCCATTGGGGTACAGTGAACTCCTGCCCCACGCTGATGAAGTCCCGCCTGGACGTAACGCGTACAAGAGACAGGGAGCATGAGTGACGTCACCCGCGGCCATTTTGGATACCATTATTTACATACAGCGCCGGCACTCGGGACTGAGTGCTGGTTAATGTGAGTGTTATTCTTTTGTTACTTGTGCAAAATAAATTGTTATTCAATACAGAGAGCACTAGGTTGTCCCCTTCTTTTACCCTTATGCATGCTGGATACCATTGCGGACCTGGTTGTTTTTTCCTTGCGTTTGAGAGCGATTCCTGACGGTTGGGGACCAGAGTTTTAAGTAGCTGCATACTGCTTTGTGACCTTTTATAGGTCGAAGCAGGGAGGTGGGAGGCCATCCTTACTTTCGGTGAAGGGATCACCACCACAAAGATTTACTGGATATTGTCACCATTTCCACTTGAAGCTGCTATTGTTTTTGCACAAGCACTTTATAGTGGGACTTGTCTTGTTTTGACTCCATTTGGGACAGTTTTTAATCTCATTGATTTATTTATCTATTTTATCATACATTGCGCTGCACTATTTTATTTTTACTCTTTGCCAGATAGCATAGCCATGTTGGGGTAACACCATCTTGTTGCATAGTAAGGCAGCCCATACATGGATCAAAATTTGCCCAACCACTGCTGAATCGGCCAAATTTTTATCTGGCTGTTTTAGGTTGAAAAAAGATATGAGTCTAGTTCAACCAAGAAAAAAAAAATGATCAAAAATGTCCATATACAGAATCCAGTAATGCAGCTTGGTCACCAATCCACTGCCAGACTGCTAATTTTGATGGAGCGCACCCACACTAATAGCACTGTGCTCATTCCTCCTCTCAGTGCTATATTGCCAGCACTGTGTAATGCAGTACAGGCTGATTGGCTCATTGTGCAGCCTCTGAGTCTTTACAGGATTACATTGAGACAATATTCACTTGTACTACATTGCTGAATTCAAGTGGTAGTAAACCCCCAAAAAACAAAAAATTTTAAATTGAGCCCCTGCAGGCTAATTCTATAATATGCTAGTATGCATCACATGACAGATTTACCTTTTTTAAAACAAAGCACTCCAGCAGTGTGCTGGCTGAGCTTCCATCTTCACCCAGTCTACCTTCTGGGTTTGTGGGCTCTTGCCATTTGAATGGCCAAGCTGCGATGACGCCGATCCCGCACATGTGCACAGGACCTATGGCCACGGCACAGCTCTCTCAATGGATACCAGGCCATCCATTGAGAGTGCAGTGCGCATGCACCAGTGACGTCACCAGCTGCTACTAAAAGTAAATGTCTCCTAAACTTATTATAGGCTTACCTGTACATATAATAAGAGAAGCAGATTTTACTACCACTTTAAATGAAGATGTTTTATACCAACCAGAGGTAACTTGTTAATGCTGGCTTGAAAAGTATTGGTTCTTGTAAGCATTTATAAAGCATTTAACAAGCTACAAACTTCTATGAAGTGCAAACCATTATTTGGATGGTGCCTTGACATTGTTCAAGATCTTCTTTCTTTCTTTCTTCTCTTTTTTTTTTTTTTTTTTTTTTTTTTTAATACCATCTCGCCTTGCTGACATACTTGCCTTTTTAGAAGATGCAGGCTTGATCTGTGGGCTTGTCAAACAAAGGTTTGTCACAATGTCATCGCACTGCTGGGGATGCTTTTCCTTTTAAGAAGGCTGCTTTGACAAAACTTTACAAATACTTTTTGAAATTCATGGTTTACAGAATATTCTTTAATAAAAGCTAATATTAGACCATGTCTGTGCATAAAAGGCCTAAAAGCTAATGTTCACAGTAAAAGTCATGCCTATTGATACCAAGTGCTTTCCGGGGATAAGACACACGTGTAGAGATAGATATATCTATCCATCTATCTATCCATCTATCTATCTATCTATCTATCTTATATAATATAATATATTTGTTTAACTGTGTGTCTCTACAGGCCACTCTTCCCACGGAGGGGAACATTTATCAAAGCTGCATGTGATTGAGACCTAAAATGAATAAGAGTTTAATGCCTGAACACTCGCTAAAGTGAACAATTGTCCACAGCGCTGTACAATGTGACTACATTATTGGAGAGTATAGAGCCACATTGTCACATAATAGCACTTTGTGAGGAGTCCAGGAAGGATATACACACCTAAAAAAAGTATCATTTCTATTATACAAGGAGACTCAAAACTAATCCTGACTTGGTACGTAAAGCCGTATAGAGTTATTTCCTTGGGCGATTCCTACATAGTTCCGTATCTATACCTAGGAAGTCCTCTTAATACAAGATCACCTAACAAGAAAACAAACACCTTGGATCAGATGTTCACGTTTGCAGAGGAGGAGTGTTCTCACCAAGATATTAGCTTGAGGGCAGTTGTTTTAAACTAGTTATTAACTTTCCACTTTGACTGTACCACCCAAAACTAAACATATTATTTTGTTTGGTGCAGGAAGAGATTCTTAACATGCTATTCTGAGGCTTTGTTCTTATGCGTTGCTGTAGAGTTGGGAAAACCTGAGATTTAGTTAACCTATCACAAAGGAAATGTGAGAAAAGGGTCTGTTGGCACAAACTCCCAATGTTCCATAAAAAGGAGGTTAGGGCCTTGTGTTCATGGACGGTTTTGCCTTTAACAAAAGGACAGCAAAGGTCATGTGGAAAAAAAATACCGTAGAACATGAACAGAACAAATGCTCAAACCCCTACTAAAGAGGTCGATCTAATAAACAAAAAATAAATAAAAAATGAAACAATCATTGGAAACGGTTCATTAAAGATGTTGTATTGGTAAAAAAAAAAAAGACAAGGTGTACATTGGAGCTAGAAATGATAAAAGTACATACACTCTAGCTTTTATGAAGAGAGTGCACAAAATTGTAACCCGTTGGCGATTTTTTTTTTTTAAATTTTTTTTCTCTTTACTAATATAACTTGGAGCCAATTCTCCAAGAGGGGCTTGTATTTCTTTTTAATCCATCTATACGTAACCATGGCTGTAAACTCTCTTGTAGGGTTTTGGGGCTTGTTTTACAATACTATGAGTAAAAAATATAAAGCGGCCATTGCTGATGACTTTTCGAAGACAGTAGTTGCCTTTTTGTAGTAGCTGTTTCTGGGTTCCGAAACAAGATATTGGATCAGGAAAGAGTGACATTAAAAGATTTGATCTGCATACTTGTTCCAGAGGATTGGATCAAAGATTTGGACTTCAAACAGTAGATTATATTTCAAAATGTGGTGTAGACTCAATAGCCAATGTGTTTTTTAAGAGGCCTCAGATCACCCCCCCTCCCCCTCCAATCAGGGTTGAGGCCCCACAAAATGTATAGGCTACAAGTTTTGGAATAAAACATTCGGTTTGGATTTAAACATTTCAGTGTGGTGCTCCAAATCCTTGATCCAGACATATTTTATACTGATTGCCCAAGGTTACCCACGGAGGTCCTATCCATCACCCAAATGCCCCGTCAGGATTATAGTAGAGTATCTTGACAATACCAATCATGGGTACAGAATTGAATCTACCCAGGTTCTCCGTGCTATTATATCTACAATCACAAGAGGATTAGAAGACTAACATTTTCAGAGGGAGCAATGAATATTGGAATCTCCCATGTTTGTCTCATGGCAGGCCTCCTTTTATTTGCCTATTAGCTGACAAAATGGCAGGATTTGGTAAGCAGTCTCATTTCTATAGGTACCTTTTTTGGTTAGGTGAGAAACTGCTGAATAGACGTCATTTATTTGACACAAGTATTCGTTCTTGATATCTGAATGTATACTTCTATTGGGATTTTTAAAAATTTTTGAGAGGATGTTGATATTTGTAGTTTAATACATTTCGGACTTCCTACCAAACATTTTTCCAATTTGTTATGCATGGATTTATGTTGTTCAATGTATGACTGTGGTATATGATTGCTACCGGATCGCCCAGTTTTGACAAACTAGACTGACATATTTAACTTCACTTTTTTTATTTTTATTAAATTGCTTAAAGGTGAAGCCTGGTTGTTACAGGTTACTGCTCATTGCAGCTTGGTTGCTGAGCCAACTAATGGGGAGAACTCTAAAAATAATTGATTTGAGGGGGGGGGGGGGGGTAGTGACATATTCTTGTAAAGAGTGATATAGTCTGGGTCTGTCTGTCTGTAACCCCCTTTGTACAAACCTTTTTAATCAACAACTGGCATAATCGTAGTACCCGATAATACAAGCTATTCATATGATTGAATTTTTCACAGGTATTTGAGCTCCAATTTAATATAACAAGCCAGGGGCATGACTGAAATTAAATCCTCTTCTATGTCCATCTTGCCACCTGAGCGTCATTATTCAAAGCTGTCGCCCCAGGCTAAAATTTGAGCTCTTAAGTTAATTTTTTCTGCAGCGCTCTCCGTCACATGGGTAGGAACGACAGATTAAATAAGGCTGCTCGCCTCAGTTCTCGGCAGACTTGCAATTGGCAATAACAGAAATCGTACGCTTATGTAACAGCTTATCAGAAGCACTGGCATTTAATTTAGTTATTAACAAATCATAACGTTGCCACCTTACCAGCCTAACCTTTTGTACAGGGCTTTTCTTGTAATAGGCCCCATTAGTGGTGTTAAAGGGCTATTCTTTCTACCGTCTGATGCTTTATGGCCATATAGACCTGCATAAAGAACAGAAGCTGCATCTGTCAATCTTAGAGGCTTCTTTGGAGAAAGCACACAGAGAGCTGTTAAAATGCTAAACAGAGCAGATTGAGTACTTACCTTTTTAAAGAAGAAAAGATTGCTTAGCAACGTGTTTCCTCTTTAAAGCTTCTTTACTGATGCGTCTTTCAAGAGGATCAATACACTGCGGCTTTTTATATATATATATATATATATATATATATATATATATTATATTTATTATTATATATATATATATATATATATATATATATATATATATATATATATTTTATTTTTTATTCTGTTTAAGACACTTAGCAGATTTTACAGTTGCAATTTATTTTATTTTTAAATGTTCTAAAGAGTTTTGTCTTCATGTGTTGTAATGGCTCCTTTTGTCTTTGTGTTCATTTGCATGCTTGTAAATGCCTGAGGCTAAAGGAACTATATGGAACAAACTTTGTTTTTCCTTTTTTTTTTTTTCCTGTACAGTCACAGAAAAATCCTCCTATTTCTTGCCTGTGAGCCATTAGCATGGCGTAGCTCAGTGCTAGATCAAAGGCAATCATCTTTTGTTTATGAATTCCTTTAAGAGGTTTTATGCCCATAAGTTTGTCCAGACTGTGTGATCAGTGGGGATGGGCGAAGTGTTCGGCCCAAGCATAAGTTCGGGCTGAACTTTTGCTGTTCGGACGTTAGGCGAACAGCTGAACAAATGGGTCGTTTGACCGTTTGTTTGGCTCCCCCGAACCGACCACAATGCACAGTGCATTGCAAGCCCTGATTGGCTGAAGCAGTGAAAGCTTCAGCCAATCGGGGCACAGAGCACTGTCAGTCATGATTGGACATGATAAAATTATTCTTTCAATTGCAGCCATTTTCAGTGTGATTTCGGCGTAGAGAGAGAGAGGGAGAGAACAGGGCTCTGTTCAGTGCTATTAGGCTGCTTTCACACTGGGGCGGTTTGCAGGCGTTATTGCGCTAAGAATAGCGCCTGCAAACCGACCCGAAACAGCTGTTGCTGTTCCTTCAGTGTGAAAGCCCGAGGGCTTTCACACTGAAGCGGTGCGCTTGCAGGACGCTCAAAAATGTCCTGCAAGCCGCATCTTTGGCTCGCTATAGGAGCGGTATATTTACCGCTCCTATAGCGCCCGGCCCCATTGAAAACAATGGGGGAGCGCGCCGAACACGCCCGCAAAACGCCGCTGCAGCGGCGGTTTGCGGGCAGTATTGACCCTTTTTCGGCCGCTCGCGGGGGTAAAACCACCCCGCTAGCGGCCGAAATGCGCAGCTAAAACGCCGGTAAAGCGGCGCTAAATATAGCGCCGCTTTACCGCCAGCGCCCCCACCGCTCCAGTGTGAAAGCAGCCTAAGTGTGCTATACTGTGCTTTAGTAACCAAAACTGCAGTGTTTATCCTTATGACACATCACAGGAAGCACCTTCATGGTTAACAGAGGACAGAATTAAAATTAGACTTGGGAAACTTAACATTAATAAATCACTGGGACCAGATGGCTTGCATCCGAGGGTACTTGGGGAACCCAGTCAAGTAATTGGCAGACCATTGTTCCTAATTTTTACTGACTGGAATGGTACCAGGTGATTGGAGAAATGCCAATGTAGCACCAATATTTAAAAAGGACCCAAAATGCATCCCTGGGAATTACAGACCAGTTAGCCTAACCTCAAAAGTAGGCAAGCGCTTGGAGGGGATAAGGGACTATATACAAGATTTTAGTAACGAGAACAGTATCATTTGCAGTAATCAGCATGGATACATGAAGAATCATTCTTACCAAACCAATCTATTAACCTTCTATGAAGAGGTGAGTTGCCATCTAGATGAAGGAAGGCCTGTAGATGTGGTGTATCTGGATTTTGCAAAAGCATTTGACACAGTTCCACATAAACGTTTACTGTACAAAATAAGGTCCGTTGGCATGGACCATAGGGTGAGTACATGGATTGAAAACTGGCTACAAGGGCGAGTTCAGAGGGTGGTGATAAATGGGGAATGGTCAGGGGTGGGTAGTGGGGGTCCCACAGGGTTCTGTGTTGGGACCAATCCTATATTTTTTTTTTGTTCAAAAATCGACCTGGAGGATGGGGTAAACGGTTCAATCTCTATATTTGCGGACGATACTAAGCTAAGCAGGGCAATAACTTCTCCTCGGATATGGCAACCTTGCAAAAAGATCTGAACAAATTAATGGGGTGAGCAACTACATGGCAAATGAGGTTTAATGTAGAAAAATGTAAAATAATGCATTTGGGTGGCAAAAATATTTATGCAATCTATACACTTGGGGGAGAACCTCTGGGGAATCTAGGATAGAAAAGGACCTGGGGGTCCTAGTAGATGATAGGCTCAGCAGTGGCATGCAATGCCAAGCTGCTGCTAACAAAGCAAACCGAATATTGGCATGCATTAAAAAGGGGATCAACTCCAGAGATAAAACAATAATTCTCCCGATCTACAAGACTCTGGTCCGGCCGCACCTAGAGTATGCTGTCCAGTTCTGGGCACCAGTCCTCAGGAAGGATGTACTGGAAATGGAGCGAGTACAAAGAAGGGCAACTAAGCTAATAAAGTGTCTGGAGGATATTAGTTATGAGGAAAGGTTGCAAGCACTGAACTTATTCTCTCTGGAGAAGAGACGCTTGAGAGGGGATATGGCTTCAATCTATAAATGCCATACTGGTGACCCCACAATAGGGATAAAACTTTTTTGCAGAAGGGAGTTTAACAAGACACGTGGCCACTCATTAAAATTGGAAGACAAGAGGTTTAACCTTAAACTATGTAGAGGGTTCTTTACTGGAAGAGCGGCAAGAATGTGGAATTCCAGTCCACAGGCGGTGGTCTCAGCATTGGAGCATCGATAGTTTCAAAAAAGTATTAGATAAGCACCTGAATGACCACAACATACAGGGATATACAAAGTAATACTGACATATAATCACACACATAGGATGGCCTTGTGTCTTTTTTCAACCTCACCTACTGTAACTATGTATTTGCTTGCATTACTGCCAGTTTAACGCCATTTACTTCTGTGTGCACTACTGCCAGTTTAACGCTGTATAGTTTTGTGCGTCACTGTACTTTGGCGCATTATATTGCAGTATATTATTGTGTATCCGTGGCGTGTGTCTGTGTAGTGTGAGTACTCCAATTAAATAGCACCAAACACCTATTTACATTTGATTAAAGTGCAGATTTAAACTTCTTCTTTACATTTTGCATATACGCACCGCCCCCTCCCTACCCAATAATGTCTGGGAGGACAACAAGGAGATGCAGATGTTCCCTTGGCACTGTAAGGGTGCCAGCAACAAATGTGTCCACAGGCAAAGGTGGACGTGGTGGTCAGTCCTCAGGCAGGGCATAATTTCCTCTGTTTGTTTGTTTTGAGTTTGCCCGTGCTATCCAGCCACAGCATGCAGAGGAGGTGGTAGACTGGCTTACTAAACCTTCCTCATCCTCCTCTATCCTCTGTCACACGAGCAAAGACAAGTGTGCAGTCCCCTGCAGTTGCCAGAGTGGATAAACCTGCCTCCTTGTCCATCTATTGCTGCCATAGCCCCAACATCAGCCATTGAGGAGTCAGCTGAGTTATTTGACCACAGCGTCACCTACTTGCTTCTTGATGATGCCCAGCCATTACTGGATTCAGATGTTGGTTCTAAGGTTGAGGATGACAGCAACATTACCTAAAGAGAGGGAGGAACACTGGTAGACAAATTGGCATTCATGTTCCCCAAGCCACAGCGTATTGCCAAGTTGTCTCCAGTGGCAATGATGGAGATGGTGATGATGTCACTGATGTGACTTGGGTTCCAGATACAGTAGAGGAGGAAACTGAAGGTGAGGTGGCACAACCTCAAGGAGGCCGACATCAAGAAAGAGAGTAGAGCAGCCACCCTATTCCATCACGTTCTGCCGCTGTTATCTCCCGGCTCAGCTGTCTGTGCCTTTTTCAGCACATCTGCAGCAGATTGCACTGTTGCTATCTGCAAACTGTGTCTCAGGCACATCAAACGTGGCAAAAACACCAACCATATGCATATCATTGCAATTTTTTTTGCCTTCATCAAGAGCACCTCTATATGGTTACGGTGGGAAGGCACCACGGACACACACAGACCAATTTTTCTGCACCTGTTTGACAGGTGCATATCATTGCAATTTTTTACAGCAAGGTCAATTCTTGCTTTCATCAAAAGTACCTCCTATAGGGTTTTATGGTGGGAAGGCGCCCCCGACACCCAAAGACCAATTTTTTATGCACCCATTACTTCTATCCAAAGTGACACCAGAATGTATCCAAAAAATCTCTAATCTTGTTCCCAGTGCACTGCATTGTGGCCTCATCATACACACTGGCTCCCCAGCTGTTGCTGAGCAAAATTAAAGGCAGCTTGCAGGGAAATTTTTTTTTATTTTTATTTTTTTTGGCTTTATAAATGCAATTATTGCTGCAGCAGGTTCTAGCCACTAGTTGACCAGCACACAACGAAGTACGTGGGCAAATGGGCGTACAGGTACGTACCCAGCCCGCCGCATACTCCTGTGACCGTGCCTGCCGGGCCCACGGACTTGATGTCCTTCGGGGGGCCTGCGATCGTGTCATGGAGCGGAAAAACGCGGAGATGCCTTTTGTAAACAAGGCATTTCCCCGTTCTACTGCTCCCTGTCATCGGGCGCAGTGATCGCTGTCATGTCAGTGGTAGCCCCCCCACAGTTAGAACACCTCCCTAGGACACACTTAACCCCTTGATTTATATATATTTTTTGGGGGGTGGGATTATTATTATAGCAAAAAGTAAAATATATAGCTTTTTTTTCAAAATTGTCGCTCTTCTTTTTAATTTTTTGTGCTATTAAAAAAATAAATAAAAAAAAAAAAAACGCAGAAGTGATCAAATACCACCAAAAGAAAGCTATATTTGTGGTCAAAAAGGCGTCGATTTTTTGTTTGGGTGCAACGTCGCACATTTGTCAGTTAAAACGATAGTGCCGTATCGCAAAAAGTGCTCTAGTCAGGAAGGGGGGTAAATCCTTCCGGGGCTGAAGTGGCTAGACATGGTACAGATCTGCCACTTTACAGGTAGACTACGGGGACCCCCCAGGTACTATATTGGAAGGAGTTTTTCATTTTTAGGCTTTGACTTTAAAAATAGAATCACTGCTCCATTTAAAAACTTTTTTTTTTTTTATTTATTTTTTTTTTTATTGATACATGTCCCCCAGGGCAGGACCTGGACCCCTATAACCATTGTATACTCGATTACTTGCATATAAGCCTTCAAAATGGGCACTTTTGATTTTAGACGTTTGGGTTCGTTATGCGGGTCTGAACTTTCACGGTGTTCGAAATGAACAGGGCTCAGTTCGGCCCATCCCTAGTGACTTGGATCTATGCATTATGCAGATTTTTTATTTTTTTTAGGCCAGTGTCTGTAATTGCTTAGTGATAAGTCTGGTGCCGGGGGTGTCTTAAGCTCATTGACCATTGCATGAACATAAAAGTTAGTAATATGAATATGGTCATTAAAGCGGAAGTAAACCCTTTGATTTAAATAGTTAAAAAAAAAATGGCATGCCGGAAATGCTACCGGTCACATTGACTATGCTTTCAACCAAACTGTCAAACCATCCAATGGCTGGTGTCATAACTGATCACATCCACCCCTTTGAGGCGATTCAGTTCGCAGTTGCAGCGCTATACAAATCATTCATTCATTCACATGTGCAGCATCATGGCAGTTGAAGATTGAACAGAGGCCAAGATGGCAGCTTCCTTGGCTGAAAACGATAGGAGGGTTTACTTCCAGTTTAATATACAAATCCTTTTGAAAAAGCATTTCTTTAACTTTCAGCTTGTGCCTTGTTTTTAAGGATGGCTTTGGGGGGAAAAAAACTGATATACTTACATCGTGTTGTGACTGCATGCCAAATCTCTTCTCTAGGATGGCCGGAATCTCTAATTTGTAAGAAGTGACCAGGTTCTGTGGCCAAACCTGTCGATTGGATAGTGATGGGCCAGTCAATAGTATGATAGGTTGCGGGTCACTGCAAGCAAATATGGGTGCTGGTCTTTCTATGCTTATTAAAGCACCCCTCTACACAGGGTTCATAGGGCTCTTCAGAGGAGAGAAGCCAGTTTATCTGTTTTCTTTTTGTTACCTCTAATTTTACTTTAAGGAGGGCTCTGCTAAGTTGTTTGCATCGTTCTCAACCATATAACCTGGAATCAATTTTTTGAAAATTAGTATTGTGAAAAAATATGGGGCACACCTACTTTTAGAACATGCATATGGCCAAACCTCTCCTTTTTTAAGAATTTCAGTAACTCTGAATTGGGACGCTGCCTTTACACGCACATGAACTTTAATGACATCCCAGTCTTAGTCTGTAGGGTTCAATATTGAGTTAGCCCACCCTTTGCAGATATAACTGCTTCAACTCTTCTGGGAAGGCTGTCGACAAGGTTTAGTTGTCTATGGGAATGTTTGACTATTCTTTTCAGAAGCACATTTGTGAGGTCAGGCACTGATGTTGGAAGAGAAGGGCTCCGCTCTAATTTATCCCAAAAGTGTTCCATCAGATTGAGGTCATGACTCTGTGCAGGCCAATCAAGTTCCTCCACTTCAAACTCGCTCATCCATGTCTTTATGGACCTTGCTTTGTGCACTGGTCCTAATCATTTGGTGGAGGGGGGATTATGGAGTGCGGTTGTATTTCAGAGTTTGGGCTTAGCCCCTTAGTTCCAGTGACCGGAACTCTTAAGGTGTCCGCATACCAAGACATTTTGGACAATTTCATGCTCTCAACTTTGTGGGAACAGTTTTGGGGATGGCCCCTTCCTGTTCCAACATGACTACGCACCAGTGCACAAAGCAAGGTCCATAAAGACATGGATGAGCGTGTTTGGGGTGGAGGAACTTGCCTGGCCTGTACAGAGTCCTGACCTCAACCTGATAGAACACTTTTGGGATAAATTAGAACTGAGACTGCGAGCCAGGCCTTCTTGTCCAACCTCAGTGCCTGAACTCACAAATGCGCTTCTGGAAGAATGGTCAAACCATTTCCATAGATACACTCCTAAACCTTGTAGACCTCCTTCATCCTTCCCAAAACAGTTGAAGAGGTTATAGCTGCAACGGGTGGGCCAACCCGATATTGAACCCTATGGACTAAGACGCCATTAGTGTGTGTGTATGTATGTATGTATGTATATGTATGTATATATATATATATATATATATATATATATATATATATATATATATATATATATATATATATATATATATATATATATATATATATATATATATATATATATATATATATATATATATATATATATATAATTTTAAAGCTGAACTCCAACCTCATCCTTCAGTCTTGCACAGTCGTACAGGGTCCTCTTCTGTACTGAGGTTGCTTATACTGATTTCACTGCATACTGGGAGCTTCACAGTTTGCGTTAGAAGCTGCAGCAAGTCATACAGAACCTGATTCATGCTGGAGAACATCCAGCATCATTTAACTGTTTTCTCCCCAGCCTTTATGACCTGCCTGTCTTAGTCATTGGATTTCAGGTCTTTCAATCATGGAGGCTCAGTGTCACAAGCGGGTGTCGTCTAGGGCAGTCTGCATGCAAATGCAGTCTGCCAAGTAATGCCCACTCATCGCTGCTGACATCCACCCATCAAGGCATATTGATTTTTTCATAACTCCTCCCAAGAGCCAGCCCACTAATTTTAGGGAAGCTGTGTATTGCACCCTTCCTATATCTCCTGCCTGCATTGCATAGAGGAGTATATTTGATGTGATGACCTCTAAAATAAGGTTTGTAATAATAAAAATGTGTTTTATTTAAAAAAAAAAATCATTAGCATGTTGATGAGGGGAAGGTGGGGTGAACCATGGAGGATAAAGTATAAGCAGATCAAGCTCGTTTTTAGGGACATAGTTGATAGTAACCTTTTTAGTTATACTAATCATTACAGATGGTTAGTCACCACTTGACTACACTTTGCCTCTGTCATGAAAGAACACTTAGTACTACTGATTCATAGCTGGACTCCGTCCTATGCTGCGGAGGTTTATAAAAGTCACGATCAAAGGTCACATTATTCAGCTCATCCTAGAGCCAAACTTTACATAATTTTACTGCTAGAAAAGAACGGTAGCTTCATTCCTTTCACAAACTTTCACATATTTTCATAAGTTTACTCATAAAAAGAATGATGGTTTTATTCCCATGACAAATTTTCACATGTTTTTGGAATTTGGGATAACTGAAAAAACGTAAACCCATACCTAAAGGCTTTTACCATATGGTGTTTCTTGGAAGAAGTGTCTTCATTAAACTAATTTGGGATCCTCTGCCCTTTTATCAGTGATAATGTATGATACTGGCACCCCTACAATACCTAGATTATCATATTACTACAATTTAACATGGTGTTCCATGGCTGTATAATCGGAATGCTAAAACTGATTGACACAGAATGGACACACCTTTGGAGACTTTGGACACACAGAAACTTGGGTGACTATTCTGGTGTAATTAATTTGTGGGACACCTACTACGTATTTCATCTAAAAACTAGTACAAACCTGGACTGTTGGGAAGCATGTAAAGCCCAAACCTTCTGTAGCGGCCATAAACCCTTGAGGGGCAGCCTTGACTTTTGGGCTTACCAGTTACCTCCTCGTGGCCTGTCAGGGATTCTCTAGGGGTTCCCAGGGTTAGTACCCAACGACTTCAGTCCTTTTCAAGGTTTTTATTTTTGCAGTGGTAACATCCAACATAACGCAGTCTCTGATGGGAATAGAGGGCACGGGTGATAAACTCAGGCACTTTGAACTGCTGACATCCACTGAATGTCTCTAATCAAACCCAGAGAGTAGCCACT
Source organism: Lithobates sylvaticus (assembly GCA_028564925.1). Classification (NCBI taxonomy): domain Eukaryota; kingdom Metazoa; phylum Chordata; class Amphibia; order Anura; family Ranidae; genus Lithobates; species Lithobates sylvaticus. The sequence continues at coordinate 102,003,514 of CM053029.1, forward strand.
CGCAGCTGGGTGCTTCACTGCCGGATAAACCTCTAGCCAGAGATCTAGCAGCCAACATGTGATCCGGAAACTTTTCAAAAGTCTCTGCCACAGACTAAATTGTAACTGAAGATGAATAGGAACCTTTCCCACAGTACCTGGAACTTTCTCTGTCTCCTTGGCAGTACTGTGGAAGTGGGGATTCTTTAGTGTCCATACAACTCAGCTCCCAGGCTTTTACTGAGCAGCCAGCTTGTTGGCCCTCCTCCGAAGAGTCCTCCCCTGGTCACTTGTACGAGTTGCCGTGTCCCTCCAATATCGAGAGCACATCGGGACACCTTTGAATCCTCCTTCAGTTACTGGGCCTCGGGCTAGCCAGCTCCGAGACTCGGGAACAGACGGATCCCTGCCCCTGACCATGAGGGCCTGTGAGGCTGGCCGGATTGACCATGCTTGCGGGACGACAAAAACGATCCTAGGCACGGGACCCCTCGCTGGGCTACCCCGGTCCAGAACCAGGAACACACACTGCGGCCGAATCCCGAACATGTGACTTCAGCACCTTAAGTACCCCTTCCCAGACTACGCAGCAGGGCCAGACGTGCCCACTGATTGGCTCCGAGAAAGATTGGTACCTAAGACGTCCAACCAGGCCTGGTTCTTGGCCTGTCATGGGTGCCTCACCGCACCTATGACCAGGCGGAACCTTAGTACAGCCCAGCCAGACTGATGCCAAAGTAATTCATGTACAATTAACCCTCAGAACTCCATTACAGTTCTGAGGAAAAACTAAATTTCTACTGATAGCGCACACTTGGTGAAGTGTGACCGCTACACTTCATACAACAAAAACATTTAGTATCCTAATATGTTGTATTTTTTTAATCTAATTATGTGGTTTCTAGGATTCTCCATCAATCCATTCTCAAGCTAATACATTTCTAGGAATGTATTGCTGCTGTACTACTACAGTATTTGTTTGATGTCTATGCGCAGAGAAGCACAAGTCTCCATTTTCATTTATGATTAATTTCTTAAACTGATGTAAGATATCCATTTGGTTCATTTTAATTAAATGGCTCAGGAAGTATGTTTTGAATTGAAATGCATAAAGAGTACCAAACCTTTGATACCAAGCCAAATGTAAAAAGGCTTAAAGTGGTTGTAAACCTCAGACATGAAATTTGAACGAAGCCTATCCTTCCATAGTGTGTACTTGTCTCAATTGAGAGTACACACTATAGGCCAGTGATGGCGAATCTTGGCACCCCAGATGTTTTGGAACTACATTACCCATTATGCTCTACTACACTGCAGTGTGCATGAGCATCATGGGAAATGTAGTTTCATAACATCTGGGGTGCCAAGGTTTGCCATCACTGCTATAGGAGGATATGCTTTGTCATTTCTGCCTGCTGCTTTGTTCCTCTGCTATCAGCATGAATCACCTATGACAAGTTTTCCTGACGCCAAGAGAAAAATGGTGACAAGGAAGGGACCTCCCCAGCTGATTGACAGCCTCAATTCTGTTCCTGTGTGCTGTGTGAAGAGGGGTGTGTCCCTTCCCTCCAATCGGCTGTCTGAGCTCTCCTCACTGAGCTCTGCAGAGTGTAACGTCAGCTCTCCGCCCCCTTTTTCTGACATCCTCAGACAAACTTTAGAAATTCTGGGCTTTGAACAAATGTAAAGTGAAGTCTGCAGATATACAAGTACAACTTGTGTAGAAGGATTTGTTTCATTGCTGTGTATCACCCTAGGCTAGTCACTTTAATGGGTATATGTAAGGGTTTACAACCACAAGTGAAAGGGAAGTGATACAATGCGTAGATTGCTTCCTATGGCCTTGTTCAGTAAACTTATTCTGTGTCTCAGGAAGACCTCTGTACTCTGCAGGTCATAGGCAGCATTTGTCAGTTGATGTTTGCTTATATGTGCTTAATTGGCGAGGCTTTGCAAATATAATGCATTTTTCCTTCCTGTGTGTCCAAGAAGTGTTTACATGACCAGAGTGGCCCTTCCCTTATCTTTGACATTGATAAGGAGAGGGCAAGAAAAAAAAATGGTTTCCTTTTTGTAGAGACTCAAACTGCAGGTCATGATGGTCTTTTCCAACTAGTGAAAATTATTATTTTTTATTTTTTTGCTTTCTTTTATCACTCGATTAATTTTATTAGAATCGTGTCCAGCTACTAGGTATGTGCCTGACCTTTAAAGGAGTCCATGTACAAATGCTGTTCAGGGATACCTGTAAGATTAAAAGAGGGTAGGAAAAGCTAGGGGAAAAGGTGTATAGCCCCTGGAAACTTCAATAAAAATAATCACTTATGATTGTTTAGTCATTTGCAATGGTTTTTTTCCTGATCACTCCCTGTTCAAAGATTACATTTGAGTGATTGTTTACATTTTAATGTAAATTGTTCTGAATTTGATCAAATTAAATGCATGTTAAACCAAAACCTCTGTCAGGTTTTTATTGCTGTCTGTCTCTCTAGTGGGAAGATTGTGTTTTTTATTTTTTTATCTGATGACTATTGCCTCCAGTAGTGATGCAAAATTTCAAAATGTTAGTGTTGTCAATAGTAGGTGAGGGGAAATCTTCCAGTAGGGATATCTGTTCCAGTGATTTTTTTTTTTTTTTATATATTTTTTTCCCCTCGCCCTTTAAAAATGTTTTTGTGTCCCTGGGGCAGGAAAAAATCCTGGGACACAGACGGCAAAAATAAGTAAAACTAAAACAAAAATGTACTGATCTTAATCATTACCTGCCCTCCTAAAAAAAAAAAAATTGCGTATAGTTTTATTTGTTTACATTTTTTTTGTTTGTTCCAATTAGATTTCTCATGCTGGTGGGTGTGTTTACATTTTGTAATTGTTTTTAATGTTTTTACATTGCTTTGCTACTATGTTAACTGGTTATTGGATATTTTGTGCCATGGGCAATTGCTATGATAGGCCGCTATAAATAATATGCTCATCGGCTAATAATTTAATAAACACTAACCCTTTGAAGCTTGGCTTTCAACCTGTTCTTCACCCATGAAGCACCTGCATAGTTTAGTTTTTTTATAAGCAGAAAGCCAGGATTTTAAATTTTTTAAATTTTGATGTTTTAGAAGAATAGTCACAATGAAGGGATTATTATTCGAAGACCTACATCAACTGTTTTAAGGCCATTCTGTTATAACCATGGGCCATTCTAGTCTAACCATGGATCTCCAATCTTAAACTCCTGTTTTTAATCAAATCGATTCAGACCATGGCTGCTAAGAGATCTCCACCGGAATTTTTTTTTTTTTTTTTTTTTTTTTAATAGGTCAGAGATGCGCCTACACTTTCTAGTGTGCCCATTCTCCCTGATCCAGCATTTTGTATAGTCCATGCACATACATGTTTAGTTCCTGGTCTGAAGAATCCCCAACTTATCTGCTAGGAGATAACTGTCTGAGATGGTGCAGACAGAGCACCTGGATCAGAATTGTATACAGAGCCATTCCTATGGCCATCTATAATGGTGGCTTTGAAAATCGAGGGTATGGATGAAAATATTTTCACAACTCCTTCGTTTTAACACCCTTAAAGCCCTTCCCCATCCAAAATGTACAGTATAGATTCTTTAAGATCATTACTAGTTGTGAATTGCAGTGCCTGGTAGAATATTATTGGTTATAGGCCACCTCCGCTCTAAGGACTTTAAATTTTCAGGTCATCTTTCATTAAATTATTTGAAGGATAACCTGACTGTGGGTAATCAGAAACCTCTTAGACCTGGGAATTCATATTTTAACTATAAGATTGCATTCATGCAATAAAAATATAATTCACTTTTCTTGTCCAATCCCAACTAGTTACCATGAGCCACCTGTGCTCACCAGACTTAGAAATGAAGGCCTCCCTATTTTTTTTTTTTTAATTCGGATTTATTTCTTTGTTCCCACTTAGTTGGCCAAGCAGCCAAACCAGAAATGGAATCGTATTTGGCTCACCCTGGAGATTCGCTAGTTTTACAGTGCAGGCTTCGAGAAGATGTTCAGAGCATCAGCTGGGTGAAAAACGGAGTTCAGCTTTTGGAGACTAACCGCACGCGCATAACAGGGGAAGCGATCCAGATTTTCAACGCAGGGCTGGAGGATTCTGCGTTGTATGCCTGTGTCACTAGCGGCCCATCTGGATCTGATACCGTGTTGTTCAGAGTTAACATATCAGGTTTGTAGCTGCTGTTCACCTGATTGTGAAAACATACGATGCTGTTTCTATTTGGAGGAAAAGCTTGTTTAAACCTAATGTTCCTTTACAGAAAGAGAGCTCTGGCAGAAACTACAGGTATAGGCAATGGTCTTCAGAACTTTTGAAATTGCATTCCACACAATAACAATAGCTTTATATGAGATGGAAGATCTCTGGACTGTGCCCCTTCCTGATTCCTTCTTAAGGTCCCAGGCTAGCATTTCACCGGGGCTGCAGTATCTGCTGTCAAAGCTGTGGCTCGTAGGTCAGACAAAACCTTCTATACATTTTATGAAAAAATGTCATAGAAACATTAAACCAAAAAAATGGAAAATTTTAAAATCAGTGTCTGATTATAAAAATAATCAACTGCCGTTGCCTTTAGTGCAAACCATATGTCAAAAACGATTAGTAGATCCAAAGATACAGCCAACTGAAGTTCTAAACAGATCTCAACCTCTTCTGCTCCCTCTGCTCCCTCTCCTCTCCTCCTCAGACCTTCCGGTTGGTGACCAATAGGGAGGCAGGAAGGGGTAGTGTCAAGCTTGACCTTTTACAGGTAAAGTAGAGACCTGAATGTAATTACAATTGGCTATCTCTCTGCATCCTGGGATTGATGACTTAGCATTTGCTTGAATTAAAAATTGTGCTTGTGCATTTTATGGTCACATGCTCAGGCTGACTTGACCAGGTTTTAAAAAGGTTGTGTTTAATTGCATGAAAAGCAAGTTCCTGATCACTTTGAATGTCCAGTTGTTGTATAGGAAAATGTTTTTCACAGGATTACATAATTTGAAAACCCAAGAAAACATATTTTATAAATTGCATCTAATCATTGCTTAGTGGAAGTAGCTGCTTTAGTGTTCTTGTTCAGGCTTTTTGCCATTTATTTTCACCTGATGATCTTGCCAGTAACGCACTTCATCTTCTAAGGTGACCACACTTACTTGATATACTGTATTTATGGACAAGCACTGTTGTCACCCAAAGGACAGTGTTGGAATTGTAGAATCATTTTTGACTTCCTCCTCTCCATAACATGGACACAGGACAGCACAACTGGTATTTTTTAGAACTTAAACAGATATTGGAAGTTTGGTATATTTAACAGACCAAAATGGAGCAAATAGTAATAGTTAATTGTTGGGGTTTATGTATACCTTAAAAAGAACTAATCATTGAAGCCAGGGATATGGTGGGAGTTTTCATTCTTCACTTCATTTCCTTGTTTTACTGTGACCAACATGCTCAACAAGCATTCAAGGAAAAGCAGCCCCTTTTTCCTTTGCTCTCTGTAGGCACTGGACTACTCTGACGAATTTAAATAAATAAAATGGTGTTTGATCCATGTCTATACACAAAGTCTACATTTTATTTAGTCATTTGGTCATGATTGGCTAAGTTGTATACTCCTCTGCATGGCACAAACCTAATTAGCCCCTGCTATGATTATACAGGCTTTTAATATTGTTTACATTAACAACATGAAAGACAGAAGTGCATAAACCTATTCGGATGCCCCTTATCCACTCGGCTTGTAATGAAATGCATATCATTCTAACACTTTCCCAGTATTTATCTGGGAGGGCTCAGCAGGACACCATGCTGCTAGTTTGATCCCTCACCAGTTGATCAAAGAGGGGTAGCTAATTATATTAAGCATAGTAGAAATCGCAGATGATGTGAATACCAGCTGTAGCAGTATTTAGAAATGCCACCTCTTTAGCCTGCTGGTATCATGTAGAGGGTGTGAGTGTGAAAGGAACATTGGAGACGTGTTGCTGGGATTTGTTTGTACAAGTTCTTCTTCACAAGACATTTGGCTACAATTTTTTTTTAAGTGCCCTAATGTGTTCTTTGGTCTAATTTTTTTTTTTTTTTTTATCTAGTTTTGTTTGCCATATTGGACACAGTTTATCAAAATAACCGAGAAATGCCAAACAGAAGTTATATGTTTTCTCTAGAGTTGGGGCGAAGTTGGAGGATCAGACTGGTCATTCTCAACAACATAATTTAATTTGTTTCCCAGATAAGGTCTGCTCTATAGAGCAATCTTCACAGCCTTGCACAAGTCCTTAGTACTCAGCCCATCTTTGACGGTGGCTTTGGATCCTTAGTGATGATGTAGTCTTTTTTTATGTAGTGATGGGCAGATTTACTTTCCTTTAAGAACAGGGAGTGACTGACGTTTAGAGATCGGACATGACCTCAACCTGTATTCATAACTTCAAAGTGGTCACTTGCACTGTACCCATTACACTTGGCACCTTCACAGTTTTAAGAATAGTTTTTTAACCACGTCAGCCCCGGAAGGATTTACCCCCTTCCTGACCAGAGAATGTTTTGCGATCTGGCACTGCGTCGCTTTAACTGACAATTGCACGGTCATGCGACAATGCACCCAAACAAAATTGGCGTCCTTTTTTCCCCACAAATAGAGATTTCATTTGGTGGTATTTGATCACCTCCTGTGGGTTTTATTTTTTGCCCTATAAATAAGAGTGACAATTTTGAAAAGAAAATGTTGGCTGAGAAGGCCTGGCTCACAGTCTCCACTCTAATTTATCCCAAAGGTGTTTTATCAGGTTGAGGTCAAGTTCCTCTACCCCATACTCGCTCAACCATGTCTTTATAGACCTTGCTTTGTGCACTGGTCCAAATCATTTGGTGGAGGGGGATTATAGTGTGGGGTTGCTTTTTAGGGGTTGGGCTTGGCCCTTAGTTCCAGTGAAGGAACGCTTAAGGCGTCAGCATACCAAGACATTTTGGACAATTTCATGCTCCCAACTTTGTGGGAATAGTTTGGGGATGGCCCCTTCCTGTTCCAGCTTGACTGTGCACCAGTGCACAAAGCAAGGTCCATAAAGACATAGATGAGCAAGTTTGGGTAGGAGGAACTTGACTGGCCTGCACAGAGTCCTGACCTCAACCCAATGGAACACATTTGGGATGAATAAGAGCGGAAACTGCGAGCCAGGCCGCCTTGTCCAATATCAGTGCCTGACCTCACAAGTGCGCTTCTGGCAGAATGGTCAAACATTCCCATAGACACACTCCTAAACCTTGTGGACAGCCTTCCCAGAAGAGTTGAAGCTGTCATAGCTCCAAAATGTGGGCCAACGCAATATTAAACCTTACGAACTGGGATGCCATTAAATTTCATGTGAGTGCAAAGGCAGGCATCCCAAAACTTTTTGGCAATATAGTGTATGTTAATGTGGTTAGCTGAATATAAAAATCAATGTGTGTTGAAGCACATCTAAACCCAAAAGCAAAAGTGTAATATCGCAGCTTACCAATCCTTAATTGTGGCTGAAATTTTTTTATTTTTTATACTTTTTATTTATTTTTGTTACCTGATGATTTGGCCAGTAAGTCAAGTATTTCAAAACCTCCTTTAACATACCCAGCTGGCCAGCAAAAGTGGCAGGTAGAAGGTTGAGCCAAACCATGTAACCGTGATAGGGGTGCCTACAATGGTCAGCTTTTTAATGATTTATGTAAAACCTTTATTCCAAAAGGGAAAAAAAACACTTTCTATAATTGCCTATAAAGTGTCAGCTGGAGTCGGACTTTAAATAAGTGACTAACAAGTCTAAATCAAAATCTTCTAGTCCATTTAACACTACCCAGATAATGCTGCTGTGCCATGGTGTCTCTGATGTCTGCCCATTGATGGACAGGAAGTGTGTTACTTGCCAGATCACCTGGTGAAAATAAACAAAAGTCAAAAAAATAAAGCAGTCACCACTACAGAAGTACCTTGGGGCAGCCATATTTGTTTGATTCATGTTGTGGACAATGGCTGTGCTTTACTGCTCCCTTTTACCTGGTGAAAGTCTATGATCAGCTGCTTCATAATTGCAGTGCTGCTCCCGATTTTAAGCATTGCTTGTCATTATCCTGCTGTTTCTGACCACTTCAGAGAAATAATGAGCACCTCCCTCAGGCAAATGAGCTCATTGCATGGGGAGATTTTCAAGATCCTTTTCTGCTCCATAGCAAAGTAGCGCATGTTCACTGTATAATAAACATTGTAGCACGCCTCGCAGGCATACTATGGGTACAAGGAGAAGCAGATACTTGTAGATCTAACATGTGACCAGATCATAAAGGCTCTTTTATAATACCAATTGAGCTTTTCTATGCCGTCATGAAGTAGACTTTTTAATCACATGCCATCATAATAAAATAAAAAAATCAATTTATAAATCCTGTATAAAAAAAAGTACAATAATCATACCATGGAAAAGCAAAAAGGCAAAGGCCATTCACAATAAAAATAGAGCATTTTCAACATGTCAATATAGCCAGTTATATACACTGTATTGTCAAAAGAATTGGGAAGCCTGCCTTTACATGCACATGAACTTTAATGGCATCCCAGTCTTAGTCTGTAGGGTTCAATATTGAGTTGGCTCACCCTTTTGCAGCTATAACAGCTTCAACTCTTCCAAGAAGGCTGTCCACAAGCTTAGGAGTGTGTCTATGGGAATGTTTGACCATTCTTCCAGAAGTGCATTTGTGAGGTCAGGCACTGTTGGACGAAAAAGGCCTGGCTCGTAGTCTCTGCTCTAATTCATCCCAAAGGTGTTTTTCTGGATTCAGGTCAGGACTGTGTAGACCAGTCAAGTTTCTCCACCCCAAACTCACTTATTAATGTCTTTATGGACCTTGTTTGTGCACTGGTGCGCAGTCATGTTGGAACAGGAAGAGGCCATTTCCAAACTGTTTTCACAGAGTTGGGAGCATTAAATTGTTGAAAATGTCTTGGTATGCCTTAAGAGTGCCCTCCACTGGTACAAAGGAGCCAAGCCAAACCCCTGAAACCCCACACCATGATCGCCCTTCCACCAAATGATTTGGATCATTGCACAAAGCAAGGTTCTTAAGGTGGGTGCAGGCCAATCAAGTTCCTCCACCCCAAACTCGCTCATCCATTTCTTTTATGAACCTTGCTTTGTGCACTGGTGCGGAGTCATGTTGGAAGAATGGTCAAACATTCCCATAGACACGCTCCAAAACCTTGTGGACAGCCTTCCCGGAATTGAAGCTGTTATAGCTGCAAAGGGTGTGCCAGCTCAATATTGAAAACTACGGACTAAGATGCCATTAAATGTCATGTGCGTGTAAAGGCAGGCTTCCCAATACCTTTGGTAATATAGTGCATGAGCAGATGCAAGTAAGAGAGATGGCCTGTTTGTCCACACTAATATCATTGGCATACCAGATTTTCCCAATTTCCAGCTCATTACAGTTTAGATTACAATAAAGAGACCCTGTTACCAGTAGAATTCAAACCCAACACAAACTAGTCTTAAAAATGTCCCCTCCCCTTTCATGTTAACTATGCTGCCTAATCTGATATAAAGGATGTGTGTACTTACCTATTTTTAGACCGATTCAGTCCGGTCATGTGAATTGACTCTTCTGCAGTGATTACATTTTGCTAGCAAGTTCAGAGGCATTATAAACAATAAAAATTGTTTATGGAAAGGAATAATGCTGCAAGTTGGCATTTAAAATGCCTTTACCTGCAATTTATTTTGATGGGGTCTCTTTAAAAGGGGACTGATTGCTAGATGCTAGACAAGAGATGGGCCACAGGTTAATAAGTGGCTACCACACACAAACCTGTTCCAATAGAGCTGCCCAAACCTTAAAAATATTTTTTGCCCAAGCATTCTCAGGGACAAGTGGTTGGGATGGGTTTTTCCTGCTCACCATTGTTGTACCCCTGAGATAGGCTGGCCTGGGGAATGTCCGAGGATTGCACCCTCCTCCATAGGAACAAACCTACATGTCCTACCAGTACGAGTGTGCATGTTTGTAGACTGATCCATTATAAAGAAAATTTCTTGGCACTGCAGTGATGTGTCACTAGACATCATCTCCGTTAGCTCGTCATTAGCCTTGCATTACCTGGGTGACCTGTTTCATGCAATAGATTGCATACATTTTTAGTAGCAATATAAAGCAATCTATTGTGGCATCAGCAGCAAGGTCATGATCTTTTCCATTGTGCTTTTTTAAAAGTGTTTCCAACTTTGCAGTCAAATTTTGAGAAACGCCCACTATGATTGCGTTCCTATTTACACATAATACACATAATACCCAAAATAATTTTAAAATAGTATTTCTTACCCTTAGTTGTTTGGAGCAGGATTATACATGGGACTCTATGGGCAGCTCCTATCGCTTTGAAAATATGGCAATGCGGAGAATAAGGGACAGACTTGGAGGGTCATATTTCTAAAGAGTGACATGTTTCTAAAATATTGAATGGCTGTACCATTTTATATATGTATGTATGTATGTATGTATGTATGTGTGTGGCACCCTCTACCTAAAGGTAGGTGCTAGATTCATTTTTTTTTTTTTTTTATAGCTGCAGGGCCCAGATGCAGGTAAATTTAGCCAGGCCTGGTTGTTTTGATTTGGGACTGGGTGTATCTAGTGTAGTGGGGGTGTGGCCACCTGCACTTTGACTCAGAGAGGCCTCCTCTGCTTTCAGAAGGATTGTTCTGGAATGGAGGTTGGACTTGTGATCTGAGTATCTCTTGGTGTTGGCAGGGGGCAGGCCTCCCATATAAGCTGGGGTCACATGCTTCCAAGGGGGAGTTCGGTGGAGCAGAAAGACAGCATGAAGTAGTGAGGTGCTGTCCTGGGCATCCCCACGTGGGGGATGCAGTGGACGCGGAGGAGGGATGGAGGAAGCGCAAGGATGGAGCTAAAGATAAAGATCTTCATTTCTACGGAGTACATCAGGCTGCTGTGACTGGGGAACACAGGACTTGGATGTAAAGAGGATCAAGTAGCGGAAGTAGCAGTGAAGCGAAGGAGAGTGGCGCAGGATTCTGTAACCGGGCACACTGTTCTGAAGGAGAAAGGTCAGTGTAACGGAAGAAGCAGAAAGCTGTGGCCAGGGAGCGCAGCATTGTTGGCGATGGACTGTCTGGAATCAGTAGTCTGTCTATTGCCATGTGTCAGGTCATCGGAGGGAGTTGCCGTGTGGTCTCTGGCCTGGTTAGCACTTTGGTAGCATCTTCCAAAGACTGAGGTGACTGTTCGATTTATGGAGGCAGGAGGGAGCAGCTGTGTGTAGCTCTGGCTCTTTAATTCATGGAGACATCATTTCAGTGTACAGATGGGAATTATTCAGAGTGGTTCCTATTGTTCTTTTGGGAGTGACGTTAGTAGCTCAGTAACTAAGCAGTGAAGAGTTTGCACAAAGGAAAGAAGCAACAGTCAGTATAGAAGTTAGTGCACAGCAATACAAAGCTACAAGGCCACATGTAATTTCAAGAATGTGCTGCAGCATGGGTATCTCATATTTACCTGTTCTTCCATCCAAGTTATACCCCTCAATAAAAGCAACAAAACAGAGCAGAATGTCTGTTTATTGTCTTTAACATGGTGAATGGGAGGTTGGCAGCAGGGTGATTGGCGGATTGCTATAACCAACTCGGCAGTCCTTACGAGGGTACTGATATTTTATATAGCGAGAGAAATTTTTGTTAGGGGGGACATTTCTGCACATCTAGTTAGAAACAGATAATCAGATCTGCCAGCACAATGCACACAGGGTTACTTTTAGAGGCAGGGAAACAACCCCCCCCCCCCCCCCCACTGCCAGTGCATCCAGGAGCAGCAGCATTTTGGCAGAAAAAAATGCTTGACGCTGCTAAACACGTGGGGCATTTAGCACTTGAGCGTTTATTCATTTCAATAGCCAGAATAAATTATGGCTAATGAAATGAATTAACGCCCAAGCTTTTGACCCCTGTAAACGTGCCTAAAAGCGTTACACACTTTTACAAGCGTCTGCCTTTTTTTTTTTTCTTTGTCAAAAAGTTGCTGCCTGGAGGAAATACTTGAAGCCCTTTCACACTAACGTATTTCCTGCGTTTTTTACCTTGCAAGAAAAACGCAGGAAAAATGTTTCCCTTTAAGTCCTATGGGACTTTTCACACCACTGCACTTTGGGTGCAGTGCATTTTGAAAAGTCCTGCATGCTGCATCTTTGGTGCCATTTTGAAAGCTGCATAAAAAAACGCAGCTTCTCATTGAAATGAATCAAAATTGCGGTAAAAACGCATTGTTTTTGTGCATTTTTTGATTCGCGTGTCCATTTTTCACATGCAGGTGGGCAAAAAAAGGAACCAGAAACGCACAGGAAATGCATCTGAAACACAGCAAAATCACCAGTTTTTAACACATTTTTGCTACAGAGCAGTATGAAAGGGGTAGGCCTAAATAAAATAATGTTAATATAAGACCTGTTGTTCTTCATTGATGGCAAATCAACTGAAATCATTTATTAAAGTAGAGCAAGCCTGAAGTCTGCAGTAAGGTCTCTGTAATAGAATAGAAAGAATTAGGACAGATGGAAAAGAAAATAACAAGGGCGGACGGGGAGTAGGCAGAGGATATGAGGGAGTGAGGGAGCAGGCTAAGTAGGACTAATCAGTCCTTGAGTTTTCAGAAAAGGAGCATTTAAAAAAAAAAAAAAAAAAAAAGGTAAGCTGATTATTTTATTTTTATATATGTTGGGCTGCAAAAGTGGAAATACACTGTAGGATTTCTGCCTAAGCACTCCAAACTAGTAGTGTTAAATGTGGCTGTATTCTAAAAATTCTATAGTGTACTATCTATGAAAATTTTTTTTTTTTTTTTTTTTGTTAGTGATTATGCAACAGCCTTTAATGCTGTACATAGAAATTCATTAAGCGGTAGAATGAAAGTAGACAGTGCCCCCGGTGGCCAATGCATCAGTAGTAGAGGACTTGGTATTGTCACAAGTTCTAAAAATAGCAGCATAATTTGCACATTTTAATCAGGTTTTTTGTGTGTGTGTGTGTGTGCACGCGTTTTTTTTTTTTTTTTTTTTACTTCTGTATTTTGTTTTTAATAGAAGTTTTAACTTCTTGTATCAGTACTCAGTACGGATTCTACAATATAATTGCTTAAATATAGCTGAGGAAACCTTGATAGGATTGCTTTGATGTGGCAGATAGTCAGGCATTCATATCAACTGTACATGCATAGTTTTTGTTTCTTTATCGTACATCACAAGACACAGAGCCTGTTATTATAATAAAAACTACTTGGGTTATACGCCACCTAATAGGTGAATGGACACTGATAGATCAAACAAACAGGAAGTCCTCCCCTATATAACCCCTCCTACACAGGAAGCACATCAGTTTTTTTTTTTTTTGCCAATGTCTGTAAGGTACTGGTCACTGATGTGGAGCATAATTGGAAGGTCTGGACGGTTCTATTAAGAATCATGGACTTCAATCGGATCCATTCAAAAAAAACCTGTCCGCCAAAGATGGATAGTACACGAGCCTCATTGGAAGGAGAGAATATTCCTCAAGGTTTGCCTGTAATGCAGCCCTAGGGCGCTGGACCCTGCATAATGGAACCCTGTGTAGTGTTTGTTCTGACCAAGGTGCCTTCCTGCAGAGTGCTATACAGGTCCAGGGGATTGGACCCCAGATTAAGGGTGACCCAGTCTCTGAAGGTTTTTATTACAAAGCTCGCCATGATGGGTGAAGATTGGACTTCTGTTATGTTCAGAGTCCTGCAGCAGGAATGGTAAGTCTAGCATTTTTGCAGTTTCTCTTTTAAAAAAAAAGTGATCTTGAATGTCTGTTCTCCTGATGACCACTGGGAGCAGTGTGCTGTGTAATCATGCTATATACCTCTTCGTATTGTGGGCTGGGGTTTCTTCTCCAGCCACTAAGAGGGCGCAGGCTCGCTCAGTATGACCTATTTTTATATAGGCAGGAAGTGGAAGGGAGGCCATGATGCCATGTGGCAACAGGTTCAGCAGGGCCTCTGGAGACATAGCAGGAGCCCATGGATACTAACAAAGTATAAGTACTTATTATGGGAGAACTGTGTGATGGACAAGTCATGATTATATGCTGCATATTTACTGCTTATCCGGGGGAACTGTAAGTCGATACACCCCTGGATGGTTAGCAGTAGGGATGGGCCCGGTGCTCGATGCGAACCCACGTTCGCATCGAGCACCGGGCGTTCGCTCGCTCGGCGAGCCCAGAACTATTTTGGCCGCTCGCATCACGTTCGTGTGATGCGAGCGGCCCCGCAATGCATTGCGGCCGGCGCGGCCGGCGCAGTGCATTGCTGGCTGATGATTGGCCAAGCATGCACTGTGACCCCGCATGCTTGGCCAATCACAGCCCCGGAAACTCGAAGAGCCATAATTGGCTACAGGCAGGACGCCTGTAGCCAATTACAGCTCAGGGGCTGTAGTACACGCCCCCCCCTATAAAAGGCCGCCACGCCGTCTGCGCCGGTCACATGCTGTTCCGGCGCAGATTGAGCAGGCTGATTCTGTGACACTCTGCTCGATTTAGTTAGGTAGAGAGATTCACTTACAGAAATTGAGTTAGATAGATTCAGTTACAAAGATTGATTGAGAAAGAGGGGCTTGTAGTCTGTTCGTGGCAGGCAGGCAGAGCTCCTATATTTTGTTACCAGAAGCACCTATAGGACTTGTAGTGTGTTCGTGGCAGGCAGAGCTCCTATATTTTGTTACCAGAAGCACCTATAGGACTTGTAGTGTGTTCGTGGCAGGCAGGCAGAGCTCCTATATTTTGTTACCAGAAGCACCTATAGGACTTGTAGTGTGTTCGTGGCAGGCAGGCAGAGCTCCTATATTTTGTTACCAGAAGCACCTATAGGACTTGTAGTGTGTTCGTGGCAGGCAGGCAGAGCTCCTATATTTTGTTCCCAGAAGCACCTATAGGACTTGTAGTGTGTTCGTGGCAGGCAGGCAGAGCTCCTATATTTTGTTCCCAGAAGCACCTATAGGACTTGTAGTGTGTTAGTCCCATCACACACACAGAGCTATATTTTGTTCCCAGAAGCACCTATAGGACTTGAAGTGTGTTAGTCCCATCACACACACAGAGCTATATTTTGTTCCCAGAAGCACCTATAGGACTTGAAGTGTGTTAGTCCCATCACACACACAGCTATATTTTGTTCCCAGAAGAACCTATAGGACTTGAAGTGTGTTAGTCCCATCACACACACAGAGCTATATTTTGTTCCCAGAAGAACCTATAGGACTTGAAGTGTGTTAGTCCCATCACACACACAGAGCTATATTTTGTTCCCAGAAGCACCTATAGGACTTGAAGTGTGTTAGTCCCATCACACACACAGAGCTATATTTTGTTCCCAGAAGCACCTATAGGACTTGAAGTGTGTTAGTCCCATCACACACACAGAGCTATATTTTCTTCCCAGAAGCACCTATAGGACTTGAAGTGTGTTAGTCCCATCACACACACAGAGCTATATTTTGTTCCCAGAGGCACCTATAGGACTTGAAGTGTGTTAGTCCCATTACACACACAGAGCTATATTTTCTTCCCAGAGGCACCTATAGGACTTGAAGTGTGTTAGTCCCATCACACACACAGAGCTATATTTTGTTCCCAGAAGCACCTATAGGACTTGAAGTGTGTTAGTCCCATCACACACACAGAGCTATATTTTGTTCCCAGAAGCACCTATAGGACTTGAAGTGTGTTAGTCCCATCACACACACAGAGCTATATTTTGTTCCCAGAAGCACCTATAGGACTTGAAGTGTGTTAGTCCCATCACACACACAGAGCTATATTTTCTTCCCAGAGGCACCTATAGGACTTGAAGTGTGTTAGTCCCATCACACACACAGAGCTATATTTTGTTCCCAGAAGCATCTATAGGACTTGAAGTGTGTTAGTCCCATCACACACACAGAGCTATATTTTGTTCCCAGAAGCACCTATAGGACTTGAAGTGTGTTAGTCCCATCACACACACAGAGCTATATTTTGTTCCCAGAAGAACCTATAGGACTTGAAGTGTGTTAGTCCCATCACACACACAGAGCTATATTTTGTTCCCAGAAGCACCTATAGGACTTGAAGTGTGTTAGTCCCATCACACACACAGAGCTATATTTTGTTCCCAGAAGCACCTATAGGACTTGAAGTGTGTTAGTCCCATCACACACACACAGCTATATTTTGTTCCCAGAAGCAACTATAGGACTTGAAGTGTGTTAGTCCCATCACACAGACCTTTATTTTCTTCCCAGAAGCACCTATAGGACTTGAAGTGTGTTAGTCCCATCACACAGAGCTCCTCTATTTTCTTTGCAGAAGCACCCATAGGACTTCTAGTGTGTTAGTGGCATCACACAGAGCTCCTATATATTCTTCTCAGCAGCACCCACAGGACTTCTAGTGTGTTAGTGGCATCACACAGAGCTCCTCTATTTTCTTTGCAGAAGCACCCACAGGACTTCTAGTGTGTTAGTGGCATCACACAGAGCTCCTCTATTTTCTTTGCAGAAGCACCCATAGGACTTCTAGTGTGTTAGTGGCATCACACAGAGCTCCTATATATTCTTCTCAGCAGCACCCACAGGACTTCTAGTGTGTTAGTGGCATCACACAGAGCTCCTCTATTTTCTTTGCAGAAGCACCCACAGGACTTCTAGTGTGTTAGTGGCATCACACAGAGCTCCTCTATTTTCTTTGCAGAAGCACCCACAGGACTTCTAGTGTGTTAGTGGCATCACACAGAGCTCCTCTATTTTCTTTGCAGAAGCACCCACAGGACTTCTAGTGTGTTAGTGGCATCACACAGAGCTCCTCTATTTTCTTTGCATAAGCACCCACAGGACTTCTAGTGTGTTAGTGGCATCACACAGAGCTCCTCTATTTTCTTTGCATAAGCACCCACAGGACTTCTAGTGTGTTAGTGGCATCACACAGAGCTCCTCTATTTTTTTTGCAGAAGCATCCACAGGACTTCTAGTGTGTTAGTGGCATCACACAGAGCTCCTCTATTTTCTTTGCAGAAGCACCCACAGGACTTCTAGTGTGTTAGTGGCATCACACAGAGCTCCTCTATTTTCTTTGCATAAGCACCCACAGGACTTCTAGTGTGTTAGTGGCATCACACAGAGCTCCTCTATTTTCTTTGCAGAAGCACCCACAGGACTTCTAGTGTGTTAGTGGCATCACACAGAGCTCCTCTATTTTCTTTGCAGAAGCACCCACAGGACTTCTAGTGTGTTAGTGGCATCACACAGAGCTCCTCTATTTTCTTTGCATAAGCACCCACAGGACTTCTAGTGTGTTAGTGGCATCACACAGAGCTCCTCTATTTTTTTTTGCAGAAGCATCCACAGGACTTCTAGTGTGTTAGTGGCATCACACAGAGCTCCTCTATTTTCTTTGCAGAAGCACCCACAGGACTTCTAGTGTGTTAGTGGCATCACACAGAGCTCCTCTATTTTCTTTGCAGAAGCACCCATAGGACTTCTAGTGTGTTAGTGGCATCACACAGAGCTCCTATATATTCTTCTCAGCAGCACCCACAGGACTTCTAGTGTGTTAGTGGCATCACACAGAGCTCCTCTATTTTCTTTGCAGAAGCACCCACAGGACTTCTAGTGTGTTAGTGGCATCACACAGAGCTCCTCTATTTTCTTTGCAGAAGCACCCACAGGACTTCTAGTGTGTTAGTGGCATCACACAGAGCTCCTCTATTTTCTTTGCAGAAGCACCCACAGGACTTCTAGTGTGTTAGTGGCATCACACAGAGCTCCTCTATTTTCTTTGCAGAAGCACCCACAGGACTTCTAGTGTGTTAGTGGCATCACACAGAGCTCCTCTATTTTCTTTGCAGAAGCACCCACAGGACTTCTAGTGTGTTAGTGGCATCACACAGAGCTCCTCTATTTTCTTTGCAGAAGCACCCATAGGACTTCTAGTGTGTTAGTGGCATCACACAGAGCTCCTATATTTTCTTCTCAGCAGCACCCACAGGACTACCGACTACAATGGCTGGAAGACCGCCAAGGGGAGGCAGAGCGTGCAGAGCCAAGAACACAGGGCAGGCAGGCTCTGTTTCTAGTGGACGTGGCCGTGGACGTGGACGTGGACGTGGTCGTGCATCGTCATCAGCACGTGGCCATGGGACACGCGCGTCTTTGTTTTCGGCAGCTGGACATGTGGAGCCGCATCATGCTGAAGGCTTGGTAGAATGGATGACCAAGCCCTCCTCATCCTCTCTCACCCAGGCTCAGGGTACTGACAGAGCATCATCAGCCACCCCTTCCCTAGACCCACCATGTCCTCCTGAGGAGTCCCCCGAACTCTTTGAGCACAGTGTTGGGTACATGCTCCAGGAGGATGCCCAACGATTCGAAGGCTCGGATGACGATACCCAGCTTGAGGAATCTGGCAGTACTGTTCCACCAGCTGCAGCTTACTGCCAGGTTTGCTCTAGTGGTGAAGAGGGAGGGGATGATGAGGTCACTGACTCCACGTGGGTGCCTCAAGGGAGAGAGGATGAGGAGGAGGACGAGGAGGAGGAGGATGCGGCGTCACATGTCCAACGAGGCAGGATGCCCCCTGGAGGCCAGGTAGAGGCCAGCACAGCAACTGTACAACACCGCAGAGCTCCGCCTGTGCAGGGCGCTGCCTCTGCACGTTATCAGAAAAGTTCTTTGGTGTGGGCCTTTTTTGAGACGAGTGCAGCAGATCGCACCACTGCTATTTGCAATATTTGTCTCAAGCGTATCTCGCGTGGCCAAAACATCAGCCGCTTGGGCACGACAAGCATGACCAGACATATGGCGACCTGCCATGCAGCTCGTTGGCAGGCACACATAAAAGACCCACACCAAAGAACTAAGCGGACCTCTCCTTGCTCCTCCTCAGCTGGGATCTCCATCCCCACTACACCTTCAGTCCTCTCTGAAAGCTGCTCTGAGAGGACTGAAGGTGTAGAATTCGGTGTGTCACAACCAAGTACTTGCAGTACACCGACGTCCGATTGCAGCAGGCAAATTTCCCTGCCCCAGCTGCTGGACCGTCGAAAGAAGTACACTCCCAGCCATCCACATGCCCAGCGGTTGAATGCTAGCCTTGCTAAATTGCTAGCACTTCAACTGCTGCCTTTTCAGTTGGTAGACTCGGCCCCCTTCCGTGAGTTTGTTCAATGTGCGGTTCCTCAGTGGCAGGTTCCCAAACGCCACTTTTTCTCGCGGAAGGCGATTCCGTCTCTCTACCGGCATGTGGAGGGCAATGTCCATGCCTCGCTGGACAGGGCGGTCAGCGGTAAGGTGCATATTACCGCTGACTCATGGTCCAGCAGGCATGGACAGGGACGGTACCTTTCTTTCACGGCCCATTGGGTCACTCTATTGGCAGCTGGGAGGGATGCAGGACAAGGTGCAGTAGTGTTGGAGGTTGTTCCGCCACCACGCCTCCAAAACGCGACTACTGCTACTGGTTGTGACACACCTCTCTCCTCCACCCCCTCCTCTTCTTCTTCCTCCAGTGCTCTGTCCTTGGAACCAGCGGTGCTCCGTAGGCGTACAAGGGGCTACGCAAGTACGCAGGCAAAAAGATGCCATGCCGTGCTTGCGCTGGTGTGTTTGGGGGACAGGAGCCACACTGGGCCAGAGGTTCTGGCAGCTCTGCAGGGGCAGGCCGAGAGGTGGTTGACGCCACGTCAGCTTAAGCCAGGAATGGTCGTTTCTGACAATGGCACCAACCTCCTCTCCGCCCTGCGACAGGGGCAGCTCACCCATGTGCCCTGCATGGCTCACGTCCTCAACCTGGTGGTGCAGCGGTTCTTGGGCAGGTTCCCAGGCTTACAGGATGTCCTGAGGCAGGCCAGGAAAGTCTGTGTGCATTTCCGCCGATCTTATAATGCCAGTGCTCGGCTGACTGAGCTGCAAAAGGAGCTGAACCTGCCCAAGAACCGCCTAATATGTGACATGCCCACCAGGTGGAACTCAACGTTGGCCATGCTGCAGCGACTGCACACGCAGCAGAGGGCCATCAATGAGTACCTTTGCGACTACGGCACCAGGACAGGGTCAGGGGAGCTTGGTTTTTTTTCCCCACGTCAGTGGAGCATGATCAGGGATGCATGCACTGTCCTCTCACCATTTGAGGAGGCCACGAGGATGGTGAGCAGTGACAGTGCATGCATCAGTGACACTGTCCCTCTTGTCCACCTGTTGGAGCATACGCTGCGTGGGATAATGGACAGGGCACTTGAGGCAGAACAGAGGCAGGAAGAGGAGGACTTCCTTGCCTCTCAAGGCCCCCTTTATCCGGACAGTGTTCCTTCTGTCCCACCCATCACACAGGAAGAGGATGAGGAGGAGGAGGAGGAGGATTGTGTGAGCATGGAGGTGGAGCCTGGCACTCAGCATCAGCAGCAGCAGTCTTTTAGGGATGATGTACAGTCCCAACAAACCAGTGGACTTGTACGTGGCTGGGAGGAGGTGGCTGGCGATCATGTCATCCTCAGTGACCCAGAAGACTCCGGAACGAATACCTCAGCTAACCTACGCTGCATGGCCTCCCTGATCCTGCAAAGCCTGCGGAAGGATCCTCGTGTTCTTCGGATCAAGGAGAGGGACCATTACTGGCTGGCCACTCTCCTTGATCCGCGGTACAAGGGTAAGGTTGCGGACCTTATCTTGCCGTCGCAGAGGGAGCAGAGGATGAGACATCTCAGGGAGGCCTTGCAGAAAGGTCTGTGCAACGCGTTCCCAGAAACTGGGAGGCTACAAACTCCTGGTCCTGGGCGACGAGTTGCTGAGGCTTCGGTCAGTGGCAGAAGGAGCGGTGGGGAAGGTGGACGTCTGACCGATGCGTTCAGACAACTTTTTAGTCCGCAGCCCCAAGGTATGATCGGTTCCAGCAACCATCGCCAGCGTCTGATATACATGGTGCAGGAATACCTTGGGGCAAGGTCAGACTTGGACACCTTTCCCACCGAAAATCCTCTGGCTTACTGGGTCCTGAGGATGGATCACTGGCCAGAGCTTGCACAGTATGCAATTGAGCTACTGGCCTGTCCTGCCTCCAGCGTTCTTTCCGAACGCACATTCAGTGCTGCTGGAGGATTTGTGACTGATCATAGGGTGCGCCTGTCCACCGCCTCGGTTGATCGACTGACATTCATCAAAATGAATCAGTCTTGGATCACCACCAGCTACCAGGCACCTGAGGCGGATATAACCGAATAATTTTTAATGTCACATCCCTTCAAGACTGCCTATGCTGATGCTGAGTGACTGTCCTCTTATGTTCACTGACTATCCTCTTCCTCCTCCTCAATGATCCATGCCACCACACCAGTGCCTAAGGCACAATTTTTCAGCCCCTGTTTAACAGGGGCGTGTACTTCCAATTTTTTAAAAAAATGCTTCGCAACACGTGTGACTGCTGTGCTCCAAGTACAGTCTCTGTGAGGGGTTGCAGTGTTGTGGCACCAGCACCAGTGCCAAAGGCACAATTTTTCAGCCCCTGTTTAACAGGGGCGGGTACTTACAATTTTTTAAAAAAATGCTTCGCAACACGTGTGACTGCTGTGCTCCAAGTACAGTATCTGTGAGGGCCGGGTTGCAGTGTTGTGGCACCAGCACCAGTGCCTAAGGCACAATTTTTCAGCCCCTGTTTAACAGGGGCGGGTACTTCCAATTTTTTAAAAAAATGCTTCGCAACACGTGTGACTGCTGTGCTCCAAGTACAGTATCTGTGAGGGCCGGGTTGCAGTGTTGTGGCACCAGCACCAGTGCCTAAGGCACAATTTTTCAGCCCCTGTTTAACAGGGGCGGGTACTTACAATTTTTTAAAAAAATGCTTCGCAACACGTGTGACTGCTGTGCTCCAAGTACAGTCTCTGTGAGGGGTTGCAGTGTTGTGGCACCAGCACCAGTGCCTAAGGCACAATTTTTCAGCCCCTGTTTAACAGGGGCGGGTAATTACAAATCTTGATCTAATAGTTCACAGCAGGGCCCATTCCTGCGCCCACCAAGAGTAACTATGAGGGCCTGCAGTCTTGTGGCAACACCGTCCACCACCACCGCCAAAGGCCCAATTTTTCTGCCCTGTTCATCAGGTGCTTGCAATTACAAATCTTGATCTAATAACTCACAGCAGGGCCCATTCCTGCGCCCACCAAGAGTAACTGTGAGAGCTTACAGTCTTGTGGCAACACCGTCCACCACCACCACCACCCCCAATTTTTCTGCCCTGTTCAACAGGTGCATGCAATTACAAATCTTGATCTATTAACTCATAGCAGGGCCCATTCCTGTGCCCACCAGTCTTGTGGCTACACCAACATCTAATAGGGCAAATTTCTGCAGAGTATATACGCCAGGCCCCTACTTTCAAACATCCAACTTACAAACGACTCCTACTTGCAAATGGAAAGAGAAAACAGGAAGTGAGAGTAAATCTACCCCTAGGAAGGGAAATTCTATCCTGTTAGATTTAATTTGGGAAAAAGGTATCTCCTCTCTACTGATACTTTATCACCAATCCTTGTTTCAATTAAAACCCCACTTTTCCAAAAACATTTGTCATTGGGACGGAAAGTGAGGTGACATGTTCTGAACAGATGTGCAAAGACAGCAAATGTTACAGGGGTATAACCCCTCCCTATGTTCTCCAAAAAGCTTAAAAATAGTTTTTTTGGGATGGAGCTACACTTTAAAGTGGTGACTGCTCGGTAAGCAGGAGCAGCATAGTATACATGCTTGCAAACTTGTTGCTTACATGCATGTTTAAATATACACGTTTGGAAAAACTTGAGCATGGGTGCATTTTAAGGAGTTGTATCTCCAGTATAGTGTGCGTTTAGTCTGCAGAAGCTTATTTTTTTTTTGCTGTTCTGAAACGGCATAGAGGCTGTATTGAATGCACATGTGCTTGCCTAAATCCTGCAGGACTACTATGGGGCCAACTGCAGTTAAGCCGGTGCATGCTTGCAAACTTGCTGAAATGCATGGTTGCTGGAACGTACGGTTGCTAAAGATGCATGTTTTTACATATTCGCATAAATATACATTGTTATACATGTTTGCATAAAGATGCATGGTTGCACAAAAATGCATGTTCATGTTTGCATAAATATACATGGTTGCATAAAGATGCGTGTTTATACATGTTTGCTTAAATATACATGGTGATACATGGTTGCATAAAGATGCATGTTTATACATGTCTGCATAGATACGTGTTGCGTAATGTTGCATGAACACTTTTCATAAACGCATGCTTGCTATTTGCGTAAATGCATGTTTCCATGGGCACGTATTGCATGAATGCGTGTTTACAGGGATGCACGCTTTCCTATTTTGCCTAAATGCATAGTTGCATAAGCGCATGCTTCCATAGATGCATTTTGCTTAAACACATGCTGGCATGTTTTCATTTGTACTGCATACATATGTTTATTTACATTAAGCTGTAAACATATGTACTTGTTTTCCTGGGACTACATGCATATGTGCTTGTTTGCCTGGGGTACATGCGTGTGTGCTTATTGGCCTTGTACTGCATACATAAATGCATGAATGGCAAGAATACTTGTAAACCTGCATGTTTGCATACCTGGGTACTTGCAGACCTAAGGGGTTACATAGAGGTAAACCAACATTGTTTTACACCTGCATCCTTGGACTGTATATTAGGTTGGCTAATATAGTTGCTGCGTTATTTACCTGTTATACCAGTTAAATAGTTCCAGAAAAGAGAGGCAGCCGGGTGAGGCAGGGGGCACCGCTCTCAGGTTCAGGGATCTGGCGGTGTCCACATCTCTCGATGGACAGTGGTGTCGGGTGCATCTGAGCCACTGTGGTGTTTGTCGTTGCAGCGTTTCTCATGCATTTTTCGTCAGACTGCGGCCGCATCACCTTGATCATGCCTGATCTCGGTTGATCGAAGCCTAAGCCGGGTCAAGCCTGGTTAGTATATAGATGGGAGACTGCCCGGCAATACCAGATGCTGTAAGCTTTCCCCACCTGAGTGAGGTAGGCATCTGAGGTGGCTGTGTTTTGGGAGTATCTCAGGCCAGAAGATCTTAGAGCAGTCTCTGAGGCGGTTTGTTCCATCTTTAGCTGGGAGAAACCTGCTAGATTGAGTGCAACCCTTGGGACTGCTACAGAGTTGTCAGTCTTTTGCCTTGCATTTGCTCTTGGAGCAGAAGTTATGGACTCATTTATTGTGAGACAATTTAATGGTAGCAGTTCCAAAACCAAATAGAGACATGAGGTCTATCTTAAGATCTCAAGCCGCTGAACATCCTTCTGTTTTCAGATAGGCTAGATCTGTTCAGTGATGACCTCTCTGCAAGAGGTAGATTTCGGGGTCCATAATCATCTGAAAAAGCACATCTTCATGTGGCGGTTTGTTTCCAGGCTCATCAAGGATTTCTGTATTTGCGGTGGAAAGTCGTGTTTTTTTTTTTTCTTTTTGAGACTCTTCCTTTTGGGTTTGCCACAGCTCCGGAGGGTTCACAAAATGTCTAGCCCCGGTGCTGGGCTTGGTGAAGACGCCTCAATACTCCATTACCTCAAAAATCTTTGCTCAGAAAGCAGTCGATTCCAGGGATTCCTACAATATATTTCTACAGGAGGAAGCTGGGCTTAGGGCAAAGCACGTTCCCTACATGCAGCCCTACTCCAGGTCTTGGTAGAGGTTCATTTTCTCTGTCTGGATATTTTAAGATCCAGGCATTGGATTGCCAGAAGGCTCTGTTTCTGGGGTGTTGCAGAGCAAAAATTGGTTGATATTCTTCCTTTTCAGGAATTTGGAAAATAACCACTGATGCCAGTCTCTCTAAGTTGATTTGAGGCTGGCTACAGTTCAGTGGGCTTGGTAGCCACAGGAGAGAATACTGTCCATCAATGGCTTGGAATTTTTGGCCTTGCTCTGGATTATGGGGCAAACCAGTTGTAGGTTCAATCCGCAAATGTCTCTGCAGGCATATACATCAACCACCAGGGTGGCACCAGAGGTCATGTGACTGGAAGAGGTGAACCACATTCTGTCTGGTTCAGTACAAGTGCTGTCTCTATCACCAATACATATTCCAGGGATAGAATAGTGTCAGGGGGAACTCTGCTGGGGAATCTACTAGATTCCAAGTTCTACAACCGTTTGGGACAGGTGTGCCCGGGACAAGAGTCCCACTGCCAATAGGGGTAGATGTGCTGGTAACACTTTATGGTCTGGTTCTCCCTTATTTGACGTTTTTTCCCTGTTTTGGATTCTGCCACATCTTTTGTGAAGAATCAGTGAGGTGGTAACACTGATATTAGTTGGCTCAATTAGCCCAAGAGGGCTTGGCACACTGACATAGCGAGTCTTGCAGGGGGTTTCTCCTTGGACACTCCCAGTCCAGCGAGACCTGATGGTCTTGAGTCCTGTATCTCAACACTGTTGAGCCCCTGGAAGCCAGCTTTGCAGAACTTCAATTACAGGACTTAAAACAATTCTTTTGCCTGGGGTAAAGCCAGGAAGTGGCACCCGCAGAAATATGAGTGGGAGATTTTCTTTTTCTTTCTCCAATCGGTAGAGGAAATGAGTTGTCCTCAAGTACGGTTACGGTCAGTTTGTCCCTATCCATTTTTTTTCCAGGGGCCATTTTCTCTAGTTTCATACCTCATACAGCATGTAACTTGGATAGTCCCACCTGTCAGACCCTTCTTGTGTCCTTGGAGCTTGAATTTGATCTTGACTGTCTTTGCAGAGGCCACATTTTGAACCAATCAGGGGATTCTGTTGGTCCTTTTATCTCAGAAGGTGGCTTTTTTGGTTGCTATCACTTCACTAAGTGGAGTTTCAGAGTTTGCGGCTCTTTCATGCAAGGAGCTGTTCTTGGTCTTGCATCATAAGGTGATGTTGCGTCCTCATCCATTTTTATTGCCTTAAGTGGTTTCTAGTTTTTACTTGAATCAGGACGGTGTCTTGCCTTTTTTATTTTTCTCCTAATCCACAGTCGGCAGGAGAAAAATCGCTGCCTACTCTAGAGGTAGTTCAGACGCTCAGGGTCTACTTGAGTTGTCGGCACAAGTCAGGAAACCTGGTTTGTGCTGACAGAAGAGCATGCGGCATCCAGGTAGAATATTTAGCAGTGGAACTGCCAGTTTATCAATGATGCCTATGGTTTAAATGGCAAAAAAAAATTCTGGGCAAGAGATCCTCTACCAGGTGTGGGGGAGTATCTTGGGCCATCCGTCATCGGGTGTCAGTGGCCCAGGTGTACAAGACCACTATTTGGTCTTTGGTTTATACATATACAGGATTTTTACCAGGTCGATGTCAATGACGTAGAAGATACTGCCTTTGGCCTCGGCGTATTATAAATAGCAGAGTAGGTCCTTCTCTGGTGGCTGTTTCTATGATGGTGTCTCCCTCCTCTCAAGGATATTGCTTTGGGATGTCCCAAGTAGTTATTCTTATAATAACCGGCTCTGTGTCCTGTGATGTGCGATAAAGAAAATAGGATTTTTTTTTTCTACAGCTTACCTGTAAAATCTTTTTCTTGGAGTACATCACAGGACACGGGTCCCTCTCCTCTTTTTGGGAATTTATTGCTTTCTACAAAACAGATGTGCTTCCTGTGTAGGAGGGGTTATATAGGGGAGGACTTCCTGTTTGATCTACCAGTGTCCATTCACCTATAGGTGGCATATAACCCAAGTAGTTAGTTTTATAATAACCAGCCCTGTGGTGTACTCCAAGAAAAGGATTTTACAGGTAAGCTGTAGACAAAATCCTATTTTCTATTTAGTTTTACAACGACACATCAAAATTCTATCAAATCTGCTTCCATAAAGATATCACGCACACCATGCATTACTGACAGTAGCATCAATTAGTTGCTAAGAGGTAGAACATGGGTGTCCAACTTGGGGCCCAACACAAAATCGTAACCTTAATAATGTTGGGGATTTTTATAATTTTTTTTTTGTGAAAATGCGGTTATACTTAGTGAATACATGCGGCCAAAGAAAAATTTGACTATCTCTTTAGTAGACTTTTATACGTTTTATCTTCCCAAAGAAAACTATACCATTCTTCCCAATCGCACCCTATTCATGTTAATAGCAGCAGCACCTATATTTGTAAATTAACTATTTTCAAGGAAGAAGCAAAAAAGGCAAAATTAGAACCAAAATATCTGATGAGCACCTTAATAATTCATTGAGAATTGCTACTACATCCATCGAGCCAGATATTGATGTGTTTGCCAAAAAGTGTCAAATACCACAATAGTTTTATTTTTTAATATTTTTAATTTTATAAAAGTAAGTTTTATTACTCAGGTACATGTGATTTGTAAGTTGCCCTTCTTATTCTACTCTCCTTATTGTCAGTGTATTTTATGTGTGGCCCAAGACCATTCCTCTTCCTCCAATGTGGCCCAGGAAGGTCAAAAGTTGTGACACCCCTGAGGTAGAAGAGCTTAATGGCATGGGAGCATGATTTACAATACAGATACAAGGAAAGGGGAGCAATACACCACCACATTTCATCAATATTAAGCACCAACATCCTCTACAGCCTTGTACAAAGTGCAACCATCATAAAACAAACACATGAACACAACTGGCCATAGAAACATTTGTTCCACCATGCACGTTCTCCCACAGCTTTCTGTTTAGTTCTTTTTTTGATAGAGCCTGTTCTTTACGTCCTGTAGATTTGGAAGGTGTCTGCCAGAACAGATGAGAGAAAATCAACTCCAAAGGGCAAAGTAGAAGTAGAGTGGGGAAGAGTTTAGCGCCTCTGTCAGATCACAATTTAATGCTTGTGTTCCCATTGTGGAGATATTCCCTCATTTTCCTGTATTAGTGGGGTTTGGCAGGCAGAACAGAAAGTGAGGGTAAACCTCATTCAAAGGAGATGCACAGCATTGTGATGAAGGTACCAACCCTTATATACTATATCTGGAAATAAAAAGTTGGCCAGAGTTGGTCTGTAATGAACAATTAAGTTGACTAGACACAAAACTTAGTCAGCCATTTTTTTTTTTTTTTTTTAAGTATACACAGGAAGTAGTGTTCTCCCCAACAAACGAGAACATCATCCGTTTCCTTATGTGCCTCTAAATGCATTGGTTATGTGTGGCAGGTGAGTATATGATCAGTTAGGAACACTCTAAAAATTCCCTTGCACACATGTACAGCAGATCCCAGTGTGGTTCAATGATGTGAGAATTGTACGCATCATATGGTGATGTCCCTAAACTATATCTGCTGTGGTCTTCTCTGGCATCCAGGCCTAGCCCAGACAATATAGAGATTTATCTACAGACTCCACTCCCCTGACTAAATCTAATGAAATCAACTTTGTATTTTACCTTGGTTCAAATTTTCTAGGGGAAAACAGCCATAGGCTACTTTCACGCTGATGCAGTTTTCAGGCGCTTTAGCGCTCAAAATAGCCTCTGCAAAGCACCTCCCATTCATTGCAGTGTCTTTTGACACTGGGGCGGTGCCCTTGCGGGATGTTACGAAAAATTCCTGCAAGCAACGTTTTTGGGATGGGTTGGGAGTGCTGTATTTAGCGCTCCCAAAACGCCCTGCCCATTGCAATGAATGGGCAGCGCTTCCAAAGCACCTTGCAAGTGCCGCAAAAACTGGACTTTTTACCAAAAAAAAACTGCCCCGCTAGTGGCCAAAAAGCGCTGCTAAAACGAGCAGCACTTTAGCCCTAACAGCCGGGCGTCCCAGTGTGAAAGTAGTCATAGAGTTCACTTATTCTTTTATTGCATGAAGAATACAAAAGACAGCCATCTGCCCAGAGACCTTTGGTCATAGTGAGCAGCAAAATAAAAGTTGCCTATAGGAGCATGTACGGTAATTGAAATCTGATCCCGATTCAAATTGAAGACCATTCCCAATAAAAAAATAAATCATTAGAGCTGCAAACAGTAAACGCATTTCAAAGTAATTTTTTACACCTCTTTTTGTTTTTTTCTATCACTGTTATTGGTTTTCAGCTGACAAATAGTTTGCAAATATAGCTAAGATATGTTGAGAGGAAAATGTGAAAAATATTCTGATGATAATGTGCCATACCTGTCGGTGTATTTTATTGCACCATTCTCTTAGTGAATGCATGCTTGAGTCTCTAAGGCTGTGTAATAAATATCAAAGCGACGTGACATGTTTGTAATTTTGGTTTATATATGGCTAAATGAGTGAATATTTT
Organism: Lithobates sylvaticus; assembly: GCA_028564925.1. Taxonomy (NCBI): domain Eukaryota; kingdom Metazoa; phylum Chordata; class Amphibia; order Anura; family Ranidae; genus Lithobates; species Lithobates sylvaticus. Next base: position 102,032,799 of record CM053029.1, read on the forward strand.
TAGATTTTCTAACCGTAGATGCCTTACCTTCTGCCGAAGACGAAGATGATGACGACGATAATTCTTCTTCAGAAGAGAAGGCAACGGAGAACTCTAAACCTAATCGTAAGTAAACGCATATATTTCATTCATGTATGCCAGAAAGCCTTATTACATGATTTGGTACAGTGACCAGCTATCCATCATTTAGTCGCAAATCATCCTAAATTATAGTATACTGTATGTATCCTCTTTTTCTGACAATTGCAGATAAATATTTGGATGTGCAACTATTACTATTTGGCCACCAAAGTGTTACATGTGCTGGTTGTCGTTACTTTCTTATTTTTACTGCCAAAATTTTTTTTCAATTTACTGAAGGCTTTTTTGCATGGGTCAGCTACATTTACTGTATAAACTTTTATATTGTTGCATTCTGTGTGTAATGTCATTTCACGAAGATGTTGCAAAATACATTTTTTTTCTTTAACCACTACATTCTGGCTGGTGTGTGGGCAAAAGTAAAAAAAAAAAGGGGGACGTTTTGTATCTATAGCAAAGATGTACAGATCCCCCTTTAAAAAGAAATGCTGCAAGTACATAGAAATACCTGATAAACTTCCAGAAATCCAGTTAACTCCTAACTTCCTGTGATTGGTTGACTGCCCTGCCTCTGCTATATAGATTTACTTGGCTTTATTGTTGGTCTGGACTACCCATGACAGTGATGGGCCAAGAGTACAAGGTAGGAGTGAAAAGCAAGAACCTGGCTTATACTAGCATGGCTAGTGTGTAATTCTTTACAGGAAATTGGATAGCACCTAGAGGTGCCTACTGTCCATAGTAAAGCTGCCCATAGAATGAATTTCGAGCAGTTCCTGATGAACCATAGAAATTTTTTTGAGAGTTTGCTATAGGACCACTCGCGCGAGCTCGCTTCAGAGTCCAACGCTGTGTGACCTTAATTCAGAGTCCCCCCCCAGCAAACAATTTACATACTGTAGCTGCTGACGTTTACTATTAGGACACTTGCCTATCCTGGAATCCAGCGATGTCGGCACCCCAGCCGATGTTTACATCGGCTCTCGCCACCACCATTGCCTGTAAGGGAAACCGGAAGTGAAGACTTGCGACTTCATAGCTGGTTCCCTACTGTGCATGCGCAAAGCACGCTGCGCTTTCTGAATAGGGGAAGGAGGTGGCAAGTGGGGACTGGTACCTGTCAAAAAATGGGTACCCGCTTCCCCCTCCCGACCACCCCCCTCCCCAAAAGGTGGCAAATGTGGCACCAGAGGCGGGGGAGGCAGATGAGCAGAGTTTCCACATTTGGGTGGAACTCCACCTTAAGACACACAGAATGGGTCTCTGCCCCGCCCCCTGCTCCCTTTTGACTGGCTGTGATTGACAGCAGCGGAAGCCAATGGCTTCTACTGTTATGTCTGAGCCAATGAGGTGGGAGAAAGCTGGGAGGGCAGCTGCTCTCATGTGCATCGCACAGGTAAGTGATTGGGGGGGGGGTTTGGCTGCCTACTAAAATTTTTTTTTTTTTTTTTTTTTTTTTTTTTTTTTTTACCTTTGTGCATAGGATGCATGAAGGTAAACATTCAGCCTTTAGAATCACTTTAAGGATAGGTAAGCTGCAATTTTATTACATTTTTGTTTTGGATTTACTACCGCTTTAACTGCCATGTATCTGAGAGGGCAGCTTTTCCGAGGACCATAAATGCCTCAGTTGCCTCAACCTTGGAACAATATTATGATGCTTATGGAAGTATTCAGAACCCTAGCTGGAGTCCAACTTAAAAGAACATTTTCTCATCAGGTGGGAGTTTATTCTTCCCTACATTTTTTTCTACTCTACTTTTTTCTACTTATTTACCATTACATTCTACAATTAATTTGGCTATCTGTACTGTGTTCATGTACGAAGACACCTATTCATTGTACTACTTGGTCATTGTCTCTCATGCATTGTTTGTTATTACCTACTTTCAATAAAAATATTGAAAAAAAAAGTAAATTTTGCATGTTGCCTACATGGTAGACCTGCAATTAAAAACGTTGTGTCTGTAAGCTAAATGATAGGTTTGCTCTTACACGGACTCCCTTTCCCAGAAATGATCATGATTCCAAGGTTATCTATACATGGCAGATTGGTGGACCTGACACTTGGTGGCTGATCTAAAATCGATCCATATCGATTGCCAGATATGGGTAATGGATGCAGATGGTGACCCTATATTTTGTGTGGCAGCCAAGAAAGATTTTCATACCAGGGACACGCACACATATTGGTGCAGTCCTCTTCCCATCTGATTTTATTTATTTATTTTTCATCTTTTTTTTTTTTTGTTTTGTTTTTTTAAATCTGAGCAGACACGTGCTAGCCTTGAAAGTTGGAAAACCATATATGGCCAACTGTTGGCAGTGAAGGCCTAGAATGACCTTTCCTTACTGAAAATCTGCACAGCTTTATGTTTCAGTCTCTTCTGTTTAAATAGAAGGTATGCTCCAAAGAAGCAGTGGCTACGCGTGACTGTAGATAATATTATATAATTATCTATCGGTAATAGTTTCCTTTGGCATTAAGCTATGTTTAACTGAGGACCTTTTCTTTAACAAAACAAAACCTGAGATCCAGACACAGGAAGACACGACCCAGAAGTAATCTGTACTTAAAGATTTAGAATTGAACAATGCAAGCATCCTTGACATTGCTAATCGTAAACCAGAGAAAGGAAAGCGGTCTTTTGTGGCACCCACCTTTAAAAAAAAACAAATAAAAAATAAAAAAAAAACCTTCTAGCCTGCACTGATTTGGCCATCACAAAAGACTCAACTACCTTTTGAAAACCAATAGTGTATTGGTTATTGTCTGTTATGTTTATTGTTATTGTCTGATCGTTATGTTCCCACTTGAGTTGATTTTCCTATTATCACTATGTTCCCACGCCAGCTGATTTTTCTATTATCGCAAACATCAGAAGAGCTCCACAGAATGAAAATGTATTATTGTAGTTTTCGAAGATAGAGTAAGATGGACTTTTTAGATTCTTTAAGACCTATATTAGTAACATTACAAGTCCTGCATGAATACATCCCTGATGCTACAAGGTAAAAAAAAATTCTTGTGCAATTTTTATAGCGCAATGAAAGATGTATATATTTTACCCTATTCTCTGAGTAAAGGTAAGCAGTAGTGTCTGCACTTTGCGAGACAGCGCAATTGTTTTTAGTAGTGTCTGCATTAAAGCAGTCTTGCTTTTCTATGTGATCATAGCTACTTCTCTTAAGAAAATCTGCATAAAATGGTCTGTTCGGCAGGAACCGAACCGACAGGACTTTCAGCCAATGTGGGATACAAAATATTTTAAGGCTTCAGCCTTGAAAATATTGCTTCAAGCTAGAAAATTCTTGACCGGTCCACTTTTCCAAAGTCACGCATGCTTCTGGGTATTGCTAACAAATGTTTAAATCTACAACAAAAGGTTAGAATAACTGACTGATACTGAGTAGCAATATTTTCCTAAAACCATTCTGTGGAGAAACGTCAGAACAGACCTTTTGTGTAAAAGCTTGTCTGTGTTATACAAGTTTATATTCCCAGAATCGTCAAACCGCCCCCCCACATTCATCAGTTTTAATGTCAAGCAGCCACATGATCTCCCTTTTCTCCCATTAACAGTTCACATTTAAACAACACATACCTTAAATTCCTGTGGGATTCCTCCAGCCCCATGCCATCCTAATTGAGTAAAGACCCCAGCGCACCATTATCACTTGCAGTACAAGGAAAGCTTTCTTTGTGAGCAGAAGGTCATAGCTTTGCCTGAAAAGAAAATGCCTAATCTAAAAATTGTTTGAATTGAAAGAAATTAATTTCTTCTTCTTTTTTTTGCTTGCCAATCAATTGGAAAACCATAGTGGCTGGCATTTCATATGCAGTACACTAGAACTTCTACTTCTTCTTCTTCTTCTTCTTCTTCTTCTTCTTCTTCTTCTTCTTCTTCTTCTTCTTCTTCTTCTTCTTCTTCTTCTTCTTCTTCTTCTTCTTCTTCTTCTTCTTCTTCTTCTTCTTCTTCTTCTTCTTCTTCTTCTTCTTCTTCTTCTTCTTCTTCTTCTTCTTCTTCTTCTTCTTCTTCTTCTTCTTCTTCTTCTTCTTCTTCTTCTTCTTCTTCTTCTTCTTCTTCTTCTTCTTCTTCTTCTTCTTCTTCTTCTTCTTCTTCTTCTTCCCAATACAGCATAGTCAAGGCTAAGTCCACCCAAATCATGTTTATTTTTGCGTGGATATCACTTTTGTTGACAAGATATCCTCTTCAAACCTTTGCCACAACGAAGCCATAAAAATATATCTTTAACTTTCTGGTGTTTTATAGGAAATTAAGCCATGTTTTTATATTGTAGTTAATATTTGCCTCTTGTTTTTCTAACAGGTCCATATTGGGCAAACCCAGAAAAGATGGAGAAGAAACTGCATGCTGTACCAGCAGCCAAAACGGTGAAGTTCAGGTGTCCGGCAGGCGGGACACCTACACCCACACTACGCTGGCTGAAGAACAGCAAAGAGTTCAAACCAGATCACCGCATCGGTGGTTATAAGGTATAGATTGTGTTTTTAAAAAAAAAAAAAAAACACATGACCTGATGCATTATGGGTTACATAATTCAGAATGTAATTTTTAATGCAAGCTCACAGATACCGTTGCTCAGCAAGGGCAGGTTTTTGGAGCTTAAACCAGCTATACAACAAATGGTATCATTCCTTCTTATGTAATTATTATTAGGAAAACAAACTGGAATATACAGTTGAAGGTGGACGCTGTCTACTTTCTTTACAGATTTTCTGTTAACTGCAGAAGAAAAAAGGAGAGGCCCAGGGGAGTTTTTTTGACTCCTCTTAGCATTACACTTGCCCTATTTCCACTTCACCTCTATGTCTGGATTTACCCAGCATGGTCCAGCAGTGATTGAACAAGAGAAATTAAAAATGTCAGGTTGCACATGTGTAGTTTTTTTTTTTTTTTTTTGTCGCCTAAGATCCTTCTGCCTTAGGCCCATGGTTGCCTTGTGATAAATATGGCCATGCGACTCAAACTAGCCACTAGGGTGGCTGGATATCTATCAGTTTTGGCCATACATGATTTTAGCTTTGTTTAAAAAAGAGGGGGAGCTCTAAGCAAAAGTGCAATTACTTTCTATTTTAAACAACTGAGACGTGATATCGGCCACACAACCACTGTGTGGATCTGCAAACTAGGAAGCAAAGTCTGTGTAAGTAGTGAACAAATATACAGTAGCTGCACCCAGGTACATACTTCAAATGTATGTAAACCCTAACAATGAACGTCTATAGCCAACACATTACATATTGTACATTCACATCCGTCCCTACCCTCAAGGAGTTAAGCTTTCTAAAAAACACACACACACACACACACACACACACACACACACACACACACACACACACACACACACACACACACACACACACACACACGCCAATTTAGTCAGGAGCCAATTGCCCTACTAGCATGTCTTTGGAGTGTAGGAGGAACTGGAATATCTGGAGTGAGCCCACACAAGCACAGGAAGAAAATGCAAACTCTGTGCACACAGTGTCCTGGTTGGGAATTAAACAAAACACCCCAGTATACTATTTACAGTGTTTTTTTTTATATCTGTTAAGTGCAAAAGAAATGATACTGCCAGAAGTCTTGGGAGCCGATAACTTCCATCACACAATTTAGGAATCCAGGCAAGTGTGATTGATGAACTGTATGCCTTTCTGGAAATTAAGGCATATGCATATGTTAGGCCCAATCAAAACTTTTACATAGTACAGAATACCCTAGTTCGCAAACAAATTTGCCAGTCATTAAACAGTTTTTTAAGATTGTGATAAAAGTTGCAGTTCTTGACTATTTAGAAATATTTAGAATTTTATTAAGTTTATTACTAATTGTCTATAGGGTGCCAAACTCTAAAGAGACCTTCACTAATTCAAAGGAACCTTACACTGAGTTACTGGCATTTGCAAGGTGTTGGTGTATGTATAGCCAAAGCCTTTCTTTTCATCTTATGGATTGAGTAGGAAAGGGTTACAACTCCAGCCAGTTTTTTTCTGTGGTCTATGTACCTTTGGGAAAATTTACCCTAACCCCCTTGTCCTTGAGATGCAACAGGGAGTTTAAAGACATCTCCCAAGGTGGTAGGGAAATTCCCCTCTTTGGCAGTTATCCCCGCAACAAGTGTCGCCATTGGAAGATTCCCCTTACCTTTTGTTCTGTACTATTTCCTTTTCTGTAACAATGGCCACTAGAAAAAATAGATGGGTAATTCTCCAATAGGGGCACAGACCATAATACAAACTTGAGACTGTCTAATTTTTCCCCAAATCTAAAATAAATAGTTTTGCCTGGAGATGCACTTTCAGACCATGTTAACAATTTGTAAATTTAGAGCCAACCTGCGGGACAGTGCTTGGTTTGGGCACCTCAGCATGCATGAGGGAACAGTTGCTCATGGGTATGCATACTTATAGATGCTTTACAACAAATACAGCAATACTTCTGTAATGGGATGTTGGAAGAACTGATATTTTAGTACATTGACAGCAGAAGAGTAGTATAAGCCCCAGTCCAGAAGGTAGACCAGCAAAGTAACCCCTCTCTCCTCCTCTCATCAAGGCTGCCTGGTGTTAAGACTATTAGTGATGCTCCACTTTACCTGGGAAGCTGCCAGGACATGAGATCACCTTGCGTGCCAGTCCAGATTTGAAGTTTGGCCATCTTTTTTTCTCTCCCAGCATGCTGTCGTCTTTAGTTTAGCAGAAGTTTTAGACGCTGAAGCTCATTAATCTCTCCCCCTGCTGATTACTGAGCTTGTTAGATGGTTTAACAAGCTGAGGGTAATTAATTAATAAATATAGAAAATGGAGCGAGGCTTGTTATAAGTGCTGACTATCTAGGTATCATCTATCTATCTTTGTATACCTAACTTCTGATTTTATCTTACTCCTAGCTAGGCTGCCTCTGTATAGTAAGTTCCAGCAGAGCTTTAGTATTTGGGCATGAGGCTGTTTGTCCTTGCATGTCTCCATTGACATGTCTTCTGTCCTGGGTGTTTGAAAGTTCACACATACTTTGACCATTATTATAACAATAAATATGACCGGCTATGACCTTTTTAGCTGTTTTTCTTCCTTGACAAATTACTAGGACATGCCATGGAGGAAGGGTGTCCATATGAAGGGTGGTTATTTTATGTTTGTTAATATAATAACCTTAGATGGACAGTTTACATAAAGTGATTCTCTTAACTTCATGCTACTAAAGCATTATGTAAAATAAAAATATAATCATTTTATTTTTGCACTTATAGGTCCGTTCTCAGACATGGAGTCTTATAATGGATTCAGTTGTTCCATCTGACAAGGGGAATTACACCTGTATTGTAGAGAACAAATATGGCAGTATTAACCACACTTACCAGCTGGATGTAGTCGGTAAGAGCACAAATGTTTTCATTAAGAGACCTCAAAAGTATGTCAATCAATTCAAGCTGGCATTTATGATCTATAATTCCTCCAAGACCACAGATCCTGTGGGAATGTTTTTGTACCTTTTTGATTCTTGTATATATGGTAAACACTTTATGGCTCAATGATGAATGTACTCTTATGCCCCGTACACACGGTCGGATTTTCCGAGGGAAAATGTCCCATCGGACAAAGTTGTCGGAAATTCCGACCGTGTGTAGGCTCCATCTGAAAGTTTTATCTCCTGCTCTCAAATTTTCCGACAACAAAGTCCTATCGGACTTTTTCCGATCGTGTGTAGCGAATTCCGACGACCAAAGCTATTGGCTAATAGCCTCTACGTAGTCCCGTTGTACGCAACGAACGTCACCACGTTCAGAATGATCGGATTTTCCGACAGCTTTGTCCGACCATATGTATGCAACACCAGTGTCGGACAAAATCCGTCGGAAAAAATCTGCCAGATTTTGTGGTCGGAATTTCCGACCGTGTGTACAGGGCATTAGTGAGGACTTCCACCGCATAAGAGCAACTAATCTACCAGCAAACAAAACTTTTAGCTCCTTCATTAATGTCCCTGATGAGCTAATATCAGTACAAAGTAGGCTGACACAGGTTTTGCTTTTATAGACCATGTTAATATGGTGCAAGCCAGTGCATGGAAGAGCACTGTTGGCCATGTTTTCGACCAATGCTGGTACATTTTTTGAGTCTTCCATCGTGGGGCCTAGCAATTGGTACAACCTTTTCTTAAACCCGTCAGTTTTCCTTGTCAGGAAACCACAAGTCCACCCATAGCTGTAACCTCAAGTACTAGGTGACTAAATCTATAAATACAGGTTTCCGTTCATCACCACAATGAAAAAAAATTAGACCTGTATTTTTAAATTCAGTGATCCATCACTTGTGATTCCAGCTATGGGTGGATTCCTAATTGGCACACTGCCTAAATCGGTAAGAGCCTTAATTTTTGGCTCTTCGAGGAAGCAAATGTGACTGGTTAGAGCAGAACTAAATGAAGTTCTCCAGTACTTCTTTGCTGGTACGGACATAATGTCCCAAGATAGTTCCAGGTTTGGGGTCTTCTGCTGTCTTTATTGCCTAGGATAACATAACTCCTGTGTCCTGGCTTTGAAGTGTGCAGTGAATGTACACTGAGCTGTGCATGTGCAGCTTGTTGTACACGCTAAAGTATCTTGTAAGGAGAAGGTAAGAAGCTTTTATTGCAGAAGAGATTTGGTATACGTCTCTTGCGATTAAAAATCGTTCCTGCTGGCAAGAAGGGTTGCACACTGGACGTTTTTACAGCTGCTGTTTTTGGCTTCAGCCAGTAAACTCTTCAGCATATCCTATGTGTCCATGAACACATAGGCTGTGATCAGTGTTTTCTGGCTGGTAAAAAAAAATCCCAGAGCTAGTGGGTTTGAAAGACGTTTTTCAGCTATAAAAACGTTCTTTAAAAAAAAATAAAAAATTAAATGTGCTAAACACAGCTATTTGGCATTTATTAATGTTTTTTGAGCCATAAGCTTTTGTGGGAGTATAGTTTTGCATAAGCTGAAAAACGCAACTGCAAAAACGCTGCAAATCTCATTCTACAGCTAACTCTAATTCTGTTTTTAGAACATCCAGTGTGCATGAGGCCTTGGGGCTTTAAAATTAAACCTACCCTATTCCCTCTGGAAGTGTTGGGTGCTTGACCCCCCACGCACTGTGGTTCTGTATATAAGCCCCTAAAGCTCTACAGGGTACGGTAGTGTCATAGGGGTGGGCAGAATGAACCAAGGCACTCAGTGGGGATACAGGCTTTCAACATATCTGGAAGTATCTGTGATGCAGAGGATTCTTCCAGACAGCAGTAAGGGCAGCAGGACATGTTTAAAACTGAATACCCCTTTTTTTTTTTTTTCAAACCTTTCCTTTAGTCAGGAACACAGTCACTTTAAAGCATAGCCATATAATATCTAAATTCCAATAATGTGTACTTAAGCACACACACACACCAAGGCATAATTCAGGGGTGGGCAACTGCGGCCCCCAGCTGTTGTGGCACTACATGCGGCATTGCAAGACTGACAGTTGCTAGCATGACTCCCAGAGGCAGAAGCATGATGGGAAGAGTGGCAGTTACTCTCAGAGGCAAGATGGGACTTGTACTTCTGCAGCAGCTGGAGGGCCACAATTGCCCACCCCTGGCATAATTGGTCATATAGCTAAAAGTGCTTTTTGTGTGCATACATGTCCATGGAAGCTCACAGAATTTTCAGTTTGTATAGCTAACGTTTAAAAATACAACTGGTCTGGTCGCAGTTGTGAAGGAGTTAAATCTGGGTTTGTATTCACACAGCTGGTTTCCTCGCTCATGAAAGCAGTTAAGTGGAGTTACTCTTAACTAGGTGACTGTATGTGCAAAAATGTCTGCATTCTGTTCCATCTGACTGACAAACGCCTCAAGGACTAAATCCATAGGATAATAAATGGCCGGCATTGCATAAACTGTACTGATTGCCTTTAATGTAGCTGAGGTAATTTGGTGATTCCTAAGCCAGTTATATCACGAATGAATGCTGTGTAATCACTCCGAGGGAACCATTTTTAATTCCCCTCACAGATGTCTTGTATGATACGCTCCAGAAAAAAAAAATCAAAACAAATATTTCACAAGCAGCTGTGTTATTTGAGACAAGAATGGAAAGAAATTAGGCAGTTGTGCCTGTTATGATAGCACTGGGCTGGTTTTCAGGGAGGAAAAAATAAAGTCCTTGTTTTTCTGCCCTCTATCTGACAAATCAAGAAATTACCCTCCATTTCCTCAAGTTAGTAGCCAATTCTTCACTCAAATATTTCCTTCATTCAACATCCGCCTTTAATTATCCTACATATTTTAGCCGCTCTGACTCCCTGCCACCCCCATTTCCACCTCACAGATCCTATTAAATTTCAGATATTTCCTGTGCAGGGGGCAATGAGGCCTAGTTTAAGGTGCTGAATTTATTTAGTCTGTCAGCATTTTTTTTTTCCTTAGTCTCCAGACTGCTCCTGCTACATGTCCTTTATTCATTCTGACTGCTTTCTTCCTGGATGTTAAAAAAAAAAAAAAAAAAAACGCAAACAAAGCCTAATTTAGCAGTTTGGGAAAAGGCAGACTTGTCGGCTATTATGGAGAGCATGGCAAGAATGAAACTGATTACTACTGACAACATGGAGAGCTCTACTTTAACCCAAACTCTGATAAATTATGCCCAGTTGGTCCTATTTATTAAATTGTGAGACAGGAAAGCACAAGCTGCAATCTTTTTAACAGATTTGAAAATATGTAGAAAATAGCTGATTGCTGCAAGTAATAAACACTTTCCATTGATAATACCTGTGAAGATGTCTTATCCAATAGTTGGTAATCCACTGCATGAAACTCCCTGTGTTTGTTTTTTTTTTTTTTGTTTTTATACATTTTTTTTTTATTTAAAAAAAAAAAAAAAAAAAAAACATTTTTAATATCAGTTTTTATGCAGATGTACACTGATCAGCCATAACATTATGGTAACCCACCTAATGCTGAGTAGGTTCCCCTTTTGCCGCCAAAACAGCCCTGATCTATCGCAGCACTAATGCCATTAGACCTTTAACTACTTCAATACAGGGCATTTATACGCCCTTCCTGCCCAGACCAATTTTTAGCTTTCAGCGCTCACACACTTTGAATGCCAATTATTCAGTCATGCAGTTTCATACAAATAGAGATTTCTATTGGTGGTATTTAATCGCCACTGGGTTTTTTATTTTTTTCGACATACCGTATATACTCGAGTATAAGCCGAGTTTTTTAGCACATTTTTTTTTTTGTGCTGAAAATGCAGCAGAGAATTACATTTTCTGACCCGAATTTGGGGCCCCGTATCTCGGGGCCACTTGGTGCTAGGAATTTGGTGTGCCAACCCAGTGGAACTAGCACTACAACATATCCAAGAATGGGGTTCCTAGCACCAAGTGGCCCCGAGATACAGGGCCCCAAAGTAGGTTTGGAAAATGTCATTCTCTGCTGCAGAAAAGTGCTTGACATTTTCCGAACCGACTTTGGGGCCCCACATCTTGGGGCCACTTGGTGATAGGAACCCCATCTTTTTTTGACTTAATAAAACTTCTTAAAACTGTATTGCTTTCTTCTTCTACATGTGGCAAATGTTTACTGCCCCAACCATAACCAACCCTTTTTTTCTTTACCCAACTTCTTGCAAAACTATCACGATTTACTGAAGGTTTGATTGTTTTAGCGGGGGACATAAATATGCCTCTGGACTCCACTATTGACACCGCACAGGGCTGCTCTAATATCCCATTTAAGCGACTAGCGCATGTCAAAAAAAGGCTCTTAGATTTACAACTTGGACGTCTAGCGCTTACTTCACCCTAAAGAAAGTCTACTCCCACTTTTCTAAAATGCACCACTCCTACTCCAGAATAGACAACATCTTTCTGGATCACTTTCACCTCCCTCTCCTTACGCTCTGCCAACATAGGTACTGCATCCATCTCGGACCATGTACCTGTTTCTATACGCTTGACCATGCTTCTCTGCCACACCTAAAGATAAAAAGTGATCTTGCGTGGTAATATTAAATCACTCAAAACACTGAATGAAAAAATCCCCAAAGGAATTGATAAAGTGCAAACAATAAATGTATACAAGTGTCACAATAATACTCGGTGACCAACGACCACATATCTCACTCCCAAACCTAATGTCAGCATTCTCTGATTTTCCAAACCATATCTAACTTCAAAATTAACCTATCAAAGTCTGAGATATTAAATATAACTGTCCCCCAATCAGTTGCTGACTAGCTGAAGCCCCTTTTCACCTTCCGCTGGGAAACCAAACGTATGAAATATCTCGGTATATATCTTCCCCCCACAACCTCCACTCCCTCTTCAAACACAATTGTCCCCCTCTTGAACAGTATTAGAACAGACCTCAGGAAATGGTCCTCCCGCTCACATTCCTGCCTAGGCAAAGTTAATATAATTAAGATGCACATCCTACTTTGCATTCTTTTCATCTTTCAAATGATCCCCTTAGGGGTTCCCATAGGATTCTTTACTCTGCTCCAGACCATGATCGCCCGCTTTATTTGGAGAGATGGCCATCCCAGAGTCTCCAGAGCAGTACTATTTCGCTCCAAATGCTCGGAGGGATTGGCTCTCCCCAACTTCAAAGCTTATTATCATGCTGTAGTATTATCACATATTGCAGACTGGAAATATGCCATTGTCTCTAAATTATGGGTACAGTTGGAACAATTTGTGGTTCGGATCTTTCCACCGCTCCCTGGATACCCCGTTCCTCTAGAAACCTTTCTTAAAATACCTCACCCCTCACCACATCCTCTCTAGACGTTTGGGACGGACTACATAAGAAACTCTCCTGGTCATATGACTCTCCTCTCTCTGATGCCACTCCTACATCATAAACATTTTATGCCGGGCTCCTTGGACCCAGGATTCAAATCATGGTCACCAGAGGGCCCTCTCCTATTACATCAAATTCTCAGTTCAAACACCCTGGTTTGGGATCCAAACCAGTCACACTCATGGACAAATGGAGGTACAATAAACTGCAATGCTTTGTTGGAGTATCCAAGATCTCAATGGAATTGAATCCCTGTTCAATAACATGGACCCCCCACTACACTGTATTTCACAGTTCTATAGGGCTCTTATTGGATTACAGAGCCCTCCGTACCCTGCCTATTTGACCAAATGGGAATCCGACCTTGGCTCCAATATTACAAACAAGAAAAAGGACAAGGTTCTCCAACTTGTACATGTCTCTTCACTTGCTTTGACTATGGCGGAATCCAATTACAAGCTTCTCACCAGATGGCACCACACACCAGCTAAACTCCATTGAATGTTCCCCGCCAACTCCCTGCTATGCTGAAGTAACTGCAAAGATGATGCTACCCATGCACACATCTGGTGGTTCTGCCCCCTCATACGTCCATTCTGGTCTAAGGTGATAGATCTGATTCATCAGATTACTGATGTTAAGCTTCCCCAGGAACCCTGGACTATACTCTCACGCCACCCCAAAGCCCATTGGCAGGTATAAACGCTCGCTCATTCCCCACCTGCTAAATACAGCTAATGCCCTCATTCCCACTCTTTGGAGCCAACCTACAATCCCATCCATGAAGACTTTGCTGCAAAAGGTATCTGAGGTAAGCCCCATGTAAGAACTTACCCATATTGCAGGGGGAACTACCAAATGTCATGCTCTAATCTGGGCCCCTTGGACCTCATTCCTCACCACCCCTTGCTATAAGGACATCATCTCCTCAACCTCCCAGGATACCCAAACGACCTAAAATGTTCCATCATCTAGCCCAACATTCCACTGCTACCTGTGGTGTAGGGTCCACCCCCTTGAACTTTCAGAAGTTTATTTGTATCTGGATTTGAACCATTTATACGAATATTACCATGTCTGCCAGCCTCCCACCTTAAATTTTAACTCCTTCTCAGTGCAACTGTTACCAAGTAATTTATTCTTTTGATGCATGTATACCTGGGGGCTCGCCTAGACCCATATCAAGAGCCAGGTACTGTAATCCAGACTTTTTTTTTTTTTTTAATATTTTAATTTTTTTTTTTTTTTGTCGCTGTGGGTCCTAGATTGTATTTCCTCGCTAAACTATGGGTATACAGGAGCCCTTGTATTTGGTCTCTTTGACTGTTGGAATAATGACTTATTTTGTTACTATAGTCTTCTTGTTTCTGTATATTCTATGTTTAATAATATATAGATATTAAACCAGCAGGCTTCCATTGCGCTTTGTGCTGGGGCACGTTATCTGATTGGGAACATTACATGGCCAAGCACTGGGAAGAAATAAGAAAGGGTCTGGTGACTGGTCCCAATGTGGGCCATCAGTGGCTTGACCAGCATTGCTGGTGATGGTTTTTGTTACTGTCCCTGTTGCACTGGCAATCTGTACTTTTTTGTAAGTGTAGAGGGGGAGTATCGAGCAAAAGAAGGGATTATAGCCAAGATGGAAGAAATTGTTTTATTGATAAACCTGTAGTACATTCACAATGCATTTGGGACTAAAAGCGATGGATTTGCATTCTTTTTTTTTTTTCCCCTTTAGAGCGTTCCCCTCATCGGCCAATCCTTCAAGCTGGACTGCCAGCGAATACATCAGTTACTATTGGAAGTAATGCCGAGTTTTTCTGCAAAGTGTACAGCGATCCACAGCCTCACATACAATGGCTTCGGCACATTGAAATCAACGGGAGCAGAATAGCCTCCGATGGCTACCCTTATGTAGAGATTCTGAAAGTAGGTACACTTATTTAATGTCTGAGTATAACATCTGGCTCTGGAAGTGATTGGGTTAATATAGGTAGCTACTCCTGGTCTTGTTTAGTGTGAAAAGCCTGATGGAAAATCAGCCGACCAGATGCAGCACTTTTGAGTCTGCCGAATACAATTAGTCAGGGTCTGTATTATTTATTAACTGGGGGGGTTGCTAAATATAGAGCCGTCTAGGACCATATCCTGACAACAGGCTCTGGCGCACTGACGCGATGTGACGGGGCAGTCTTCTCCTTCACATTGAATGAACCAGCAGGCTTGTCTTCTAGAGTCTGCATCGAGTTAGAAAGTATTTTATTCATTCGGTATTGTATTGAGATTTACAGTGTGTTTCGGGAAGACAATAAATGTACATTAAATGTTTAAAATATAGTTTTCAGTGAGCTAGATATTAGTAGATTTATTGCACATTTTCTAATGTAGGATCAGCTTTGTTGCATATATCCAAAAGTTGAAGATCAGCTGTAACCAGAACATATACATTTGAGGGTAGGTAGGATTAGAACCTCTTAGATTTTTGTATCCACAGTGGAGAAATTGCCTCTCCTAGGGTCGAAGAGACAGAAAGTGGTGTGAGATCAGACCACATTTTTATTTATTTAATAGGGGAAGCCTTGTGAGATTTTTCTTCTATGTGCCTTCCTCTCCCAGTGATACCAGTTCTCCTTAATTCATGTCCTGGTGTCCCACTATGAGGAATAATCTTCTTAGCTACGGCACAGACTATAAGAAAAATCTGACAAAGGTTCCATTTATCCAAAACTAAATGAAATGACATACTTTAAAGAGTTAAAGACATAAAGATGAAGATATTTGAGATTTATGTAGCCCTTTTGATTTTGTGTTGTCATATTACACAAAAGGTAACCCTAAAATGACAGCGGTAGTTGTATTTTTTTGGTAGCGTTAAACAGATCAGTGGTTCATTTCAAAATAAAAATGTAGTATACTACAGCTCACCAATCATTCAGTGTGGTGGCTGCATTCGTTTTCTTTTTTCCACCTCTGTTTTCACCTGGTGATCTGACCAGTAGCACATCTCCTGTATTAGTTTCCCCACTCTGGATAAAGGAGCACAGGGGGCACCTTTGGACAGCAGCATTGTTAATATGGGGGGGGGGGGGGCGTGTTGGATGTGCTAGCAGATTTAGACTAACATTTACACTAACAAACTAAAGTTGAACTCCAGCTAACATTATTTAAAGTGGTGGTAAACTCTGTTCTACCACTTGTTCCGACAGGCAAGCCTGTAGTAAGGCTTACCTGTAGGTACTGTGAATATCTACTAAACTTGCACAGTTTAGGAGATAATCAGTGCATGCAGCCGGTGACGTTACCGGCGCATGCACTCTGAAGGTCCGGCAAATGGTGCTGGACCTTTAGAGCCCGTGCCGTAAACAAACAGCGGCTCCCGCGCGCATGAGTGACATCATGGCACACTCGGCCACTCATGTAGCCGGAGGATCCAAATCCGGAATTAAGACCGGGGGAAGAAGTTAGCCCTCTCAACAGTGACAGTGTGGCGCTGGGGGGCTTTGCTCTAAGGTAGGTCTCTCATAATGTGCTAGTATGCAATGCACATTATGACACTACTGCGGTTTACTTCAGCTTTAAGCAGTTACAGCATTTTTATCTTTTTGTGATGAAGGCTTTACATAAAAGCTGATCATAGTAACCACCCCCGTCAGTGGTAAATAATTTGTCTCAACACTAACTGCTACATCTACAGGGAAGCGTGTTCTGTTGAAAAAAACAGACTTACTGGCCAAATCACCAGATGAAAATAAAAGAAAGAAGCCCTTTAAATTAAAACGAATGCAGCCATCGCATCTAAGAATTGCTAAGCTGCACTATAATAATTGCTTTTGGGTTTAATACCGCTTTAAATCAATTTATTAATTTGTGTTCAATGTCCTTTTAGTATAAATGCTGCTTAAAGGACTAGGTTACCCACAAAGTAAAAAAAAAGGTGTTTCATAAATAAAATGTTATCCCTTTTGGATAACCTACCAGGTAGCTGCTACAGATATTGTGAGCAGAGTAATCGGATTTCATAAATGCTCATTACCTGGTAAGCGGCCCTTTAAATATTGGATTCTGTTTTGCGAAACTGTTAATACATGTGTCCAGCTTGAATTTTAAATGTAAATAAGAGGTTTATTTACTCTGTAAATGATTATGTCTTATGAAATTTTGGGATACCCAAGGCCAGATTTATTAAAATGTACAAAAGTGTCTGATTGCAACATTTATCTAAAGTTCCTGTAATGAAGAATTTGGACCCGGAATATGGCAGCTAGAAAATGTGTCTGTTATGGAGTAATTGGAGCCCTGTATTAGATTGGATGCCTGCAATTACACTTCATGTAGGGACCTAACCTGGTGTGTAAGTAGGTGTGACCAGTCCTGTAGACCAGTGGTCATCAACTCTGTCCTCAGGGCCCACTAACAGGCCAGGTTTTATGTATTACCTTGGGGAGATGCAGACTAGAATACTGCAATCACTGAGCAGAAAATGATATCACCTGTGATGTATTTCAGTTATCTTGCAAACCTGACCTGTTGGTGGGCCCTGAGGACAGGATTTGATAACCACTGCTGTTGACAACTGTGTTATTAAACTCGAGCGCTGTTATCTCAATTAAATTGGTTCTAAAGGCTGAAGGCTTTTTTTCTTCATGCATTCTATGCATGAAGGTAAAAAGCCTTCAGAATGCAGCTTCCCCAGTGATTCACACCACTCCTCCTCCTCCTTAGTCAAGATGTGCTAACACCTAAAGCTGATCTCCATGTTGCCTGTCATCTTAAGCTGGTCCAAGCTATTTCCTTTACCAAATGCTACTGTAGCGCTAAGCACTGTATGTCCTGCATGTAACTTCAGCTACATACTACACACAGTGCGGGGTTCCAGCCTTTCAGCTGTGAGAGAAGAGACTCCCTCCCGCT
Source organism: Lithobates sylvaticus (assembly GCA_028564925.1). Lineage (NCBI taxonomy): Eukaryota > Metazoa > Chordata > Amphibia > Anura > Ranidae > Lithobates > Lithobates sylvaticus. Next base: position 102,050,639 of record CM053029.1, read on the forward strand.
CAGACCGACTCCTATTTTGTTCTGTTTATGATACGGGAAGTCTGTCTCACACCCAGAACCTAGCACTGTGTGCTGTGTGTAACTGAAGCACTTGGTGAAGGAAATGGTTTGTTTGGACAAGCTTGGTCCAAACAAGCTATTTAAAGTGTTGGGAAACATGGTGATCAGCTTTAAAGGAAGTGTAAATCCTTAAGGTAGTTCACCTTAATGCATTCTATACATTAACGGGGAAAACCTTCTGTTCTGCAGCTCCCCCCCCTCTCTCTCTCTTCATTGGACAGATTGATAACAGCAGGAGCCAATGCTGCTCCTGCTGCTGTCAATCAAATACTGTGACCCTGGAGCAGGGGGCAGGGCCAAGTCCTTCTGTCTGTCAATGGACGCAGCAGCGGGACTCGCAGCCCACACGGGTGCCCCCATGGAAAGCAGATTTTCTAAGGGGCACCAGATTAAGAGGGGCTTGGAGCGCTGGCGGGGGAAGCCAGAAGAGGAGGATCAGGGCTGCTCTGTGCAAGACTATTGCACAGAGCAGGTAAATATAGGCATGTTTTGTTTAAAAAAAAAAAAAAAAAAAAGGGTTACAACAACTTTAAGAAATTACCTGCACACTATAGAATAAAATGCTTTTTTTGTTGTTTGTTCCCCCTTCCTGGGGTCCAGATATTGTCCACTTCCTCACAATTGCTCAATACAAGCAGAGACATACCACATAGTGTTGTTTTTTTTTTTTTAAACGTTAAAACACACTCACATTAAACAGTGCACAATCTCTTGCACCTAGGTAAAGCATAATGTAAATAAAAAGCCTATGGCATACAGCAGAAATCAGCATGAAAAAACTGTAATCCAAGTTGCTTCCTGATCTGTCAGACAGGTGATGCCTTTATACAGACAGTCAGCTCAGATGCAGTGACCTCATCCGTCCTTTCCGGACTGGCTGGAATATTTTTTTTTCAATTAGTTGACATGGATTAACAGTAATAATGCCTAATGAATTTTATTATATTTGCTTTGATAATTTTCAGTCCCATCTCTTGCCTGCAATTGAGCTGCAGAAAAAAGTCTGTGATCCCAAGTTTCTTTGTGTTTGATAATCGAGTATAGGTCCACTTTCTAATTTACTGTGGAAAACCCTTTTTTAAAGGCTGTATTTGAATTTTTAAAAGAAGTTAAACACTGCCTCTGTATGCAGCAGCATACTATGCTCTGGCCACATTTATAATGGCCGATTAGCTGTGGGCAGAAATACTGTCCATAAACCAAACTGTCTGTGTCCGGTGCCGGTCAGGAGCTCTGTTTGCATGTAACTGCCTGGATGTGAACAGTGGTGGTGCCAGCCATTCATTTATACAGTGACCGCACAGTTGCTTTTTGCATACAGTGTGTGCACGAAGCTGTTCTCTGCCAACAAGAATCCGCTGGCAGATGCCCGTGTGAAGGAGGCCTCTGATAAAAGTGCCTGAACTATGCAATACAATGTTTACTTTCAAAATGCTATTGCGTCAGACAAGTAGGAGCCTTAAAGACATGTTCTTCACTCTTCCCGGTGCCAGCATATTGCCTACTGTTACTATATTTATATAAAATTAAAAAAATCAAAAGCATATGCATACATTCAGTAGCTTGCAAGTATCCAACTAATGCTGGGAATAGGCAACTTGGAAGTGTGGCACAGGTGACTTTTAGTAAATCTGGCTCTTGGTTTGTGGGAAATATCAGATCTGTGTTTGTTGCTGTGTTGACACCCTGATGTATTCGGTTTATTTCAGCACTCTGGGATTTATAGCTCAGACGCAGAAGTTTTGACCCTGTACAATGTGACAGAGGCAGAGAGTGGGGAGTACATATGTAAAGTGTCCAATTATATTGGTGAGGCCAATCAGTCTGCGTGGCTTACCGTCACCAGACCCATGACTCAAGGTAAAAAAAAAATTTGGTGGCACCTCCTGAGCTAAATTAAGTCAAACTAGGCCTTTGGGACAATTGCTCTCCAAAAACCAGTTGGTGGGCATATTGTACATCTACCCCTTTTTTTTTGTCTGCTTTATTTCCATGGAAAAATACTTTTGCGTGTGGCCTGGTTTAGTTTCAGTAATCTTTCTTTCTCTCTAACTCTCCTGTCTGTGTGTTCTGAACTCTTAATAACTGTATACTTTGCTCAGCTGCTTCCAGGACCCCTTCTGGAGGGAACAAAACTTTTTAATTATATGTAATGCCTTCCTGCAGAAAGATACTTTAATCTTTACTATGACACTACTTCCTGTTACTGCTGGAATCTAGAAATTATACACATCGTAACAGTCCATCTGGAAATTAAATATGTCTCTGTCTATCAAGAGTGGAAAACATGTTCTGTTCCAGAATGAACAGCTTTTCAGAAAGTTTAAAGGGCTTGGCTGTCTTCCTTGGTTCTTGGAATGGACTGCTGTCATATCAGTCAGTGCAGTTGATCCAAAATGGCTGTGGGAGGAAGTAGTGGGTTTTTATTTCATGCTGCAAAATTATGGGGTCTGAACAATTTCCTTAAATTTAACTTTTTGTTCCAAATTGTGACTTAGAGGTCATAAACTCCCTGATCATGCCCTAACACATTAAGATTTGAAAATAAATATTTCAGATAGAGTAGTTGGTTAAATTCCCTGCATAGATTTTGTCTTATGGCAGAGAACTATCTTGCCTGTATTGTCCCGTAGAGACAAAAGGAAGTAAAGGAAAATCTCCCCAAAATAAATAAAGCCATTCATACATGAATTGAAATTGGTCCGTCCAGTTCAGTAGGGACCAGCCAAAATTCAATCAATGTATGGGCTAGCTGGTTGTACACAATTTGATCAACTTGTGTAGAACTAGCCTGTCGGGTTTTTCCCGAGCGATCAATGCTGCAAGTAATAGCCGGCAATAGCCTTGCCCGTCAGCAGAATACAATAGCTCAACGGTAGTGATTCCCCTATCCACATTGAATTTTTTTTTTTTCAACTCGCTGAAACGAATGATAAAAAAAAAAAAAAATCCTGTATTGCCTGCCCAAGGGAAATCCCATTTTAGTCCTTACAAACCAAGTGTTCCTATTGGACAATTGCACCTATTCCTTTTTGGTGGTGACAAATTTAAATTTTTTTTCACATTTTTAGTCCCAGTGACAGCGGTCACCAGGACAACGAGTGTATGTGAAATTCCCCAACAGGAACACAACAGGAACACACAACACAATCTGGTTCCATCCCTATTCTACTCCCCCACACTTCAAGTCCAGAAATCAGGTTGCCAAAGCACTGACAATGGGGATTATGACACTTCTAGAGGCATTTCTATCAGAAAAAGTGAACTCAAGCATCCTAGGTAAAGAGCATTTTATGGACAAAATGACTGCTTGTTGGGGCTCCCAAAACTGTAGAAAATATTAAATAAAATACATTTTGCCATCCCACCTATAACACAAGTGTGGGTTTTAGGCACACCCTACTACTACATTTCTCTAACTGGCTTACAAATGCTGTATAGTTTTATCGCCTGTGATTTCTTTTTTTTTTTTTTTTTTTCTACTAGAGTTAGCTTAACTCCTATTCTAATCTACAATAACATTGCTAGAATGAGATCTTAATAAACTTAGGTTTTCAAAATTCATAAGGCTCCTCCTAAATGTTTCCAATAGTTTGTGTTTAACAAAGACATTAATGGCATGGAATACTACACATTCTCTTTTCTTTGCTTTCTCTATCATCCTGTTTTTCAGAAATGAACAAGGCCATAATGCTTGGGTTTCATTTTTCCATGTGTTTAATCTCCAGCATGTTATAAGTGGGCAGGAGGTCTCAATTTTGGTGATGGGTTTAACTTAAGTTAGCTTCTCTTTAGGCCAGGCTTTAGGGTATGTGTATTCCTTAAATCTTCTAACAAGATTTCTTCCAGTGGTTTCTTTTCTTTGTCCTTGGCACCATCTGGTTCCAGGACAATACCTGCCCACACCTCTTCTGGTTCTCATGGCATTTCGCTTGTCCGTCTCCCCCCTTCCCTTCTTCGATGCTGTTCTCTGTAGACTGCAGGAGTCAACACCACCGACAAGGAGATGGAGGTTCTCCACCTGACGAATGTCACTTTTGAGGATGCTGGCCAGTATACCTGCCTGGCCGCTAACTCCATTGGGCTCTCTCACCATTCTGCATGGTTGACCGTTCTTGAAGGTATATATGGTTCTATTCTGTCCTCTCCTCTTAAATGTTACATGCATTTCTGATTCAAAAGGTACCATCTTTCAGTGCAAAAATACTTTTAGTTAAACTAGACTGCAATGTGTGCTATAATTTTGCAATGATTTCTACAAAGAAATGAATAAGAGAAGAAATGTTTTTAAAATGAAGTATTATTTTCTGTAACTGCTCTTCCCCCAGCTGGGAGAATTTCAAACAAATTAACAGAAGTGTGAGGTTTCTCATAATTCCCTCTTAAGGACATAACTATGGTTATTACATATATATATATAGTAAAGATTATGGTCCATAGACAACACTGATAAATGTACACGTTTGGAGCCCTGTTGAGTTGCGCATCACTGATCTAGAATATTTTGACAACTGTTAAATAGTTCTCATTGAGTAAAAATGGGACATACAAAACTATGCTAATTTTTCTAGATAAAAAATTTGCTATAGGAAAGGTTTCGTATCCAGAGAACTATCAAGTCCCAAGTTACCTCTGTCATTCCATGTCCTCTCCAGTTTCCCGTCTGCATCTTTCATATCCTGTGTACTTACCCCTATCCCTTTTAATATGTTCCTGTTATTTGCTCTTTCCTTCCCTCATTTTATCAACTTTGTTGCTCATAAACGTGAGTTTAGGAGCTTTTGGTGTTTTTTTTGTATACACAAGCTTTTAGCAGAGTTTAGGAGCTGCTGCAGTTAGAGAGAATCTCGCTCGCTCTCTCTCATCACATTCAGACTGGGAACGTTTTGACCTCCGGCTGCGGGACAATGCAAAATGGTGAATGTAGACATTTACATGAAGCCTTAAAGCAGCCCTCTGGCTTTCACACTGGAGAGACAGGAGAGGCGTTTTACAGGTGCTATTAGCACCTGTAAAGCGCCTCAGTGTGAAAGGGGTCTTAAAATTAATACTTGTCACCCTTAACCCTATCCTAACATGTAACCCAATCTATCCCACAAAAATGTGGTTTCCAGGTGTTTAAGGTTTCATCTACCTTACATGCTAATAGAGGAAAGGAAATATTGTATATACTCGCGTATAAGCCGAGGCACCTAATTTTACCACAAACAACTGGGAAAACCTTTTTGATTCGAGTATAAGCCTAGGGTGAGAAATGCGCAGCTACTGTAAGTGGAAAAGAGGGTCAACAATGCCCATTTGCAGCCTCACTGTGCCCATTTGCACTGTGCCCATTTGCTCTGGAGCCATAGGTCCCCCCACTCTCACTACTTATCTGTATCAGTAATAAAACCGCTTTTTGTTCTTGATACTGGGTTGATTGCTTCTATTCTTTTAGATGTGTTTATTACACAGTCCAAGGGGAAATAATTAAACCATTTCAGGGAAGAATTGCTATATGCAGCCAAAATTTGGGGTCTCTGGACCCAAAGGGTCCCGAAATGACATTGCTGCAGATGGACACAGTTGACCGACTTTTGGGTTCCTTGCACCAAGTGGCCCCGAGATACGGGCCCCAAAGTCGGGTTGGAAAAAAAAAAATAGTATAAGCCAAGGGGGGCACTTTTAGCACAAAAAAATGTGCTGAAAAACTTGGCTTATACTTGAGTATATACGGTAAGTATAAAATCCCCTTTAACCACTCTCACTACTTATCTGTATCAGTAATAAAACCGCTTTTTGTTCTTGATACTGGGTTGATTGCTTCTATTCTTTTAGATGTGTTTATTACACAGTCCAAGGGGAAATAATTAAACCATTTCAGGGAAGAATTGCTATATGAAAAGTTGAGTTTAATTCCCATTCTCATATCAGCTGAAGGCTCCTGTGTTGCCTTGAGACACATTTCTAATTAAAACCAAATTTTCTAATTTTGGAAGTTTTGTTTTTATGTGGGTTTAACCCCCTCTAAACATAAATTAGACTGAAGTATAGGCAGAATAATATAACAATTTTTTTTCTGGAAGTCATTCCACCTACTTTTATTTCTTAAAAGAAAATACCAGCATGATTGATAAATGAGTTGTACTGTGGCAAAGACTAAAAAATACACATGATGCTTTTTTTTTTTTTTTTGCCTGAATATATTTAGTGTTGATTTAAGACTTAAAGTCGATGTAAACCCTCACATATACCCAGTGAAGTGAACAGCCTCGGATTATACACAGGGATGAAACAAATCTCCCTACATAAGTTTTACATGTATATCTGCTGTCTTCAGCTTTATGTATTCTATGTAAGTGCACATTGTGCTAGATTTTTCTCTTCCTGTTAAGCACTGAGTGTGAAGTCTGGGCATACAGCCAAGACAGTTGGTTGGAGAAAAGGCACACACCCCACTCCACATTGGCAACAGAAGAAAGGAATGTGCAGAGCTTTGCTGTGAGAAGGCAAGCTGTCTGCTACTCTATAACAACCTCCCACGACACAAACTTTCAGCTGCTTTTATCTCCTGTGTCAAAGAACTTGTCAGAATCGGGCTGATAACAGAGCTACGGAGCAGGAGAAAGCCTGCTTTGGAGAGGGATAAGAAAACACTATAGATATGTGCCCAGCTCAAATTTCCTGACTCGGTTTTACATCCACCGCAAGCCTGGTACACACTAGCGTTTTTTTTTTCGTGCAAAGAACTGCGATTTTCCCCGCTGAGCTGTTGTCTTCTGACAGGTGGACGACCCCTCCACCAGAACACTCCGATCAGCTATTGGCTGAGAGCGCTGATCGGGAGTCGTCGGCTGCTGGTTTTCCAGCATGCACGTCCGACATAACGACATACACACGGGCTGAATGTCAGCTGGTATTTTTTGTACCGGCAAATCGCTCCTGACATTCTGCCTGTGTGTACAGGGCTTTACATTACAGTACACTGCATGGCGAAAAGTATGTAGACCTACATCAAGCCTAATAAACATCTTTGGGGCGAATTGGAACACTGATTGTGAGACAGGTCTGTTTGTCTAATGTCAGCTGGACAAAAAGACCAACCAAAAAGTTGAGCTTAGGTGTTAACCTCACCTGCTTGCTTCTGTGCTGTTAATACTAGTTAACCTTATATATAGTACATTAACTATACATTAAAAAAGGGAAAATTTGATAATTTTTAGTGATTCGTTTTAGTACAGGACAATTGTACTGTAAATCCTAAATTAAAATCTTCACTTATAAACAGAGTAAATATCTAATTTATATGTCAGAATGGCCGCAACCAGGCAGTATTTGGAGTACAAGTAGAGTGTGTTGCGTTTTAAAGCTCCTTATATGAGCGCACCAATAGATACTATGCGTTTTAACTTTAGTGTGAACAAATTGTCCGATTTTATTTACAACTTGGTAAATGGAACGTTTAACGGGCCCTTGTGACCTGTATTGTCCTGCCTTTACTCTCAGCTGGAGGATTGCTCTGCAAGTTACAGATTAATAATGTTTCACTTTGAAATGTCCCCTAGTCTGTTGTCCTTTTGGCTCATATGAAATGCATGTGTCAGTGCTCCAGTGTTTAGGAGGGTTATAAAGCCAGTTAATTTTACAACAATGTGCATGTATTTGTGCCGAAGAGGTCAATGGAGCCGGTTTACAATAAATTAAACTACACAAGGTGCAAAGATCTAGTTTGCCTTTATTAACCCAAATAGACACTGGAAGTACCAAAATGTTGATGGGATTTTCTTTCTTTTCTATCCATCTTGTGGATATGGCATCTCTTTTCTCTATTATTCTGCCATATATTGTATTTTCTGTCCATCTTCATTTTGTTTTTACTTTTGTTGTACATGTATGCTTAAGTTTTTAGTTGTTGTTGTGTGTGTGTGTCTTTTTATTTTTTTTAACTCGTGAGTATTTGTAATACATTAATTTGTCTTAGCTCAAGGCAAAATAAGTTACTTTAAAGTACACCTGTCATGATGGAACTATGTTGTTTGTTTCCATTTCCATATAATTGACAATGGTTTTGAAATGGCCTTCCCAACTAGATCCTATAAGTGTGATAGTCTAGTATCCACAAAATGATGAACATACGGTGTGTTTACAGAATGACTTTTTGGGTTTGCTGCTCACAAGTATTAGTCAGACGGCAATACAACTAGCATTTTTATAAAGATGCCAGCAATGACTGCCCCTCTGTCTATTTCTCTCATGAGAGGTGTACTGCATTTAAATCAGTTGTTCAGCCATATTCATACATTGCAGTTTGTATTACTAGTATTTTCTGTTACTCAAGGAGCAGTATAAATGCATAGGTTACCTATAGTTACAACAAGGTCCAATGTTTACATAAATGCATTTGTGTTTTTTTTTTTTTGTGCGTGCTCAGAGTTCAGCTTCAAACTAATAAATAAAACATTTTATAATCTATACTCTTCAAATGGGGTCACATGTCTCTGTATTAGCTCTCTAGTACTATTACATATTTCTCACTGCCCCCTTACTCTAAATGATTTAAGGCTTTGTGGATAAGGAGCTGTGAACAATATTTACAGCATGGTTACAAGTTTATGCATGGCCACACATTTAACCAGAAGTAATTCAGACCACATTTATACAAATGTATTGATTGCGCTTTTATAACAATAACCCTTTCATGTACATGGGCACAGCTGTGGATGAGAAACCGGCACACATGACCTCCTCACTACACCTTGAGATTATCATTTACTGCACGGGAGCTGCCATCGTGTCTGCCATGTTCGTGACCATCATTATCTTCAAGATGAAGCATCCTTCCAAGAAGTCTGACTTCAACAGCCAGCTGGCTGTCCACAAGCTGGCCAAGAGCATTCCACTGCGCAGACAGGTAACAGAAAGTATATAGGGGGTTTACATGCCTTACACACCACACATTGATCAGTTCTGATAGTATGTTGCAACTAAATTTAGTATGGTGAAACTAAGTTCAGTGCTTTGCGGAGGACATAAACTATGTATATCGGTTCCTACAACAGGGGAGTTTACAGTCTAGTATTGCTACTGCAGTCATATGGACTTGCAAATAGAATGCTGGGTCTAGTTTGTAAGCTTACCTGCATAACTTTGGGTTGTGTAAGAAAACTCCTATACCCAGGCTCTCCAAACTTTCTAAAGAAAGGGCCAGTTTACTGTCCTTCAGACTTCAAGGGTGCCAGGTTGTGCCCAGTGGGAGTAAACAATGCTGATCTTTGGTATTAGGGGGAGAAGTAGTTGGTATCAGTGGGAGGAATAGTGCCCCGTTTTTGTTAGTGGAAATATGCCCCATCATTGGTGTCAGTGAAAGCAATCCTGCCTCATTGTTGGTTTCAGTGGCAAGAATAATGCCTCAAGGGCTGGATAAAGGCAAGTAAAGTGTCGCAGTTTGTCCTGTCCTATACCAACAGCAAACTTGTGAAAACCACCAAAGAGAAAACACAGCAGGCCAGTTTTAGTTAAAAATGTCTTGATTTCACTTGAAAGTCTGATCTCCTCACCTGGGATCCTTGTTTTCTGATGTCCTTGTTGGTTCAAATGCTTTAGTAAGTGAGGGTCCCAGGTGGGTGTTTGCTCCATATTGTTTGAACGTTTAAGTGGAGATTGGCTTAGAAGTTGTGCCTGCGTCCAAGGTGGAAAGAAAATATTTATGCGTGGAGTTTTGGAGGAGTATTGATTTTTTTTTTCTTTAAGTTATGCAAACGTGTAGAGAACACGTACTCTACATGCAGATCATGTCCTCGATGTGATTTACCAGCAATAAACCTGACCCACTTAGCTACGGAGCTGTTTAACTCATTTTATGCATCCATAAAATAACAATTTATAAAGGAGAACTCCTGGAAATATAATTGAAAAGGAAAGTGGTTAGTGAGCATAATGTTGTTGTGTTTTTTTTTGTATCATTTTTGTCACAGGTCTCTGAAAACTTGCCAAGAGCACATCGGCAACTTTAGTTAAGCATTTCTGGTCTGCGAGTTCTGTGCTTCTGGTCATTGCCATTTTATGAATGGAACTTGTTGATGCTAATGCTGACCCAATGGACATTCGTTACAGTGGCCAATTCCATTTATAAAACTGCAGCTTAACCAAATCCACTATACCATAGTCAAGAAAAGACTGAATCAAACAGATTTTACATTGATTTTCATTTTAAATAAATTAACCCCAGTATTTTTTTAAATAAAAACTTTAAAGCTACTCTGTTGCTAAAAGAAATCCTCCTGCAAGGAACATATGGGATACTCTCCCCTTCTGCCATCCATCTCTGCAGTATTGAAGAGACAGCAGCCACTGAATATCCTCCAGAAACTGATGCTTCTAGGAGTTTCAATTACCTGGTCTCCCACAATGTGCTGTGGTTTCTTCTGCTGCCCCCTGTGTCACTACAGGACACAGTACCAGTGGATGTATCAAGTATCCAATACTTTGGAAGTGTTGGAATCTGCAGCATGTTCAGTGGGAGCTTTCTCTTCAACACTGCAGAGATGGGCAGCAGACAAGTGTGTATCCCATCCCTTCTTTGCAGAAACTTCTATATTTTGAAATAAAATTTTAGCAAATAAACTCGTCCAATATATTTTACCCAAGATTTACTCCCTTTTCTAATGCAATGTTATATACAGTAAATATTGGGTGAATCGTTTAAAAAAGACCTTAGTGTTATGTGACTAAAGCAGACCATACACTTTATGTGTGAAATCTCATTTAGGTTCACCAAAACTGCAGTATGTAAAGTAAGCATCTACCAAAACAACCTGTTAAGTTTGTTTAGAATCAGGCAGGCTCATGCACTACTACTAGCTGTTGATAAAGCTGAAAATAAATTGTGTATGGTGAGTTTTAGGCTGGCCATGAATGGAAAAATTTGACCAGTTCTGGGTGAATCAGCCAAAATTCACTTCGTGGGTGACCCTGTTGGCAGCCTTTGACTGAAAAATTTAGGGCGCCAGCATAAAAATTCTCAGTTGAACCGTACCTGCACCAATTCAGATGCAGGTACCGTTTAGGTATTTTGACAGCCAGTTGGGCCGGCTGTGAAAATACAATAGCCACAGCGGGAGACTCGTCCTTTTACGCTGTTTAGCGTGGATGGAGGAATCTATAGGAATCTGTAGATTTCTTTAATTCAGCCTGCAGGCTGAGCAAAAACTTTACACGTATATGGCAAGTTAATGACTATCTGGTTTATTAAGTTCAGCAGTGCAAGAAGCAATGACGTTGTGCTTTGACTGTTGGCATACAGAAGTCATATCAATAAAAGATCACTTCTAAATGGTTGATATGGTTACTGCGCTTTGCCTTTAAGGTCTAATAACAAATGTTTTTCCAAATCACAATAGTTCTTTCTTAAACAAAATATGCCCTTTTGTAGCTTTACTTTCCCAATACTCTTCTGGCACAATCACTTTTTTCTGCTGTTGCTTAAAATATCTTCTTGCGCAATCCCTTTCCGTCCATACTTCCTTCACAACACCTCCAGGTAAATACTTTTATCTCTGACTCATTCCCAAACTCTGTGTCACTACCTGACCTATTGACCACAGGGCTATTTACTGTTGCAGCTTTTCCAATATTTGTTCTAAGAAACATAATTGTAGCAGTAATGCTAGATGTGAACACATCCGTTTCTCTTCATATGCATGTACCCAGAGCTGCTGCCACCTACACACCCAGTACACAGTAAAAAAACACTTTTAAGTGCAAGATTTGTAACATTTACTCTGTGTGATGTAGATTGTGCATGTATAAAAGGGAATTGCTCATTGGTTGAAGCAGTTTGCACTGTGAAGCTACACAATGTTAGAGACAAAATAGGAAAAGTTCTCTTGCTAAAATTCAAAGAGCTTTTATGGCATCGTAGGCACTAGGCAGTAATGCTTGGGCATAAGGAAAAAACCCAAAACAACCAGATTCTTTTATTCAACATATTTATTGGCTAAAATTTGGCTTGTATTATTGGTTTACATACAGGCTAAATTAAATATTGAGCCTATAAATTCAACTCGGCATTGAATAACTTTATACACCAAACTTTAAGAAGACAGCTCAGCCACTAAGACTCGAGCTGAATAAACAATCGGACTTCAATTTTATTTTACACAACTGTCCTCTCTTAACTTTAAAAAGTGGGACCCTGCCACATAGTAAAGCCGCAACAGTGGAAGAGGGTGGGTGGAAAGTTCCGCTGGACGATCCTCCTCAGGCAACTGGCCCCAGACCCAAAAAGTCTACCCTTTTTATAGAGACTCCCAGGAATTCCAGAACATTCCAGGGGGTCATATGACCTTAGCTGACATATCAAGACAGAGTAACCCGACAGATTAACCCTAACTTTCCAGAAGGTTCCAGGACAGCTGACTTGGAATAGCATATCGCAGACTCTCCCGCTGTTTTATACAGCGGGGGACCTTGGAACTGCTACTGCCATGATCCCATAAGGAAAAGGGGGACCTTAAAACGGGCATACCCTCCTTTTCTTGTATTCTTAGAGCATCATCATAGAGCATATACAGTATCATAGAGCATCATCCTTTTCATGTATATGCATATGGTTGGAAAATGTCAACATTTTGCAACTGTATAAGCACTTTTTTTTTTTTTTCTTAAGAATGGAAGGTTTGACAGTTCTTATATTAATTTTTTGTACGCCCTAAAGTATTTTCAGCAATTGACGGGCCTACATTTTTTAGAACACATCTGCTGATTATTTAGAGCTGCTTTGCTTATTCTGTACATAAGGTAACCTGCTGTTATTGGTCTCCCCCATTACAGGTGTCTGCAGATTCCAGCTCCTCAATGAATTCTGGAGTAATATTGATTAGGCCTTCTCGACTGTCCTCAAGTGGAACACCAATGTTAGCTGGTGTATCTGAATATGAGCTTCCTGAAGACCCCAGATGGGAAGTAGCAAGGGACAGGTGAAGAACCCATAAATGACTGCACTTTTTTTTTTTGTTAACTTTTGTTCAATCTTTTTTTCTGTCTATCCACATTTGTTTTACAAACCCAAATATATTTTTACTTAGGTTAGTCCATGGGAAGCCACTTGGAGAAGGCTGCTTTGGTCAAGTAGTTATGGCAGAGGCTATTGGGCTAGACAAGGAGAAACCAAACCGGATCACAAAAGTTGCAATCAAAATGCTGAAATGTAAGTTGTTTTATCTTTTATCAAGAGTTTAACAAAGTTGAAGACCTATTTTGCACCTTGTAAAGTAATGTTTGGCCAGAAATGTACGTTCTCCCTTTGAGAGCTGCAACAGTATTTCAGTTGTTCCATTCCAGTAATCCTACAGACAGCCAAGACAGCACAAAACAATGGTAATTCCTGCACAAGTGATGACATGGCTGACATACCATCCCTTTTTCATATATCTGCCCCTTGTGCATGTTGCAGCAGGGAGCTTTACTACACCTGCCAAAACGCCTGAATAAAGCAGGTTGAACCTTACCAGACGGGATGGGGCTTTATTGCACCATTATAAAAGCATGGAACATTATCTGATGTTCACACAAATAAAATCTTAGGCAGGCCATAGATATGATTTTCTTTCCTTTTAATGATGGGTATCAATCGATAGATTGACTTGGGTACAATCAGCCTGCCCATACATGTTTTGAATCTATGGCTGGCTTTAGTAAGAATTGATATATCTGTGTTAGCAGGGATCCTGCATAGTGAAAGAAGGTGGCATATCTGAAAGAGACAAGTGGGGCCATCACCAGTTCAATGGCTATAGGTTGCTCATTTATCTTCTAGTGATAAAAAATACAAGAAATATACCAGAAACGTTTGCCACAATGCACACTGGCTCAGCGATTACCATGACTGCATCACAGCACTGAGGTCCTGAGCTCAAATCCTTCCAAAGCACTGTATAGATTTTCTGCTTCTTCACTAGGTATATGTGAGATTCTTCCAATAGCATGCTTGTTTGTCCATTGACATTTAAATTAGGCCTAGATTGTGGGTTGGGGCTGGTGACATGCGATTGTAAGCTCCGCTGGGACAGGAAGTGATAAGAATGGAGATAATACAATAATTGTTTGCTAATACAAGTAATATCATTTGTAAGGCCTCATGCACACTGGATGTTTTTACAGCTGCTGTTTTTGGCTTCAGTCAATAAACTCCCCAGCATGTTATCCTATGTGTCCATGCACACACAGGCTGTTATCAGCAGTTTTTGGCAGAGTTTTGTAGCTGGGGAAAAAAAAACCCCAAAACTAATGGGTTTTGAGAGGAGTTTTTCCAGGTGTAAAAACACTCTTAACTCTGAAAAAAACGTAAAAACGCCAAAAGCGGCTATTCAGCGTTTATCAGCGTTTTTGAGTCATAAGCATTTATGGAAGTATAGTTTTGCTAAAAGCGCTACAGCTAAAAAAAAATGCCAAACGCTGAAAAACTCACTCTACACCTACAGCTAACGTTACTGGCTTTTCTTAGAATGTCCAGTGTGCATTAAGCCTAATACTTGTAAATATAACCACTAATAACCATGCAATGTGTTTTTTTTTTTTTTTGCTTCAGCTGATGCAAGTGAGAAGGACTTGTCTGACCTAATTTCAGAAATGGAAATGATGAAAATGATTGGAAAGCACAAAAATATCATCAATCTTCTTGGGGCCTGTACTCAGGATGGTAAGTCCCAGTGCAGTCATAACAGTGGAAATGTTTATTATGAGACTGTGTTAAATCCTTCATTGTGATTTTCTGTCCTCACCCCCCAAAAACATTTTTAAATGCAATTGGTTTTGATTTTTACTTGGCGAAATAACAGCTTTAGCAGAGTTTGTTGAGAGCTGTCGAGAGAAAGATGTCCTGCAATCAACACACTACTGGCTGATCTGTCATTCAGTTCTTTGCAATAGACTCCATTTCCTTTTCTTCTCCTCCATGAAAGAATGTTGGGGTTTATGGTAGAACAGATTGGAAGGGAGTAGTAGTACAGGTGACTCTCCATCATATGTTGGGAATCGCCACTGGTGATCACAAGTCTTCCTACATTGATGAAGCTCATCAGTCTTGTGCCAGTATTTTTCAGTGCACCAGTATCTCCAGGGAGCTGCAGTATAAAAGGCACAAAGTAATGGAGATCTAGGTATGTATTTTGGGGTTTCTTTAATGCAAGCAGTGTACGTGCCTACATTTGGCTTGGTGTCTGCCTCTTGCAGTTTGCTGCCCAACAGAGCACAGACTGGGGGTGAGAAAAGCCGCACAAGGAGCTAGTCAGTTGTGCTGCAGTGCTCAAGAGACAGGAAAGAGCAACATGACAGGTATGAACTGATCAGTTTGTAGCTTCTTCTTCCACTTTCTAGTGAAAGGACAAGACCTGCAAGTGTTAACTGCAGCAGAGCACCGTCAAGTTTTCCTCTCTGCCAGACAGGGCTGTGTTGTGTGACAGTTGTGTATATCTTGGAAGGGGATGGACAGATAAACAAATCATTTGGCAGTCTAGGTGTGCACCCTAAAGCTCAAACACACACACTACTGATCGCTCACTGTGTTCATTCAGAAAGGGAAAGGGTCAGTAATTTACATATTTACTGACCCACCCCTCCCCCATTCACCCTAAAACATCCCCACAGCAACAGCCTCCAGAAGAGGAGAGAAGCCAGCAGCGGTACGGGAGGAAGTGGGGGGGGGGGGGGGCTAGGGCAGAAGGGGAATCGATGCTGCACAGAGTGATTAGGGTGTGCCTGGGAACACCTGGCACGCCACCCTGTGCGCACGCCTATGTTTGGCAGGTAACACTGCTCCTTTATATGTATTTTATCTGTGTTTAGCCATTAGCTTGGAGTTCAGCTTTAAGTATCAGCAACTGCTGACTTTTTTTCTTTTCGTTGGTACATAAAACTCATGCGATTCGACTCATTTTTCTACTTGTATAAGCTGCTTTTATGACCAGTACAATTTGAGTAAATTTTGTGCATGAACTGAGTACTGTGTGATTATTCTAGGTCCTTTATATGTGATCGTTGAATATGCTGCTAAAGGTAATCTCCGGGAATATCTTCGAGCAAGGCGTCCACCTGGCATGGAATATTGCTACAACCCTATCTGTGCCCTCGATGAGCAGCTCACCTTTAAAGACCTGGTCTCCTGTGCCTATCAGGTGGCACGCGGCATGGAATACCTGGCTTCCAAAAAGGTAAACTTTTTATTGATCTATCCATTTAAGCTCTTATCTTTTTGTTGCAAGTGGGTTGACTCCTCATATACTTTGGTTGAATTGGGAGAGCTGAACAGAAAATAAATCATAAGGTTTTAGCAGCCCCGCTAATGCCTAGTACACACAGGCCGAATGCCGGGAGACATCAGCCGGTTCAATAAAAACCATCTGACATTCAGCCCGTGTATATGTCAGCCGGTCTGACAGAAGCCGGCTGTCTAGCCAGCTTTTGTTGGGCGAGCATGCTGGAAAACCAGCAACTGACTGGCTCCCGATCAATGCTCTCAGTCAATGGCTGAGAGCCCTGACCGGATGTTCTGGTGGGGAGGCCGTCCCCCTGTCAGCACACAATAGCTCAGCGGCTGAGATCGCTGTACTAACTTTGGATCTTTAGTACAAGGGATCTGACCGGAGCTGTCGGTTGTACCAGGCTTTACACACAAACAGGACATCCTATCTGAGATGATCAGCATTTAAATTGTTTTCCCTCCTTTTAGTGCATCCACAGAGATCTGGCTGCTCGGAATGTTCTCGTAACCGAGGATAATATAATGAAAATTGCTGATTTTGGCCTTGCTCGTGATATCCACCATATTGACTATTACAAAAAGACGACAAATGTAAGTACTGCTTTTATTGGCGCTGATAAATATTTCTCTACTGACCCATGACCATGTTGTGATCTTTTCTACCTGGCCATCACTATGCTTTTATGTTATTTCATGCCATATTATTGGGCCTTTTCCAAAGCACCCAGGAAAGGGGACACCAATAAATGCAAGTCTGGATTATGTTCCCAATGCTCTACAAAGCCAAGAGACTCTTGTGTTATTGAGGCATTTGTTTGTTTTTTTTCTGAAATATTGCCTTCCAAAATTAAAAATATGAAATACCTGAAGGATTCCTATGACTTGCTGACAAACATGCTGACAAACACTATTTGAAGTGGCATTGATTATAGCATTCCTCTCATATTCTATGGGATTTCAGCTTCCTCTCATTTAGCCATGCTTTGCCAATGCTAATTATTTAGTTTTAGTGTATTTCACTGGTCTCACAGAAGCTACCTCACTAATATTTCAGTAAAATTAAAGTTTGTCACTCCTAAGCCGCATCCGTATAAATCATTTGAAAAGGGAAAAGAAACCACTAGGTCAGACTTTTAAGGCAGATTGGACACCCCTCACATTTTTGTAAATATTTTATACCTTTTCATGTGACAACACTGAAGAAATTACACTTTGCTACAATGTAAAGTAGTGAGTGTACAGCTTGCATAACAGCGTACATTGGTGCCAAGGTTCACCATCACTGACCTAGGCCATCTTTATGTAGAGCATTTTTTTCTACCTTTTTTTTTTGTGTGTAAATAAAATATTTTTAAACTAATATCCGTTGGTCCAATCTGCCTTTTAAGTCCGACCTAGTGGTTTGTTTTCCTGCTCACTAATATTTCATTGTCTAGAAACATGGAAGATGGTGTGTTATTTTGATACAAGTGATAAGTGCCTTGGGTATAACATTATGTTGACATCTGAATTTCTTGATAGGGCCGCTTGCCGGTAAAATGGATGGCTCCTGAAGCTCTATTTGACCGAATCTACACTCATCAAAGTGATGTGTAAGTATATTATGTAGTATTTATCACTATAAGCAGAGCTTGAACCAAATGATTATAATGCATCTTTCATTTGTGCAACAGTTTTGACAGTCTATTGCAGTAACACGCACCCCAAGTTTAGGAGGGAAGTTTAAGGAAAAAAAAAACTTGCATTTAAATGCCCATCAATGCAGCGTCATTTGCAGTCTTGTCAGTGCAGTCTTGCCTCAGTGTCCATTGCAGCCTTGAATGCATTTTAAAATTGACGCCGCAGAGATCACAGGGACTGGGCGGAGCCGAGATACACATAGCCGAGTGCACTTGGCTCTTCTCGGCTCCGCTTAGTCGCGTCCAGTCCCTCCCACTGGCGGGACTGTGCGTGACTGTGAGCAGAGCCGAGAAGAGCCGAGTGCACTCGGCTGTGTGTATCTCGGCGATAAATCGCTCCGCTCCACTCCCAATCAGCGGGGGAACGGTGGAGATCGGCGTATAACACACACCGACGATTTATCCCTGATTTTAAGGGGAAAAAAGTGTGTGTTATACGCCAATAAATACGGTAAGTATCACGCGTGTGTTTTTTAGAATTTTTTTTTCAAATTGTACACCTTGGAATTCTTTGTTCGTTCTTGGATTTAGCTGTAAACTCGTTCTTCTGTCAGGTATCCAGATTGCTACGACCATAAAATCAGACGCATGCTTGCAATACAGTCCTCATGCTGCTGAATATGACATCCTGGGTGTGAAAAAAATCTGTC
Organism: Lithobates sylvaticus; assembly: GCA_028564925.1. Lineage (NCBI taxonomy): Eukaryota > Metazoa > Chordata > Amphibia > Anura > Ranidae > Lithobates > Lithobates sylvaticus. Next base: position 102,069,265 of record CM053029.1, read on the forward strand.
CTGTTGCTAGTCCTATATAGAGCATAGACATTCTTGAATTGTAGATGGAAACATTTTATACATGGGTATAGCCATTGAGCTTCATTACTGACCTGTCATAATCACGGTACTACATTTATTATTTTTCTTCGTTAAATGGTTCTATGCTGTATAATACGTATAACACACACCCCAAGTTTAGGAGGGAATTTTAAGGAAAAAAAAAAACTTACATTTAAATGCCCATCAATGCAGCCTCATCAGTGTCATCATACAGAATGGAGGGTTTCTTCTCTAAATGTAATTTTTCAGTGCAGGATTTTATCTTTCTGGTGGCTTTTGGAAAACTGCTAAGCTTGGTTTCAGGCAAGTAGTTAACTACATGGTTAAAATACATATTTTGGTACAGGTTTACCTGCCAAAGAATTTCTAATTAAAATGGACCTAAAGGCTCTTTTTTTTTTTTTCTTTTTTTTTTTAATTGCCAGGAGGTAGTCTTTTATTGCAGAAGAGACTCTGTCTTCTCTGCAAACAAAGCTCATTTTTTTCCTGCCAGCATGTTTCTTTTAGTTGTACACTGAGCCATGAATCCACAGCTTAGTGCACATTCTCAGCATGCTGAGGGTGCTGGAACAAAGTAACTCTCATACAGGAGTTGGGTCTTTTTCAGATCAGTCAGTCAGGTTGCCTGAGGACTCTGGATCCAGAAAAAGTCTGGGAGAAGATTTTGGCAGTAATAGAGTGATTAGGGTGCATCACTGGAGGACGGCACTTTGGGAGGCATGTTTAGCAAAATTTACAAATATGCTATGTATTTGTGCATATTATGGCAAAAGCCTCGCCAACCTAAAAAATGTATTTGTAATTTAAGTACAGCCAGGTTTATGATCAGACACCACTGCTAGAGAGCACAGGCAGTAAATCATATGTCCTGCAGTTACACAGTTTGGTCAAGAACACACCCCCAGCTAATTGGACAGTGAAGATTTGCGGTAAAGGGTTGGGTTATAAGGTAACTTCCTCAGCTTAAGTTTTACTTTGAGGAAGTCATAAGTGGATTACAGTCCCTGACAAAAGTCTTTTCGCTTCTCTATTTTGTAGAAACTCCTGCTATTAACCTGACTTTTAATTAATCAATTGGTGTTAGAAATAGCTCATATGAAAAGCTAAAGCCCTCCCAAATGATGTTTAACCACTTCAGCCCCGGACCAATTGGCAGCCAAAGGACCAGGCCCCTTTTTGCGATTCGGCACTGCGTCCTTTAACTGACAATTGCGTGGTCGTGCGACGTGGCTCCCAAACAAAATTGGCGTCCTTTCTTTCCCACAAATAGAGCTTTCTTTTGGTGGTATTTGATCGCCCCTACTGTTTTTTTTTTTTGCGCTATAAACAAAATAGAGCGACAATTTTGAAAAAAATTCTATATTTTTTGCTGTAATAAATATCCCCAAAAAATATATAAAAAAACATTTGTTTCCCTCAGTTTAGGCTGATACGTATTCTTCTACATATTTTTGGTAAAAAAATCTCAATTAGCGATTATTGATTGGTTTGTGCAAAAGTTATAGCGTTTACAAAATAGGGGATAGTTTTATAGAATTTTTATTAATATTTTTTTTTTTTACTAGTAATGGCGGTGATCTGCGATTTTTTTATTGTGACTGCAACATTATGGCGGACACATCGGACATTTTTGGGACCATTGTCATTTATACAGCAATCAATGCCATTTAAATGCATTGATTCCTGTATAAATGACACTGGCAATGAAAGAGTTAACCACTAGGGGGAGGGGAGGGGTTATGGGCTGTGACGTGTGTGTTTTTTTTAACATTAGGGGGCGGGGCTGACGTTTGACGTCATTGATCGGCTTTCCCGATGACAGGGAACAGCCGATCAATGACAGGCAGAGTAGGAAGCGCAGGGAGAGGTTTGTTTACACAGACCTCTCCCCGTTCTTCAGCTCTGTGACCCGATCGTGGGACACCAGCGGCGATCGGGTCCGCTGGTCCCGCGGCCATGGTCACGGAGCTCCCGACCAGGTCGCGAGCGTGACCCACGGCTAGGCTTTTAAAGGGCCATGTACCTGTACGTGGTTTTGCCTAGCCGCGCCATTCTGCCGTCGTACATCGGTGTGAGGCGGTCGGGAAGCAGTTAATGCACTGAAATAAATTAGTTTCACTGAAAAAAGATTCATCATTTAATCAAGACAGACAGGTCAAATTTTGGCAAGACAAAAGTTTTGTCGCCTATACAGAAATTCAACAACTTTACTGAAAATCCCAAAATATGTCAGCAAATTAAGTAGTGGCGCTGTGAGATCCAAATTTTATATCTTGTATGACTTCCATGAGCTTGAAGGACAGCATCTATGCGGTTTGGCAAGGATTCATACAATTTTTATTGATAAAGTCTTTAGGAATAGCAAAGAAAACAGTCTTGCATGCCTCCCAGAATTCATCAATATTCTTTGGTTTCGTCTTCCATGCTTAATCTTTCATCCTACACCACATATGCTCAATGATGTTCATGTCTGGTGACTGGGCTGGCCAATCCTGGAGCATCTTGATCTTCTTTGCCTTAAGGAACTTTGATGTGGAGATGGAAGTATGCGATGGAGCACCATCCTACTGCAAAATTTGGCCTTTTTTATGGTTGGGAATATAAGAGGTAGCTAAGCTTTCTTGGTATTTTAAATTATTGATGTTGCCTTCCACCCTGCAGATCCCTCGCACACCCCCATACTGGATGTAACCCCAGACCATGATTTTGCCAAACTTCACTGTTTTCTGGGTAAATCTCGGCTCCATGCGGGTTCCAGTAGGTCTCCTGCAATATTTGCGGCGACTGTGGTGTAATTCAACAGAAGATTCATCTGAAAAATCCACCTTCTGCCACTTTTCCAGAGTCCATCCTTTTAGCAGGCTGTGGCCCTTGGCAAATGCCACACAGTTTAATTGTCTTTTGTTTAGTGCTGGCTTATGGGCACTGATTTGACCATGGAGGCCATTTAGACACAGAATCCGACAAACTGTTCTGGTTGACACAGGGACTTCAGGTGATCAGGTCTCGTGGAGCTCTGCTGCAGTGCAAAATGGGCTGGCCTTGGATTTTCGAGCCAACAAACGGTCCTCTCGAGCAGATGTCTTGCGGGGTCGGCCTGACCTGGCCTTGTCCAAAACGTCTCCAGTCTCTTCAAATCTTTTTTTTTTTTTTATCCTCTGAACTTGACGCTGAGAAACATTGAAGGTGTCTGCCACATCAGCAGTGGATCTGGTCTTCAGCCTCTTGATAATCAACACTTTAGTCTCGTTTGCAGAGGTCTAGTTGCAGTTGAGAAGGTCTAGTGCAGTGTTTCTCAACTCCAGTCCTCAAGGCGCCCCAACGGGTCATGTTTTCAGGATTTCCATTATTTTGCACGGGTGATTTGATTAGTTTCATGCCTTAGTAATGACCACAGCCGTTTCACCTGAAGGAAATCCTGAAAACATGACCTGTTGGGGCGCCTTGAGGACTGGAGTTGAGAAACACTGGTCTAGTGTACTGGTGTTTTTTATACACACCTGAGACCTAATTGAGTCATTATTGGTCACAGGTGAAGCTCGTATAACAAGGCGACAACACTTATGTCTTTGCAAAAATTTACTCAATGGGCTTTACCAAGCTGTGAATATTAGAATACTTTTTGTCAGTTTCGTTTTGCACTGAAACATTATTACAAAAGCTGTTGGGATTAAAATTACCCATTTCTTGTAACAAATCTTGATTTAGAAATATATTTTAGCGGCACTTCAGGTCAATTTGTATACAAGCGACAAGACTTTTGTCAGGGACTGTATGTCAGTATAAATATTTTATTGATTTTATACATTATTGCATATATAATTTTTTTCATATCTGTCTGGAGTTGTAGTCCAGCTTTTGAAATAAAACTGCAAACCATTGGTGCAGTTACACTTATATCTGTGCCTTCCCCTACCTACCGTCTTGTTCTCACCTGTCCCAAATGCAGTCAGATATCGCCTACTGGTTTGTTTGGCTGCTAATAATACATCTAAAGAGTTGTCCCTTCAAAAAAAATTCTTATGGTTTCTTATCTCATTTCCGTGTTGGTATGCCTCACACACCTGCTGTTGCCATGTGGCGGAGGTCCTGTCCTCCAGTATTTGAGTTTAATTTTTTTTTTTTTTTATTATAGCACATGTTGTTAAGTAGTGTTGGGTCTTCTGCACTAATGACATGGTTTATTCCAGGTGGTCATTTGGGGTACTACTATGGGAAATTTTTACACTTGGAGGCTCGCCATATCCTGGGGTCCCTATGGAAGAACTATTTAAGTTACTAAAAGAAGGACATCGGATGGACAGGCCCACAAATTGTACCAATGAACTGTGAGTACTGAATATTTTCTGCATGTTTGCTGTCGGATTCATACAGTTGTTTTGTTACTAATGCTTTGAATTGGGGAAGAATTCCGAAGTAGACAATCTGTGAGAGTTGGTTCTGTTGACATTCTACAGTGTCACTGGAAATCATGTTTAAATGACACAGAGAAATATATGCTTTCTTACATTTGCTTTTGGAAATACTAGTTGCTTGATTGTTTTAATATTCCACTAGCTCTAATCATTTAATTTACTGAGCAGGAACAAGTATAGAGATTAGACGTTCAAGTGTTACTGGGAAATGCTTAACTGGCTGAATACATGTTAATTTGCATTTGTAAAAGCAAAATATATGTTTGCAGATTCACAAAAGTGATTTCTTTTATACATTGGAGCATATTGGCAAAGTATATTACCTGTAGATCCTGACAGTTACAGCACTTTCTGTTTGTGGACAACAGTGAGCTGCTGCCTTAGCAATTCGCAGCAATCTTGCCAGTCTGTTATGCAGTCTCTTTGAGTTGGCCATTCTGCCCATCATAACTGCAAGAGGCATGTACGGTCCTGATAGGCAGCCCAACCACCAACCGTAAGTTTACAGACTGACAAGACTACTGCTAATTGCAAGGCAGTGACTTTATTCGTCTGAAACAGGAAGTGCTATTAATGGCATGATTTAATAATCTTTGCAGCGGTTGGGCAGCCTATTGGGTGGCAGCTACACTTCTAATAAACAATACCTTTATCTGTATAATGCATCTCTTTTCAAGATGCATAACATTCTTTAAGGCTTCCTGCAGGACTTTGTGCGGTGTGTTGTGGTGTTCATACAGAAAAAGCAACACAAAATGACTGTAGGCACCAGCGGCACTGCACTGAGTTTGGGCAAGAAAAAGTCATTTTTTTTGCAATTGCTGCGCCTTGACAGACCATTTAAAATAAAGAGGCTACCCTAGCCCCACCTCATATTAACGTGTAGCAAGGTCCCAGGCCTCCTTTGGTCTATTGAGAACCTCCAGGGCCAGAGATAGCTGACATCCTTTCTGTATATGGTGGGTTGTGAGGCATAGTGGGTGCCAAAGCAGTTAGATTCATTGGGCACCAGACACTTCTTGAATGCAAAATAGATTTTATTTAGCGTAACAGAACTTTGGGAGCGAGGGTTAGGGCTAGAACACCCTTTGGTAGTTGCAAGATTAATTGGTAGACACAGACACACAAACAGGAGGACAGCCATGCAGGCAAAGTCATCCAGCAAGACACCACTTCTGCATGTGTAGGAATGCTGTCTCCTATGGCAACAGTCTTTAAAGTGTAACAGTTCCTTTACTCCCACCACAATCACTTCTTCTTGTAGTTCTTCAGCCCACTGAGCTCTGTCTCTCACTAGACTAGCTGATCCACTGCCACTGAATCCCTTGAGCTCCTCCAATCTTCACAGTTGCCTCTTCCTTTGCGTCACCCCGCCTCTGCTGGGTCCCTAGCTTGGCACTCAAGATGCTTCACCCTACTGGCCTGCTCGTTCCCTGGCTTGACACACAAGGCTGCTCTGCAAGCGTCACCTCCACTGGCTGGGTCCCTGGCTTGATACCTGCTGAAATTTCCCGATTCTTCACTGTCCCCGGTTGGTGAGACTACTGCTCCAGTACTTGCTTCAGCTACTCACTGTGGTCCCTGGTAATAAGGTGGTTGGACCCCTAGTGGCGACAGCTTCCCCTCCTACCTCTGACCACGACAGGTTCTCAGACCGGCACAACCAGCAATTCTGGTTGTACTGCAAGCCACAATCCCAACCCTGCGCTGCTCTCTTGCTTCTGGATAGGCCCTCAGACAGCCTAGCAGCCAGATGTCCCCGGGATAGGCCCAAACTTTGGCCTAGCAGCCCAGGTAATACAACACACGTCCACCCAGTGGGTGGCACAGAACATCGATCACCTGACTCCACCCAAATATATAGACTCTCCCAGCATGCCAAGGGATCCAAGAAAACCCCTGCCCATTGGCTGAGATACCCCATATACCCATGATCTGACCTTGCATTGTACCTTGCCTACCAGGTACCCGGCCACCTAGCGGCAGAAGAGAAAAGTGCAACAATGCCAGACTTTTGGGGGGGGGGGATCAATAGATCCTTAACAATTGGCCAAGGCAGCTACTCCTGGCAGGTTAATTTAGGAGCAACCCTGCCTAAACTCCAGGGTGCTACACATGCTTTCATTAAAGCATTGCAACAGAGCTTGCAGTCTGAAGGGGCCCTTAGAGTCAGTCTATCCAGAGCTGATCTTTTTGTTGACGCTGGTTAATGAATTAATCAGCTGATGCATTGTATAACCAAAATTCTTTATTTACGGTAATCTGTTGACCCATTTTTCTTGAGAAAAATTTTAGACTACTGTCTACTTGGGAAGCAATTTAGACCATAATTCATGTATCCAAAATGGTTAAACTGGCATGTTGCTCACAACAAACCAGTATTGCAAATTATTATTATTATTCAGGATTTATATAGTGCCAACAGTTTACGCAGCGCTTTACAATACAAAAGGGAGACAATACAGTTATAATACAATAAAATACAAGAGGATTAAGAAGGCCCTGCTCAGAAGAGCTTGCAATCTAATGGGGTGGGGCAGTTGGTACAAAAGGTTGTAACTGTGGGGCATGAGCTAAATTATTAGTTTAGAGATGTGATGGGCTTCCCTGAAGAGATGTTTTCAGGGATCGCCTAAAGGTAGCATGAGTAGGGGATAGCCGGACAAGTTGAGGTAGCGAGTTCCAGAGGATGGGAGAGTCTCTTGAGAGATCCTGGAGACTAGAATGGGAGGAGGAGACGAGGGAGTTAAAGGGATAAATAAAAGGGAGTTGCAATAGTCAAGGCGGGAGATTACAAGGGAATGAATGAAGAGCTTGGTGGTTTCATTTGTTAAAAATGGGCGAATTTTACAGACGTTATGGAGGTGAATTCTACAAACTTTTTTTTTTAGGATTGGATTTGAGGCTGAAAGGACAAGTCGGAGTCTAGGATTACACCTAGTACCCTGGCTTGAGGGCGGGGGACTGATGATTGCATTGTTGATTTTGATGGAAAAGTCATGGAGGCATGGGCATGGGCAGGGGGGGGGGGATATTATTAGTTCGGTTTAAGAGATTTAGTTTAAGGAAGTGGTGCGACATCCATGCTGATATGTCTGTTAGTAGTAAGTTAACAAATCCTTAATCTTCTAGATTTGTTGACTTTGTGCCTTTTATGCTGTAATGTTTCTCCAGGTACATGATGATGAGAGATTGCTGGCATGCCGTGCCATGCCAAAGACCCACCTTTGTACAGCTGGTGGAAGATCTGGACCGTATATTGGCTCTAAGTTCTAACCAGGTAAATGTCATTTTGCAAGGAGTTACAATGTTCATGCACAATAATGTGTAATCAAACTGTATAATAAATACATAAATAACTCTGTGCCTTCTCTTTGCCATAGGAGTATCTTGATCTGGCCATGCCAGTGAGTCAGTATTCTCCATGTTTCCCAGACACAAGAAGCTCCACGTGTTCTTCGGGGGAAGATTCTGTTTTTTCTCATGATCCCTTACCAGACGAACCTTGTCTTCCCAAATACCCCAATGGAGGACTTAAAAAACGTTGACCGTCTAATCAGAGGTCCCCGCTTTCCCTCAGACTTTGTATAACTTTCATGCATTCCCCAAAAATGAACATTCATTCTACTTATTGGTTCCCAAGAACCATGGTACTATTCCAGATCATGTCTTCAGTCTTACCTCATATTTTGAAGGACCTCTGGGATTCTGACATTTTGAAGTGGAAAAAAGACCAAGTATTGCATACCCTACGACCTGTGTCCACAAGAAAATGCCCTGGTGACAATGTAGGTACAATGATGTCAACTTACAAGGAAATCTCATCCATCACACTAATCAAAGGAATGCCACCTGTCCTTAAGTGAACTGTTTGGATCTTTTGAGGTCATTTAAATGTCACCTCAGGATATTGCCTCTCAGCTTATCTTTTTCAGATACTTTGGCTACTGTGCATATTGATGTTGCACTTGGCTATTTTGTGCATTCATTTGGAGCATGCCTTAACCATCAAAAACATTTGGAGATCAACATAATGTAGCCCATAGTTGACATACTCCAAAACTCATTTGGATAAGCTCTTCCTTTCAAGATACACCACGAATGTCTTCTGTCCACAATTAGTTGAACTGGCTAATACATGCAGAAAAACTAATAAGGATATCATTATGCTTCATATTTGAATGTCTAAGTCTTAATAAATTGAAGGAATGTTTTAAAGCACCTATCACAAGTGGACTGTGCCTAAATCTTGCACATCGATTTTTAACCGTCAGATTTTAACCTCTGCTGGCCAGCTAACGGTACAAAGAATAGACCAGTTCCCTTGCTGCTGGTTTTCTTGGTTGTCTGATCTAGGCCTATGTCTCAGCTCTTGCCCAAGATTCTGCTTGTCCTATAGTTCTGTTATTAAATATAGGTCAGACAAGGAGCCGAAGGGAATGTATTGGAGATATTGGTCTAATTCACATTATTCTGAAAAATAGGAGATATTATTTCCTTTTAACAGGTTTCAAGCTAATTGTAATATAAATATGGGTAGCAGAACCCGTTAATGCTTTCCTTGTGTATATAGCTAGAAAATGTATAAATATGAATTATATATTTACATGTCTTTTTAAGAAAAAAAAAAGTTATGAAATATATACCAGTTTGGTAGTAAAGTGGCTGGTAGATGTCAGTTGCTATAAACAAAAAAAAAATCATATATTTTGCTACATTTTCAGTTTGTATTTTTTTTTTTAAATTATGTTCTAAGATTTTCTTATTTCCAGTACAAGTCCCTTAATAAAGAGAATCGGCTTCAGTTAACATTTTTACATATGGTTTCTACTTTTTATTGCAGGTACATATCCTGTGGTTTCAAATATATTACTTTGTTTTTAATTATTTTAATTCGATGTATATTTTGTTCATGTGTGGATCATTTCCCCTTTTATTGCTTGGGGTTGAAAAAAATGACACAGTCCCTGCAAATATGTGATCCATTCCTCTTTCTGGCAAAGAAATACAGAGACTTGGGTCATATGGACTCTTTTTTATTTTTTTTTTATTTATTTTTTTCCCCATGGGGCTCTAGGAGAGACTAAGTCCCCAGGAGAACAAAGACTGGTTACTTCCCTTCTAGGCCGATTGTAGGGCTCATTTACGCTTGTGGTTTTGGGACAGCAAAAATATTTGGCTTAATAAGGACATACGCGTTGAGTATAAAAGGGGCTGCTGTTGCTGCCCTAAACTTTACGTTGGTGGCAGCAAAAAGTTTAAAGGAACTTTGTTAAAAAAAAAAAAAAAAAGTTACATGTAATTATATAACTGTACATGAGGCATCAAGCTACATTTTACAAACCTAATGGGCCATACACACGATAGGATTTTCCGACAATAAATGTTGGATGGGAGCTTGTTGATGGAATGTCCAAACGTGTGTATGCTCCATAAAACATTTGTTGGAATTTCCGCCAACAAATTCTCAGACGACAAGACTTGTTGGAAATTCCGAGCATGTGTACACAATTCTGACGCACAAAAGTCCCATGCATGCTCGGAATCAAGCAGAAGAGCCGCGCATGCTATTTATCTTATTTTTTCTCGGCTCGTCGTGCGTGTTGTACGTCACCGCATTCTTAACCACTTTCAGACCGGACCAATTTGCAGCCAAAGGACCAGGCCCCTTTTTGCAATTCGGCACTGCGTCGCTTTAACTGACAATTGCGCGGTCGTACGACATGGTTCCCAAACAAAATTGACGTCCTTTTTTCCCACAAATAGAGCTTTCTTTTGGTGGTATTTGATCGCCCCTGCAGTTTTTATTTTTTGCGCTATAAACAAAAATAGAGCGACAATTTTGAAAAAAATGCATTATTTTTTACTTTTTGCTATAATAAATATCCCCAAAAAATATATAAAAAAACATTTTTTTTTCCTCAGTTTAGGCCGATACGTATTCTTCTACATATTTTTGGTAAAAAAAATCGCAATAAGCGATTATTGATCGGTTTGCGCAGAAGTTACAGCGTTTACAAGATAGGGGATAGTTTTATAGCATTTTTATTAATAATTTTTTTTTTATTAGTAATGGCGGAGATCTGCGATTTTTTAATTTTTTTTGTGACTGCGACATTATGGCGGACACATCGGACATTTTTGACACCATTGTAATTTTTACAGCAATTAATGCTATTTAAATGCATTGATTCCTGTAAAAATGACACTGGCAGTGAAGGGGTTAACCACAAGGGGGCAGTGTAGGGGTTAAGTAGGCCTAGGGGTGTTTCTTACTGTGGGGGGGCGTGGCTGTCAGCTAGTGAATGCTGATCTCTGCTCCAATCACAGGGAGCAGAGATCGGCGTCACTAGTTGCTAGGCAGAACGGGGAGATGCTGTTTATCTCGCATCTCCCCGTTCAGCCGTCCCGTGAGACGATCGCAGATGTCCCCGCGGCGATCGAGTCCGCGGGGACCGCGATCGGACTCACGGGGGGTCCCGACCGGCGCGGGAGCGCGCCGCTCCCGGCACGCTCCCGGCACGCTCCCGATGGCACGGACAGGCAGAAAGGAGGGACTTATATATACGCCCTCCTGCCTGTACGTGCCATTCTGTCGACGTACATCTGTGTGCGCCGGTCGGCAAGTGGTTAATGTTCGGATTTTCTTTGACAACATTTGTGTGACCGTGTGTATGCAAGACAAGTTTGAGCCAACATCCTTCAGAAAAAAATCCACAGTCTTGTTGGAAAATCTTATTGTGTGTACATAAAGCCTAAAACATCAGGATAATCATGCTCATTTAAATGTTTTCCAATGGGATTTGAAAATTACAGTCACATGGGTGAAAACAAAATCCTAGTGTAAAGCTTTGAGAATTGAGCCTATAATGTAAATGATTTAAAATTACCTTTGCATTTCATTCTGCTGCTTCCATGGTGTTCTAAATGTGGCAAAGAATGTAGTTTGCATTTAGGCAAACTGGGGAAGTTCCGTACACTAAAATCATTCTTTAATTGACCCTGCTTTAAAAAATTTGTATAGACATATAGTTACATAGTAGGTAAGGTTGAAAAAGTCCAACCTATGTGTGTGATTATTTATATGTCAGTATTACATTGTATATCCCTGTATGTTGTGGTCGTTCAGGTGCTTATCTAATAGTTTTTTAAAACTAATGATGCTCCAAGATGAAACCACCGCCTGTGGAAGGGAATTCAACATCCTTACTACTCTTACAGTAAAGAACCCTCTACGCAGTTTAAGGTTAAACCTTTTTTTCTTCTAATTTTAATGAGTGGCCACGTGTCTTATTAAACCCCCTTCTGCGGAAAAGTTTTATCCCTATTGTGGGGTCACAAGTATGGTATTTGTACATTGAAATCGTATCCCCTGTCAAGCATCTCTTCTCCAGAAAGAATAAGTTCAGTGCTCGCAACCTTTCTTCAAAACTTATATCCTCCAGTCCCTTTATTAGCTTTATTGCCCTTCTCTGTACTCGCTCCATTTCCAGTACATCCTTCCTGAGGGCTGGTGCCCAGAACCGGACAGCATACTCCAGGTGAGGCAGGACCAAAGTCTTGTAGAGTGGGAGCATTATCGCTTTATCTCGAGTTAATCCCCTTTTTATGCATGCCAATATTCTGTTTGCTTTGTTAGCAGCAGCTTGGCATTGCATGCAATTGCTGAGCCCATCTACTAGGACCCCCAGGTCCTTTTCTATCCTTTACTCCCCCAGAGGTTCTCCACCCAGTGAGTAGATTGCTTTCATATTTTTGCCACCCAAATGCATTATTTTAAATGTTTTCCACATTAAACCTCATTTGCCATGTAGTTGCCCACCCCATTAATTTGTTCAGATCTTCTTGCAAGGTTTCCACATCCTGCTGAGAAGTTATTGCCCTGCTCAGCTTAATATCATCCGCAAATACAGAGATTGAACTGTTTACCCCATCCTCCAGGTCATTTATGAACAAATTGAATAGGATTGGTCCCAACACCGAACCCTGGGGGACCCCACTTTCCACCCCTGACCATTCCGAGTATCTATCACCCCTTGGACTTGCCCTTGTAGCCAGTTTTCAATCCATGTACTCACCCTATGGACCTTACTTTGTACAGTAAAAGTTTATGAGGAATTCTGTTGCATGTTTTTGCAAAATCCAGATACACCACGTCTACAAGCCGTCCTTTTATCTAGATGGCAGCTCACCTCCTCATAGAAGGTTAATTGGTTTGGCAAGAACGATTCTTCATGAATCCATGTTGATTACTGCTAATGATTCAGTTTTCATTACTAAAATCTTGTATATAGTCACTTTTCCCCTCCAAGAGCTTGCATACTTTTGACATTGGGCTAACTGGTCTATAATTCCCAGGGATGTATTTTGACCCTTTTTTAAATATTGGTGCTACATTGACTTTTCTCCAATCAGCTGGTACCATTCCAGTCAGTAAAAATTAGGAACAATGGTCTGACAATTACTTGACTGAGTTCCCTAAGGACCCTTGGGTGCAAGCCATCTGTCCCTGGTAACTAAGTTTTTCAAGTCTATTGCTAATTCTGTCCTCTGTTAGCCATGAGGGTGCTTCCTGTGATGTGCCATGAAGATAAACACTGCACTTTTGGTTACTGAAGCCACCCCATTCCCTTGTGAAGACTGAAGAAAAAAAAATGCAATACCTTCGCCATCTCCCCATCCTTTGTAACCAGATTTCCTTCCTCATTCTTTATGGGGCCAATATGGTCTGTCCTCCCTTTTTTACTAAAGAATTTCTTAGGATTTTTAATTTTATTTTGCTCTTTTCCTCTGCGTCTATCGTGTTCTATCTTAGCCACCCTAATTGCACTCTTACATTTCTTGTTGCATTTTTTGTAAAGTGAATGCTGATGATGATCCCTCAGCCTTGTATTTTTTGAAGGCCTTCTCCTTTGCTATTATATGCATTTTTACAGTGGATTTAAGCCATCCAGGACTTTTGTTCGCTCTTTTAAATGTATTTCCTATTGGGATGCACTGGCTAATGCTCTTATTTAATATACGCTTAAAGAAAACCCATCTTTCCTCTGTGGGCTTTGTTCCTAAGATTTTATCCCAATTTATATCTTCTACCAAGGTTCGTAGTTTAGGGAAGTTGGCTCTTTTGAAATTCAGGGTCTTTGTATTCCCCTTATGTTTCCTATTTGTGTGACTTATACTGAAGCTAATTGACCTGTGATCGCCATTTCCTAAATTGCCCCTTATTACCACATCCATGATCAGGTCTGTTTTGTTGGTAATCAGTAGGTCTAGTAACGCTTTGTTTTCTAGTTGGTGCATCTACCATCTGACCCATGAAATTGTCCTACAAGACATTTAGGAACTGGCGAGCCTTAGATGAATGTGCTGTTCCTTCCGCCCAGTCTGTCTGGATAATTAAAATCCCCCATTATGATGACACTTCCCATCCTTGCTGCTAATCCAAACTGTGATAGGAGGTCCGTTTCCCCCTCCTCCCTCAAGTTAGGGGGCCTATAGCATACTCCCAGTATTTTCCCCTTAGTTTCATCCCTTTGGAGCTCTACCCATACGGATTCCACCTCCTCCCTAGCTCCCATAGTGATGTCATCTCTCACATTGACTTGTACGTTATTCTTGATATACAGGAATACCCCTCCCCCTTTTTTACCCTCTATCCCTGCGATAAAGGGAATGGCCTTAAATGGTTGCTAGCTAATTATGAGAGCCGCTGAACCGATTCTCTGATGTTCCCACAAAATCTAAATCCTCCTCGTACAACAGTAGCTCTAGTTCTCCCATCTTGTTCGCCAGGCTCCTGACATCATTGGTGAACATGCCACGTAGTTTAGACCAATCGCATACTGTCCTCTTATTGGGTGTTTCGAGATTGCAAATAGGACTTTGTTACTATAATTACCTCGGGTTTATGTGCTTTAGTCAACCTAACACTAATGCCCCCAATACTACGCTCTGGAATATGTTCTACCTCTGGACCCTTCCCTGTCGCCTAGTTTAAAAGCCCCTCTTAACTTTTCGTCCATCTTTACACATGAAAGCCAAACAGGAGGCATCCCCTGCAATAGATTTTTATTTTTTTTTCCCCCCCCCCCCCCCCCCCCAAAAAATGTGATTTAACTTTTGGTAACATGGATCAGGAGCCTATGGGGTTGATTTACTAAAGGCAAATAGACAGTGCACATTGCAAAGTGCAGTTGCTCCAGAGCTTAGAAAATTATTTATTTTTTTTCCTTGCATGTGATTGGGTATTCTTTGCAAAGTGAAGCTTTACCTCATTCACTAAGCTCTGGAGCAACTGCACTTGCAGAGTGCAATTGCACTTTGCAAAGTGCACAGTCTATTTGCCTTTAGTAAATAAACCTCTAAGTGTCCTTTTAAGGGAGAACTCCACTCTTATTAAACAAAATAGTATAGCATATAACATTGCTACACAAGCCATTTTGTAATGTAATGTTATTCACAAATTACCTTCTATATCAATCTGCAGTTGCTGTAAATTTCCCAAAAGTCTTGCATAAAAAAACTCCATTTATAATGGAAACCTAGCAGAAGTGTAATTTCCTGCTTGTGTGATCGGCTCACCGATTTTTTTCTCAGAGGTCTACATTATGATGCAATTCAAATTTTAGGCATCCCCTGAAATAGGGAGTATCTTATCAAAAATAAAATTCCTAAGTATTAACTACTTCTAAAGGTATGCAGACACTACAGCCTTCCTCATTAACCGCCTGAGATCCGCGCCATAGTCAAATGACGGCTACAGCGCGGGTCTGTTGTGCCGGGACTACGTCTATTGACGTCGTCCCGGCAACGAGCTGCCTGCGCGCCCCCTGAAGGGTGCGCACGGCGCGCTCTGTGATCCGCGAGTCTGAGAGACTCGCCGGATCACAGATCCGAGTAAGGGGTCGATCCCGACCCCTTATCACGTGATCAGCTGTCAGCCAATGACAGCTGATCATGTGACAGTAACAGAGCCGGTAATCGGCTTTTTTTCCTGCTCGCGCTGATAGCGCGAGGAGAAAAAAAAAAGCCGATCACCGGCGGCAGTGAGAGGGACATCAGTCCCTCTCACTGCAATATGCCAAGGGTCCATGGTGCCCTCCTGGGAATAATAAAAGTGCCCCCAGTGCCATCTGTCAATGCCCACAGTGCCAGTGCTGCACATCAGTGTCACCTACCAGTGCTCATCAGTGTCACCTACCAGTGCTCATCAGTGCCCACCAGTGCCACCTATCAGTGCCATCCATCCGTGCCGCCAATCAGTGCCATCTTTGCTGTGCCCATCAGTACCGCCTTATCTGTCCCCACCAGTGCAGCCTATCAGTGCCCACCAGTGCAGCCTATCGGTGCCCACCAGTGCCGCCTCATCCGCGCATATCAATGAAGCAGAAAAATTACCTGTTTGCAAAATTTTATAACAAACTATTAAACATGTTTTTTATTTTATTTTTTAATTTTCCATCTTTTTTTATTTGTTTAGCAAAAAATAAAAACCCCAGCTGTGATTAAATACCACCAAAAGAAGGCTCTATTTGTGGGAAAAAAATGGTAAAAATTTCATTTGGGTACAGTGTTGTATGACCGCGCAATTGTCATTCAAAGTGCGTCAGCGCCAAAAGCTGAAAATTGGTCTGGTCACGAGGGGGGTTTAAGTGCAAAGTAATCAGGTGGTTAAGAGAAGTTTGTGATTTAAAAAAAACAAAACAATTATACTCAGGTGCATGCAGCATTGATCGGATGCTGCAGCTGTCCCCCGCCAGCTCTGCATGGAGAACTTGCCTATTAAACACCGCTGATCACTAAGTTCTCCCCCTCCACTCTGAGCAGAGAGCCATGACCATTCAACAGCTCTCTGTTCTTCCCGCCAGCACACACTGGAGTACTAGGCTGTGTAGAGGGGGTAGGAGGGGCTGGCTCAAGCTTTCGAGATTGCTGAAGGGCTGAGCCAGGTGGCGGGCCAGACATCTGGGTGGATCCCAAGCCTGGACTGGCAGAGTTGTATCAGCCGACAGCGGGCTTTAGCCTGCTATCGGCTGAAAATGGGCCACATGAGTGCAGAGCAAACTGCACGCCTGTGATCCATAGGAGGAGTATGGACAAAAAAGCTTCTCCTTTTTAAAACAATGAAAGTGCACCAGGTGGTTAAAATGAACACAGACCCTACCATTCAGGAATCAGTCTGGAAAGGACTAGGTGATTTTTTTTTTTTTTTTTCTCAAGAAAAGTGAAGTTACACCTTCAGGCATTGATTTAGGCACCCCGGATCACGGGCAGAATCGCAGCGATTCTGAATCGGCACAAAATGTGGAACAAATCGCGCAAACAAAATCGCAGGACATCTTTTGCCCAAAATAAGTTCGGAAACTTCTATTGGGCGACAGGTGTCCCGCGATTTTGGTTGCGCGATTTACAATGATTTGTCAGGCAACAATCGCAGCAAGATCAGGCACCAATTGGGGTGCCATTGAAAGCAACAGAAATCGAGGGCACGGTCCGGGTTTTGCAGCGATTCAGAATCATGGCGATTACGCTTGCAATTTAGGATGAATAGGTGTGAACGAAGCCTTATAATTTAGCTGCAATCGAAAATGGACACAATTCCCACATAGGGGTACCATTTGATAATTAAAAATGGAGACTGTGAATCTCTGAAAAAGACACACTTTAATACAGTATATTAGAGGATGCTGCCTGGAGGTCTAAAGTGGAACTCCAGTCAAACCGCTAAATACACATGAAATCTACAGTATATACAGTTTTGGACAAATTTGTTGGCACCCTTCCACACAAAAAAACACAATTTTCTCTAAAATAATGTGAAACTCGCCAAAATAATTGGCATCTATTTGCATCAATTGACTTTGATTTTGATCCACCTGAATATTTAAAATAATTTAAACAAATGAAATGGAGAAAAATGATGCGACCCCTAACCTAATATTTTACCGTTAAAGTCAATTATTGAAAACAAGTGATTTCTTTAGCTCTCAATGAGACTTCTGCACCTGCCCAACAGATAGCTTGACCCACTCTTGATCAAACTGCTCCAGCTCTCTTGGGTTTGAAGGGTGCCTTCTCCAGATTGCATGTTTTAGCTCTAGATGTTTGAACCAGAGCCCTAGAAAGCTACTTTAGAACAGTCGTATGTTTTGTTTTGAGTAATTCTTGGATGCTTTTAGCTGTGTTTGGGGTAATTTTCCTGTTGGAGGACTCATGACCTACAACTGAGAGAGCTTGCTCACACTGGGTAGTACAATTTGCTCCAGAATTGCTTGAGATTTCCTTGTGCCCTGCACAGATTCAGTGCCAGATGCAGCAGAGTAGTCCCAAAACATAACCAAACCATGTTTCACAGTAGGTATGGTGTTCTATTCTTTCAAAGCTTCATTTCTTTTTTTATCTGTGAATATAGAGCTAATATGATTTGCCAAAAATCCAGTTTTGTCTCATCTCTCCAAAGGACATTACATTATGCAAGAAGAATTGTGGCTTGCCAAGATGAGTTTTAGCTAAATTTATTCTGGCTTTTTATTTTTTTATTTATTTTTTTTAACCACTTGCCGCCCGCCCATTGTGAAAAGATGTCGGCAAAGTGGTTGTCAAATCCTGACCGGACGTCATAGGACCGGGGGCGCGCATCGCAGCGATCGTTGTTGGGGGGTCTCAGTCTGACACCCCGCAACTATGATCTTGGTAAAGAGTCTCCGACGGAGACTCTTTACCACGTGATCAGCCGTGTCCAATCACGGCTGATCACAGTGTAAATAGGAAGAGCCGGTAATCAACTTTTCCTCACTCGCGTCTGTCAGACGCGAGTAGAGGAGAGCCGATCGGCTGCTCCTCTGACAGGGGGGGTCTGTGCTGATCGATTATCAGCACAGCCCCCCCAAGGATGCCCACCCTGGACCACCAGGGATGCCACCAGACCACCAGGGATGCACAGCACAAGGTATGCCACCCTAGACCACCAGGGATGACACACAGTGCCCACAATGGATGCCAATCAGTGCCCACAATGGGCATCACTGATTGGCATGCATTATTTGGCACTTATAGGCAGCATTGTTTTGTATTGATGGATGCCTATCAGTGGCATCCGTGCCACCTATCAGTGCCCATCCGTGCCGCCTATCAGTGCCACATATCAGTGCCCATCAATGCCACCTCATCAGTGCCCATCAGTGCCGCCTTATCAGTGCCCATCAGTGAAGGAGAAAACTTACTTATTTACAAAGTTTTGAAAAAAAATACAAAATACAAATACAAAAAAAAACTTTTTTTATATTTTTTTTTTCAAAAATTTCGGCCTTTTTTTATTTGTTTAGCAAAAAATAAAAACCGCAGAGGTGATCAAATGCCACCAAAAGAAAGCTCTATTTGTGGTAAAAAAATTATAAAAATGTCATTTGGGTACAGTGTAGCACGACCGCGCAATTTGTCATTCAAAGTGTGAGAGCGCTGAAAGCTCAAAATTGGTCTGGGCAGGAAGGTGTTTAAGTGCCCTGTATTGAAGTGGTTAAAGTATATGTTTTATTAGGTTTTAGAGCACGAAAACCTATAGAGACAACAAGAATACAAGGGGAATACAAAAACACTGAATTTCAAAAGAGCCAACTTCCCTAAACTATGAACTTTACTAGAAGATATAAATTGGGATAAAATCTCAGAAACAAACACAGAGGAGAGATGGGTTTGCTTTAAGAGCATATTAAATAAGGCCATTAGCCAGTGCATCCCATTGGGAAATCAATTTTAAAAGCGAACAAAAGTCCTGGATAGCTTAACTCCAATGTAAAAATGCATATAAAAGCAAAGGAGAAGGCCTTCAAAAAATACAAGGCTGAGGGATCATCATCAGCATTCAAACTTTACAAAGAATGCAGCAAGAAATGTAAAGGTGCAATTAGTGTGGCTAAGGCAGAACACGAAAGACACATAGCCGAGGAGAGCAAAAAAAAATCCCAAGAAATTCTTTAACCACTTAAGGTCCGAGCCTCTTTCTGAGATTTGGCGTTTACAAGTTTAAAAACATTTTTTTGCTAGAAAATTACCTCCAAACATTGTTTGTTTGTTTTTTTTTCTAACACCCTAGAGAATAAAATGGTGGTCTTTGCAATACTTTTTGTCACACCGTATTTGCGCAGCGGTCTTACAAGCGCACTTTTTGTGGAAACAATTCACCTTTTTGAATTAAAAAAAATAAGACAACAAAGTAAGCCCAATTTGTTTTTATATTATAAACGATGATGTTACGCCGAGTGAATTGATACCCAACATGCCACGCTTCAAAGTTGTGCCAGCTCGTAGTATGGGGACACACTTTTACCCTTAATCTCCATAGGCAATGTTTAAATTTTTTTACAGGTTGCATGTCTTGAGTTACAGAGGAGGTCTAGGGCAAGAATTATTGTTCTTACTCTAATGATCACGGTGATGCATCACCTGTGGTTTGAACACGTTTTCATATGTGGGCGCTACTCACATATGCGTTCGCTTCTGCACGTGAGCTCAGCGGGACGGGCGCATTTAAAGAATAGTATTTTTTCTTATTTATTTTACCTTTTTATTTTTAATTTTTACATTTGTTCTTTTAAAAAAAAAAAATTGTCACTTTTATTTCTATTGCAAGGAATGTAAACATCCCTTGTAATAGAAAAAAAAGCATGACAGGACCTCTTAACCACTTCAGCCCCGGACCAATTGGCAGCCAAAGGACCAGGCCCCTTTTTGCGATTCGGCACTGCGTCACTTTAACTGATAATTGCGCGGTCATGCGGCGTGGCTCCCAAACAAAATTGGCGTCTTTTTTTTCCCACAAATAGAGCTTTCTTTTGGTGGTATTTGATCGCCCCTGCGGTTTTTATTTTTTGCGCTATAAACAAAAATAGAGCGACAATTTTGAAAACAATGCAATATTTTTTGCTTTTTGCTATAATAAATATCCCCAAAAAATATATATATATAAAAAAAATTTTTTTCCTCAGTTTAGGCCGATACGTATTCTTCTACATATTTTTGGTAAAAAAAATCGCAATTAGCGATTATTGATTGGTTTGCGCAAAAGTTATAGCGTTTACAAAATAGGGGATAGTTTTATAGCATTTTTATTAATATATATTTTTTTTTTTACTAGTAATGGCGGCGATCAGCGATTTTTATTGTGACTGCGACATTATGGCGGACACATCGGACATTTTTGACACATTTTTGGGACCATTGTCATTTATACAGCAATCAATGCTATTTAAATGCATTGATTCCTGTATAAATGACACATGCAGTGAAAGAGTTAACCACTAGGGGGAGGGGTTATGGGCTGTGACGTGTGTGTGTTTTTTTACATTAGGGGATGCCCCTGACGTCTGACGTCATTAATCGGCTTTCCCGATGACCGGTAACAGCCGATAAATGACAGGCAGAGTAGGAAGCGCGGGGAGAGGTTTGTTTACACAGACCTCTCCCCGTTCTTCAGCCCTGTGACCTGATCGCGGGACACCAGCGGCGATCGGGTCCGCTGGTACCGCGGCCGGGGTTACGGAGCTCCCGACTGGGTTGCGAGAGCACCGCTGGCGGTGCGCGTGCGACCCACGGGCAGGCAATTAAAGGGCCACGTTTATATACGTGATTTTGCCTGCCCGTGCCATTCTGCCGCAGTATATCTGCGTGAGGCGGTCGGGAAGCGGTTAAATATGAGAGCTGGGGTCAAAAAGACCTCAGATCACATATTTACACAAAAATGCAATAAAATTTTTTATTTTTTTTGTCATTTGAAAAAAAAAAAAAGGCCCTTTAACCACTTGCCGACCGGCGCACGACGATATACGTCGACAGAATGGCACGTACAGGCAGGAGGGCGTATATATACGTCCCTCCTTTAGCCTGTCCGTGCCATCGGGAGCGCGCCGGGAGCGGCGCGCTCCCGCGCCGGTCGGGACCCCCGTGAGTCCGGCCGCGGTCCCCGCGGACTCGATCGCCGCGGGGACTCCCGCGATCGTCTCACGGAGCGGCTAAACGGGGAGATGCCGAGATAAACAGCATCTCCCCGTTCTGCCTAGCAACTAGTGACGCCGATCTCTGCTCCCTGTGATTGGAGCAGAGATCAGCATTCACTAGCTGACAGCCACGCCCCCCCACAGTAAAAAAAACACCCCTAGGCCTACTTAACCCCTACACTGCCACCTTGTGGTTAACTCCTAAACTGCCAGTGTCATTTATACAGAAATCAATGCATTTAAATGCATTAATTGCTGTAAAAATGACAATGGTCCCAAAAATGTGTCAAAAATGTCCGATGTGTCCGCCATAATGTCGCAGTCACAAAAAAAATCGCAGATCTCCGCCATTAATAATAAAAAAAAATTATTAATAAAAATGCTATAAAACTATCCCCTATCTTGTAAACGCTATAACTTCTGCGCAAACCGATCAATAATCGCTTATTGCGATTTTTTTTACCAAAAATATGTAGAAGAATACGTATCGGCCTAAACTGAGGAAAAAAAATGTTTTTTTATATATTTTTGGGGGATATTTATTATAGCAAAAAATAAAAAATAATGCATTTTTTTCAAAATTGTCGCTCTATTTTTGTTTATAGCGCAAAAAATAAAAACCGCAGGGGCGATCAAATACCACCAAAATAAAGCTCTATTTGTGGGAAAAAAAGGACGTCAATTTTGTTTGGGAGCCACGTCGCACGACCGCGCAATTGTCAGTTAAAAGCGACGCAGTGCCGAATCGCAAAAAGGGGCCTGGTCCTTTGGCTGCAAATTGGTCCGGTCTGAAAGTGGTTAAGAGCTGTGGGTGGAAGTGACGTTTTGACGTCACTTCCACCCTGCAATGATATGGAGACTGGTGAGGGCCATCTTCCCCCTCACTCATCTTCATGCCAAGCTAGGGAGCAGACATGATTGCTCTCCAGTGCCCGCCGCCGCATGTGATCTTGCGGTAAATCCGCCGCATAGGCCACTTTTATCCTGAAGCGGACTGCCCGTTGAAGAAGCGGATACTGGGGTTATAGCAGCTAGCTGCTGCTATAACAATGATATTTCTCTTCAAAGTAGCGATGTAAAACGACGGCAGGCAGTCTGTAAGTGGTTAAGTATTTAAACGGTAAAAGAGGGAGGACAGACCATATTGGAACCATAAAGAATGAGGAAGGGAATCTGGTTACAAAGGATGGTGAGATGGCGAAGGTATTGAATTTATTCTACTCCTCAGTATTCACGAGGGAATCGGGGTGGCTTCAGTAACCAGACCTGCTGTGTTTATCCTCATGACACGTCACAGGAAGCACTCTCATGGTTAACAAAGGACAAAATTAGAAATAGACTTGAAAAATTTTAAATTAATAAGTCACCGGGACCAGATGGCTTGCACCCGAGTGGTCCTTGGGGAACTCAGTCAAGTAATTGCCAGAGCATTGTTCCTCATTTTTACTGACTGGAATGGTACCAGCTGAGAAAAGTCAATGTAGCACCAATATTTAAAAAAGGCCCAAAAAACATCCCTGGGAATTACAGACCAGTTAGCCTAACATCAATAGTATGCAAGCTCTTGGAGGGTATGTTAAGGGACTATATACAAGATTTTAGTAAGGAAAATTGTATCATTAGCAGTAATCAGCATAGATTCATGAGGAAACCTTGCCAAACCAATGTATTAACATTCTTTGAGGAGGTGAGCTGCCAACTAGATAAAGAAAGGCCCGTAGACAGTTCCCCATAAATGTTTACTGTACAAAGTAAGCTCCATTGGCATGGACCATAGGGTGAGTACATGGATTGAAAACTGGCTACAAGGGTGAGTTCAGAGGGTAGTGATAAATGGGGGAGTACTCAGAATGGTCAGGGGTGGGACATGGGGTCCCCCAGGGTTCTGTCCTGGGACCAATCCTATTCAACTTGTTCATAAATGACCTGGAGGATGGTTTAACAGCTCAATCTCTGTATCTGCTGATGATACTAAGCTAAGCAGGGCAATAACTTCTCTGCAGGATGTGTAAACCTTGCAAGTAGATCTGAACAAATTAATGGGGTGGGCAACTACATGGCAAATGAGGTTTAATGTGGAAAATTTTTAAATAATGCATTTGGGTGGCAAAAATATGAACTACTACTCATCTACTCACTGGGGGGGGGGACCTCTGGGGGAATCAAGGATCGAAAAGGACCTGGGGGTCCTAGTAGATGATAGGCTCGGCAATGGCATGCAATGCCAAGCTGTTGCAAACAAAGCACACAGAATATTGGCATGCATTAAAAAGGGGATTAACTCGAGAGATAAAGCGATAATTCTCCCACTCTACAAGACTCTGTTCTGGCCAAACCTGGAGTATGCTGTCCAGTTCTGCACCAGTCCTCAGGAAGGATGTGCTGGTAATGGAGCGAGTACAGAGAAGGGCAACAAAACTAATAAAGGGACTGGAGGACATTAGTTATGAAAGAAAGGTTACGAGCACTGAACTTATTTTCTCTGGAGAAGAGACGTTTGAAAGGGGATATGATTTCAATTTACAAATACCATACTGGTGGCCTCACAATAGGGATACCGTAAAACTTTTCCACGAAAGGGAGTTTAATAAGACACATGGCCGCTCATTAAAATGAGAAGAAAAGAGGTTTAACGTTAAACTGCATAGAAGGTTCTTTACTGTAAGAGCGGCAAGGATGTGGAATTCCCTTCCACAGGCGGTGGATTCATCGGGAAGCATCGATCGTTTCAAAAAACTATTAGATAAGCACCTGAACGACCACAACATACAGGGATATACAATGTAATAATGACATATAATCACACAGCTTGGACTTGTGTCTTTTTTTTCAACCTCACCTATCTAATCACAGAAAAATCTACGCAAGAAATTAATTTTTTTTTTTTCTTATGATTTTCTTTCAATGGTGTTGTCATTCTGTTCAATCGAAGGTCCATTTTCTTCTTGCAGCCATGTGCATAGTGGTTGGCTAGAATCCCCTGGACCTTAAACTTAATATTTTGCAACTGTAGTCACATAGCCACATAGCTGCAATCACATAGCCATGGATGGACAGGGTTAAACTGAATATTTATCAATGCAGAAGTGCAGCAGCCATCTTTAAGGAGACCACTTTGTAAGGCTCATCTATAAAGTATCCAGTGCAGGGGTTAACCATCATGGCTTGGTCTGGATCGTTCCTGAAGGTCTTTTGCTGGCTAAGGCAAGAGAAGAAAGAGGAGGAAAAGGAAGAGAATCAAACAGGTGGGGGGACTGGGCTGCTGACTGAATAGAACCCTGCCAGAGCTGACCACAGTCGGGTGAGACCTCAGAGAAGCAAAGGGACTGCTCATCACACAGGACCTTGCCTCGGAGACCAAAAGAGTGTGAAGTATGATTTTGATGCCTGCTGAGATCAGACTGTACTACAATCACTTGTAGGGAATGTCTCAGCAGGATTTAAAGAAATCACAGCAACTCTCTTACTGCCTGAGGCCTTGAACTGAATCAGAGTACATGTCTAGAGACCCAGATGTAGGTGCCCTGGGTCTGGTAAGAGACTAACATTGTACAAGTTAATCTGTTGTCTGCTGGGTACTGTTCTACTTTCTTCAAAAGCCCCTAACTTTGCCGGCCACTGGCCAGTGGCATAAAACTGGCACTTTTATAACAAGTTCGAACTGTCTTTATATACTGTTGGCAGGTAAACACAATTCAGTTCTGTTAATAATTGTTAGAATACTACAAATGTTTAACTATATCTCTGAGTAATGATATTGTCTTATTGATTGTTTGTATAAGTACACTTGCTAATCCTCTCTCCTTTTAGGCTATTCTTGTCCTAATAAATTATTTG